>CM045772.1:82637276-83246674 GCA_025200525.1 Camellia lanceoleosa | reverse complement strand
GGTGGTGTAGAAAGGGGCCAAGAACAAAAGGGTTTTGATGTTTGGAATATAGAGAGAGAGATACTAAATGTAGGAGGCTTAAACAAAATTTTCTAACCTCTAAAAATGCAGCTGGAGCTGCTGGTTTTATAGGCAAAAGAGTGGGGGAAAAGGGGGGAAATTGAAATTCAAATTTCCCCCCAAAATAGGCCCAAAAGAGAGATAA
This sequence comes from Camellia lanceoleosa, assembly GCA_025200525.1. Taxonomy (NCBI): domain Eukaryota; kingdom Viridiplantae; phylum Streptophyta; class Magnoliopsida; order Ericales; family Theaceae; genus Camellia; species Camellia lanceoleosa. Next base: position 83,246,469 of record CM045772.1, on the reverse strand, counting down.
AGTGGCAAGTGGTAGCTGCCTGCTTCAAACCAAAGAGAGCCCTTCAACAAAGTTGAAGAGGGTCTCAAAAAAAGATATTTTACAGTTTATGACCAAGTCCGAAACACCTCACAAGTAAACCTAAAATACCATGCAAAAATAGGTCTAAAAGAGAGTTAAAGAGGCAAGTGATAGTAGGAGACCTGAAACAGCAAAAGGTCCTTAATCAAACATGAAAAGAAGCTCAAAATATGACTATTTATAGTTTGGGTCAGAGCCCAAAAATGCTTGCAAGCAAGGCTTAGATATAGAGCAAGATAGGAACAAAAAGGAGGGGAAAGAAGCTTACCCTTGAAGACCAATGAACCAGCAGCTTTTGGACCAAGAAGAGGAGCTCCTAGCCTCTGGAAAATAGCCTCAAAGTGTTGTAATGGAGGATGGAGGTGTATACCAAAAACCGGAGCAAACAGAGGTGGTTAAGCGGTCCCGAACCGAGGCACACGGCCGTCGGCTCCAAACGGGAAAAATGGCCTATGACCACGAAACGTAGCCTACGGCCACTGAGAGATGATCTACGAGACCTCTCCCTCCCTTTGGGAAGAGAAAACAGAGAAAACAGAGCCTGGTTCGCAAACCGAGGCAAGACACGAAAGAGCTCGGAAGTCCGCAGGCAAGGCTCGTAGCCAAGACTCTGAAACTTCCGCATGAGCACAATATGCAATATCACCGAGCGCTCAATCGGTGATGTCTGAGTCTTAAGGTCGGTCAAAAATGGGGTGTCTGCAGTTGCTCCTCTTTGACAGAACTCGAAAGTCATAAGTGACGGGAGTGAATGTCAAAGCCCAGAGACGACCCATTTTTGACAAGGCCGGAGACTTAGACAAAGCGGAGATAAGCGAGATGTGCTGCGAAGCGCTGCGGGCGAGAGGCAAAATGCAATCGGCAATGCAAGACGCCGAAGGTAACTCAATGATCATGTAAATGCAGCAAGCTGTAATGAAGCACACATTCACAATAGATGCAACAGTTTTAAGCAAGAATGCGAAGCAACAACTACATTTCATGCAGTTAAGAATGCGGAGAATTATTCAATTCTCGCCACGTCTCACACGGAGAAGATATAATACCAGCGCGGTTCGTCTGGTCGCACCAGCCTCAAATGAACCGTACATACAATATCGTGCCTCATGGTGCTGGAGATCTCTCGCTTCTTCTTGGTCGAACCACAGGTGTTACTTTTCTCCCTGACTATGGTTGCAGCTTTTCCTATTCTCCAACAGGATGACAGACTAGGTTGATTCAGTATCCAGAATTAAGGCGCACACATATGCTATCTCAATCTATGGGGCTGCCATACAGATTTCAAGTCGAGGATATACCCCTGGGTATTTAAACCAGACTTTAGTCTCGGAAGTCCCGAACCTTTGCGTTCTAGGCATGAGCAATTCGAACTCTAGTTTCTACCGTCTTAGTTGGTCTCCTAGGAACTCACCGCTAACACAGGCATGTGGCTATACCAGACCACCGGAAGTCGTTCGGGCACGACAAACACCAAAGGAATTGCACCTTTAGAGGATTTAAGGTCTCCTAGACCGGACAATAAAATAGATATGATGCAATAGATGTAATAGATGTGATGCAATAGATAATAGATGCGATGCAATAGAGAGTACAATAGATGCAACATGGTGACATACGCCAACCACGCTGGACTCGTGAGTGGAGGAAAAACAAAGAAAATCAATCAGAAGCGCATTCCACGCAACCTAAGATAAATTCCAAACATGCTGAAATCGTGTACGGAAGGGAAGGCTCCAATCACGTTGAAATTGTGAGAAGAGGTAAACAAAAACAACCCGCCCAGCGCGTCTACATCGCAACCTGGGATAAATTCCAAACACGCTAAAATCGTGTGAGGAAAAGAACACTCTAACCACGTTGAAATCGTGAGAAGAGGTCAAAACAAGCCCGCCCAGCGCGTCTACAACGCAACCTGGGATAAATTCCAAACACGCTGAAATTGTGTGAGGAAAAGAACACTCTAACCACGCTAAAATCGTGAGAAGAGGTCTGAAAACAACCACTCAAGTCTTGCGCTACAACTGAGATAAGATCCAAACACGCTGAAATCGTATGAGGAACGGGACACTCAAACCACGCTGAAATCGTGAGAAGAGGTCAAAACAATCCGCCCAGCGCGTCTACAACGCAACCTGAGATAAATTCCAAACACGTTGAAATCGTGTGAGGAAAAGAACACTCTAACCACGCTGAAATCGTGAGAAGAGGTCCAAAAACAACCGCTCAAGTGCACACACAACGCAACCTGAGATAAATTCCAAACACGCTGAAATCGTGTGAGGAAAAGAACACTCTAACCACGCTGAAATCATGAGAAAAGGTCCGAAAACAGCCGCTAAGTGCGTGCACAACGCAACCTAAGATAAGATCCAAACACGCTGAAATCGTGTGAGGAACGAGACACTCAAACCACGTTGAAATCGTGAGGAGAGGTCCTAAAACAACCCGCCCAGCGCGTCTTCAACGCAAACTGGGATAAATTCCAAACACGCTGAAATCGTGTGAGGAAAAGAACACTCTAACCATGCTAAAATCGTGAGAAGAGGTCCAAAAACAACCGCTCAAGTGCGCACACAATGCAACCTGAGAAAGTCCCGGAGGACAACGATCCCAAACGCTGCCCAGCGTAAAAGGATAAATGGTAGAAGATAACACAAGATACAAATAAATGCAAGTAAGGTGTGCATGACAATACGAGTGGAAAAGTGCATAACAATGTAGGTGGAAGGGTGCATAACTTTGAAGCAGGCTTGATCTTGCGCTTGAGGTAGAGGCACACTCATACTTCGGAGCATTGGCAAGGCTTGAAAAGGTACATCCGGAATACAATCACGGAGTTTTCTGAAGTTGAAGCACACTCAGATGCTTCAATTTTCGCTCTTTTCTTTTGCTTTGCAGTCTGGAACCTATATAGCTTCAGATAGGTCCTTGCTTTACTATTCTCACGTGGCCTGGGTTGAACCTTGCGGTTTTACGAAAGAACGAATCTTGTTTTGCGCAAATATAGGGAATGGCACGGCACTCTGAGCGCAAAATGATTTAATTTTTAAAATTGAGAGATGAGTTCTTGATCGGGGTATTGAGCCTCTGTTGAACACGGCCGCACTACGACTCAACAACGGAAAACAAAAGGTAAACAACCTAAACACATCGAGTAACACTCGAAACGACTCAAAACAAGAATCGAGATAAAACAAAAAGACACGACACGCAGACATGCATAGGGAGCCTGTTTCTCTGGGTATTATTTCCCACCCTTTCAAATTTGTGATTCTCACATCACTCGGCCCTCAGGCTCTATTTTCTCTCAAAAACCTTTCCTCGCTTTTCCTCTCAGCGCACATCTCTCTATTCTTTAATCTCTCAATTTTCATCCCTCCCCAGGGTGGTTGATGGATAAACAGGAAGTTGCGGGCTCTTGCCCCTAGCATTCCGCTAGATTCTTCTTCTTCTGCACGCAGCTAGTGAGTTTCTCCCACAGAGGGGCTGTGCTACAACTGGGTGTGTAGCAAATCTGCAGCTGACATCGGTTGACGATGCTCTGCTGGGGAGTTTGGACGTGATCAGATCTGTCCAGATGAGGGAGTGGAATATCTTGATCCATTCCAGTTCGTGCTTCGCACTTGGCTTGATACCTCGCTGCTCGGAGGGTGAGAGAGCTTTCAGCCCTTTTGCTGTTAGCTTCAGTTGTGCCCTTTTCTGGCAGGTAGAGTGCCCTTCTTGGCAAGTATTGTGGCAATGGGGAAAAGACAGAACACCTGACTCAACTGTGCCCCTAGTTCATCGTTTCGACCATTTTTTGTTTTTGGCTTTCTACTAAGACAATTTTGACCAAAATGAGAGTTAGATTAACATGCTTGTTCGATTTTCTGATTCAAAATCATGCAAGTTAGGTTATGAGCACTGAAAATTTTCCTTTTCTGGGTCCAAGAAAAAGGTCCGGTTTTGAAAAAAATGGAATAGTTTTCGAGAGAAGATTAGTTAACCTTAGTAAAAATTCTCAAAAACTGTTTTTGCAATCGGCCACTCCTCAACGAGCATAGAACGCACTCTCGAGATGCACAACCTCAGATCCGAAGGAAAATCGCCCCTTGCTTGAAGAGAGCTGCATGGCAACGGAAAGTTGCCCCTTGTTTGAAACGGACATGGCGCATTGAATGGCAACGAAAAGTTGCCCCTTGTTTGAATGGCACCGCAGCGCATTGTTGTCAGTCCTCGAAGTGACGAACACAACCAGACTCTTGGATACAGAGAAGGCAAAGATGATCAAAACCATTACATGGGCACAATCAAATTGAAGTGTTTTACGGATGGACTTCAGAATGAAGTTGCCTACGTATCCCAAAGATGGGAATCAAGCCTTGCGTAGTTTGGGGTTAAGGTACACTCGGGTATTTAACCTCTCTTTTTTATGCTCTAACTTTTGCCAAGGCGCCTGTTGCGGGTTTTCAACCTTGCGAGCTTTGTTTTTCTGATTCTCTTCTTTTTTTTCTTTCTTTTCTTTGCATTTTCTTCATTTTCTTTCTTTTTTTTCTTTTCTTTTTTTTTTTTTCATTCTTTGCATTTTTTTTTTCTTTTTCTTGCTCTAACTTTTGCCTAGGTCGCCATTCCGGGTTTTCGGCCCAGCGAGCCTCTCAAGGGTAAAAGTGCAGCTTTGTCCATGTCAAATGGTTTTGAGATCCTGAAGTCATTTGAATCCAAGAGAATGGCTGTTGTTCGCTGATGATGCAGGAGTCCATCCAATGGGGACTGAATTTGCCCCTGGTGTTGTGGATCGGAACTCAGTTTTTCTTCAGCAAAACTTTCTTCTTCCTCCCTCTGGGATTTGGCATTCTTGCCAGTCTTCATTGATTTGCAGGATGATCCATATTCGGCTCTTCGAGCACATCTGACATTTTTCTGCCCCTAGGTCGCGGGCTACTTCGAATTTGGCCACATAGGCCTCACATTGCGGTTGACTATTGAACACTCTGAATTAAGGTCCAAGGTTTGAAAGCAAGGGGTCGAGTCTCGAGGATGAGAGCGATCCTAGGCTGCATAATCTCAAGAGCGATTCCACACAAGTCTTCGCAGGATCGCGCAAAAACATTTTTTGAAATCTTTTAAGGAAGCGACCAGTCGCTCGCGCTAAAGACAGTGTAGAACCAATCTGGATCAAGCCTGGATCCTTCCCAAGACTACATTAACAAGCATGATTTCATTCATTAAGGGCTTATACGCACTCTCTTTCTCTCAGTTGATCAAATTTTTGCAAAACCCGAGGAATTCCTTCCTCTTCGTTTTCACCGCAGTGTTCAAAAGGTTTTGAAAAACTTAGGTCAATGCAATGAGTTCGAGGCATAGAAAAGTAGGCAAAAAGTATTGTCGTTTCGTTCAAACTCTCTGGCACAACTGGCACAAGGCAGAAGCAAGCACAAAAGCGTGAAAAACCACTGCTGTTTTATTCAGAATCTGATGGTGTAACTGGCTCCACGGCAGAAACAGACTTAAGACAAAACGAAAAGACAAATGCGAAACAAAATGGTGACGCCCGAGATAACACCCCCCGGAATCACTCGACCTTTGTACAACAGGACTGACTCGATACAACAAGACAGACCTTACTGACTCAGTGTGAAAAGACTGACTCAAAACAAAAGGACGGACTCAAAGCAAAACAACAAGACTAACTCAATACCCAAGTCAGAATGTAGCAAAACTGGTATTTGCATGTTGCTCAGAACAGTGCATGCCATTCCTGCGTCTGGAGTTAATCGAGAGCTGCCCGCAGGTGGTTCATCCCCCGATCACATGGTCACATTATCCCCCAAGTTCACCGATCTAGTGCCGATAGACTTTGCAGAGCTTGGTATGGAAATGACCCTGTTGTCAAATAGATCCTGTACTTCATGGCGAAAGCAGGCGGTTATATAGTATGGCGGTTCTTGATGAAAGGCACTGATCTTGGCGGCATCATGCGTAGCCGGAAGAGGATTTGGGAGAGGTCGAGGCTCAAGGGGTTTGAGATGGCCTTGTCCAGCAAGGATTTGGAAAGTTTTGGACAAAGGCATGTGGAGGGCATGGAAGACCCTCTAACCTCGGGGTTGGTACTTCAAGGTTTGTGGATTTTTCCTGGACGCACCAGTAAAGGGATTGGCAGGTGCTGGCCTGGTTTGTTGATCTCTTCCGAGTGCAGGATTATAGCTGAAAGGAACGTTTTTGATACAACGACCCTTCTCCCGGCTTGCCCCTTGATTCAAACTGCCCCCAACTTGAGTGGGGAAAATGTCGTCCACATTTTTGCAACAACTGTGAGCACTCGCTCTTTGTTCAGTCCCTCGGCTTTCAAAGCCTCAACAGCCAACAGAAGATGTTCATGGGGATCCATGTCTGCCCCTATCTTGTTCTTTCCACTCGCCTCCACTTTTCCAAGGGATTGGCATTCCTCAAATACAGCCCGTTCCAAGATTGGGGATCCTTTTGTCGTGAAACTCCTAGCATGTGCTGTGGTCGATGATGGAGCCAATGTTCCAGAGGCTAGATCTGTCACAGTTCTTTGAAGATCTTCGATCATTCTCTTTAGCTCAGAAGTAGTGGGCTCACGAGTTTGAGATGATTGGGGTCCAGATGCATCCATCATGCATAAGTCCATGCTTTCTGGAATGAACACCTCAGGCTTGGGTAGATGGGCTGGGGTGATATATATGCTGGGGTCGTAGGTGGATTGCAGTATATGGATGAGGTTGAGATGTAGAGGTGACGGGTCAGTACTAACCTGAGCTCCTTTTGGTGGAGCTAGGGTCTCTTCGTCAATAAGATCCTGAATCTTATGACGGAGGCGGATGCAACGGTTCATATCATGACCGTGCTGTTGATGGTAGGCATAGTATTTAGCTGGGTCATATCTTGGTGGAAGAGGATTTGGAAGGGGTTGGGGTTCTAGGAGTTCTAGATGCCCTTCTTCTCGCAGCTTTTTCAAAGCTTGAGAGAGACTCATGTAAAGAGGATGGAATTTTCGGGCTTGGGGCCGAGTTGAGGTGGTTGGTTTTTGGCCATTGAAGGAAGTGGTGATAGTATCTACTTCTGAGCATTTCGCAGTTGTGCTACCATCAGTAGTAGCATTGGAACTGCGAGCAACATTCCTCTTCAAAGGCTCATTATCTTCTGCAAAGATCCCTTGTCTGATGGCATCCTTGATTTGAACCCCCATCTCATGTAGATCTGAAAAGGTAGGGAAGGGAAGAACAATCATCTTCTGCATAAGCTTGGGCTGGAGATTGTGCACAATCATCCGAATCTGATCTTTGTCAGTGGGCCTAGCGGTCATCATTGAGGCCTTGGCCCTCCAGCGGGTTACAAAGTCAGAGAAGCCCTCTTTCGGCTCTTGCCTGGTCGTCTCGAGATCACGGGTTGTGATCTCAATCCGGATATTGTATGAATATTGTGCGACGAAGGCCTCGGCCATCTTCTCCCAGCTTCGTTTCACTGAATCCTCCAATTTGGCATACCAGATGGCCGCAATACCCGACAGGGTCGTGCCAAAAAGGGAGAGCTTCTGTAATCTTGTCAAGCCCATCGGGCGCAAAACATCTGAAAACAAACTTAGGTGGACCATGGGATCTCCTGACTCGTCAAAACGGTCGATGTGAGGCATCTTGAACCTGTCCGGCAATGTCACCACCGAATCAGTATATCCATCTCCAATGTCTGGGATGGAGTTGACTCCCTGAGACTTCTTAAACATCTTCTCAAGTTTGCTCAATTTCAACGCTATAGAGTCGACCTCGAACTCGAAGGGAGAGTCTGGCAGATTGGTAGGTGCTTTGGATAGCTGGGGTAAAATTGGGGGCGGAGCAGGCCCTACTAGAATGTCTGTACCTTCCTGGACATTTGGCATCTCCCAGTCTTTGGAGCTCTTCTTTGGGGAGGAACTTGTTGTGAAGCGAGCCAGCGCTTTCTTTATTGCAGACAGTGATGAGCTCGGCCTTGAGCTATGATTGCGACTTCTTTGTTTGGAAATTCTGCTTGGTGGACAGCGTCTTGCTGCATGAGTTTCATAGTTTCCTGCATTTGACGCATCATTGCCTCCATCTCTGATGTATTCTGCTGATCCATCTGACTGACCGGTAGATCTATCTCTATGGCAATAATTGAGACCTCAGTCCGACTGTTAAGGACCACTGATCTGTAGCTCTTTGAGCGGTGATCAGGCTGGTAGCCCTTTACCCTGTTTCTGACGAAGGAACACTGATTTGCCCTTGAACTGAATCTCTGACCTGACAAAGTCTATCAACACAAATTCGGTGTACCCGGGGGATATTGAAGCCTTCTGAAGCTATGGTTCCAAGACTACCCTAGCAAAAGAGAAAATAGACAGCATCTCAGCCTGATTTCACCGACAGATATGAGCATAGTTGAATGAGTGTGCTTTCTCTGAATTACGCCCAAAATTTGCTGGTAACCGATACCCTCAAGTGAATGAATCCCAAAATCTTGGCGGAGCCGGCCTGTTGCCCACACTTGTAAACTGATACATGCATTCCTATAGAGACGCACTCTAAAAGCACATAACAAGCAAGTGAGAGCCAAAACACCCCTATGTTGGGGTAGGGTTTCCCTGTCTTATTTTGTCAGGAGCTAGGGTTTCACTACGCACGTAGCAATTTCAAACAACCTATATCGGGTAAGCAACCTGTCCTAGTTTGGAATGGTCACAACGGATCCGAATATGCATTAGGTCGAATGGTCAAAAGGGTGCCCCGATAAAATCGGGGTTTGTGTTCCCATACTGGCAAAGCCCACAATCGGTCAGCCTTATGGTCATGCCTTGACAAGACAAGCCTCCGGCAAACCGTTTAGGAATAGCAGATGGCAAACACGGTGTCCTAGGCGCACCAATGCAAAAGCAATGCAAAGAAACACACAAGTGCAGTCAAAACCAGATATCATAAGTTCGAGTCAAGTTCTCTAAATCTCCAGCAGAGTCGCCAAAAACTGTAACAAGTTCGCGGGGGACCTCGCTACAGTTCGGACTCGATTTGTGTTACGGTTCTTAATCTCGAACCAAAGAGTCCAAATCCGGCAAATCGTTTTGAGAAAACAGATTTTTGAAAGAAGTGCCAAACATGGACTGCTTTGCCAGATACAGAGTCGACACCTAAATATTTTATTTTGGGAAATTTAGAAAACCCTGACTCGTTGCTTAAGGCCACGTGTCCGTCATCACTAAAGTTGCCTCGGCTCGGGAACTTGGGTACGATTGGGGAAGGTCACTTCGTGAGCACCCCCGCTCGCCCGATCAAAGATCGGCCTCTACTAACCATGATATCTAGTTTTGAAAACTTTGTGTGCTCTTATTAGGTTATTAGCCTAGATTTACTATGTGATCGCAAAGATACAAGTATAGACTGGGTCGCCTGAATTGGAACAAAACATTTCATGTTTGTTTGTCTGAAAATGGTTTGATGGTGCTACCCGCAGGTAGGCTAAGACGTGGATTTGCCACCCTCGGGTGGGCTTAGAAAACATGTTTTTGCCACTATCTAGTGGGCTTAAAACAAACAGTTGATGATTTGTTCCAATCTAAACAACCCAACCTTCACCCACAAGCATTCAAGCAGCTATATCACATAAGCAGTTAGCCTCATGGTAAGCATGCTATTCATGGCAGTCACTCACACGCATGAAAGGATGCTAAAGCATAAAACTCACCGAGTACTCCAAGCCAAAACAGAAACCGATTAGAAATCCATGCATGATCCTAAATATACAGAAATGCCTAATGCAACACATGCAAAAATGCAACTATAGCAGGCTCGGCTATTCTAAACATGGCGTATGGAATGCTACAACTAACATGTATTCAACTTAGAATTGAAGTACAAATGCAGTTAGTCTGATGCGCCGAGCCCGGTGCATGCAAGACAGATGAATGAATGCAAACATGCTATCATACTGTATGCTAATTGAAACATGCCCTAATCTAACCATCATAAGCTGGTAAATAAAAGGGAAGAAAGACGTGGGGTTGGAAGACATACATCACACTCACGCACGCTTATTACAACATCGCCCTCACTCGGAGGGTTCGAATAAAATAATATACAATCCCAAATGAATAGTATAGTCCGAATAAATAATACAGTCTAAATATGTACAAAACCCTAATTAATTAACAAATTTAACTAGGAAAGCATTAAATTGGCATGCCAGCCAGGGACTGTCTCGACTCTTCTCCGGATGATGAATGATGCATGCTCGGGTTGCCTTTGAGCGAAAATCCATGGCGATGCCCCAATTAGCCTCTGTTTGCAATTATTCTTGGAATGCGTGCTTCCAAGGTCACGATTCTTGATTTGCTGCAATAGAGAGCAGGAAAGGGGCATGGCAATGTATTTTCACATATGTATGCATGCATCGATCCTCGTGCCACCAATCATGCATCTCGATATACGATGGCCGAGGAGTCGAATTGCACAACTCAATATGGAATGAATGCACATGAAAATACAACTAAATCTAACTCCATCATGGATAATCCGGAGTGTCGGTGACTAGGGAATTGAGACACGTTCCGTCACTCGGAGTACGAAACGCCCCTCGTTTCCCGTACTCGGGCTAACTCCTATCCCCAACACAATGCAATATGCATGACATGCATGAATGCAACTAAGATACAACCTAAAATGCACAATGTTATGAAATGGCGTACACGATGCACGAGGTAACATGGCATACACAACGCGCTAACATACAGCCTAGCATACACAATGCTATGGAATGAAATGGCATACACAATGCATAATGAGATTACACTAATATGAGTGGACCTCAACCACACTCACATCGGAGGCCATTAGATGAAAATGAGACACTCGAAATGCGTGCATACGTGCATGCAAACCGATGACCGACCCTAAGGCACAAAATGCCACTCTAACAAACCATGGCAAGGCATGGAATATGGCATACTAGCATACAAATTTTAGTATCAAAATGTGATGCAAAACAGTCCCGAAACATGGAAACATGGCACCCGATGCATGGAATGAGACCCGAAACATGAAATTAGGTACATAGAATGACCTATGGCTATGCAAAGCATGCGTTATTTAAACATGAAGTATGAAGACAGAATCAAGAAATTTCCAAAACAAGAATATTTCCAGTTTTAAGAAAGGCCAAAAGGTGAACACAAATAGGGCTAAACCAACATGCAAAAATGGCCTCGAAAGAGAGATAAAGAAGCAAGTGGCATCTGATGGCCATAAATGGCCAAGAGCCCTTCAACAAAGTTGAAGAGAGGCTCAAAATTAAGCACTTTACAGTTTACAACAAGCCACGAAAACAAACACAAGTATGGCTAAACTATTATGCAAGAAATGGGCCAAAAGGGAGACAAAGAAGCAAGTGATGGTTTCTGGCCTCAAACAGAGGAGGACCCTCAACAAAGTTAAAGAGGGGCCCAAAACATGGTATTTTACAGTTAGTAACCAAACCCAAAACAGTGCACATGCAAGCTTAAAATACTATGCAAAATAAGGCCTAAAAAGAGGTTTAAACACAAAGAGCAAAAAGGGAGCTTCAAACAGGAAAAGTACCTTAATTAAACATGAAGAGGGGGTCAAAATAAGTCTATTTACAGTTCGGACCAGAACCCAAAAATACAAGCACAAGGAGCTAACAAAACATGCAAAAATAAGGCCAAAAGAGGGATAAAGAAGCAAGTGGCAAAAGGAAGCCTCAAACAGTGAAAAGACCTTCAACAATATTGAATAAGGGCTCAAAATAAGCCACTTTTCAATTTATAACCAAGCTCAAAATAGTTTACAAATAGGCCTAAAATACTATGTAAGAAAGAGGCATACAAGAGAGGTAAAGAAGCAAGTGGTAGCTAGAGACCTTAAACATGGAAGGACCCTAAAACAAACATGAAAAATACTTCAAAAGAATGGTATTTTCAGTTAGGGTCGGAGCCCAAAAATGTAAGCAAGTATGGCTTAGAAAGCATGCAAAAGAAGCTTAGAAAGAGGGAAAGTATGGCTCACCCTTGTAGACCAAACTTCAACAGCCTCTTGGCTTGAGAAAAGGTGCTCCTTGCCTTTGGAAAACCAGCTCTAAGTGTTGGAAAGGATGGTGGGGAGGTGGTGCTATGTGGTGGTGTAGAAAGGGGCCAAGAACAAAAGGGTTTTGATGCTTGGAATATAGAGATAGAAAACTAAATGTAGGAGGCTTAAACAAAATTTTCTAACCTCTAAAAATGCAGCTGGCGCTGCTGGTTTTATAGGCAAAAGAGTGGGGGAAAAGGGGGGAAATTGAAATTCAAATTTCCCCCCAAAATAGGCCTAAAAGAGAGATAAAGAGGCAAGTGGTAGCTTCCGCCCTCAAACTGAAGAGAGCCCTTCAACAAAGTTGAAGAGGGGCTCAAAACAAGACATTTTACAGTTTATGACCAAGTCTGAAACAGCTCACAAGTAAGCCTAAAATACCATGCAAAAATAGGCCTAAAAGAGAGTTAAAGAGGCAAGTGATAGTAGGAGACCTCAAAAAGCAAAAGGTCCTTAATCAAACATGAAAAGGAGCTCAAAATATGACTATTTACAGTTTGGGTCGGAGCCCAAAAATTCTTGCAAACAAGGCTTAGATATAGAGCAAGATAGGAACAAAAAGAAGGGGAAAGAGCCTTACCCTTGAAGGCCAATGAACCAGCAGCTTTTGAACCAAGAAGAGGAGCTCCTAGCCTCTGGAAAACAGCCTCAAAATGTTGTAATGGAGGATGGAGGTGTATACCAAAAACCGGAGCAAACGGAGGTGGTTAAGCGGTCCCGAACCGAGGCATACGGCCGTCGGCTCCGAAAAACCGAAAACCGGGCTCCAAACGGGAAAAATGGCCTACGACCAAGAAACATAGCCTATGGCCATTGAGAGATGATCTACGAGGGAAGAGGTAACAGAGCCTGGTTCGCAAACCGAGGCAAGACATGAAAAAACCTGAAAGTTCGCATGCAAGGCTCGCAGCCGAGTCTCTAAAACTTCCGCACGAGCGTAATATGCAATATCACCGAGCGCTCAATCGGTGACGTCTGAGTCTTAAGGTCGGTCAAAAATGGGGTGTCTACAGTTGGTATTGGAAGTCGATAGTGACCGGTGGTTAGAGTTAACAAAAATGGAAAAAAAACATATCTTGTGGTTCGAGAAACCTTTAGTTTATTCAAGAACTAGCTGGACCGGAGCTACTGGTGATCTGTAGCGGTGGGAGAGTTGGTGGAGAGGAATTGAAGGGTTTAGAATCGGAGGAGGCTATCATTCATACATATATTCACTCAACCTCATCTCTTAGATCTACTCACCTTTCTATCTCTCTATACATATATAAATACATATAATTTCTTTTAATCTCTATCTCTCTCTTTCTTTGTCTCTTTGTCACTACCTCTCTAACAAATTCACAAATCCATGAAGATCTTGGCCTTCAAGACCATCAGATAGAGTTAAAAAAAAGATGAGAATTGAGAGAGAAATACCATCAAATAAAGAGAGAGAGAGAGAGAGAGAGAGAAGTGGGATTTGAAATCAATTTGTATAGAATTGTAACAAATTAGACCTTGTTTCAACAGATAAAAAAATTGAAGATTGTGATTTCTTTATTGAACATATAAGAAAAAAAAATTCGACAGATAAAAAAATATTTCAATAGATAGATTAAAAAAATTCAATAGATAAGAATTTTTTTTTTAAAAAATTCAACAAATAAAAAAATATTTGAATAGATAGGTTCAAAAAATTCAACAGGTAAAAAATAGTTCAATAGATAAGTTAAGGGGTAAAATTGAAAATAAAACGCCTTCCAAAACAACAAAGGGATTTTTAACTAACAAAAAAAATATCTACTTGATCTAAAGTTTTATGCCATTCCTAGATTAGATATTTCAACAATTTTCTCTATAAAATATTATTAAATTAAAATTAAAGTAAAAAGTTAAGAATTACAATCAAAATTAAAAATTATAATTAATTGTGATTTAGTTGAATTAATGTAGACAATATAAATTATGTGGATGAGAGATGAGAGAAAGAAAATAACAAAAATATATAATGCTTGAGAGTATTGTAGTCATTTTACATCTATAATTAATGGGGTTAAAGGTTACACTTTGGTCGAAAACTAAATCAGGATTTATTGGCTACATTTGAATCATAAGAAGGTAAATTGCTTTGACCTCATACCACAAGGGGTAAAATAAATTTTGCCCAAAAATTTAATAGCAATGATAGGGAGTTTTCTATCAAACACTCATATGCATGTAGGATTCAGATTCATGTGAGACTCGTACCTATATAAGTATTTGATGAAAATTTTGATAAAGAATTTAGAGCCTTTAGTATTCTTAAAATTTTGAAATCTTTAATCAACTGAGATGAAAAAGTTTAATTGCACTAAAATTTTCATAAAATGAATCATATAATAGACATAAAGAGATGACCTACTCATTGCTCATCAAATAATGCATACTTATTGTAATTTTTTTTATTTTTGTTTGATATGAAGTTAATTTTGAGACTGGATGAGTTTGGGGGTGGTTTTGAGTCAGGTTTGAGTTTGGATTTTGGGACCAAAGTAAGAAAATTTAAACTCCGTTTGGCATGTTGGGTTTGGCTAAAATAGTTATTAAGACAAAATATTCAATTACATTATTCTTTCTATTTTTTTGTTAAAAAAATTTTAAAAAATTAAAATAATCTATTCCCAATCACCCTTTAGTTACTTATAAATTAAAGTGAGAAAGTTAATTTTTAAAATTTCAAAACTACTCTGTAAAGTGACTCTTTTCTTCAAAAACGAAAATGAAAAATGGCACATAGTTTGAAGGGTGGTGAAAGTATAATTTATCCTTTATTATTTGGGATTTACCAGAAACGTGTTTCGTGTACAACATAATAATTTCTTAGAGAAACGCCAGGATGCCTTGGGTTAATTGCTCCCTAATTATACATTTTGGTTGTGCTCTTTTAGGTCGTTTTTGATTTTAGTATTAATACTAAAATAAATTGACAATCTATGAAATTAGTGGAATAAATAATTTTTTTTCACGTTTGTTTTGCAATAAAAGTATATAATTCTAATTAAATATTTATATTGCATTATTAGTTATAATTTTAAATGTATTTGGTTTGAGTTTTTTGAATTAAGTTTTTTGAAAAATGAGTTTTTTTGATTTTCGTGTTTTTTTATTTTTATTTTTAGTGAATATTTTTAAAATTTTAAACAAATTTTTTTTTTTTTTTTACTTTTTTAGATGCAGCTTACTTAGATGTATCTAAAAAGTAAAAAATTTGTGAAAAAATATTTTAAAAAATTAATAAATACATAAAAACACAAAAAATGTACTAAATTTTTGTTTTTTTGTTTTTTTTTTGTATTTTTGGTATTTAGTGAATTTTTAAAAAGTTTTTTTCACAAATTTTTTACTTTTTAAGTATATTTATGTTAGGTATGTCTAAAAAGTATAAAAATTGCTTAAAATATTAAAAAAATTTAGTGAAAACAAAAAAAATACGGAAAATAAAAAAGTAAAATTTTCTGAAAAGGGATTTTGGAAAAATGAAAACAAGCAAAGTGATATTCGAATGTCCATCCAATCCTATTCGGATAACAAAAATTACCACTCAAAATGTGATTGTCATAGATTAATAATCTCAATCTTATACTCTAATCCATCCAATCAAATAAGCCCTTACATATAACAAGGGAAACTTTATAGTATATATCTCCTTCGGGGTGTGTATTATATGCACCTCTAATTATAACTTCTGTGATTTTTTATTGTAACATATTGTTGTGTTAATTATGATTGATTGTGATGTTAGTTTTGACATTATTTTGATTATACCTTAAGTAATGTTTGGTTATAATTCATTTTTTTTAGTTATGAATCCTATAAGATTAAGTGATGATATTTGTGATAATCAAATTTACAAATAACAATACTTATATAAAAGTAGATACTTGTTTGTGGTATGGTCCTTGAATTAGGTCCAATGTAACCAAAAAAAAAAAAAAAACTTTGCAACACAATAATAATGTGCACTTATATATGTCATTATTTATTTATTTATTTATTTATTTTTTAATTTTAAATGTGAGATTTTATGTTGGTGAGATTTATACCATATCAAATCCAAATTTACATTATATGTATACTATTATGTATCTATCCATCTATATATATTATTATATTAAGTGAAGGTTGAATGAGATGAATAAAAAAAAATAAGAATCGAAAAAAAAAAATAAGGCTGCATCTTAAATTTTAGTGTGGGGACGTATTTTGTGAATGATAGCACATGGTTAAGGTGGCGTCGAAGTGTCAACCGAGGTGTCACATGGCCTAGTCCTGATGCCGAGGTGATCTCGGTCAGGCCGAGGTTATCTGTAGAGATACCAAAACCCAAGATGAGCGAATAAACGATAAGAGTCTTAGAACAGGGGATGATCTCAGTTTGGATAGAGATAAAGCTCTTAGGGAGTTTATCCCTATCTAGTTGAGAGTCCAGGATGAGTATTGAGCCTGAGTTTATTGAAGTGAGTCTTCTACACAGATCAGGTCAGTGCTGGCTATAAAAGTAGGGCACCACTATGGATTTCAGGTATCTGCGTGATATACGGTGAGCAGTAAGTATTTTCTTGTGAGTGAAGCACAATTTGCTATCTTTGAGAGATATTTGATTACTGACTTGATCGGGATAAGTTGTGACTTGATCGAGATATTTTCTTGTGCTGACTTGGTCGGCGTCGACGTTGGGATGTCGGGATAAGTTGGGAGGCAGAGGTTGATGGCAGCTCAACTGGATCTGAAGAAGAGGCCTGGTCTGGCCTTGATGATGAAATGATTGGTGGAGTGAAAGCAGACGGAGGAGTCTTGCTGCGCCTAGGAGCGTTGCGAAAGGCCAACTTGTATGTTGGGATATAATTGAGTAGCAGAGGAGCTTTGCGCCGGTCAATAGGCAGGCCCAACAGCCTTTCAAGTCTTTGCTGGGGACAAAGGATTGACGGAAGTCTTTTGATGGTTGAGGAAGAACTGCAAAGAGTCGAAAACATACATTATAATAGATAAGAAAAATAAAGTGATAAAGTTTTAAACAGAGAAGTTAACACTTAGTTCTTACCCTCGTCATCTTTAAACACCGATCGGCGTAGAGGGAATAGATAAAGATCATCATCGGGAGCAAACTCCCAGTTACCTGAGACGATCAGGTAATCATCTCCAGCACCCTTGTTGGAGTCTAGGAGAGGCTATGATTTTGTAAGCGGTGGATCTCGACTTGAGGTAATAAATGTAGCCTTTTTCAGACTTTAGGCCACGCATGGTATAACAAAATTGGATGTCAGCTAATGTTATCCTAGTGTTTTCTCGACGGGCTGGAGCAATTATACCATTAATAACCCTATAGGAATTGATGGTTAGCTGCATAGAGTTGAGTTTGTAATAGTGAAGGGCTTCCCTAAGGAGAATGTCTAAGGGAAGCCAAAGTTTGCATTCAATTAAGGCAACCACGGGGAAGAGCATGGAGTCTCCATCTGGCATAATAAAGTCCTCCTTCGCACCTAACCTAATTTGGACATCGGCTGGGATAGGAAAAACTCTCCCCTAAAGTACTCAAGTTTTTTTGGGGTGTCTACCCTCCACCTGAACATATCCATTATCTTGGCAAGAAGGGATTGGACAACAAAGTGATGGATATAGGTTTGAATACCTCGGCTAAAACCTAAACAGGCACTGGTGCAAGGGTTTTTGGAGATCTAAGAGGGGTTCATTTCGAGTTTCCTAAAGAACAAGGTTCTAAAGCAAATCCCAATCCTAGAAACTACAGAAATGGGAATTGAGGGAAAAATCTAGAAATACAACAAGAAAAGCAGAAAAATGAGCATGATTCAAAAATCAAAAAAGCAACCAACATTCAAGAATTAGGAAAATCATAAATTTGAAGAACAATGAATTCAAGAAACAAGAAGTGATGATTAAAGCATGGAGATAGAGACATAGTACAACAAAAACAGATGCAGAATAACAATAGACAATGTGCACAAATGGCAGATTAGAAACAAATAAAAAATGAAAGACTGAAATGAAAGGGAAAGAAGTTAAAGAACTTACTAAATAGGGCCGAAAGCGAGAATGCCGGAGTAAGGTGCATCGGAGTCAAACGGTGACGACGAGTGGAGTGTGACAGTAGTTGCTTCGACTGAAGGCGATGGATGGAGCAGTTGCAGGAAGCTCAAAGAAACGACAATGGTGGCTTGAGGGTTTTGTTTTAGGGAGAGAAAACTTGAGCAGAGTGAAAACAAGAGAATGAGAAGTGAAGAGACGAAAAAAGAGAAAGGAGTTTGTCAAAAATACAAAAAAGCGGCAAAACGTAATTAAACACCTTGGACGGCGTGCTTGTCAGGTGACGTGCGTAGAAGCGATGTGACCTGATAGCGCGTGTCAGGTATGGACCAATAAAGAACGGACGCGTGGAGGAAACGGTTGAGAGAAACTGTGCATGACGACTCATGTGCAGTTAGAACTCTTGAAATTCTTGAAATAATGAGGCCATGATGTCGGCCATAGTAGCGATCTTGGGTGAGATGTGCAAAAAACTAAGAACTTGGTTCTAAATCCTTGATAAAGATAGACAATTGAATCCTAGTTATATAAAGCCGACGAATAATGATCTCGGTCAGAAGGATAAGTGAATTCTTAGCCGACATAAAATATGGACGAACGGTGTAGGTTATATCACCTCAGGTTACCGAGGTAATAGAACCTAGGGAGTAGTTGTAGAGACGTATTTTGTGAATGACAGCACGTGGCCAAGGTGACGCCGAAGTGTCAGCTGAGGTGCCACGTGGCCTGGTCTTGATGCCAAGGTGATCTCGGTCAGGCTGAGGTCATTTGCGGAGATACCAGAACCCGAGATGAGCGGGTAAGGGATAAGAGTCCTAGAACAGGGGAGGATCTTAGTCTTGATAGAGATAAAGCTCTTAGGGAGTTTATCCCTATCTAGTTAAGAGTCCAGGATGAGTATTGAGCCTGAGTTCACTGAAGTGAGACTTCTACAAGGATCAGGTCAGTGCTGGCTATAAAAGCAGAGCACCATCGTAGGTCTCAGGTATGTGTGTGATATAGGGTGAGCAGTAAGTGTTTTCTTGTGAGTTAAGCGCAATTTGCTATCTTTGAGAGATGTTTGATTACTGACTTGATTGTCAGAGTGCCCTTGGGTGGACGAACCACCGTCGGATTCTTATCTTTCTGTGACAGGTTGTTCGGGCTTAATCTATTCTGTCGGTGCTCTCCAACTGAGTTCCCTGTTTGGTTGTGTGGTCAAAAATCAACACCCACATTTAGATCTATTAAAAAAAATTTACAACTTAAATAAAACACAATATATGTATATTGTTTTTTTTTTATTTATTTAAATTGTACATGCATCACATGTGCGAACCGCTAATATTTATACTATTATATTAAGTGAAGATTAGACTTGGGTAGTTTACTTCTCCTTATGTCACATGTCTCTCATCTTTCTATTTAAATAAATAAATAAATGAGAAGAGTGAGACTCAAATCTTGGATCTTGGGTGGGTCTACTAAAGAAGGCTCTAGTACTACTTGAGTGACAAACAATATATAATAAATATTTTATTTTATTTTTATTTATTTAAATTACAAACACATTGTGTGAACCAACACTAATATAGATTATATTTTTAATACTTTCTTGTAAAACAAGTGTTTAAAATTTTAACTTTCAGAGTACAAAAGTCATTGAAATAACAAAAGTAGGGTTCTATGCTATATTTTCTTGGTAATGATCTTAGTTTTAACAATAGTAAAGCATGTTACAAAGATATAGTCAAACGGTTCAAAATTTAATATCAACTTTTGATTATTGCCTTTTTTGGGTAGTTTATATATTAGAAATATAAATTCGCTTGTGTTAGTAAGGATTGAATAATCTTTATAAAGATTAATTAAGCCAAAAAAATAAGCAAGCAACTATGAAAAATTCTTTTTGTCTCAATAGAGAGAACTTTAATGTTTGTGTTTCAGTGAGAACCAATTAATGATTAGGAGAATTCAATTCAATAACAATTAAATAAAAAATGGAAGAAGAGACTGAGACAAAAGCAAAGTAATTGATTAACTAAATAATTCAATTACACTTATGTTACCTTAGTTATTCCGGCAACTTCAAAGGTGAAAGTAGCTAAAGATATTACAAGTTTAAGTTTTTTGATCGACAAAACAAAATTTTATTGATGGGAACATATGAAGTATGAATGAGTACATCAATAAAGAGGAGTTTGGAACTAAAGCTCCACGCTCCAGTTGGTGAGAGACCAACAACAAACAAAGGAAGAAAAACTAGAAAAACAAAGGGCTTCCACACGAGCCAGTAGCAGCAGAGCAAAAATGGTTGCCACATGATCCTCCAGCAGAACAAAATCAGTAGAACAACCACCTCCAGCAGCAGAACAACCAACAGACTACCAACAGATAGCAAAGAAAAACCATGGACTGCACTGCAGCCCTTCAAGTCATTCTACACTACCATGAACTCTGAACAACAAAGTAAACAGAGCAAGGGGAGAGGACAACCAGAGAGAAACCAGCACAAACCAAGTATTCAACCAAAAATATTGCTGAAGCATACTAATAGGTATTCAACCAAACACACCCAGTTCCTGCACTTTTGCAACTGATGGTATATGCATTACCCTCAACCTCCCTGACTTTTGAATCTGCACATCATTAATCAAGAACAGGTATTCAACGAAACCAGGAAATCACCAAAAATATTGCTAAAGCCTACTAACAGGTATTCAACCAAACACACCCTGCTCCTACACTTCTACAACTGACGGTATATGCATTACCCTCAACCGCCATGACTTTTGAATCTACACATCATCAATCAAGAACCAAGTGGCTTCTTTACTTCTGTAGCTGAAGACCAAGCTAGCAAAACACAGAGACAGCATGACTTAACCCATCAAAACTCCACCCAACTCAGTACAACAGAGCTCCTCCAAAGCACAATATGATCTGCCCTCAATTACAGATAAAATCATTGGTTAAAAAATGTAACTCTTTCAGATATGGATTCAACCACAGAGCAATCCTTGTCTTAATCAATTCACACAACTCCACCAAATTTGGGTTAGCTGCCTTAAACACACATTCATTTCTAAGTTTCCAAATTGGCCATAGCACAACCAATTAGATAGCACTCCACATCTTTCTTTCCAGCCTCTTCATCATTCCTCCAGCCCACCATAACAATAGCTGATCCACCGAGTCTGGTAATGCCCCTTGAGTCTCCCACCAATTCAATATATCAGTCCATACACTCCACATAAAAGGACAACAGATTAAAACATGGTTCACTGACTCACAATCAGTCTTGCAAAACACACATAGACCAACCACATTCCCAAACAGAACACCAATTCTTTGTAAAAACTCAACAATCTTGATTCTATTTTTCCAAGCTAACCACCAAAATACTTGAACTTTAGGGGGGGGGGGGGGGAAATTAAGCCACACCAACTTAGTAATTGGAAGAGTTGGACCAATATTACAGGTAGCAAAACTATACAAAGAAGCTACAGAAAAATGACCTGAAGATGATGCTGTCCAGACAGGCCTATCCACTTGATCATACCTCACTGTAGGTCCTACTTTTAATTGATTCAGGAGATTTTGAAGCTCCACCTCCTCCCACACATACAACACTCTTCTGAATGATAGATTCCAACCTCTTAGAGAATCTTTCCTATCATAGATATCCTTCAGAGTATCACTTTTCTCTAGGGACAATCTATATAAACTTGGGAACTCATCTTTCAGACAAAGATGCTGACACCATCTATCAGCCCAAAAGCTAATCCTTCTGCCATCCCCAACTAGCAACTGAAAATTGTTCACAAAAACTTCTTGGAGATTGTTTATATGTTCATCAAAAACTGTAATGCCTTTCCACACATTTGACTAGTTATTTCCAGGCATAGAAGAAGGAAGCTAGCTTGCATTCTTTAGCTTATACTTGTTGCATATAACTCTCTTCCACAAAGCTTCACTCTCACATCCAAACCTTCACTACCATTTTAGTAATAAGCAAATGTTGACCTCTCTCACCCTCCTAATGCCTAACCCTCCTTATTTCACACTTTTGCACAGTTCCCCACATTTAACCATATGGATTTTCTTCTTAATTTATGATCCTCCCCACATAAATATAGCTTGGAGGCTGTCAACTTCTTTAGCAACCCCTTCAGGCATTTTGAAAAGTGACAGATAGTACACTAGTAGTGAAGATAGGACAGCTTTAACAAGTGTTAATCTCCCAGCAAAAGACAGTAACTTCATTTTCCACCCAGCCAGCCTACATCTAATTTTATCCAAGATAGGCTTCCTTGTAGCTTTCTTCTTTGGATTAGCCCCTAGAGGTAACCCAAGGTAGCTGATTGGTAGTGCCTTCACTTTGCAATTCAAGATTGAGGCAAAAATAGCCATATTTTCATCTAGAACCCCTACACTACACACAAAACTCTTATGGTAGTTAATTCGCAGCCCAGATAGAATCTCAAAGCATCTTAGCACCCTTTTCAAGTTCCTCACATCATCAACGTCTGCTGCACAGAATAGTAAAGAGTCATCCGCAAATTGAAGATGAGATAATATAACATCATTTGAGCCAACCTTCACTCCTTGGACCAAGCCTAGCACTTGAGCTCTGGATAATAAGATATGTAGCCTTTCTGCAACTAAATTAAATAGGAAAGGTGACAAAGGGTCACCTTGTCTTAAACCCTTTCGCGGATTGAACTCTTCAATTGGAGGCCCATTAACAAGCACAGATATTCTAGCAGATGTTACATATTCCTTGATCCAACTGATCCATTTATTTCCAAACCCAAATTGAGACATCATATAGAATAAGAAACCCCAATTAATGGAATCATATGACTTCTCAAAGTCGAGCTTAATAATTAGCCCCTTTTTCTTTGCCTTCTTTCACCCATCTACCACCTCATTTGCAATTAACATACCATCTAAAATGGTCCTCCCACTTAGAAATGTTATATGGGTTTCACTAATTATGTGTGGCATCACTTCTTTCAATCTATGAGTTAGCAGCTTTGCTAAGATCTTATATATTGACCCTACCAAGCTTATAGGCCTATAATCAGTTAGCCCTTTAGGATTCTCCTTCTTTGGTATAAGGGTTATAAAGGAGCTATTGATACCTTTAAACGACCTTTCATTCTTATGGAATTCATTCAAAAAGTTTATCACATTACACCTTATCACTTTCCAAAAAATTTGGAAACATCCCATATTAAAACCATCTAGCCCTCGTGCTTTGTTCCCATCACAAGTCATCACTACATCTTTGATCTCAGCCTCTGAAAACATTGCTTCCAGTTTGTCAAAACCACAACTTCCTTGCACTGAGTTGAAACTCCCTCCTAATTGTGGCCTTCCTCTCCAATCTTCAGTAAAATGACTCTTGAAATGTTCAAACACTTTCCTCTTCACTTGAGTAGGTTTCTCATATACCACCTCACCCTCTAAAATAGAATTTATCTCATTCCTTACTTGTCTACACTTAGTCATAACATGAAAGAATCTAGTGTTCTTGTTACCCTTCAAAGCCTAATTCATCCTTGACTTCTGGATCCACGTTCTCTCCACCATCTTGCTCAACCTCTACACCTCTTCCCTAACCTCCCTTCTTCTTGTTTTTTCTGAATTATCAAGCTCTCTAACCTCAGCAACAAGATCAAACTTATTGTAGACACCCAATTTTTGACCGATCTTAAGACTCAGACGTCGCCAATTGAGCGCTTGGTGATGATGCATATTGTGCTAATTCTGAGGTCACAGAGTCTCGACTGAGAGCCTTACCTCCGGACTTCGGGACTCTTTTGTGCTTTGCCTCGGTTTACGAACTAGGTCCTGTTTTCTCTGTTTTCTCTTCCCGAAGGGAGTGAGAGGTCTCGTAGACCATCTCTCAATGGCTGTAGGCTACGTTACGTGGTCGTAGGCCATTTTTCCCGTTTGGAGATCGGTTTTCGATTTTCGGAGCCGTCAACCGTATGCCTCAGTTCGGAATAACTTAACTACCTCCGTTTGCTCCGGTTTTTGGTACACACCTTGTTTCCTCTCCTTAGAGGGACATTGTCGCCCGGGAGACCACCTTCGTGGTCGTACGCCACCTCCGGTGCTTAATAGTCAGTTTTCGGGGCCCCTGACTGTGCGTTTTGGCCCCCGAACCCTCGTTTTGCATCCGTCTTGGCTCCTTTTTGGTGTGGACCCTAGTTCATTGTTAGGAAGGTGGTACGGAGGTGGGAGACCAGCAATTCTTCTTGGAGACCACGTTTCTCTTCGCCACCCGATTTTCTTGGCAGGTAGGTGGTCTCCCTCACTTTTGAGCCACAATTTCGGGTCTCCCATACCACCATTGTGTTGCATTCATCTGGGAGGCCACCAATATGGGTAGGCCGACCAGCTTTTCTTCCTGACCCTTTTGAACCTTGCTAGAAAGCTGGTTTTCCTCTCTCTTGGGTCACATTTTCTAGTCTCCCATACCACCACTGTATTGCATTCACCTGGGAGGCCACCTTTCGGGGTAGGCCGACCAGCTTTTCTTCTTAACCTTTTTGAACCCTGGTCGGCCGACCAGGGCAAGTGGTCGGCCGGCCACTTGAACTGGTCGGCCAACCATCTGCTTTTGGCCCTTCCTGAGTGCAACACAGCTGTGCCAGCTGGGAAGCATTTGACCCATCCTTCGAGATTTAACCCTTTTGTTTGTCTTTTTAGGAAAGCTTTGGTCCTTTTGCTTAGCTTCTAGGAGAAGCTTGACCCTTTTGGTTAAGCTTCTTTTAGAAGCTTTGACCATTTGTTGAAGCTTCTTAGAGAAGCCTTGGCCCTTTGTCTTCTATAAGAGAGGGTCTCCTCTCCATTTTCAAGGGTTAGAAAAATTTTGGCTGAGGCTTATACACTTCTCCCTCCTAGCTCTCTTCTTCAAGCCCCCCAAACCCCATTATTCTTACACCCATTACACTACATCTCCCAGTACAACACCTCCACCATCCATCCAAGCACCTTGGAACTGATTTGCAGAGGTTGAAGGCTCATTACCTTGGTCCAGAAGTTGCTAAGGGTCGGCTCTACAAGGGTAAGTCACCATTTCCCCCATTTTGACATTGTTTTGCTCCACACTTTATCCTTATTTATAAGCATTTTTGGACTTTGACATAAACTGAAAAAAGTTTTGTTTTGAGCTCCTCTTAAGTTTGATTCAAGTCATTTTTCTGTTTGGGGTCATCTTTCCTTTTGCATGCTTCATTTCCTCATGTTTAGGGCTATGTATTAGAGCATTTGTATTGGCCTTGGTTTGGCCTTTTGGCCACTGAAATCTAGTGGATTTTTAATGGCTAATATGTATTTTTGAGCCCTAAAATCAGAGAGGGGTGACCCTCTCACCCCTTGTTCTCTTTACTAGCTTTGTTGGCCTTGCAAATGAGCTCCATTTTGCATGTTTTGAAGTCATGTTTCAGGCCCTATTTGGTAAGTTTTAAGGTTCTGCATAAGCTCTATCCAGAGCCCTTTTGGCCATTTTGAATGTTTATTATGCATGTGTAGAACAATCCTATTCAAAGTCTTTCAAAGGGGCTTTCACTTGCATGCTTCCTAGACTAATTTCAGGGCCTTTTTGGTGGGTTTTAGGGCTGTCATAACCTCTTTACAGAGGTGGTTTTTCCATTTTGTATGTCCATTATATATGTGTAGAATAACCCTCTTATTAGCCCATCAATGGAGCCTATCATTCTTGCATGCATTGACTGAGTTTTAGTGGTTTTTTGGGCATATTTTGGCATGGCATACTTTTGTTTTTGGCTGGTTTTGTGAGCTTTCATATGTTTCATATAGTTGTAGTACAACTCATGGTTTACTAGCTTTCTTTGCATGTTTTGTTGACCCTTGATTTTAGTACTTTTTGGCCATGTCTTAAACTGATTTTGTGTGTATTTTGGATTGCCTTAGCTCTATTTTTGGCTCTCATGGTTGAATGATGTTTTTTTTGCATGCTTGTAGTTCAATACCCATGCTTAACTTTGAGTTTTGAGGCTCATTCCATGCCTATACTGAGGTGTGTTCATGTTTTGGGTCCATTATACATCATATTTCAGAGCTTGTATGAATGCCATATTGCCATGTTTTCTACTCCTTAAGTGTGTTTGAGAGTTGTCCATGAATGCCTTGTTTTCGGAACATTGAGTGAGCTCTATTTCCTTGCATGTTGAGCCACCATTTTAGGCCATTTTCCCACTATTTCAGACCTGCCTAGGGTCTGTTTGGGGTTGGTTTTTTTCATTTGTGCGTTGCTTTGGGTACCTCTAGTGTAACGCATTTCACTAGTTTCGGTACCCGAGCCACCTAGCATGCATTGTGTGACATATTTGCATGTTTTAGGACCATTTTTATGCCATTTCAGAGCTGTATCATGTCCCATTCTATGCCATGTTTCATCCTTTGCCATGCTTAGTTAAAGTTGCATGTTATGCCTTAGGATCGGTCCTTTGCATCCTTGCATGTTTGCATGTGTTTCGGTTGTCTCATTTCCACCAATGGCCACTGATGTGAGTGTGGCTGAGGTCCACTCATATTGGTGTAAGTCCATCTTGCATTTGTATATGCCATTTAGTTCATGTGCGCATGATAGTCTTCGTAAGTGCATTGTGTATGCCATTTTAATCCATAGCATTGCGTATGCTAGGTTGCATGTTAGTTGCATTGTGTATGCCATCTCATTGTATTGTGTTTGGGATAGGAGTTAGCCCAAACACAGGAAACGAGGGACATTTCATACTCAAAGTGACGAAACGTGTCTCAATTCTCGGTCGCTAACACTCCGGATTACCCATGATGGAGTTTAGGCTTTGTTGTGTTTTCATATGCATTCATTTCATATTGAGTCGTGCAATTTGACTACTCGGCCATCATACATCGAGATGCGTGATTGGTGGCACGAGGATCGAGGTGTGCATACATATGTGAAAATACTTTGCCATGCCCCTTTCTTGCTCTCTGTTGCAGCAAACCAGAAATCAGCAGCCTTCTAGAGTTTTACACAGCATTCTGGGATTAATTGCAAACAGAGACAAATCGGGGCATCGTGAGGAATTTTCCGACAAAGCGACCCGAGCACGCATGCATCTTTCATCATTTGGAACAAGAGCTAAGGCAGTCCATTTTTATAGCTTGCACGCTAATTTATTTGTTTTCTTAGTTAATTTGTTAATTAATTAGGGTTTTGTAATATTTAATTATTTATTCGGATTGTAATTATTTATTCGGACTGTATTATTTATTCGGACCCTTCGAGCGAGGGCACAATTGTAATAAGTGTGCGTGTGTGTGATATATGTCTTCCAACCCCACGTCTTTCTCCTTTTTATTTACCAGCTTATGATGGTTAGTTTAGGGCATGTTTCAATTAGCATACTTATGCTCGCATGTTTGCATCTATTCATCTGTCTTGCATGCACCGGGCTCGGCGCATCATACTAACTGCATCGTGTTTCAATTCCAAGTTGAATACGTGTTAGCTGTAGCATCTCATATGCCATTCTTAGAATAGCCGAGCCTATTATAGTTGCATTTTTGCATGTGTTATATTATGCATTTCTGTATAGTTAAGATCATGCATTGATTTCTAACATAACTTCTGTTTTGGCTTGGAGTACTCGGTAAGTGTTTATGCTTTAGCATCCTTGCATGCGTGTGAGTGACTGCCATGATAGTATGCTTACCATAAGGCTATGTGCTCATGTGATATACCTACCTGAATGCCTGTGGGTGAAAGTTAGATTATCTGAATTGGAATAATGCATTGACTGTGAGTTTTAAGCCCACTTGAGAGTGGCAAATCATCGTGTTTTCTAAAGCCCACCTGAGGGTGGCAAATCCACTTTTTAGCCTACTTGCGAGTAGCAAACCATTTTCAAAACAAACATGAGATGTTTCGTTCCAATTCAGGCGATCCAGTCTATATTTGTATGCTATGCGCATCACATAGTAAATCTAGGCTAATAACTGGAATAAGAACGCATAATGTTTTCAAAACTAGATATCATGGTTAGTAGAGGCCGATCTTTGATCGGGTGAGCGGGGGTGCTCACGAAGTGACCTTCCCCAATCGTACCCAAGTTCCCGAGCCGAGGCAACTTTAGTGATGACGGACACGTGGCCTTAGGCAACGAGTCAGGGTTTCCTAAATTCCCCCAAAATAAATATTTAGGTGGCGACTCTGTATTTGGCAAAGCAGTCCATGTTTGGCACTTTTTTCAAAAAAATCTGTTTTCAAAAATGATTTGCCGGATTTGGACGCTTTGATGATTAATCGGTCTTGCATTGCACTCTGCGAGATTAGATACATGACCGTGACATTGAGTCTTGAACTGTAGTGAGCCCAATGAACAAAACGAGATTTCCCTCCCGGGACGTTCGGGGACGTCTACACTTATGCAGGTCAGCTTCTGTTGCTTCTAGGTTAGTGATTATATTCCCAAACACCTCTACATTCCATTTTTTAAGACCAACTTTCAAAGTTTTTAGCTTTTGTAGAAGAATAAAGCCAACCCATTCCACTATATGAGCCTCCTTCCAACAGCTCTCGTAGAAAGCTTTGAAGGTTTTATGAAGGAACCATGCATTTTGTACCCTGAAAGGTTTGGGCCCCCAGTCCCGGCCATCCTCCTTCACTAGGAGAGGACTATGATCAGAGAGTAGCCTAGGCAGACCCCACAACTTCAAGTTAAATACCTCAAGCCACTTTGGATCTACTAATACTCTATCAATTCGACTCCACTTTTCACCTTCTCTTGAGTTACACTATGTAAACTTCTTACCACACAATGGCAGGTCAGACACTTCACAACTTTCAATGAACTCATTAAACTCCCTCATCCTCTCGTCTCTTCTAGAGCACACTCTCCTTTCACCAATGTTCCTTATTTCATTAAAATCCCCACCCCAGCACCAAGGTTTAGGAAAATCCTTCTTTAATATGACTAAGCTATTCCAGAGCTTTCTTCTTAACCCCACTTCATTAGGTGCATAAACATTTACAATGGCACACTCAAAAGAATTAAAAAAGGTACCTGAGAGCAATATGAACCTCCTGCTGCTACAACACTCTTCTATCTGAAACACCCCTGGGTCCTACACACAAAGTAATCCCTCAACTGCTCCCTCAGAGTCCGCAGCCATAAAGTTCATGTTATCCCTAGTCCACAATGATGTTACTTCAGTTTTAGAGATCTCAGATTTTTTGGTTTCCTGGAACAGCACCATATTTACCTTTCTTTCTTTCAAGAGCTTCCTAATCTTTCCTTTCTTTTCCTTTTTGCCCAACCCTCTTACATTCCATGTTAATAACTGCATAACAAAATGATGATACTCCTTTGCTTTTCCCTAATTAGTAGGTGTTTCATGCCCCACCTCTTTCCCCCCTTCCAATTCTTTCCTTATCCTTAAGCTCAAGCTCCACAATCTTGTGAAGCACTTCATCCTCCTTCCCATTGTAGTTTACTCCCAACACTTCCCCCATTTTCAAGGTTGCTTGGGCTTCAATTAATATATGCCTCCCTTATTTGTCCCATTCTCAACCGAAGCTGATAGAGAGATGGCTGCTACTGCTGCTCTCTACATTGCAGCTTTTGGCACTGCTTTGCTTGTTGAGGCCCTTCTATGCCCATATCTTCTAAGTAGACTAAAGGGACCCTTTTTGGGGTGTAAGTACCCATGTTTAGCTGAAAAACTAACCTTCTTCCTTTTTTTGTTTTGTACAGGTCGAAGACTGGGCTCCAACTCCTGAGCTTCAAATACGCTTGGACTGCTTTCAACTGTCCTAGCTGCAACCCCACCCTCCTTAATATTGCTAATCTTATCCTTAGGCCCATTTTGTGATTTTTGAATACTTGGGCTGCTTGCAACTATCCCAGCTGCAACCCCACCCTCCTTTTTTTTTTTTTTATCAATTGCAACCCCATCCTCCTTAATATTGCTAATTTGATCCTTAGGCCCATTTTGTGATTTTTGAATTTCCTTCAGCCCATATCCTTGACCTAATTCTTCACACTGGCCTAGTACCACTTCCATTTATACTCCAAGTCTATTAAGGCTTGACCCACCTAGGCTTCTAACATAGCCTGGTGTTAGTATCTGATCATCCATACTCTGCCTTGTCCCACTAATAGCTGCCTTAGACCCTACATTATGGTTCCCCAAGTCCATCATTGCCCTGCATTCCTCTTTAGCAGTCGGTGACCCTATATTGTTGTTCCCAATTCCCATTGCCAGCTTTACACCACTTCTTGACTCTATACAACCACCGTGTCACTTCCCCAGCACCTTTCATGTTCCACATTCTCACTTCTCCTCTCTTCACGTGGCTTGAACTTTGTGTCCACCCCATTCCAGATGTCCAGAACATGGTTTGCGTCATCCTCCATGTCAGCATCTCCTTCGTTGTCCCTGTTGGTCCTTGCCATGTCCTGGTTCTGTAAGGCACTTGAACTACCCAGCTCCTCCATTTCTTGATTTTTTGGCACTTGCACACCACATTCATCAGTTTTTTTTATCACCACTTGTTCTTCACAAACTCTCACTGGATATGACACACCTCGGCACACCAAATTTACAACCTTATTAATTGGTTCCATGCATTTAGTGGATATCTTTATCTTGGCACATGCAAAAGATTTGGGTTGATTCATATCTCCCTTGCAATACAGAAAATGCCCCCATAATCCACCAATCCTCTTCACATTTGTACTATTCCAGAGATTCAATGGAATGCCATAGCAACTTAGCCAAACACTCCTTTCCTACTCTAGAACCAGTCCAGATTTGCCTTCTAAAATAATCTCACACCATTCCATAATCAATTTCTTAATGGGCTTCAGTCTCAGTGCCATCTCCTCCTTAAACCTGAATGTAATCACCACCTCATGACCCCCACTTTCTCTCACCAAGACATCCTCCACTCCTATTGCTTCAATTTCCTTTTTCAAATTGACTGTAGCATAACTCTCTTTCAAGCGAATGACTACACTCTCATACAACCACCAATTCCTTATTTCTTCAGCCTTTAGTGTAATGTTATCACTGCCAACACACAATTTGCCTCTTACCGCCTCTGCGTATGATCTCTAATCTGTCGAGATTGGTACCCACTTTCGTTCTTCCCCTTGATGACCATTTTGCCCCTTGACTGAAAGAAGACCTGGCTTTGTTGATACAACTCCCCCTAACTTCTCCTTCCCAAGATCCGCATGCTTTACTTCGATTGCATTGTCATCCACCCATAGCCCATTGGCTTTTTGCACTGCAACGGTGGCCGCCACAAAGCAATCAAACCTTATAAAGCCAAACCTTGTGTTAGTTGTCCTTTTTTTTTTTATACGGGATGAATACATACTGCACCACATCAAACTTATTGAAGAGGGTGTAAAGCCCCTTCGGGCTCACTGAAGTTGGTAGGTTATCCACAAATATAGTGAACACATCTCTACATCCTTCATGCCTCCATCGTTCTTGCCTACCCTTCTGCCTTACAATTGGGATCCAGCCTCCTTGCTGCTTCAATCTTGTTCTTCAATCTTCAATCTTGTTCTTTAATCTTCAATCTTCAATCTTTAATCTTGTTCTTCAATCTTCAATCTTAAGAAGCATTTCTGTATGTGAGTTCCTAATGTCCTTGCCTTTGTTATATTACAAGTTTAAGTTAAGGCTACTTCTATGGAATGTGTAAAGCAAGAAAAAAGAAAAATGAGAAATTGGTAAGTGTTGAATTAGTTTGAGGGCTTCTCGATCTTTTATTTTAACTATTTATAAGTGTCATTTGAATCTGCAGTAGCATAGTTCTAAATATCGGCCGGTACGGTACGTACCGGCCGATTCGTAACGGAAAATTGGAGTGCCGATACCGATATGGACCGATATCTGGGGTGAGATCGAAATTGCATCAGAAGGCCCGATTCTCAGACGTATCGGCTGAATCCGATACATGCAATGATCTCTGACACGTCTGATTTGCCAGTACGGATGAAATTAGAGCAGAGAACCTTCAGCAAAAGCAAAAATAATCGTCGGTTACATATGAAATTGGGGCAGAGCAGAAAAACCTCCTGAAATTTGTGATGTTTTATGCTCTGTTTTATGCTCTGTTTTGCAAGTTCTTTCTTTGGGCTGTTGTGCTCTGTTTTGTTGTTGGGCAAGCACACCAATATGCAACTTGCAAGCTTCTTTGTTTTACTTATACTCTGTTACTATAGGTTCAGCCTTATACTCTGTTACTATTGGAGAGAGAGATGCATGCCGAGAGAGAAAGAGGAGGTGCCCAGAGTCCCCCGTTGGTTTGGTGTGTCTTTACATTTTTTCCAACCCAAAACCTCTCCCAAGAGAGAGAGAGATGAATGGGTGTATCTAGCGAGAGAAAAGTTGGTGGTGTGTGTAGATGTTGTCTGTATGCCGTGTGCCATGTGCATGTGTGTGCTGGGTGTGTATGTTGGGTATGTGTAGTATAGTAACATATCAGAAGGCTGAACTTGCAAGCTTCTATACTCTATTACTACTTTTGTTTCATATATCAATATTATTATTATTATTATTATTATTTTCCTTATGTTTTTCTATTTCGTAAAATAAATACATTTCATTTAATTTAAAATAGTTAAAAGTGTTTCTACCTGTCAAAATTTTGATTAAAATGTGACAAATTAAGACTAAAAGAGTCAAAAAATGCATAAAATTGAGTTTTGGAGAGATTGTTAATGATTTTTAAAATTTTACGGCCGCGACACCCGATTCCCGATACGTACCGGTTGATACTACCGATACCGATATTCATGATCGATCAAGATTCGTTACGACATAGTGATTTAGAACTATCTTGCGATGGTTATAATAAACTCCACCCATATGATCTCCACCATTTTATTGATATTCAAGGAGCTTTTCCCTTCTTAGTTTTTGAATTTGAATTCTATGTGGCATGGTTGCTTCTTTGTAACTACCTTGAAACGGTTGAATTTCTTCAGCCTTACTCTCTAATGAAGGATTTGTAGTTGAAGTTGCGAATTGTCACATGACACCGCTTACAACCTGACAATTGCTTGCCTTCTAACCCTACCAAGTGCTTTCTGACTGGCCAATTTTACTTATGTAATTATTACTACAGATCACCTTGAATTGGTTGGTTTGAACCTAACGGCAATGCACACCCTTAATTATATAAAATTTAAGTTTCTTATCACATTATTTTAGATAAATTTAAGAGTACGTAATAATATTTTTACAACCAACATATCCATATACTCTTCTTTCCTCTTTCCATGACACCCATATTTTTACAACCAACCAACATATCAAAATGATTACATATATTATGACTACAATCAATAAAAGCAAAGGTAGGTGAGAAACCAACAGAGGAAAAGGGGGAAGAAGAAACAAAAAAAAAAATAAAAATGATTGGACCATTATTAAAGTTCCTTTAGAGCTAGATAGGGAAGAAGAAGAACCAAAGAATGATTCAACAATCAAATATACAGTCAGTTAGTCGGTCAGAGTAATCATGAATGGATCAAACATTCTTTTCTCTTTAATTTCATTGTACCATGTATACACATATACACTTGGCATAACAGTGAATGGGTCATAATCTATGTGAATTTGAATGGCCGACACGGTATCGTTAATCGATGAAAAAATCCCACCATTTTCGGGCCTGTGAAGAAGTTATTACATCATCATCTTCTCACACGACTCAGCTTTCAGCATCATCACCATCTCATATGCCTTTGTCTGTTATAGCTTCTCCATCACAGCTCTGTAAGACTAGTGTTCCAATGCCATGCTACAATGGAATTAGTTGTGGCGGTTAGATAGTTTGTTATCAAGTGAGTTAGTTAGTTTGTTAAGAGTTAGTTAGGATTAGATATTTTGTATTAGTTTAGATATTTTGATTACCAGTATATAACTAAGGCCTCGTTTGGCAAATTTAAAATAATAATTAATAAAAGTTACCTTTTAGCCAAAAAGCCAACAACTCATACCAAAAAAGTCAAAGATTCTCTTTTCTACTTTTTGCACGTCGTTTCGTAATTAGCCAAAAAGTTGGCCCAAACATACAGGTTTTTCTTACCAACCTTTTTAGCTAATTAGCCAAAAAGTTACTAAATTAGCATGTTCCCAAACGAGGCCTAAGTGTAAGCTACAGTTTTGTTCTAATGAAAATGAGTTTCAAGATTCTCAATAGCATGAACGTACTATGCAGCCAACTGTACATAGTTTAAATCCAAATATCCTCCTCCATGTGCGCTCTTCTTTGAATGATTAATGGAGGCCTGTATGTACCCCAGAACATTCCCTGCGTATAATACTTTGAACCACATGTTAATATCAACAATGTTAGGTATTATGAAAATAATCATGAAAGATCTGTAACCTTTGAATTGTACTTAGAATAAAGCACCATACACTGATCAAGGTAATCTAAGGGTCACAATTTTTTCATGATCATTTTCATGAAAAAATTTTCATGATCCCTAACATTTCTCTTTTAATATATATCCATCCACCTCTCTCAAAAAAGTTCTTGATTTGTATGAGCCTTCCATATTGTTGAATTATTGAATTGTTCATGGTTCATCATTAATTTTTTTTTAAAAATTAAATAGCAATATTGTAATTATAAGTTATTTATTCAAATCAGTAGTGTTTTGAAATAATAATTACAAATCAATTATAAACTTAATAAATATTAGGGTAAATTACAAACACACCCCTGAGGTTTACTTAAATTACAAATTATCCCTTTTGGTTTTAGAAATTACATTATGTCCCCTAAAGTTTCTAATTTTATAACAAATAAGTTCTTTTATTAATAAATTATCAAGTTAATTAACAGTTTTTAATAATGTTAAAATTTTATTTCAATTAATAATTAAGATAATTTTATTATTGTATAGGTGAACAATTAGAAATTTTACTTTTTCAATTAATTCTGTTAAATAAATTTTTTTGACATGGAGGTATTTGTAATTTTCCAAGCCACATGAAAAATTTGTATTTTAAACAAACCTCAGTAGGTGTATTTATAATTTACCCTAAATGTTAATAATTAAAATAAAAAACTGGAATAAATCTATAATTATCTTTTCAAAAGTTGCACTGAAATGTAATTTTCTCTTATTTATATGGTGATTTTCTTGCTCGTTCTCATGCCATTAGGATAAGGTTTAAATACAAGATTTTGTTTTATGAGACTTCGTCCTTGACTTTATGTAATTGATTTCTTAATTTATAAAGCTTTATTTTACTGATAAAAAAAGGTTTAAATATACGATTTGTTTTTCACTGTGATACTTTATAATTGTTGACTATCCACCCATCTTAATAGTTACGCAATGATAATTTTTATATTTATATCTTCTTCGGACAAGACAAAATAAAGATAAAAAATTAAAAACAAAAACAGCAACGTGATGAAATAGCCTCTCAAAACCTATTTCCGATGGTGGTGCTTGTTTGTTTCCATTTGACATTAATGCTTCAACAATCACCGACCATTGTATCTTACACACATGTTTGACCTTTAAAATAGATTTATTCAATCCCATCGAGTCCTAGCCTACAAATACATAGAGAGAACTTCATAAGATTAAAATGTGATGGAAAAGAAAATTTTAGATATTTTTCTTTTGATAATTCGGTGTGTGATCTATTGAATTGACTAATTTGAAAGACGAATGTGATATGAGAGAAATTTTAGATAAAAACAATATAATCAACTTAGTTTTGATAAATGATCAATAATCATGACGGAATTTTTTTTATCAACAAAATAAGTAATAATAATCAAAGAAAAACAACCCAAAGTTGATAAATCACCAACCAACAAGGCAAACACATTACAACTTAAGCATTGAAAAACCAAATATGAACAAATGATAAACTAAGATAAATGACTGGTGACACCGTAATATTAGCTTCTTCGCATTTTGATTGTACTTCTTGTACTTGTAATTTATAGTATATATGAGAGGGTCCAAGAATATTGTTGGAAAATTCGAAAATTTTCGAAGATTGCCGAAAAACCTGAATTTTCTAGAAATGATGAAAGGTTGAGATTCATCATTGGTCGCAACTAGAAACACAATAGCTAAGAGATGATGGAGACTAGAGATTAGGTGAAGAAGAAGGCAAAGTAGTCAGAGAAAGAATAATGACAAGACTCTCTCATGGATCTCTCGCTTTCACTCTCAAGACAGATAATAGAGAAAGGAAATTAGTTTTCTCTCAAAAATTCTCTCCGAAATCCCATCCCATCCCTTGTAAAGCTATAGGTATCTTATGATGTAGGTCGAAGCCCATGTGTAAGGAACATGAAGAATATTCTCTCTAATTACTTTGTCTGAGGATGTGACCTTTCCGAGGATAAGAAAAATCCTGAAGAGAAGATCAATCTCTTAACGAATTCTTCTTCTTAGCCACGCCTAACTAATGATCTCCAATCATCTCAAAGGGCCGAGGTAGTCCTAAGAGATCCCTTGCCGCTAATATTGTCGAGTCTCATGGATCCCCCGAAGTTGTGCCATCTCATTTCGGGTATAGGCTAAATTAACTAATGTGTGAATTCATCGTCACCCACTGTCCTCAGGATTCAGGCCTTTTGTTTGGACTCTAACCTCACTCCAAGTCCGCAAATGTTGTAGGACTTATCCATGGAGCAACTTTTAGATTGCAATCGAATCCGTTCAAAGTCTAAGTGTCTCAGATCTCTAGGCTTGCTTAATGCCCTTTCGAGTCCGAGCCCGATTAAGTATCTAGGTTCATGGATTCAAACCCTCTTGAGACTTAGAACAATTTGGCCCACTTGATAGTGATAAATCGTGCCTACCAATCTTGGACTTTCCAATTAGGCTAGATTAATTTTAATGGGTTCAAGTTCACCCCTCCTACAACATTAATAAAATTTTCTTTCTTGTTAGAGACACCCAGTTTTTGCATATAATCCATTTGCAACCTACTTAAGCCTTTGACCGTTAGATCTGACCCAATTCTTGTTTTATGTGGTTTTTAGTATATAAGTGGGTCATTTCATCGATTAGGATTTATGTATTGAAATAGATGGTTTATAGAGAGACAACCGCTTCTTTGTATTTTCTTCTTTTGATGTGAACTCTTTGCCATTCAAAAAAAAAATTCTTTGCCATTCTTTCCCCATGAACGTAGGTCGAACCATATATATCTTCGTGTTTTTGTGTGATTGTTTGTTTTACTTTCTTGTTTTCATTTGTTCCATCATAAGATTTTTGTTGATAAAAAATAAAGCTCATGCAAGTGAATTTGTGTGCATGAAAATTTAAAATACCTACTTCAAATTAAAAGCGAAAGCAAAATTGTAAACAAATAGTTCTAAGTCAAGTAGTGGGTTCACAAGCTTAGTTTAAAAACAGTTACTTTAAAAATATTTTTAAATTTGATTTATTTATTTTTTGAGATGATTGCAAAGGAATTTCAATTGAGTTTTTAAATAATTCTATAGTGTATTAATTTATTTTAATTACAAGCTAGAAGAGAGGTTCAAATGTGAACTACTTTGCCAATTTAATCCATAATAGGCATCATGGTCTTTGTTCACATTATGTAAACTGTTCAATAATTATAAAATGATCAATAATAACTTTTAGGAACTTTTTTTTATTTTATTTTAATAACCGAATATCCGGGCCAGTTTACATGCACCTCGACTAAATTTCGAAATCCTGAAATTAATGACTGGACAAATCTCCAGTGGCCCTGAAGTTTTGGGATGTTTGACCTTCTTGAGTTTCTAACCTGGTCTTGTGTGGTAATACCTTTGGTTACTTTTCAGCTTTGTTGAATGTTTACCTTACAATATTTTAAGTTTAGCAAGTTGGATATGAAGGTGTTGGAAATCATAAGAGGTGATGGATAGCAGTGTTTAACGTTAGAGGAGAAGGAAGTGAAGAGAAATGGGTGGACTGTGATGGGTAGCAAATGAGGGTCTATGATAGAGGGTTGTGAGTTGAGAAATAATTATATTTGTGAAGATGAGAAAATAAAGGGAATGAGTTGAGAGAAGGGAGGTGGTCAGCTGTGGAGATAAGGTGAACAAGCAAAGGTGGTATATTATGATTGTGGGGTAGAAAGGTGGATAGGGAGTGGAGACTGGGGCAAAGTCAATGGGAGTGAAGGTTTATTTGTTGTGAAACCACCTTTCAATAGATAATATGGTAGATTGTTATTAAGAGAAATTGGGAGAAATTAAAAATAAATTAAAATATTAGATTTTAAATTAACAAAATTAAAAATTTAAGATTTACCTTATTACAAGAGTCAAACTCTGAGAGGTTTTTTTTTTAATAATTTCTTTGAGAAATTATTATTATTATTATTTTCAATAGGACATTCTTTTTTTGGGCTAGAGACCACAATAGAAAAAAAAAATTATATATAAATATATATATATTCTTTAACGATCAAAAGAAAAAGTTTATATTTTAGAATATGAAAGTGCAATTTAGTCTGATCTGGTGCAATATCCCTTGACATGAGTCGGATATGGGTCAACCCAATTCACATGATCATTAAAGTGTAAATGCCATTAGAATTTAAATCAAAGTAAGAAAAATCTGATAGTTTAGGAATCCAATTGAGAGTTGCGGCCTTGTTTGGTTTGTTTTTCAGAAAAATTTTTAAGAAAAATTCTCTAGAAACAAATTTTTAAGAGCAATCAAATCAAACAAATTTTTTCAAAAAAAATCTCAAAATTTTGTTTGTTTACCTACTTTCTAAAATCACACATTCTCTCATATACATCAAATCAATCACTTTTTTTAAAACTCTCTCCCCAAAACAATTTTTCAAAATCATTTTTGAAAAAAGACAAACCAAACAAGTTTTCTTACTTTTTATCTAAAAAACTACTCTACAAACACAAATCAAACACACGTTATTTTTTTTAAAATTTTTTTTCCCTTTTAAGGTTAAATGATGAAAAAAGAAAAGAATTGTACTTTAAGAGTGAAATGTAAATTTTTTTCAAAAAATATGAGTCAAACCATATAAATGAAAAATATATTTTACCAATATAAAAACTACAATAATAAATGAATGATAGAAACAATGTAGCTACGAGCAACATTTGAGATTCATATAAGCCATGGGTCATTTATTGAATCACGTCTTTTAGTTGGGGGACCATTGCGAGTTCTTCTGTCTTTTTTTAAAGTTTAAAAAATATCAATGAATTAATTGTTCTTTCCCATGTGAAGAGCTTTAAAGTCTCAAGGTTTCAACCAAATCACACATGTAAATGAGGGCGAATTATTGTTGTCATAGTTTGAGATTTATGTCATTTTGATCATTAATATATTAATTATGATACATTTGATTATAAATTATAAATTTTATTTTAAATAAGGACAATTGAAAACACTATTTCTCTACTTCAAAGGTAAAATCGTTAATTTGATAAAATATAATTTAGTTTAACAAAATAAACTCTAAAAATTTATTTTTGATTTTTAAAAAATTATTTCTACCCACCAAAAATAAAATTATATAAAAATGATAAATCTTTTACATTTCTATTTTTTTTATTTAATTACCAAATTAATTGTTCGTATGTGTTTGGATAATGATTATGTAATGAATAGTTGTTTTTGTTGATATTTTTTGATGGTTATCATATAATATATGGTTGTATTTGTTGTTAACAGATATTTTTAGATGGTTATCACGTAATTGATAGTTGTTACGATTTTAATGTGTAATCGATATGTTTAATATATGAAGCGTTTTATTTTTAGATTTTTTTATTTAATGGATTGATTTAATAATGATATCAAAATTATCGTCATACCTGACTTTTGAAAAAATAAAAAATAATTTAATGAAAACAAATATAAAAAAAGTATTTAAAAAAAATACTTTTAAAAAAAAAAAAAAATTCACCAATTTATTTTTTAATTTGTTAGAAATTTTTTCTGAAAATAGATTCTTAAAACCAAATCAAATATAACTTTATAATAAAAAAAGTTCCAACATTATTCATTAAAAAAAATTATTATATTGCAAATAACATACAAATTAACCAATATAAAATAAATTTATGACGACTTTGCCTTTAAAATAAACTGTTTGCAAAGGAAGCATTTTTTAATGTCATTGTTTGGAATAAGATTCAAAATTTAAGGTTAAGTATATCACAATTAAAAAATCAAGGACCATAATAATACAAGTCTCAAATTACAGAGACTATTAGTATAATTTACCCTACAAATAAAAAACAAATAAAACAAATGATGTTCAATTTGAATTTGGATAATATACTTTGCCTCCTTTATGTCATATCATTTTTTCACTTTAATTTTTAATTTTTTTTCCCACCTTGACCCTCTAATTTTTGTTCAAAATAAGATTAGAAAATGTCACATATGACATGCAATATATATAGAAGGAACATCTCTATTGGTCATCTGAGGCCCTTCGCCAAATGAATTTTTGTGTATTCCTGAATTATCTAAAATACCCTCATATAATCGATTCTAAGAATTGATCTGCCTCCTGAAACTCATTAAATACATATTTACTTTCAAATTGAAATTTCAATTTTATGAATTCAACAGTGAAATTACTTTGCTTAAACATAGTAAAATTTCTAATTGAAGGGTAAAATATTGTAAGATTAAAGGCCAGAACCATACTTCAACATTAACACCATCTCAACACAAATTTATAAAAATAAAAAGTTTATGGTTTGAAGAAAATTTCGATTAAATTAACACATATATCTTTCATACTCAAGATAGTGAAATTTCTCTGTGTTAAACAAGTAAAAATTAGAATCAATGGTAAAAATTTTAAACTTAAAGACCAAAATATACTGCATCACTATTACCACCACAATACAAGTTTCCAAAAAGGAAATCTTCTTTGTTGGAGGAAAATTTTTAGTTTAATTAATGACTTTGGTCTTTGTTACTACAGAGAAATTTCTGGGACTTTGTTGATCGAAATTATATTTAAATTAGTAGTTTAGAGAAAATATCATTCTCTAAGTTTGTTTACTGAAATTACAGTTGGACTGTCATTATCATTGATTTAAAAATTTTACCTAAGAATTTGAGTTTGTTGAGATTTAAGGAATTTAATTAATTTCGCTGAGGTTGTAATTGTCATTCAAGGAATTTCATCAACTCAACTTGTTCATTTAGGAGGTAGAATGGAAGGAGCTACACAGGGGGGGTGGATTCTTGTTTTGAGACAAAGGGGTGGACATCGAAGAGGTCAAAGAAGAGGAGTGGTTGAGGATCGCACAAGCTCCTTCACTGTATTTGTAGATAAACTACCAAGATCAGTGAATCCGAAGGGGCTGTATCACATCTTCTCCCAGTTTGGAGTGGTGAATGATGTTTTTATCCCGCAAAAGAGAAGGAAGCTAACCAACATACGATTTGGGTTTGTAAGGTTTGCTTGCTCTGTAGCTGCAACAGTAGCTGTCCAGAAAGCAAATGGATTGTGGGTGGACGATATGGCAATAGAGGTGAAGTATGCAGCTTTTGGTAAGGAACAGATCCACAGACGAAGTGTTACAGATCCATTGCGTCCGCGAGCACCAATGTCCAATGGCTACCAAAAGGAAGGAACAAGCAGGGTAGGAGGATCTATAGTCCAAAAGTCATATGTACAAGCAGTGGTAGGACAAAATAAAGCTCACAATGACAGCCTTATTCTGAAGGTTGAGGAACTAGGGAACGGGTGGCTGTACGAGAGTGTAGTGGTTCGCTTGAAGACGGAGTATGCAAATGTCAACCTAAAGAAGGAACTTCAAGGGATAGGAATGGAAGATGTTCTGATCCGTGAGAGTGGAGGCCGTGATGTGGTGCTAACATTTAAATCTAAGAAATAAAAGGTATTAAAAATTTAGCCTATTAAGGAGCTAATTCTGGAGTGGTGCAAGGCTATTTTGGAAGGGAAAGATGGATTGGTCCTGGAACAAGAAAGGTGTGTATGGATAAGCTGCTATGGAATTCCATTAAACTTATGGAATAATATAAATCTGAGGAAAATCGGAGGGCTGTGGGGAAATTTCATATGCTTTGGTGGGGATAATGATCAGTCATTTACGTGTGCTAAGCTTAAGATCGCCACCAAATGCATGAAACCAATCAATAAGGTTTTAAAGCTGGAGTGCAAAGGTATCTTGTATCCAGTAAGAGTGTGTGAAGAACAGTTGGTGATGGTAAAAACCATGAATGTGGTCTGCAAGTGCCAGAAAGTTCAAATGCAGGAAGAGTTATGCAGTTCAAATGAACCAGTGGTACAGAGCCTGGGTAGGAGCAACAAAGGGGTGGAAGAGGGGGATGACCTGGAGGATGACTCAGATGTTGCATTGGTCCCTAGAGCTGAAGTGGAGGTAGGTTGTAAGGCACACGAGCAAAGCATGACCGAGGAGGTGGAGCAGGTGTGGGGTGAGAAGTGTGATACAGTAGTTGCAGAGTCTAGTGGTGGCGTGAGGGAGGCGACTAGAGATGAGGCATGCAGGGTCATGATGAGTGTTGGGAACTATGCAAATGAGTCTGTTGCAGGAACTAGCAAATGTTAGAATTCGGTTGACCAGGTTCTCACTCAAGGTTTTGTTAGAAGTTTAAGTGGGCCTATTATCAACAGGCCTGGGGTAGAAATTGAAGTGGTGTTGGGCCATAAGCAGAGGTTATATAAAGGCCATGGGCTCAACCAAGAGTACCGAGCCCATATCATGTCAAGAGGTCCGTATGTTACAAGAAATGAAGGTTGTGGTGCTATTGGGCTGGGTGAAACCAATGAAGGCCGTGGACCTCTTGGGCTAGGTGAAATTAATGTAGGTTGTGGTACTGTTGGGCTGGGTGATACTAATGAAGGCTGTGGTACTATTGGGCTGGGCAAAATTAAGGAAGGCTGTGGTGCTCTTAGGCTAGGTACAAGAGAGTCAAGTGTTTCTGAAGCATAGGACCTGGAGTGTAGCTCCCAACCTGGAAAAAATAGAAAGGTAAGTAAGAAGTTTAGAACTTGCTCAGCTGCTTGTTATCAGTATCTGTAGACACCCCATTTTTGACCGTCCTCAAGACTTGGACGTCACTGATTGAACACTCAGTGATCACCCTTGTTTGTGTTCGTTTCGAGTTCCCAAAAGGCCTCGGCTGCGCGCCTTGCTTCAGGATCTCTTAACTCATCCGTTTG
Organism: Camellia lanceoleosa; assembly: GCA_025200525.1. Lineage (NCBI taxonomy): Eukaryota > Viridiplantae > Streptophyta > Magnoliopsida > Ericales > Theaceae > Camellia > Camellia lanceoleosa. The sequence goes on along the minus strand of CM045772.1, from coordinate 83,203,060 downwards.
GTGTTTGGTTTTGCACCAAACACTTGTGTTCTTGGCTTGGAGGGTAGGGAATGGCTTGTTAGCCATCTCCATATCCCACCGGCCCTACCTTTGCCTCACCGGCCTCTCTTTGTTGCCATCGGCCATGGTTTCTTCATATCAATAGCCGGTCGGCATTATTTTTGGCCGACCGGCACTCCTTTTGGCTGGCCGGTGACCTCTTTTGCCGTCCGGTGTGACTCCTTTGCACCCTTGAGGCATGGTGCATGCCAGCTGGAATGCACCATCACTCCTCCCCGTGCGGCTTATGGCTGTTTTGAACCTTTGAATCCCCTTTCCTTCTAGAAGCTTGCACCCTTTGGCCAAGCTTCTTGGGGAAGCTTGGCCAGCTGTCTTAGCTTCCTCTAGAAGCCAAGAACCATTTGCACCCTTTGCCTCTTTTGATATAGCTTCTTGGAGAAGCTTAGAACCCTTTTTTTGCCTATATAAGTCATCCTTCCTCTCCTTTGTCTAGGGTTGGAAATTTTTGATCAAGGAACCAGAAAATACATACATACATCTTATATATCATCCTCTCTCTCTATATCTCCCTCTCTCTCATCCTTAGTGTGTGTTTGGAAGCCTAAAAGTGCATTTTTACCTTACTTTTGCACTCACACACACACCATTACACCTTGCTCTGAGATTGAGGGGCATTGAGAGTTGTTTGTTGAGATTTTGGACTGATTTTGGTCAATAGAGGGTGGCTGGACCAACTATTCTTCAAGGGTTCTTCAAAGGTAATCACTTTACTCTAGTTTCCCTAATTTTGCATTGGCTTTTGGCCTATCTTGCTTTCTGTTTTAGACTTTGTGTATAACTGAAAAAAGCTTTGTATTTTCATGCTTAAGGCATCTCTTTGAGGTCACTTTGGCATTGGGGGTCGAACTCTCCCTCTTAGGCCTCTTTTAGCCTCTTTTGGTGCCCTTTTCTTTAAGCATTGTTGACTTTGTTGTATTGCTCTTTTCACCACTGAAATCCAGTGGATTTTTAGTGGTGAAGAAGATGGTTTGAGGTCTTGCATAGGGGAGGGACACCCCTCTCCCTTTGTCTCTCTTTTGTCCTCATGTTTGGCCCATAATGGTAGCATGCATGAGTAGTTGTCCTTGCCTCTATTTCAGGGGTTATTTGGGGTTTATTTGACATATCTTATCTCTATTCCATGCTGGTTTGTTGACTTTTTGCATGCATCATACACTTGCCTTGTATTCCCACCATTTTGCATAGAAATGCATCTAGCCATTAGACCATCATGCTTACATATTTTTGCCTAGCTTTGTGAAGATTTTGGTCATGATTTATCATGTTTAAGGTCTGTTGAGTGCTGGTTTGGTCGTATTTGATATGCTTTGTATGGCCCCTTTGTATTCTAGCATAATAGCATTGGGTGTGTGAGCCCTTAGTATGCATTGGCTATGCTATTTCAATGATTTGGAATCATTTAACATGTTATTTCAGTCCCTATGCCATGCTTATATGTCTACATTTATCATCTCTTTCATGCCTTGAAATGTTGGTCTTCTATGCCTTGAAATGTGCATTGTGAATGCCTGTGTGTTTGGGTCATTTGGAATGCCATGTGTGGGTTTTCGGGAGCTCATTTCACATGTTAAAAATCTGTTTTGGTTTCTTGGTTCATGCCATGAGTGGCCTCGTTAGTGGCAGTAAAGTGCTCCATTTTGTGCCTTAGTCCTTGGGCCTAGTGGCATGCTTGTTTGCATGAATATTTGTCCACTGTTTTGAGCATTTTTGGTCGCTGTTTTGGGTGGGCTGAGGTCTGCCCTTTGTGTTTTGAATCCACCATTGCATGATCATGTTGCATTGGATTCATGCCTGTATGGTATCATACTTGCATGATTGCACATTATTGACTAGTTGCATTTCATGTCTTAACTCACATGTTAGAGTGCATTGCATTGCATCTTGCATGCCTAGCATTGTGCATTTGCATGTTTAGTATACAACACATTTTGGCATGTTTGTTTACATAGCCATGTTGCATAACTTAAGCCATATTGCATATATGCATTACATTGTTTGGTTCGGGGTGTCAAACCAAACTTGAAGAGTGAAGGGTGTTTGTACTTCAAGTGACAAAACACATCTCAACCCTCGGTCACTGAGGCCCTTAACTTTGACATGATAGGGTCTTGGTCCTCATTTGTGTGTTGCATGCATTTTACATTGAATGGCAAGCTTGGTCTCTTAGGCTATCATGCATAATTTGTGGCCCAAGGATCGAGGGCCATGCTTTCCTGAGTTCAATACATGATAGGGAACATGACCATGCTTACATGTGTTTGAAATTCTATGCCATACGCTGCCTGTCCTCTGTTGCTGTCAAAACTGTTTTCTGCAGGAAGTTTTTGCCGACCGGCAACATTTAGTGCCGACCGGCCATTGGTGAATGGCCGATAACTTCATCAGTAGCCGATGTCATTTTACCATGGCCGGTGGTCATTCCCCTCAGCCGATGGTGTTCTGCAGTGTTCATAGAAGACACCCTGGGACTTTGGAAGTTTTCAGAGAAGCAAGGCAGTGAAAACAGAGGCAGTAGTGCTATGGCTATGGGTTTCCGGGCAAGATGGATCGAGCATGCATCATTCGCACATCCCGAGGCAGGGCTGCGGCCATCTCTATTCTGCATTTAATTTGTTTAAATTAGAGGGTCTGTAATAATTAATTAGCTAAGATAAGTAATTCATTATTCAGTTTGTAATATTCTTTTGGACCCTCCGAGTGAGAGCAATCGTGTAATAAGTGTACGTGCGTGTATGTATGTCTTCCAACCCCACGTCTTTTTTCCCTTTTATTTACCTGCTTATGATGGTAGACTAGGGCATATTTAAATTAGCATACCTTATGCTATGCATGCGTGCATCCATACATTTGTCTTACATGCATCGGGTTCGGCACATCATGCTAACTGCACTTGTATTTCAATTCCAAATTGAATACATGTTAGTTGTAGCATTTCACATGCCATGTTTAGAATAGCCGAGCCTGTCTAGATTGCATCTTTGCATGTGTTGCATTAGCCATTCTAAACATGAACTAGGATCATGCATATGATTACTAACTAGTTTCTGTTGTTTTGGCTTGGAGTACTAGGTAAGCTTTTATGCTTTAGCATATCGCATGCGTGTGAATGTTGCCATAATAGCATGATTACCATGAGGCTAGATGCTTACATGATATAATTGCCTGAATGCCTGTGGGTGAAGGTTAGATTGTTTGAGTTGGAACAACTCGTTGAAATCTGTATTTTAGCCTACTTGCGAGTAGCAAACCATTTTCCAAACAAACGGATATGAAATGTTTTGTTCTAATCTGGGCGATTTGGTCTATACTTGTTTGCTGTGCGTACAACATAGTAATTCTAGGCTAATAATCGGAACAAGAATACATAACGTTTTCAAAACAAGATATCACGGTTAGCAGAGGCCGGTCTTTGGACCGGGCGAGAGAGGGTGCTCGTAGCTGACCTTCCTCAATCGTACCCAAGTTCCCGAGCCGAGGCAACTTTGGTGATGACGGACACGTGGCCTTTGGCACCGAGTCAGGGTTTCCTAAATTTCCCCATTAAAAAAATATTTAGGTGGCGACTCTGTATCTGGCAAAGCAGTCCATGTTTGGCACTTCTTTCAAAATCTGTTTTTCTCAAAATGATTTGCCGGATTTGGACTCTTTGGTTCAGATTTAGAACCGTGATGACAAAAGGGAGTCCGAACTGTAGCGGAGTTCCCTCGCGGGCGTTGTTACAGTATCCAACGAAGGGATCCTTCAGGTTCCTAAGGAAGTATGCTCAAAGAGGGGCTTCAACTAGCAAGGCAGCCACAAAGGGTGTAGTCCAGAAAGCAGCTGGTCCAGCAATCTCCTTATCAACCTCTACCAATATTGGGGCTGATAGTGGGAGACTTCTTCTCAAGGAAGCCCAAGCAACGATGGCAATGGGAGAACTTTTGGGTGTAAAGTTCAGTATGAAGGAGGATGTTGTGCTTGATAAAATAATTGAGCTTGAGGAAAAGGATCAAGGTAGAATTGGAAGGGGAGCTTCAGCTGGGTTATGAAGGATATCTGCTGGGGGACTGTTAAGGTGTATGAATATGTTTGTTATGAAGATATTATCTTGGAACATCAGAGGGCTGGGGAAAAAAGGGAAGCAAAGCAAGCTCAGGAAGCTTTTTCAGGAAAGGAATGTGGACATGGTGCTCCTTCAAGAAACAAAAAAATCTGAAATCTCTGAAGCAGAAATAAAATCCATGTGGGTTAGAGACAAAGTAGAATTAGCAACAGGAGATTTCTTCTTCTGTCAGGTACATTTTTTCACTCCTTTGAGTGTGTTATTTTAAATATCTATGCACCGAATGATGTGGGCTTAAGAGGAAAGCTATGGGAGAGTTTAGTAAAGCTAAAGGAGGAATTTCCTAAGCCATGGTGCATGGGTGGGGACTTCAATGAGATAACAAACATTGGTGAAAGAAAAAGGTGTTGTAGAAGGGATAAGGGCATGAGGGAATTGAATGAGTTCATCAATAAATGCGAAGTATCTGATTTGCCTTTAATAGGAAGGAAGTATACCTGGTGCAACTCATGTGAAGGTGAAAAGTGGAGTCGAATTGACAGAGTTTTAGTAGATTCGAAATGGTTAGAGTCTTTCAAGTTAAAATTATGGAGGTTGCCAAGACTGATGTCTGACCACAGTCCTCTGTTACTAATGGAAGATGAAAGGGACTGGGGCCCTAAACCCTTCAGGGTCCAGAATGCATGGTTCCTACATAAAAACCTTCACTCTTTTTCGGAAAACAGTTGGAAAGAGGCCAGAATACATGGTTGGGCTGGTTTTGTCTTGTTAAATAAATTGAAGTCTTTGAAGGCAGGACTAAAAAAATGGAATGTGGAGGTATTTGGTAATGTACTGAATAATCTAAAAGCAGCTGAGAGTGAACTACACAACTTGGATATTGTTGCTGAGAATAGAGACCTTGATGAGCCCGAAAAAACAAGAAGAATGGAGGTGAGAGGAGATGTGTGGCGGTTGAGCAAGATGGTGGAGAGACTATGGTTCCAAAAGTCAAGGTTAAATTGGGCTTTAAATGGTGATAAGAACACAAGGTTTTTTCATGTTATGACTAAATGTAGACAAATAAGAAATGAAATTAATTCAATTACAGAGGGGGAGGTGATGTATGATGATCCTGGTCAAGTGAAGAAAAGAGTGTTTGAGTTCTTCAAAACACTCTTTTCCCTGAGGAGTTGGTTGGGAGACCTGAATTAGGAGGCTCATTCAAATCAGTGCAAGGATCCAATGGGTTTGTAAGGTTGGAGGCAGAATTCTCAGAAGCAGAAATTAAATCTGCTGTGATGGATTGTGATGGTAACAAAGCGCCAGGGCCAGATGGTTTTAACATGGGGTGTTTTCAGAAATTCTGGAAGGTGATGAAGGGTGAAGTCATTAATTTTGTGAATGAGTTCCATAAGAATGGAAGGCTGGTAAAGGGTATAAACAGTTCCTTTATAACCCTAGTACCCAAAAAGGAGAATCCATAAGCTTGGTGGGTTCAAGCTATAAGATCATAGCAAAGCTCTTGGCTCACAGGTTAAAACTAGTGATGCCTCACATTATTAGTGAAACACAGTCAGCTTTTTTATCTGGTAGGAATATTTTGGATGGGGTGTTAATTGCTAATGAGGTTGTTGAGGGGTGGAAAAAGGCAAAAAAGAAGGGCATAATTATAAAATTGGATTTTGAGAAGGCATACGACTCCGTCAATTGGGAATTTTTGTTCTCCATGATCTCTAAGTTTGGGTTTGGTGCTAAATGGTCTAGCTGGGTGAATGAGTGTGTTACCTCGGCTAGGGTCTCTGTGCTTGTCAATGGGTCTCCCACTGAAGAGTTCAGCCCTCAAAGGGGCTTAAGGCAAGGTGATCCCTTGTCCCTTTTCTTGTTCAACATAGTTGCTGAAGGTTTACATATTTTGTTATCTAGAGCCCAGGATCTAGGTTTGATCAAGGGTGTGAAAGTGGGCTCAAATGGGGTAGTCTTATCTCACCTTCAATTTGCAGATGATTCTATTTTATTCTGTGAAGCAGATATTGTAGAGGTGAGCCATGTGAAAAGAGTGTTGAGGTGTTTTGAATTAATGTCAGGGTTAAGAATTAATTACCACAAAAGTATTGTGTGTGGGGTGGGGGTCTCGGATGAAACAATGCTTAGATGTGCTTCAGTGCTGAATTGTAAGTTGAAGTCCTTGCCTCTCACTTACCTCGGGCTACCACTTGGGGCTAATCCTAGAAAGAAATCCACTTGGAAACCAGTGCTAGATAAAGTCAGAGGTAGGCTGGCTGGGTGGAAAAGGAAATTACTATCATTTGCTGGGAGGTTGACACTTGTCAAAGCTGTGACATCCTCACTACCAGTGTATTATCTGTCCCTGTTTAGATTACCTGAAGGGGTGGTTAAAGAATTTGAGAGGCTTCAGGCTTCATTTCTGTGGGGTGGCTCACCTCTAAGAAGAAAGATTCACATGGTTCGATGGGAGGATCTATGTAAAAGTGTGGAGCAAGGAGGGCTAGGCATTAGGAAGGTACGTGATGTTAATAAGTGCTTATCGCTAAAATGGTGGTGGAGGTTTGGTTGTGAATATGGGGCCTTGTGGAAGAAGATCATCTGTAGCAGGTATAAATTGGAGGAGGGTAGTTGGCTGCCATCCTTTGTTGCTAGTAGTAATTATTCAGTTATATGGAGGGGAATCATAACAATTGATGTTCACCCACCGATTTACAATGTATCTTTTTAAATAATTACCAGTTGAAGGTTGGTGATGGTAGAAGAATTAATTTTTGGAAGGATAAATGGTGTAATCACATTTCCTTTAGGCCCCGTTTGTTTTAGGTGAAAGAGAGGGTATTGGGATTACTAATACCAAGGTATTAGTAAAGCCTTGTTTGTTTTGGGAGAAGGCCTTGGGACTATTAGTCCCTTGGTATTACTAATACCCTTGGAGAGGGGATTGGTAAGGAGGAGGTAGAGATGGTATTAGAAAAATAGTGAGGGGATTAGAAATTTTTTTATTTTTTATATATTAGAAATTTTTTTTTAAATATAATTTTTAATTTTTTATATTTTTTTATTTGTTTTATTATTTTATATAAAAATAATTTAACAATTCCTCATTACTAATCCCCTCACTATCAATCCCCTCACTACTAATCCCCTCACTATCAATCCCCTCACTAACAATCCCATCACTATTAATCCCCTCACTATCAATCCCCTCCATTCTATCTCCAAAAACAAACAGGGCCTTAAAGATGAGTTCCCTAGTCTCTATAGGCTATTCTTGGAGACATGTGCTACATTGAAAGATATTTATGACAGGAAAGATGCAGTAGGTGTGTGGACCCTAGCTTTCAGAAGAGAGTTGTATGACTGGGAAGAGACTCAGTTGCAGAACCTTCTTAACCAATTAGTAGCAGGTCCTGTGCTAAGGCCTGATCAAGTGGATAGGCCTGAGTGGTCAGCCTCTAATACTGGTGACTTTTCTGTAGCTTCCTTGTATAAGTTTGTGGTTGGTACCTTTGATCCAAACCTCAATGTTAGTAAGTTGGTGTGGTTAAAGTTTCTTCCTCCTAAGGTGCAAGTTTTTTGGTGGATGGCCTGGAAGAGGAGGATCAAGACAAAGGAGTTTCTTCAAAGGCTAGGGATCCTGAATGTGAATGGGTCCACTCTGTGTAATCAGTGTGTGTTCTGTAAGAGGGAGGTGGAATCTGTGAATCATGTTCTAGTAAGCTGCCCTTTTGTATGGAGTATCTGGTCTCATATGTTGAATTGGTGGGGAACCCAAGGAGCTTTACCAGGTGCTGTGGACCAACTGTTATTATGATGGGCAGGTGAACAAGTGAAGAAGAGGGAAAGGAAAATATGGAGTGCTATTCCTCTAGCTGTATTTTGGTCCGTCTGGAAGCTTAGAAATGAATGCATCTTCAGATCATCTACTCCAAGCAGAGTGGAAGTGTGTGAGCTGATTAAGACCAGAGTAGGCCTGTGGTTGATGCCACATCTAAAGGATTTTAATTTCTCAATCACTGACTTTATCTTTAACTTCCCTCAGATTCGGGTGTGCTTGGGTGGTGCTGTGTAGCAGCTGAAGTCCTGCAGCTGTGGGTTGCTGGTCTGTGTTGTGTAGTGTGATCTGTTAGTGTTGTGTAGTGTGATCTGTTAGTGTTGTGTGGTGATCTGTGGGTTGCTGGTCTGTGGTGTGACTTGCCTCTCTCGACGGTCTTGTCCGTGGGTCATTGCTGGTGTCTTTGAACTCGTGCATCCAAATCTACTACTATCTGCACTCGGTGGATCTGATGGGGTTTGTGGTGTTGGCTTCCTAATGTTAATATAATTAGTTGGGCTCAGGTCATTCATTAGCAAGTAACAAGAAAGGATGTGAACTATGCCTTCTGGTTCTGCTTTCACCAGAAGTGTATGCTAGGCTGTTTTATTGTAAGGCTGGGTTTTGGGTTGATCAGAATATGGAAGGCTGGTTTAGTTGTCAAGGCTGCAGTCTAGTTTGTGGTGGTATGCTCCTTGTCTGATCTGGTTGATGTGTTTTATGAGGATGAATTGGGGAGTTTTGGTGCCGCTGGTGTATGCTGGTAGGCTTGTGCTACTGGTCTTGTTTCTGATTCTGTCTCGTGTGAGTAGCAGATCCAGGGCTGCTCTGTTGTGCTTGGCTGTTTACGTTTTGTTGTATGGGATGGAGAATACATTTGAGTTCTATTTTGTCTGGACTGTTGCTCTATCTGCAGTGGCTGGTGGTCTATCTATGGTTGGTCTATCTGTTGGAATTGCAGCAGCTTTTGCAGTGATACAGTGGGTGTTATTTTGGTCTGGGGGGCTTTTGTATTGCTGCAGTATCTAGTGGTGTTTTGCCTCTTGTCTTTTTTTTCTATTTTGGTCGGTTGGTTGCTCACCAACCTAGGTGGCGCTAGCAAATGATAAGATGAGCTCCTTTGTGCCAACCTGGTTGGGATGATTGAGCTCATTGTGATGCTTTTGCGCTCGCCTTTCTTTATTGATGTTTTTTATCTTGTACTTGTACTATAATTTCATCAATAAAGTTTCTTTGTTTTGCCGATCAAAAAAAAAAAAAACTCAACTTGTTCATTTATCGCTTGGGTTAGACAAATTTCATTGAATTTAATACAAATTCAATCAAGTCAGTGAAATAATATAATTAGTGACATATAAATTATCAAATGTAGATGAAACTTAAAAGAACTCAATGTAATATGTGTTCATTACTAATATTTTCTATTGTTGACATGCACAGATACAGAAAAGAGAAAAATAACTAGGAAGGAAAATAAATATAAACTTTGTCCAAGACCAAAAGCAGGTAAGAAGACATTACCGAGAAACTTCTCTTACAAAGTTTTCACATAGAATTTTCTCTTTCTTAATAAACAATCTATTTAAATTCTCTACCATAGAAAATTTTCTAGCAAAGAAATTTCACAATAGAGAAGGGAATTTCTCTAATTTAATTTTCTTGTGTTTTACATTATAATAAATAAGAGAAATTTCTTTGATCTAAATTTTATTCAAAACGAAAAAATTAAATAAATGTACAAATAAAGAATCCTAATTCAATTTTCAATGCAAAAAAAAATTCTATCCTATAATTTACTTACTAATGAACAATTTCAATATATATACACAATCAGCCAAAATATATGAATAATTTACACAAAGAAGTTTCTCTGATCTAAAGTTTACTTGTGACAAAAAAAAGAAAAAAGAAAAAAAATTTCAATGCATTAGAAAATCAACAAGCCTGATACATTATCCAACACAAAGAAATTTCTGTCCTTTATGAAATCAATACAAAAACCAATCAACTTAATTTTTAACTGTTGGAAATTGGATCGAATTTGATCCGACCTATTACCCATGGAGCTTCACATGAGTTATTGATAATTCACATATTTAATAAATAAGATAATTAAGAGGTTATCTTTTAGGAGATGTTTGAGTTGTGGGAGACTACAAGGAGAGAATCTCTATATATTTGATATAGAGAAAAACAATTATATGCATTGTTTTGTGAGTTTACTCGAAGAAAATTTCCTGCAGAAAAATTTCTCTTTGTTCTTCTAGGAATTTGGAGTGTGGATATAATATTGAGAAACTCTGGTAGCTTCTCAATTGATGGAGGGTTTTTTAGATGAGGTTCGTAATTCAAGCATCCGATCTAAACCGTTTCCGCTTCAAGTAATATAATTACATGCATCTTTTCCTTCATTCGTATCAAAGCTATAACATTGCTTGCCATAGATTAGTCTTGTTCATGTTTAACCAATATTATTTGTTTTAATATTGTTGAATATTATGGCATGTTCAAAAGGTTTTTGGAAAAACCTAGTTTTTATAAAATTCCATTACAACAGATTTTTTTAACTCAAATATCAGTATAAAAAATTTCTTTTTCAGTGATTGAAATTTAAATATTTTGAAAGTACTCTTCGTGAGCTTTCCATCCATATGGGCTGTTTTGAGAACTTAGTTAAAAGTCAATTTTTTATTTTTAACCTATTTTGGCTCACATCACCTTTCTACTTTTTTACACGTTTTTTTCAAAAAAAAAAAAATGATAAAATCAGCTTTTAACCAACTTTTCAAAACAAGCCAAAATTGGCTTTAATCGGAGTTAAATTGAAAAAGTTATGGCCTTTCAAAGTTTTTGGGGTCAAAATGTCTGTTTTTGAGAAATTTTGGAAAAACCAGAGATTCTAGAAAGTCAGTGGAGGATGTAAGCATGATGTCAGCAGGTGTGGCTTAGACCGGCTTGGTGCAGCTCGGTGCGATTCTACAATCGGCCCAAATGACGTTAGGCCTATGCATGCGGTTGACGTTAGTGATACGTAATGAGTGTGCCAAGTGGCGTGCGTGTGAGTGTCACATGTGCAGAGCAGCAACACGACATGTGAGCGCGTGAATGCCTTTTTCGAGGCGCGTGTGCTACACGCACAGCACATGGGTGTACTTTACTGCATGTTCTATTTTTTTGTGTAATCTGTTTGGTACACTATTTTCAAAATTAATTTATTTTGATTTTTCTTTGGATATTCTCACATGTTTCTATAGATTTTAATTTTGAAATTAAAAAATAAATAAATAATTGAAAATTATAGAAAAATTAGAAAAAAATTATGGATTTTTTGTTTTTGTTTTTATCAATAACCGTGCATAATTGTGGAATTAATTTATTAATTGTTTAATAGATATTAGTTGAGAACTAATATATGTTTTTGAGTCCTAGATCGTCTTGACTATATTCTTTTCCTTAGTAGAAATTGTAATTTGACCTCTGTCCTTTGGCCATTTATTTATTGTTGATGTATGTTTGGATAGATGGAGGTAATGTTGGTAATTTTATTGCAAACATGTTTATTTATTTATTTTTGTATTGTTAGAGGCAGACTCCACAAATGTATTAGTGAAGTGGCATTCCCATGTTATATATATATATATATTATTAGAATCAATATATTAGGACTCTTTTGGGTTGTAATTATTATTTATTTTTTGGTTGTATTTTTCCATAGCCATATAAAAGAATGTGTTTCACTGTCACCAATACTTTTCAAGGTTGTCTTAACATGTTGCACCATATTACCAACAGGGCTTCAAGTGAAGCCCACACACAAAATTGTATGATGCATTTTTGGACTTATATATATTGTGCATGGTTTAATGTTATGGATTTGAGAGATGTTTTTGCCTCTTAAATATTTTTTTTCAAAATTAATTGGATGCCATATTTTAGCTCACATAGGGAGAGATGATTATGAGCTTAGTGAAATTTTTGATCTCTCTATGCAATACCAATTGTGTTTTGGGGAATAAAATTTTAAAACTGTGCTAATGTCAAACCCTGTGAAATCAATGTAGTGAAATGACCTCTAAGAATGCTGTCATTGACCTCACCAAAGATGAAATTCAACATTTGTTTAAGGAACAAGAAGTCATAGAAAAATTGACCATCCTTAAGATCCGATCTAAAGAAATGACCACTGTCCGACATTGTCATAACACGGAGACCCATCAGAATTGGGTCAAGGGAGATCGATGTGAGCACTATACTATGCTTAGTAGCATGCACAATGATCTCACAGGGGAGTTTGAGACAAACTCCATTACTCATGACATGTGAAATCAACTGAATATTACCTATGAGACTACGTCTGTAACTGAGCTGTATGCTCTTATTTTGAAATTTGAGCAATTTGGACTTGAAGCGGAGTGCCTAAGGTCGCATCGCAACATTGTCCTTGACTCCTAAGCAGGCAACACAAGCATTTAGGCCTAAGTGTAATAGACAAGGAAAATGTGGTGGTATAGCCGTAACCTTGGTCTTAAGAGAGGTAATGGGGAAGCGCCACGAGGCAAGCGCGTTGGAAACAAAAACAAGATCAAAGTCAAGTGCTATAATGGTGGAAAGTGAGGTCACTTTGCTCTGGAATGCCTTGATTCAAAGAAAGCAGACCTCTCACTTAACTCATTAAATACTTGTGTTTGTTCATATGTATGTATTGCTAATTCTCTCCATTGTCAGATTGTAGAACTTAGAAGCAACCCGCCGCATAGTCAAAGAAAGAGTTGAGTTAGTGGATTATAGAAAGATACATATAGGCAAGCAGTACTTTACTTTGGGTAATGGAACTTGAGAGGATCTCCTTGGTGTTGGTTCTTATTAGCTCAAATCGAGTCCGAGGCGCATTTTATTCCTACATGATGTGCTTTATTTACTTGGTATCTAATGTAATTTTTATCAGTTATTACTATGCTAGGATTTGGTTTTGAGTGATAGTCAGTTGGATTTTTATTTTGAATAAAGGGTTAGTAAGGACAAGATTTTCTTTCCAATGGTTTATTTATGCTAGATTTGGATTTTTTTCTCGTATTCTTATGTGTCTTGTGATAATGATACATTAAAATTTTGTTGATTGGTATGCTAGACTTGGTCACATAGGAATAGATAGAATGACTAAACTAACTAAGGAATGCTTGTGGAGCATCTTACTAATGTAAGTCTTCTTGTGTGTAAGCTTTGTTCAGCAAGAAAGGCCTGTAGGAAGCCTTTTGGAAAGACACTTACCGCTCTATATCCTCTAGAGTTGGTCCACTCTGACATTTGTGAACCTATATATGTTAAGGCACACCATGGCGCTTCTTATTCCTTACATTTATTGATGACTATTCACGGTTCAATTATGTGTACTTGATCTCACATCGCTTTTAGGTATAAGATTGCTTCAAGTGCTTTATTACATTGGTTGAGAATCAGACAAACAGGAAATTGAGCATCCTTCGAATGGATCGACGGCATGAATATTTATCACATCAGCTATACGAGAAAAATAGGATATGTAGGCAGTTAATGATTTTAGACACTTCGCAACAAAATGATGTAGCGGAGAGACGAAATCGCACTTTTGCTTGAAATGGTTAGATCGATGATGGTGCAAGTCAACCTTCCTATATCTTTTCAAAGGGATGCTCTTATGACTACTACCTACATCCTTAACCGTGTGCCTTAAAGTTAGTTCCAACGACTCTATATGCATTATGGAAAGATGTAAAAAAAACTTGATTTGGAGCATTTGCGGGTTTAAAGTTGTGCGGGTTTTATTTATAGTACTTCTCATAAGCATGGGAAATTAGTCCCTAGAGGAAATAAACAAATGTTTATTAGATATTCAGAATGCTAAAGGGTTATGTGAACATCCGTATAATGGAATGACTGAAAGTGAGTCATGAGATGTCAATTTCATTGAGAATGAATTTTCTAATATTGGTGAAGTAAAGAAAGATCTTGTGCTATTTGAGTTGTAGAAGTCTGAGGAAGTCACACCATCTTTTGGCGATGGTGGAGAATTAGAGACTCATCCTGAAATCGCCAAAGATAGTGGGAGTAATTTACCATCTAGTGGGAGTGTTTCACTAGAAAATGACTTAATAAGGATCCTAGTTATGTAGAGGTAAACGTGGAATCATTCATCGTCATCTTATGAGATTGAAAGGAAATCTTTCATGTGTGCTTTTTTGGATCTTGGTGAAAGCCTACTTCATGTGAGGAAGCGTTAGTTTCACTAAATACTAGTGAGTGGATGACTGCTATGAAGGATGAAAATGAGTTCTATGGCTTGGAACCAAGTTTGGGAGTTAGTTGACTATCCACCTAGGCGTAAGACCATTGGCAACAAGTGGGTCATAAAAGTTAAGGGCAAGGCTGATGGGTCAAAAGTCTGTCTCATGGCGAAGGGCTATACCCAAAGAGAGGGTATAAACATTCTCCTCTGTGGTGAGATTTCCCTCATTCGCCTAATTCTAGCTATTGTATGCACGTTTGGATTTAGAACTTTTCCAAATGCTTGTTACGACTACATTTCTCAATGTAGAACTGGACGAGGAGATCTATGGAGATCTATGGAGATCAACTAGTAGGCTTTGAGGTCAATGGACAAGAGCGCTAAGCATGCTGTCTTAAATGTTTCATTTATGGCCTAAAGTAATCGTCTAGATTATGGTATTTTAGATTTCTTAAAAGCCATCGTTTTGACTGGGATTGAGATGATGGATGAAGACCATTATATCATTGTATGTTGATGATATATTGTTAGCTGGAAATAACATGGACATGATTGTCGCCACTAAGAAGTGGTTGTCCTCTACTTTTGAAATAAAAGACATGTGAGAGGCAAATTATGTGCTCAGAGTTAAGATCCTGAGAGATCATTCTAAGAGACTTCTCTGTTTGTCTTAAGAGACTTATTACATTAAGGAGATCTTAGAGCGATTTCGAATGCACTATTTCAAACCCATCGACACTCCGATTGAGAAGGGACGTAATTTTAACATTGACTTTTACATTAAAAATTGATGAGGAAAAGAAACAAATGGCAAAGGTTCCTTATGCGAGTATAGTTGGTAGTTTGATGTACGCTATAGTGTGTACTTTCCGACATATGCTTTGTTGTGGATGTGGTCAGCTGTTCCTAGAGTAACACGTGACTTGTTCACTAACAAGCAGTGAAGTGGATATTTTTTCCATCTTTGTCCATGATGGAGTTAAAGTACATTGCTTGTACAGCAACAACATTGGAGGCTATTTGGTTGAAAAGATTCCTATAGCGCCTTGGAATGATGGCTCTTGCAAATGAAGTCGTTATGATCCATATTAAAAGTATGGCAACTTTGGCGTATTCTAGGGATTCTAAGTGTCTTAGTAGAACCAAACATATCGACATTCGTTTCTTTATTTGAGGTGTGATTGCTCAAAGGGAGGTAGTTATAACAATCCCGATTTATGATTAACTATTAAACCATGATTAAGCATGCCTAATAAATAATTAAGAGGAAGTTCTACATTAATTGCATGTGTATTGTATTATATGTGTTTATATCTGTTTAGCATAGGAAGATCTGTCTGTGTTTCTGTTTCATTATGTGAATTGAATGCCTTATCGGCATCTAATCACGAAATTGATTTAGTTTATGTGTTATTTGAAATTTTTAGAAAATTATGGTAGGTTTAATTGAAATTCGATTCCGAACCAAAATAATTAGAATAAAGTAATTACGAATTTCTTAGCTTAATTAAGAATTAATTAGAGCTTCTATTTAGGCTTATATAAGGCTATTGATGACTCAATAACATTCATCTTCATTTCTTTAAGAGCAAAACGTGGGAGAGAGAGAGTTTAAGTGTAGGAGCTTGAGTTCAAGAGAAAGGGAGATTGAATTGAGAAGAAATTTGGAGCATTTGACTTGTGAGCTTAACCAACTTAGCATCTAAGCATAATTGATCATTTAAGGTAAGAATTCAACCTTTTAGCCTTGTAATTGAGTCACTTAGCACATGAATTTAAAGAATTAAGTTGAGTAATTCAAGAATTGAGTTGATGGAATAGAAAGAAAGATCATATCATGGATGTATGCATTTTAATCCCATTTTGAGTTTAAATTTCAACTAACTCTCACATGCATGAGGTTTTGGTAGAAGGATTTTTCATGTTTTTACACTTTTCGCTCCATGAATTTATGTTTTTGAGAAAAAGAGATTTCAATTCTATACATGCATGTTATGTTTCAAAGTTTTGAGTTTTGTTTTGTACAATTGGCAAAGCTTTTGGGCTTGATTTTGCGAAATGGTTTGTAATTCTTCACATACTATGAGTTTCTCAATGTTTTACCAAGTTTTGGCCCAAAAGGATGTGTTTTGAAGCTTTGAAATTTAGTTTTGAACTTGGGAAGCAAATTTGGAAATTCCAGAATTCGGCATCACCGCTCGAGCGACAGATGTTGTGCTCGAGCGACCACCTTTTGTTTTGTGCTCCCGCTCGAGCGAAGAAGTCTAAGCTCGAGTGTAAAATTCATGCTCTCAAAAGTTTTACAAATTTTTGCAGACCGCTCAAGCGACCGAAGTTGCGCTTGAGCGGAGACCCTTTTTACTCAATCTCTGGCTCGAGCATCCTTCGAGCGGAAAAATCAAGTAACTAGTGCTTTTGCAGACTTTGCAGACCGCTTGAGCAACCGAAGTAGCGGACTGCCCTGTTTTTGAAAATTTGACTAGGTGTTTCAATTTACATTTTGGCATCCTCATTGCATCTTAGACATTCCTAAGCCGTAATTAAGACATAATAATGACAATAAGGATTTGAAACACACTAAGATAGAAAATGAATGAGTTATGTGTTTTCTGGGCCTGAGTTCAATGTGCATTTGTTATATGTTTGTATAGGTCACACGCCATAGGCTATCCGATTTGTCTGCTCTGTCCATTTTGCTATCGGAGCTATCTATGAGTAATACTCTGTAAAGCTATGTTTGACTATAAGTATTTTCAGAATGATAAGATATAATCTGTTTATGAACTGTTATTTTATGAATATTGAATGAATGTTAGATATTTTGAAATATATTTATGCATCCTTAGTTCACATGGCCCTCTCCCGGGAAAAACAATACCGTGGCATATGTTTATATGACCCTCACACGGGGAGAAACAATACCGTGGCATATGTTTATATGGCCCTTGCTCATGGAAAACAATACTGTGGCTTATGATCATATGGCCTTTACCCGGGGGAAATAATACCATGGCTAGTTGTGCACAAGATATGGACCATTAGGGTCGTCGGTACCGACTATGCATACGGATCCCAAGACCAAGATGATATGATAGCTAATGGATGTACCACATATAACTACTTATGACATTTGGTTACTTATATGAATCTGAATCTGTTTCTGATATGAACTCTGATTCTTGAAATTGTTTGGACATCATTCATAAATCCTTTACTCTGTTATTATTCACTAGGCTCCAGCTCACCGTATTATTATGTATGTATGTAGGTGACCAGGCGCGTGACCAGACTCAAAATTGTTGGCCTGGAGTTCCATTTTGTCAACTAGCCATAGTGCCTTCCGAGGAGGTTCCCATTTACAGTGGTCAAGTTTTTGTGAATCATGTTAAAGATCTTTTGTATTTCTTTTGTTAGTTGAACAAGCCTTTTGTTTGTTTGTATGTATGAATGGTGACGTGGGTATGACGTCTTGATTATGTAAATTAAGTTTTTAAATTTTCAGTCCCATGTATGTCTACACAGCTCTATGGACATTATATGTTTGTATTTGCTTTCGCTAGCCCCTGTATGTTATTTATTTGTTCAAAGGCCTTTGGTAATCCTAGGATTACTAGCCGGTTACGACACTAAACCTATAGTGGCGAGTTTAGGTCATGACAGAGTGGTATCAGAGCGTGTGTTCTACCACACACACGAGTCCATATGAGGTATAAGATGTCCTAGTAAGACTTAGGGACATTACATCTGCATGTGTGAGTGTGTGTGTGAATTATCTGGACATATTTGAACTAAAGTAAAATGACATGAACATCTTTGAATTGAACATGAACATTGAGGACCAACAAAGAATTATTTGCTCATGTTTATTTGTGCTCTGTTTACCTATAGCAAATGGAAAATCCAAGAAATAATGGTACAGTCGAGTCCTCCGAGGCTAGAATGAATCAAATGAAATGAATGCTTGAAGTTTTGGCGAAAGTAATGATGCAACAACAAAGACTATAACCTTTACCTCCTCCGCCCTCTCCAGTCCAAGAAGAACTAGTAAACAATGACATCATCAGCTTGACTCAGAAATTCTATAAGATGAAGCCACCAACTTTCTTGGGTGGAATTGAACCTATAAAGGCTGAAACGTAGATGCTAGAAACTGAAAAGTTATTTAAAGTCTTTCCATGTACCGAGACTCATAAAGTTTTGTTGGCCATTTACACCTTAAATGACGAAGCTCGACGTTGGTGGATGCTTGTCCATGATAGCAACGGGACTTTGACTTGGGATCAATTCAAAGAGATTTTCTATGAGAAATGCTTCCCTCAGTGTTTTTGAGATAGAAAAGTGTTTGAATTTCAAGAGCTTAAGTAAGGCAGCAGGGCAGCATGTCAGTGGCCGAGTATGAGACCAGGTTCACTGAATTAGCCCATTTTCCCCCACACATGGTAGATACAGATTATAAGAAAGCTCAAAAGTTTGAAGGAGGACTGGATCTAGATGTGTTTGATCGGGCAGGTGTCTTAAAACTGTCCAAATATGTGGATGTACTTGATAGAGCTCTAATGGATGAAGCGAACTTGGCTGTAATGAAACAAATGAAAGCTCCAATAACTGAATTTGAAGGCAAGAGATTTGGGTATAAGTTCAGAAAGGGCCATTCAATTGTTACGAACAAAAAGCAAAACACGGGATCTACTAGTAGCTCAAGTTAAAGTAGTGGATCCACGCCTGTTTGTTCTAAATGTGGAAGGAAACATAAGAGTGTCTGTTATCGTGTATCTGGTGCTTGCTTCCAGTGTGGCAAGGTTGGCCACATGATTAAAGATTGCCTATTCATAGCTAAAAAAGCCAACTATCCTGCGGCAAGTTCGACCAGATCCGTTTCTACACCAAGATCAAACGTAAGAACTAATGTTGGGAGAGAACACTTGAGGCAAGGTAGAGTTTTTGCACTTGTGCCTGGTGATGTACAAAACACTGAATCTGTGGTGTTAGGTATACTCCTTGTTTGTGCTCAAAACGTGTATGTATTGATAGATTCTGGTTCTACATATTCATTTGTGTCGTATGCTTTTTCTCAAAAATTGACTAGACCACTAGAACCTATAAATTATTGGTTATCTATAACTACACCTTCTGGGGGTTCTATGATGTGTGCTTATGTGTATCCTGCATGTGACATCATGATTGGGGATGTGTTATTATATGTTGATTTGCTGTCATTGCACATTACTCATTTTGATTGCATATTGGGTATGGATTAGTTAACTAAGTACTGTGCAACTATTGATTGTGTGAATAAATCTGTTGCCTTTCGACCACCTGGCTTATCTGAATTTGTATTTGCTGGGAATGAGATAGTTCTACCTCTGTATATGATTTCTATTTTGAAAGCTGTCAAATTGCTTAGGAAGAGATGTAGAAATTATTTATGCAGTGTTCTAAATGTGACTTTTGATAGGGAATTATTTATGCTGTCATTGCACATTACTCATTTTGTGGAAGCAATTCTTGCAGTTTGTGAATTCCCTGATGTCTTTCCAAGTGAATTTCCCGGAGATCTAATTGATAGAGAAATTGAGTTTACTATTGATGTAGTACTTGGAACACAACCTATTTCTAAAACCCCTTATAGAATGTCAACCTCAGAACTGAAAGAATTGAAAGTCTAACTTCAGGAATTGTTAGATAAGAAATTTATCTGTCCGAATACTTCACCTTGGGATGCTCCAGTTCTGTTTGTCAAAAAGAAAGATGGGTTCTTGAGGTTATGTATAGATTATCAAGAATTGAACAGAGTAACTATCAAGAGTAAATATCCATTGCCCTGAATAGATGACTTGTTTGACCAACTCCAGAGCCTAAGTGTTTTCAAAGATAGATCTTAGATCCAGATACCATTAGTTGAAGGTTAAGACATAAGATGTTGAGAAAACTGCCTTTTGAACTGGATAGGGACATTATGAATTCCTAGTAATGCCATTTGGAGTAACAAATGCACCTGCCACCTTCATGGACCTAATGAATAGAGTGTTTAAACAATTTTTGGATGAATTTGTTGTTACATTTATTGATGATATTTTGATTTACTCCAAAAGTAGGGAAGATGACGAAAATCATTTGAGAACCGTGTCACAGATTCTGAGAGAAATGAAATTGTATGCGAAACTCTCCAAATGTGAGTTCGGGCTCGATAGTGTGACCTTTTTGGGTCATGTAATCAATAAGGATGGCATATCAGTTGACCCGCAGAGAATTGAAGCTATTGTAAATTGGCCAAGACTAACAAATGTGTCAAAAGTTAGAAGTTTTCTAGGGCTTGTTGGTTATTACAAAAGATTTGTGAAAGATTTCTCTAAACTTGCTATGCCATTGACACAGTTAACACAAAAAAATGTACCATTTGATTAGAATGATCAACGGGAGTCAGCCTTTCAAGAGTTGAAAACCAGGTTAGTAACTGCACCAATTCTGACTATGCTTAATGCTACAGATGTGTTCCAGATTTATAGTGCTGTTTCATACAAGGGTCTGGGTGTGTGGTCATGCAAAATGGGAAAGTGATTGTGAATGCTTCTCGCCAACTCCGATCACATGAAAAGAACTACCAAACTCATGACCTTGAACTTGCAGTTGTAGTGTTTGCTTTGAAAATTTGGCGACACTATCTGTATGGTGTGACTTGCGAAGTATACATTGATTATAAAAGCCTCAAATATTTCTTTACTCAAAAGGAATTTAACATGAGACAGAGACAATGGTTTGAGTTGATAAAAGACTATGACTTGCAAATTTTGTATCATCTAGGAAAGGCAAATACTGTTGCAAATGCTTTGAGTAGAAAGTCGATTGGGAATTTGTTGTGTTTGTTTACTGGCCAGAAAGAATTGTTGTGTGATTTGGAAAGAAATGAAATTAAAGTGGTTTTGCATGAACATGGTGGAGTTCTAGCTATCATTTCTGCACAATCGGCCATAGTTGAGAAAGTTAAAGAAAAGCAATTATAAGATGAATTCCTAAAAAAGATTATTGATAAGATTGGTTCAAAACTGAGGCCTGGATTTGGGTATGAAAACAACATGTTGAAATTTTAGGCTAGACTGTGTGTACCAGATTGTTCAGAATTAAGAAAGCGCATTATGGCTGAAGCTTATAATTCCAAATTTGCTATACATCCGGGAAACACGAAAATGTATAAGGATTTGAAACAAAATTTCTGGTGGCCTGGAATGAAAAAGTGTATTGCTGACTTTGTAGCTAAATGTTTGCATTGTCAACATGTGAAAGCCGAACATCAACGACTCGCTAGATTACTTCAACCGCTTCCGATCCCGGAATGGAAATGAGAACATAGCACTATGAACTTCATTGTTGGTCTACCTTACTCTTTTAGAGCAATGGATTCTATCTGGGTCATTGTTGATCGTTTGACTAAATCCACACATTTTTTATCTATCAAAACTTTTTATAATGTGGATAAATTGGCTAATATTTATGTAAATGAGATTGTGAGATTACACGTGGTGCCAATGTCTATTGTATCTGAAAGAGATTCTAAGTTCACTTCAAGATTCTAGAAGAGTCTACAGCATGCTTTGGGAACTGAGTTAAGACTGAGTAGTGCTTATCACCCATAGATAGATAGCCAATCTGAACGGACCATTATTCAAACTTTGGAAGATATGTTGAGAATGTGTGTGTTGGATTTCCAAGGGAATTGAGAGACTTATTTACCTCTAGCCGAGTTTGTGTATAATAACAATTATCACTCGAGTATTGGAATGGCTCCTTATGAAGCTGTATATGGTAGAAAATGCCGATCTCCGATTTGCTGGGCCGAAGTAAGCGATAGACCGTTGTTGGGATCGGAAATTGTGTAAGAAACAACTGAGAAAGTGAAATTAATTCAACAATGTTTGAAAACTGCCCAAAGTCGCCAAAACAGTTATGCGGATGCCCGGAGAAGATAAAGGGAATATGAAGTCGGTGACCATGTGTTTATCAAAGTGACTCCAATGAAAAGGCAAACTCGATTTGGGGTTAAAGGAAAGTTGGCACCACGATACATTGGGTCGTTTGAAATTATTGAGAAAATCAATTTTGTAATGTACTGGGTAGCTTTACTCTAATTATGGAGAACATGCATAATGTTTTCATGTTTCGATGCTTCAAGAATATTTACGGGATCCTCACCATGTTATTGAACCAACACATATGCTATTGAAGGATGACTATACATGTGAAGAATGACCAATCCAAATTGTAAACCGCAAGAACAAAAGATTGAGAAATAAGGAAATTTCACTGGTGAAGGTTGATTGGCAAAATCATGGAGAAACTTATGCAACATGCGAAACAGAAAAGGATATGATGAAGAGATATCCTGATTTATTTCCTTTGGACCCGATATTCTTCCAAAACGAAGGTAATCCGAGTTTAGAGGACCAAAATCTTATAAAGGGGAAAGACTGTAGCAACACCGATCTGTGATTAACTGTTAAACCATGATTAAGCATGTCTAATAAATAATTAAGAGGAAGTTCTACATTAATTGCATGTGTATTGTTTTATATATGTTTATATCTGTTTGGTATAAGAAGATCTTATGTGAATTGAAGGCCTTATCGACATCTGATCACAAAATTGACTTGATTAATGTGTTATTTGGAATTTTTAGAAAATTATGGTAAGTTTAATTGAAATTCGATTCGGAACCAAAATAATTAAAATAAAGTAATTATGAATTGCTTAGCTTAATTAAGAATTAATTTGAGATTTCTAATTAGGCCTATATAAGGCTATTGATGACTCAATAACATTCATCTTCATTTCTTTAAGAACAAAACGTGGGGGAGAGAGAGAGTTGAAGTGTAGGAGCTTTAGTTCAAGAGAAAGGGAGATTAAATTGAGAAGAAATTTGGAGCATTTGACTTGTGAGCTTAACCAACTTAGCATCTAAGCATAATTGATCATTTAAGGTAAGAATTCAACCTTTTAGCCTTGTAATTGAGTCACCTAGCACATGAATTCAAATAATTAAGCTGAGTAATGCAAGAATTGAGTTAATGGAGTAGAAAGGAAGATCATATGATGCATGCATGCATTTTAATCCCATTTTGAGTTTGACTTTCAACTAACTCTCACATGCATAAGGTTTTTGTAGAAGGATTTGAAGGATTTTTCATGTTCTTACACTTTTCACTCCATGAATTTATGTTTTTGAGAAAAATAGATTTCAATTCTATACATGCATGTTATGTTTCAAAGTTTTGAGTTTTGTTTTGCATAATTGGCAAAGCTTTTAGGCTTGATTTTGCAAAATGGTTTGTAATTCTTCACATACTATGAGTTTCTCAATGTTTTACCAAGTTTTGGCCCAAAAGGATGTGGTTTGAAGCTTTGAAATTGAGTTTTAAACTTGGAAAGCAAATCTAGAAATTCCAGAATTCGGCATCACCCCTCGAGCGATAGATGTTATGTTCGAGCGACCACCCTTTGTTTTGTGCTTCCGCTTGAGCAAAGAAGTCTAAGCTCGAGCGTAAAATTCATGCTCCCAAAAGTTTTACAAATTTTTGCAGACCGCTCGAGCGACCGAAGTTGTGCTTGAGCTGAAATCATTTTTACTCAGTCTTTGGCTCAAGCGTCTGTCGAGTGGACAAATCAAGTAACTAGTACTTTTGCAGACTTTGCAGACCACTGAAGTGACCGAAATTGTGCTCGAGCGGACTGCCCTATTTTTGAAAATTTGACTAAGTGTTTCAATTTACATTTTGGCATCCTCCTTGGATCTTAGGCATTCTTAAGCCTTAATCAAGACATAATAATGACAATAAGGATTAGAAACACACCATGATAGAAAATGAATGAGTTATGTGTTTTTCGGGCGTAAGTCCAATGTGCATTTGTTATGTGTTTATGTAGGTCACACGCCATAGGCTATCCGATTTGTCTGCTCTGTCCATTTTGCTATCGGAGCTATCTGTGAGTAACACTCTGTAAAGCTATGTTTGACTATAAGTATTTTCAGAATGATGAGATATGATATGTTTATGAACTGCTATTTTATGAATAATGAATGAATGAATGTCTGATTTTTTGAAATATATTTGTAGCATCCTTAGTTCACATGGCCCTCTCTTGGGGAAAACAATACCGTGGCATATGTTTATATGGCCCTCACACGGGGGAAACAATACCGTTGCATATGTTTATATGGCCCTTGCTCGGGAAAAACAATACTGTCGCTTATGATCATATGGCCCTTACTCGGGGGAAACAATACCGTGGTTTATACATGACCCTTGCTTGGGGAAAACAATACCATGGCTACTTGTACACAAGACATGGACCTTTGGGGTCGTCGGTACCGACTATGCATATGGGTCCCAAGACCAAGACGATATGATAACTAATGGATGTACCACATATAATTGCTTATGACTTCTGGTTACGTATATGAATTTGAATCTGTTTCTGATATAAACTCTGATCCTTGAAACTGTTTGGACATCATTCATAAATCCTTTACTCTATTGTTATTCACTGGGCTCCAAATCCACCGTATCATTATGTATGTATGTAGGTGACTGTAGCGTGACCACGCTTAGAGTTGATGGCTTAGAGTTCCGTTTTGTCAGCCAGCCATTGTGCCTCCCAAGGAGGTTCTCGTTTGCAGTGGTCAAGTTTTTGTGAATCATGTTAAGATCTTTTGTATTTCTTTTGTTAGTTGAACAAGTTTTTTTTTTATCTGTATGTATGAATGATGATGTGGGTATGACGTCTTGATTATGTAAATTAAGTTTTTAAAATTTCAGTCCCATGTATGTCTACACAGCTCTATAGACGTCATATGTTTGTATTTGCTTCCGCTAGCCTTTGTATGTTATTTATTTATTCAGAGGCCTTTGGTAATCCCAAGATTACTAGCTGGTTACGACGCCCAACCTATAAGGGCGGGTTTAGGTCGTAACAGTAGTCTTATAATAGATCTCCACTAGCAAGATGGTGGTTGATCCACTCCTAATGATACTTTCCAAACTCATACTAGGAGTTTAGGACTTCGTAGGATTTGTTATATCTTGGATACCTCATTGACTTTGTTGGATATTTTATGAGTATCTTATGCATAATTATTTATTCTTGTGGTTTTATGGCGTAATTGATACTATTAGCACACATTGTATATGATGTCACTAAGCTTAGATCGGTCTTCTCACACTAGCGATCACCTTGGCACTTGTAGAGCGAGTGGGATGAGACATTAATTATTTTGGCAAGACCAAGCGAGGGAAATGTTTTGTGATTTGAGAAATGAACAAAACTGATTTATTATTAGATGTCGCCTTAGCATTGGCTAAATGAGACTTTAAAAAGTTGAACATAAAATTAGTCACAGCATTATGAAACCTGGATATAGCCGAATGTGAGGTCTTAGATAGGCGCTTGATGAGCGAATATGCTAAGACACTTAGGTTAGGCACTTGTATAGTGACTAGACTAAGATTCAGATGGCTAGAGAGTGATGCACCCAATCTAGTGGGAGTTCTACTGTAGCATACATATCATAATGTATGTGCTCCCATCGATCACTTAAGGCAGTGGCTAGATAGATCCCTGCTCTAGTACTGTGTGAGCCTGTTAGGCCAATAATAGGCCTACACTATGCCATTGAACATAGAACTATGTCATGAAGTGATGACTTGATGTCGTTACTTTAGCATGTTATCCAAGGGTCATGATAAATACGATCCAGAGAACCATATCTAGGAAAGAGGTCAAGTTACAGAGAATTGGCATGAGTGGCTATGGAAGATTGTTAGAAATCATACCCTTGTATTGTAACTCATTGCTCGAGCGATTGTGTCGGATTTGAGATCACGATATAATCATGAGTACAGATACAATGTTGAGGTCAAGCATGTTTATGAGCTATGACTCGCGAGGGCTTTTAAAATGTTTGATCTGGTGTGATCTAATGAATTTGGGATATAGACAAGATATTTCGAGTGATGTGCTACGTTAGTTTATGATGGCTTAATATAACACTTTTACCTTTATACATTCTTGTCAGATCGTACGCTTCATTTTTTCGTATGAGGAGTAGACTGAATGAGAGATTGAGAAATGGCAGTTGTGAATGTAACCAATGATGTAGACGAGTGGGAGATATTGGAAATTGGGTCGGATTTGACTCGTCCCATTACCCATGAAGCGTCCACATAGGTTATTGATAAAATTCACATATTTAATAAATAAGATAATTAAGAGATTATCTTCTAGGAGATGTTTGAGTTGTGGTGGGAGACTACAACTCCACCTCTATTAGGAGAGAATCTCTATATATTTGATATAGAGAAAAATAATTATACGTATTGTTTTGTGAGTTTATTTGAAGAAATCTCCTATAGAAATTTTTTTTCTCTCTGTTCTTCTCTTCTAGGTCACCATAGTTGAACCTAAGAATTTGGAGTATGGATATAATATTGAGAAACTCTAGTAGCTTTGCAATTGATGGAGGGTTTTGTAGACGAGGCTTGTAATTCAAGTATCCGATACCAACCATTTCCATTTTAGGTAATATGATTACCCGCATCTATTCCTTCACTAACATTGTCAATTCAAACACAATGTAATTAAGAAAGAAAGAGGGGGGGGGAGGAGAAGAGGAAATTATCATTGCACATTCAAAATTCACTTGTCTAACTTGGAATGCCAAAAAAATTCTAAAACAAACAAAATTGAAATCAAACAATGAACAAAAATCTCTATCACATAGAATAAACTAAAATCAATTTGTTGGAAAAACACAAATGACCAACTTAATCTTCCATAAAATTGAATCTCAAACAATGAACTAAAGTTACAATTCACCTATTGATCAAAATTCTAAATAACCGAATCAAAATCACCAATGAAGCAACACCAAGTAGTAAACAAATCTATATCAATGCAAATAACAAACAAGATAAGGAAACAAATATTGCAATCATAAGGAATGGCAAAATGGAAAAAGAATGTTTGAAAAAAATGCATGACTCTTTCTTTCAAGTTTTCGATATAACACTGTTTGGATGGGTTTTTTTGGTAGGAAATAATAAGAAAGTGAATTCTTTTCTCATAGTCTGATATGTTTATTTTGAGAGATAAAGGATGAGGTTGGATTATTAGAGTTGTAGGTCCACAAAAATCACATTTGTTTTGGAAAATTGTCATAGGATTAAAGAGTCTCATGAGATTATGAAACCCCTCAAGGAGGGGACTATAATAATCCCATGGGGAGATGGTATTGAGATCTAATTCTATGGGATTGGAGGTAAAACGACTATTTTGCTCCTCACTTTATAAAAACAACGAAGTCACATTCTATATGACAAAGAGTTTTACATAATTTTATATATTTAATTCCAATCAACTAATATTGCTATAGAGTGTACAAACAAATACAATTTATCTTTCATTTGCACTTAATACCACCACACTAATAATCTCCTAACTTAATTTCACTATACTAATAATCCCCTCAAACAAATGGGGGTTAAGTGAGAAAGCATACGAAATTGTGAGAAAGAGAATTCTCTTACAAAGCCTATTTCATTTTTCACCAAAAGTGGTAAGATTTGGTGAGAAAAAACAAGTTTATTGGTTGTAAAATATTTATAATATCAAGATTGCCCCTTAAAATAAAAAAAGAAGAAAAAAAAATTGTCACTCATATTCGTCTCTCACATACTTTTCTTTCTCAAATATAATAGCGAAACTATCGAATCCAAATAGATCATAAAGGACCTCAAATACCAAAAGAAATGTCCAGAACATTTCTTTTGTCACTATTTTTTAATACCAAAATTGCCCCTGCACGTTTCTTTTGTCACACTTTCCCCCCCCCCCCCTAAAATGTCCTTAACAATTTGATAATTGTCATGAAAAAACTGATTCATATTCAAAATTTCACAAACTATTTTTGTTAACATTAACCTTGTTCATTGTTAAATTACATATATTTGTACATATATCACATGTGTATCTACTGCTAGTATATATATAAGGTAACTTACACTCCATATAACTCAAACTTTTACTTCTTAGCTTCTATAATTTAAATTTGAACAATATAATTTTTGTCTATTTTCAAGTTGGTTATTTAGTCTAATTTTCTCTCAATCTTTTTTATGTGTACTTCTCGACAGACTATTCAGATTTGTTTTTTTATCTGTTCAAATCTGTTTCCCAAATGCACAAAATAAATGTTTGAACTTCTCAAACGCAACAAACATATATACAATAAGGTCCATGTTTAGTATGAATGCATTAAATCAGATGGTTCCACAAACACCACCATATTTATAGAGAATTACAAAAACTTGAAATGATTTCCTTTCCTAAAGAAATCACATGGTTTCCTTGTTAGGGTTTTGCGAGCAAATGACTGTTCTTGGGAAGCAAGATAGTCATAGACTTCCTTAAGCTCCTATGCTAGCGACACCACATTCCTCTAAAAGCTCTGCTGCTTTTCACTCAGATCCTTCAAGAACGGATAGATCTCTCTCGCTTTTACAAGACATCGTTGCTAGAATTAAAGTAAACTAAATCAATGGTGGCTATTGATTTTCATAGGTCCTAAAGTATTGGTGATATACAGTGCATCAAGCCCTAAAACAAAGTAGAGAAGGAAGCAAAAACGGTGTGGCAAAGGAGGAGATGACAGTGGCAAAGATGAATTGCGAGCATCGAAGCAGAGAAGGAGCAAACCATAGAGAAGAGAAAGAAAAAGAAAAGAGAGAGAGAGAGAGAGAGAGAGAGAGAGAGAGAGCACCATTGTCGCCGCTACTGCAATCATCATCGTTGGTGATAGTTCTAAGGTGGAGCTATAGAGATCTAAGGCGAAGCTGTGGAGATCCGCAATTTGAGGTAATGATGGAGACAGTAGCAACGAGAGATCGGTAGAGGAATGAGAGAAAATAAGGAGAGAGAGAGAGAGAGAGAGAGAGAGAAGAGGAGGATAGAGAGAGGGGAGAAAGAGAGATAGTGAGTTTAGAAAAACCCTACTACATAGGTATATATATGGATAGTTTGGACATTTTGCACCAACATGTCACTACAACAAATGGCACTTTTGGTAACTAAATTTTTAGTCGCCAAAAGTAGTAAATTGCCAACTATTTTTTTAGTCGCCAAAAGTATTGAAATAAAATTAAATATCACATTTTCAATGACTAAATTTTTAGTTGCCAAAAATATTTTTAGCTACTAAATATTGTAGTTGTCTAAAGGCTAATTATGTTTTGGCTACTAATATTTTAGTCATCTAAAGCGTCACTTTTTTATCTATTAAACTTGTAGTTGCCAAAAATGTTTTTGTTGTTCATCTTATCTTTTTTAGCTATTAAATATTTTAGTCTCCTAAAGTCTAATTTTTTTGGCTACTAATTTTTTAGTCATCTAAAGTCTAACTTTTTTTCCTACTAAACTTTTAGTCACCAAAAATTTTGTGTTATGCATCTTATTTTTTCAACTACTAAATAGTTTAGTTTCCTAAAATCTGATTATTTTTTGGCTACTAAGGTTTTAGTCACCAAAAGTTGTTTTCATTTTCTTTTTTTAGCTACTAACTATTTAATCGCTAAAATATGTATTTCCTTTTTAACTACGAATTGTCATATCAAGCCAAAAACGTGATTTTATGTTTTTTTTCTCAAAATTATAATTTCTCCACAACCTGTATGTATTATGTGCAACCTGTAATATGTATATAAACAAAACAATACATATATTATCAATCATTTCGCAATCTACATCCATTTCACTTCTAACTATCCAAAAAGAAATAACTTTAAATGTTAAATTCCCTACAAACCAACTACAGTCCAAGCTAAAATAATAATTCCATACAAAACAGAGAAGCATACAAAAATCAAGCCCTCTGTATTCAAAAAATATATTTACCACCATACCAAATGGCCATTTGGCATGGTACAATTTGTACAATGATAAAAAAAGTAATCTATATACCATGCCAGTAAGTACTAGTTCGCTGCCAAAATTTATCTATATCAGTAATACTAATCTACACAAAAGTAGAGGACGACAAATTAGCAAGATTATACAAAAGTGTAAATTGTCCTCTATACACAAAAATGGATTATCCATAAGTCCATGCCAAAAGCCATCTACAAAAAATAAAAAAATTGCACCCATTAGAAAATATCAGTTGAATCAGACATACCATAACATGCATTTAACGTAGAACAACCCATAAATGCCATTTTGGAAATGAAATCATATATATGTATCATGAAAGATTTTTTATTTTTTTTATTTTGATAAATATATGTATCATGAATGTGCACATCTTTCAAGTTTGAATTTAATTCCCCATTGACAAAAGAACACAAGTTAATCAATCAATATTACTCTCTACTACGACTCTTATCTTTGTTTACATCATACAGTGAAAAAGTGCATTAATTAGTAACTAAGAATAATCAACATCCATATCATGTACAATTTTAATCATCAATAACATATAACTGATGTATTTTATTTTCCTTTTATCCCAAATAAACAAGGTGCCTTTGAGTTTCTAAAAGTTGACATAAGTCTCAGTCCATAAAGCCTGATTCAACCCATCAAGCCTGATTCAGCCCATCTAAACAAACAATGTTGTAGTTTATGAAAGTGGAAAATCTGTTATTTTCTTTTTCATGTCATGTATTGCCTATTTACATATATGCTTCTGCAAGTAAATGCCATTCACAAACTGATAATGAATTTCAAAAACTACATGTATATGAAGAACAACATCAATTCATCATAAAAATTGAAACAATTCAGTAGCAAAAATATGCACTTAAGAAGTACTTAATAGTATAGAGATAGTAATATTGACTTATGGTAATTGAAAATTGCAGATATGTATATATATAGAGAGATTTTACTATGAAATTATTGTGAAAGTCTATGGCTAGAGAGTAATGTGAGCTTGAAATATACGGTAGTGGTAGAAATGATTATCTGGAGTTTGATCAAATTCGGTCAGATACACCCTTTCCATTGTTGTAAATTTGATCAATCAAAGAACTTTGAAGCAGCCAAGTTTGTTTGTATTTTGTTTTTTATTTTTTTTTTCTGTTTTTTTTTTTTTTTTTTCCCCTCAGAAAGCAAGCTATTTAAAGAAAATTGTTTGGGGGATATGTACTTGTGATGATCTAATGTGGATTGTGCATAGCAAAACAGAGCATAAATGTGATGAACTAAGGGAAACAAGTGAATGATGAACTCAGGGTTCTTGATAGCGAAACATGGGTGTTCAAGAAGGTTTGAATATGTCTGATCTTTGAAGTTAAGCGAGACACACACACACACACACAGAGTATCGTTCTGAACTGGGTTTAATATGCACGCCCCTCTCCCCCTGAACTGGGTTTAATATGCAAACTAACCCCCTCCACACATATACACACATACACACAAATAGAAGCTTCCATACAGTTAACTACTGCTAGGGAAAACAAATCCTAGGGTTAATTTGCACAGTGTGCAGCCTATTGCTCAGATTGTACCCATAACATAAAGAAAAATGCTAACATAAATTACAAGAAAATGCTATGAACCTATGGTTATTTTAACCCCCAACATTTTTTAGCTTTGTCATGAAATGTAGAGTCTCATAACATAATGACGGGCAAATTACACTTGTAATTTCATTTTGAGTGGCCTATTCCATACGCGTGGTAATTACATGTTGTTTGTTGCCACAGGTCCTATTTGTTAGGAGAAAGCTGGCCGAGACACCCATATAGTGGTTCAAGGGCTGTTTTGCATTTTCGACCCCTGAACGCCCATTTTCAACTAAGTTGAAGGCATTTCAGCTCTAACTCCTAACTTATGCGTGCTAATTACATGTCGTCTGTTGCCACAAGTCCTATTTGTCACGAGGATGCTGCCCGTGACATCCATATAGTGGTTTGAGGCATCTTTTGCATCCCCTTCCCCCATTCCCCCCGATGAACACCCCTTTTTTGACTAAGTTTAAGGTGTTTTAGGCTCTAACTCCTAACCTACGCATGCTAATTACATGCCGTCTATTGCCATAGGTTTAAAGATTAAAGGGCATTCAGGCTTTTTGCTGTCATCGTTTTCTATAAACAGAATTCACCAATATAGCAATCAGATAAGACTAAAATGTTTTGAAATACAGAAGGCATCTAAATAAATTTGGTAAGCTAGTTTACGACCCATAAAAACACTTCCAATTGGAGTTACAAATAGGGGAATGATATTCACTCCCCTTGTGAGGAGGCAATATGACCAAAGAAAAAAAGTGTGAGAGACTAAAAGGGAATTCGGTATGTCATTTTGTACAAATATGGAAACTCTCAAAAGTTAAACGAGAAACAAGAAACTTCAAGCAAAGACTCCCAATATTATAAACAAATTCTAATTGGTCCTAACAAAATAAGAACTAACAATTTGAACCAAATCTTTTTTCACCTCAACACTAAAAAAACTTAATCTTTATAATAGCCTACCTAATACATTCGGAAACGAATTCCTCCTTGTTCTTGTCAAAATTTCCATTTGGTTAGTACACTTCTCTAGGCACCTCTGCACTTCCATAAGTTTTTTCATATCCCCAGATGGTCCCCATCTCCCTAATAATCCTCGTGTTTGAATGTGTTATTCAACTAAGTTTTTGGCTTTAAAATGAAACACAATTAGAAAGTAAGGTCGCAAGAAGCAAATTAACACTGCACAAGCATGATGGTACTTTTTTTATCATGAAAATTGAAATGAAAACATCAATGATCTATAATATTTAGAGAAAATAACAACTTTTAAGCTTTCAACATAACATGTAAGAGAGAAGAAGCATCAAATAGAAAACACTTACCACAAAATATACCTCCTTTAAACAGCATATGCCCATTTCGATCAATTCCTTCAAACATCCAAGAGTTCCAATAACAATATCCTAAGTTCACAAGGTGGATGGAAAAAAGAAACAAAGAACGACGTAAAGGATGTTAGTTAATGATAGATAAGCACATCAAGCAAACCAAAAACATTGACAGTTCACTAGATAAACATTACATAAGGAAAATGAAGCGTAATCCCAACTAAAACAACAAGTAGCATTTTTTATGTCTGTCAAAATCTCATTTCAATATGTTTTTTAGGTTAGCTTAGAAAAGGAAACATTTTAGAAACATGAGAAAAATAGTAACAAATTTTGGAAACTCTGAACTGTTTAACAGTAAAACAAAAACATGCTAAATATGTATATAACATTACCTAATATAATTGTCACGATCAAAACCTGCCTCTATAGGTTTAGCATCGTAATCGGCCAGTAATCTGTAATTACCAAAGGCCTGCTTAATAGTATTAACAATAATACAATAATAGGGTCCGGCGAAAGCCTGAAAATAATAAAGTATTCCGTCCAATGAGCTGTGTGGACTTAAATGAACAAACAACTTTGATAGATACTTAAACACTTAAGTCTATAATACATTTATGTACAAAATGGAAAGATAAGTTAGGGAATTAAATCCCATTACCAAAGCAGTAGTAACAAAGTCATAGCACATTCATGTCACTTATACACAAGTGTCAAATGGTGAGCTTCTGGACCACTCGAAAGCCTTAACATTTGATGGTTCGGAACCTCACGGTGAGACACAATAGTTGGCTTGATAAATCGGGTTTTGGTCGATGTCGCTAAGTTCGTTTCGGTGCTTGATCACCTATATACATATAATAAACAATGAGCTAGAGCCCAGTGAATAACAATTGTGTAAAGGAGTTATGATTGATGTCCTTATAACAATTCAAAAGAGTCAAATGCAATAGTGAATCAATTCACAAAGTAGTATTTCATACATTCAGAGTCATATAAAATCATAGTAGTCATACGTGGTACATCCAATAGCAAAAGAGTATAGTAGGTCTTAAAGACCGAACAGTTATTTGATGGCCATCAATACAGTAAACAGTAGTTCTAAGAATTGGAACTGACAAAGATCTCTTTAACAAGAATAGTAGTCAGAGCGAGAAAAGATGCTATGGATGCCACGATTACAGTTCATAAAATAGGTCAATCATTCATTTAGTAAACAGTATCATTTTCAAAAATAGTACAATTAATCGATCAAAACATAAATTACAATCGAATATAGCTTTACAACATTGCTACTCACAGTGGGTTTCTTGTAACACGTGCTTAAGATTTGGCGTCTAACCTAAATAAACAAATTCAAGCACAATAACTCAATTACATTCAATTCATTTAATTGGTTCTATTCAGTTTGTTTGCTTCTTATTTGGTTTCTATTCGTTGCATATATGTTCAGTTATAACTTTTTGTTCTTTATTTTCTTTCATGCCTTTGATATGCACATGCATGCAAATACATGTAAAAATCATGTAAACGGAGGCCCAAAAATTGGAAAAACATAGCAAACATAAAATCGGACCTACTTGTTAGCTACTTGTGTGGTGGCTCGGGCCACTCAAACGAGCAAAATACATGTTGCAAAGGAAGGCTAGCCACTCAAGTAGTCTGGGTTAAAATGCTATTCAAAATTTGCTCTTGTTTTGGAAATTCAATCCTTTGCAAATTCAACCTCATTTTCATATAATTCAACCCAAAAATCCATGAAAATAACCTCAAACTAGAATTTCTAACATCAAACACAAATCATGGTTTTAAATCAACCTCAATTTCTATGTAAAAAAATAAACCAAGCCCTCGAATTAGAATGTATATTCATAAACATACAAGTTTGAGTTTCAAATAAATCTTCAATGCCATTGAAGCTCCTCTTCACTTTCTATGAATCATGCAAAAACTCTAATGTATGAAGAAAATTTCCATGAATAATGCCATGCATGTGGCTATTTTGAGTCAATTCTACAATTTATCTCCTTTTGGCTCATGTGGGTTTTCAATCATGAATTTACATTCCTAAACTCCTAATTATTCATGATTTCCACTTGATTCAATATCTTAGACGGTATTGAGTGTATAAGCTTCAATTTTAAGAAATTTGAATGAAATCCTTACCTTAAGTTGTCAAAATTTTGGTGAAAACAAGAGTTCCTACAAGTTTTTCATTCAAGTTTCATTTCTTTCCTTCTTCTCCTTAGTCTTGAGCTCTCTCTCTAGAATGTTTGTCTCTTGTCTCTACAAAGCCCACTTAGTTCTCTCTTATTTCCTCTTTTCAATATTCAATTTGATGAGTAGGATTTCTAGCTTTGATATTATTCTTAACTATCCTTAAATTAATTTTGGCTAATAAATCATATTAATTGAAATTACACTAATTATGAACTTAATTCATCACTAATCTAACTAAACTTAATCATACTAATGTGGATTAGGCTCTAATTACCTATCCAAATATTTAATTTATTCATGTATAAATTACTGATTCAGACAAGTTTAATTACCATCTATTCACAATAACAATACAATACATATATAAGGGTGTAATTTTGACCCACCCCGGCCCATATCGGGCCTTGTGAGATCCAACCAAAATCGGGCTAGGTTGGGCCAGCCTACGGGCCAAAAAATTAGGCCTAGGCCCAAGCCCAAGCCCAGGGGTATTCGGGCTTTTGGCTGGCCAGTGGGCCAGGCATTGGGACGGGCCGCTGGGCTTCAACCTGGGCTCGAGCTTTAGGCGGGCTTGGGAGGGCCTAAACAATTTTTAAATTTTTTTTTTATTTTTTCCAACAAAATTTTATTATTTTTCATTAAAAATAACACCGAGCCTTGGGCTAGGCCCACGGGCCAGGTTGGGCTTCAAAACGATGGCCCAGGCCCAGGCCCAAGGCCTTGGGCTGGGCTTTTATCTCACTTTCGAACATCTGCATAAATTTTCTGTCGGCTTTGTGCAATTTTCAATCGTTGCTAAAATAGCTTCAATTTTTCTGTTGTTTCTTGCACAATTTCGGATTCGAATAAAGGCCTATCTCCAACTTCAGCCAAACAAATCAGTGTCTAACATTTTCTTCCATATAACACCTCGTATGGTGCCGTGCCAATGCTTGAATAGAAAATGTTGTTGTAGGCAATTTCTTCTAAAGACAAATGAGTTTCGCAATTTCCTTGAAAATCTAGCACACACATGCGTAACATATCCTCCAAAGTTTGGATTGTCCTTTCTAATTGGCCATCGGTTTGTGGATGATATGCACTGCTCAATCTCAATTTAGTCGCCAATGCCTTTTGCAAACTTTGCCAAAATCTTGATGTGAATTTTGAGTCCCTATCAAAAACAATTGGCACATGTATTCCATGCAATCTCACAATCTCATTAACATAAATAGTAGCCAACTTATCCACATTATAAAATGTTTTCACATGTAAGAATGAGCAGATTTAGTCAAATGGTCAACAATAACCCAAATCAAGCCCACACCTCTATTGGAGCGAGGTAATCCAACAATGAAATCCATAGTGATATACTCTCATTTCCATTCCAGTATTGGCAGTGGTTGGAGCAATCCTGCGGGCCATTGATGCTCAGCTTTTGACTTGTTGGCATTGTAAACACTTAGACACAAATTCAGTAATTTCTTTCTTCATTTCCGGCCACCATAAATTTTGCTCTAAGTCTTAGTACATTTTTGTATTTTCCGGATAGATAGAAAATTTTGAATTATGAGCTTCTTGCAAAACTCGCTTCTTTAACTCAACGTCATTCAGTATACATAATCAGCCTTGAAACTTTAACACATCATTCTCAAAAATGAAACCTAGCTTTGGTTTAGATTCCCTTTCTTCAACAATCTTTTTCAAAAACTCATCTTCTTGTTGTTTTTCTCTAATCTCCTTAAGAATCGCCAGTTGAGCAGAAATAGTACCCAAAGTCCCACTTTGTTCTCACAAGACAATTTTAACTTCAACTGCTTCATGATCACGTAACAATGCTCTTTGCCCGGTAAGTAGATAAGCTAAATTCCTAATTGATTTTCGACTAAGTACATCGGCAACAGTATTAGCTTTCCTTGGATGGTACAAAATTTATAAATCATAAGCTTTTATCAGTTCCAACCATCTCTGTTGTCTCATATTAAATTCTTTTTGGATAAAGAAATACTTTAGGCTCTTGTGGTCCATATAAACTTCACATGTTTCCCTATATAGGTTGTGGTGCCAAATTTTCAATGCAAATACCACTGCGGAAAGTTCCAAATCATGGGTTGGATAATTCTTCTCGTGCGATCTCAGTTGTCGGGAAGCATATGCTATCACTTTGACATTCTGCATTAATACACACCCCAAACTTTATAAGATGCATCGCTAAAAATAGTAAATCTGTTCGTACCTGAGGGTAAGGTGAGAATTGGTATAGTCACAAGTCGAGTATTCAATTCTTGAAAGCTAACTCTCTCTTATAAGTCCATTCAAACAGTACTCCTTTCTGAGTCAATTGAGTAAGTGGCAAAGAAATCTTTGCGAAATCTTTCACAAATCTTCGGTAGTATCTAGCCAAATGCAAGAAACTTCGAACTACTGTAACACTGGTTGGTCTAGGTCAATTCACAACTACCTCAATCTTTTGCGGGTCAACTGAAATACCATCTTTAGTAATCACATGTCCCAAAAACATAACACTATCAAGCCAGAACTCACATTTTGTTAGTTTAGCATATAACTTCCTCTCTCTCAAGGTCTACAAAACAATTCTCAAGTGATGTTTGTGTTCCTCTTTGTTTTTGGAATAAATCTAAATATCATCTATAAACACAACTACAAATTTATCAAGGAACAGCTTGAAAATTCTATTCATAAGATCCATAAAAGCAGCAAACACATTAGTAACTCCGAAAGGCATGACCAAAAATTCATAATGTTCATACCTTGTTCGGAAAATGCTTTTTTCTACGTCTTCAGCTTTAACTTTTAATTGGTGGTATCCGGATCTAAGATCAATTTTGGAAAATACTTGGGCACCTTGCAATTGATCAAATAAGTCATCAATGCGTTGTTCTTTATAGTCACCTTGTTTAGCTCACGGTAATCAATACAAAGCCTCAGCGAACCATCCTTCTTTTTCAAAAATAAGACTAGAGCACCCCACGGTGAAGTGCTCAGTCTGATAAATTTCTTGTCCAATAATTCTTGTAATTGAATTTTCAATTCCTTCAATTCGGTTGGTGACATTCTATACGGAGTTTTGAAGATTGATTGTGTACTCGGTATTACCTCAATAGTGAACTCAATTTCCCTATCAATCAAATGCCCTGGCAAATCATCTAGAAAAACATCTAGGAATTCTCTAACTATAGGAATACAATCCACATTAACATGATCAATAAGAGGCACATTCAATACACAACACAAATATCCCTTATAACCTTTTCTAATCAATTTGCATGCTTTCATGGATGAAATCAAATATGGGAGAGGTACAACACCAACTCCGTTAAATGTGAATTCAGGTAATCCAAGTGGATGGAAAACAACTTGTTTGGTTACATAATCAATAGTGGCATGATATTTCGTTAACCAATCCATCCCCAAAATTAAATCAAAATGATCAAGATTCAGAGGCAACAAATCAACATATAAATCACATCTCCAACACCAATCTCACATGCAGTATACATATATGCACAAGTCATAGACCCTCTAGTAGGAGAAGACACAGCTACTAAATAATTCATAGGTATCAGTGGTCTAGATAATTTTCTTGAAAAAGCATGCGATACAAATGAATGTGTAGACCCCCGAGTCAATTAAAATATAAGCATTTTGAGCACAAATAGGGAGTATACCTGACATTATTGTTTCAGTATTTTGCACATCTCCTGGCACAAGTGTGAAAACTCGGCTTTACCTTAAAGTTTCTCCCCTATAGCTTTAAAATTGGGTTTTGGTGTAGCGGTTAATACTGCATCACTTGCTATAGGTCTATCAGTGCCTTAAGATGCGAGAGGGAAATCTTTTACTATGTGGCCCATTTTGCCACACCGATAACATGCCCCAGAAGTTTTATAACAAACCCCTTTATGTCTTCTGCCACATTTTGGACAAGGTGGTGTAGAATTGTTTCCATGACTGGAACTACTCATCGACCCTGTATTTTGTTTCTTATTATGTGAGTTGTTTCGACCCTATTTGAAATTAAATCCTTGCCTCTTACCTCTCCAATCAGTCATTGGTATCTTGGCCTGCTTTAAAGCTGCAATGTTTGCCTCAGTCATGATGGCTCTATCAAGAACATGCACATATTTGGTCAATTTTAGAACATTCACTCAATTAAGCACTTTAACATTTAATCCACCCTCAAATTTTTTGGCCTTTTTATAATCAATATCCACCATGTGTGGTGCATACCGTGCGAGCTCCGTGAATTTGGCTTCATATTCAGCTACAAACATGCTATCCTACTTCAGTTGCTCAAATTCACACACCTTGCTGTCCCGGACACATTGGGGAAAATATTTGTCATAAAATGCCTCTTTGAATTGAACCCAAGTCATAGAACCATTGTTGTCCTGTGTGAGCATCCACTATCGCCTTGCCTCTTCTTGTAATGCGAAAGTAGTCAATAACACTTTTTGTGCCTCAGAACACGGAAATACTTCCAAAAAAAAAAAAAAAGTTTCTAAAATCCATGCTTTGACTTTCAGTGGCTAAAGACTTCCTTGGAACATTGGTGGTTTCATTTTGTTGAACTTTTGTGTTAGGGCGATGATATCATCATTGTTGTTTGGTTCAACTTGCACTGGTGGTGGAGGAAGATGTGGGAGCTGTTGATTCTGTTGTTGTTGTCTTAATGATTCTATTAATAACTCTACCATTCTTTCCAACTGTGCAATTCTTGTATCTGATGATTCAGTTTCATCCACATTTCTTGTATTCTCCATTGCACTGTATAAACCACGACAATAATAAACATACGAAAGATGGTTCTCATTTTTTGTTAACACATATACATATAAAATATCTACACACACTCACTCATGCTCATGCACATGCACATGCAATGCCCTAATTTATTTTCTAAGACATCCTTTAGCTCATTTGGACACATATATGCAGTATAACTTGTATTCTGATGCCACTCTGTCATGACCCAAACTCGCCCCTATAGGTTTAGTGTCATAACCGGCTAGTAATCCGTGATTACCAAAGACATGCTTAACAATATTAACAATAAAACAATAATAGGGGGCTGGCGGAAGCCTGAAAATAATAAAGTATTTTGGCCAATGAGCTATGCGGACTTAAATTAACAAACAACTTTGATATATACTTAAACACTTAAATCCATACTACACTTATGTACAAAACGAAAGGATAAGTTAGGGAATTAAATCCCATTACCAAAACAGTAGTAACAAAGTCATAGAACATTCATGTCATTTATACACAAGTTTCAAATGGTGAACTTATGGACCACCCGAAAGCCTTAACATTTGATGATTTGGAACCTCGCGGTGAGGCACAATAGTTGGCTTGACAAAATGGGGTTTGGGTTGACAACGCTAAGTTTGTTCCGGTGCTTGATCACCTGCATACATATAATAAACAATGAGTTAGAGCCTAGTGAATAACAATTGTGTAAAGGGGTTATGAATGATGTCCTTATAACAATTCAAAGATCGATTTTAGTAGTGAATCGGTTCACAAAGTAGTATTTCATACATTTCAGAGTCATAACATCATAGCAGTCATACGTGGTACATCCAACAGCAAAGCAGTACAGTAGGTCTTAAAGACTGATCAGTCATTTGATGGCTATCAATATAATAAACAATAGTTCCAAGAATTGGAACTGACAGAGATATCTGTAATAGTAGCAGTAATAGTAACAATAGCAATAACAGATGCTATGGATGCCACGATTACAATTCATGAAATAGGACAATCATTCATTCAGTAAACAATATTATTTTTGAAAATAATACATTTAATCGATCAGAACATAA
Source organism: Camellia lanceoleosa (assembly GCA_025200525.1). Lineage (NCBI taxonomy): Eukaryota > Viridiplantae > Streptophyta > Magnoliopsida > Ericales > Theaceae > Camellia > Camellia lanceoleosa. The sequence continues at coordinate 83,161,954 of CM045772.1, read as the reverse complement.
ATTACAATTGAACGTAGCTTTACAACATTGTTAATCACAGTGGGCTTCTTGTAACACATGCTTAAGATGCAGCGTTTGACCTAAACAAACAAATTCAAGCACAACAACTTAATTACATTCAATTCATTCAGTTGGTTCTATTCAGTTCGTTTGCTTTTTATTTGGTTTCTATTTGTTGCGTATTCGTTCGGTTATAACTTTTTGTTCTTTATTTTCTTTCATGCCTATGATATGCACATGACTGCAAATACATGTGAAAACCATGTAAATGGAGGCTCGAAAGTTGGAAAAACGAAGCGAAAACAAAACCGGACCTACCTTGTTGGCCGCAGGTGAGGTGGCCTTAGTTGTTTGTGCAATAGCCCAAGCCACTCGAGTGAGAAAAATGCATATTGCAAAGGAGGGCTGGCCGCTTGTGCGATGGCCCAGGCCGCTTGAGCATTCTGGGTTAAAATGTTGTCCGAAATTTGTTCTTTTGGAAATTCACTCGTTTGCAAATTCAACCTCATTTTCATATAATTCAACCCAAAAATCCATGAAAATAAACATTGAACTAGAATTTGTAACATCAAACACAAATCATGGTTTTAAATCAACCTCAATTTCCATGTAAAAAAATAAATCAAACCCTTGAATTGGAATGTATATTCATAAACATACAAGTTTGAGTTTCAAATCTTCAATATCATTGAAGCTCCTCTCCAATTTCCATGAATCATGCAAAAACTCTAATGTATGAAGAAAATTACCGTGAATAATGCCATGCATGTGGCTATTTTGAGTCAATTCTACAATTGATCTCCTTTTGGCTCATGTGGGTTTTCAATCATCAATTTACATTCTAAGACTCCTAATTATTCATGATTTTCCCTTGATTCAACTTATATCTTAGACGATAATGAGTGTATAAGCTTCAATTTCAAGAAATTTGAATGAAATCCTTACCTTAAGTTGTCAAATTTTTGGTGAAAACAAGAGTTCCTACAAGTTCTTCCTTCAAGTTTCCTTTCTTTCCTTCTTCTCCTTAGTCTTGAGCTCTCTCTCTAGAATATTTGTCCCTTGTCTCTACAAAGCCCACTTACTTCTCTCTTATTTCCTCTTTCCTATATTCAATTTGATGAGTAGGATTTCTACCTTTCATATTATTCTTAACTATCCTTAAATTAATTTAGGCTAATGAATCATATTAATTGAAATTACACTAAGAGGTTGTTTGGGATGATCTAAATAAGTGCACTTTTTGTCTTTTTACGAAAAGATGTACAGAAAAGTAGAGAGGTGATGTGATGAAAAAAAGATAAAAAAAATAAAAAGATGAATTATATAGGGGATGCCAAACCACCCCTAATTATGAACTTAATTCATCACTTTTTTTTTTTTGATCGGCAAACAAAAGAAATTTATATATATATGAAAACACCATTACATAAGAAACATCCTGCATAGCTAGCTGAAACCAAACAGAAGGTGGCATCAAAAAGCTAAACCAACACCCACTAACAATATGCCAGTTGGTGAGAGACCAACTAGAGGAGCCACATCATACTAACCAAAATCAGTATAACATAGAGTACCTCACACCACCACCCAAGGCCAGAGAACACAACCAAACAGGGGAAAAGAAGAAATACACAGAAATACATGGAAAATTAGTAGATTAGTAGCAGAAGTACACAGAAACACACAGGCAGCAATACCAGAAAACCAGCAAGAATACACAAGCTTCAAATCAAGAATGAAAACCCCATGACATCGACAAGAAAGAAAAACACAGGCCAAGCACAATTTCACACTATTCTGCTTGCTCCAATCATCCGAAAAAAAAGAAGTAACTAAGAAATAAGAGGTAAGGCTAATAGCATTCCAGTAGCTGCACACCGCTTCAACCTATCCCTCTTCTACAAAACTTAATTTGTTGTAAGTTAAACAAGAAATCATTAACAGAGAAAGGTAGCTTCGGGTCAGCAGCTCTAACCCACATAGCAGTCCTGTATTTAATTAGATCACATAGACCATGATCTAACTAAACTTAATCATACTAATGTGGATTAGGCTCTACTTCCCTATCCAAATATTTAATTTATTCAAGTGTAAATTACTGATTCAGATATTCATATATGTTCACAATAACAATACAATGCATATAGCACATGGCACCATAATTAACACATAATCACATGATCAACATTAATCACATAATTAGTTTAATTAATCAAGGAGGTGGTTGTCACTATAATTATATATGTTAGAGGTCTATTAATCCATTCACGTAAAGGGCACTAGTGTACACTTTGGTAGTAATGCCAATGCAAACCAAAAGTCGGTTAATTAAAGTCTAACAAATTAACAAACACAAGTGTTTATGACTCTGAATGTAAATAAGGTTCCTATCATTAAGATTCACAAATATATTGGACATAATAATAACAATAAACAATACCCAATTAGTACACATTAATGTGTGAGGGATGTCTTTTTAGCAACAAGATTTAAAAGGGCCTTTTAATATGGTTAAGAAACATGATCAACAAAGATCAATAGTATTAGAACTTAGAAGACAAAAAACATTGGTTTAAAGGGTTAGATTAAGATCTAGGGTTTTCTGTAACGACCCCAATATGCGTAGATTCAACTATATCTATTAGAATTGAAGCTAGGTGTAATGGAAAGTTGTTAAAGGTTTGGTGAATGTTTATGGAGGATCTCATGTTTTATTTTTGGACTTGGGGATTTGGATTGAGGTGGTAAAATGATGGTAAAGTAAGATTGAACCAAAGAATTTAATTCGGATAGTTATTTTACGAACAGCTGCCACTCTTTTGCCCTTTTCTTTGTCCACACTTTGAATTTGGATATGAGGTTAGAACCATTGGAAAACTTATTTCTGGGGCTTCAATTTGGACACAAGAACGACCTAAAACGGAGTCCGGATGGGAGAGTTACACCTGTTTGAAGTTTTGGAATCTGTGCTGTGAGTAGGTCCGCTCGAGCGGGAATAGGTCCGCTCGAGCGGGGTTTTCGGGACAGCAGCTTTAAAATCGTGATTTTGGGTCAATTCTTGATATTTTCTTTTCCCCTTTTCTTTCCTCTTCTTCCTAGTCCGAAACCCTAGCCCCAAACCCTTGAATTCCTTTACTTTGATCATGATCCACCATGGTTTTTGGCATCAAGGAGGGAGAATAAGGGAGGATCAATGTTTTTACCCGATTAGAACTTGGATTTGTGAAGGCTCCTTCTCAAGCTCACCCTTTTGCTTGATTATTGAGGTAAGAGTTTAATACTCATCAATATTTACATCCATAGACAGATTTGAGTTATTTCCATTGTTTAATTGTGCAAATTTTATATATTTGAAGTATATAGAAGGAATTAAGAGGTTTTGGGAATTTCGGGTTTGAACAATGGGGATTTTGGAAGGTTGTGGTTGTTTTAAGTATGAAATTGATGATTGAAAGGTTGAAGGAATGTATATTATATGTAGATTTGTTTTGATTAAGTTGTTTTGCAAAAGTAAGGTTGAAGGTTCGAATGTAAAGTTGGAACTCAAATTGGAAATCCAGATTTTTGAAATTTTGCACGCTCGGCGGAAGTCCCTTTCGGCCGAGGAAAACGACCTCCCAGCAGTTTTGTATTTTGTGCAGTCCGCTCGAGCGGCCAAAGTGGTGCTCGAACGGGGAACCCATTTTCAGGCAAAATTATTGTTTGTTCAGTTTTGAATGCTCAGTCCTCTGGTATTTTTAGAATAACTTTCTGATGATTTTAAGATGATTATAAATTCATACGAATGTAATGGCTCATGAAAGAATTTCTTAATGATTTAAGAGGGAAAGAGAGTTAATTTGTAAGTTATGATTGTGTGCAGAACGCACTCCGGGAGGACAAGCGCTCCATTGTAACTCTGTAAGTAATAGTACTACAAATGTACAAATATACCTTGTTTACCATTAAGAATATTGTTAACAGCATTCTATTTTTCGTGAGCTAATATGGTAACGTGTTTGTTGATTGAGAATTGATGTGAACATTGAAAGAGTTAGCACACATCGGTATGATTCTGAACCTACTCCGTATTTTGAGTTATGGCTATTGATTATTGTCAATATACCATCCTATGAATTACCCATACTTCTGTATACGAATTGCATACAGCTATTAACACTGTAAAGTTGGTTTATAAGTTATTCTGGCCTGTTGATGTTATGGTATCTATATACATTACAGAATTGTAGTACGTATGTATTTCTGAAAGCGTGCAAGCTATATACTATGCTATCTTGTGTTAACAGTTATCAATAACGTTTTGTTAAACTTATGTTATGTATTTTCAGTATACCATGATACGAAATGATTGATTTTTGAAAAGCTATGATATGTTGGAAATGAACGAACGAATGTTCAGTTTTCTAAAAAGTATTTGTGGCACCCTTAGTCCGGATGGCCCTCGTCCGGGGGTAACAATACCGTGGCCTATGGCCCTCGCCCGGGGGTAACAATACCGTGGCTGTTGGTATCAGCTTTGTGGTCTTCGGACCTACCTGCTGTGGTCTTCGGACCTACCTGCTGTGGTCTTCGAACCTACCTGTTGTGGTCTTCGGACCTACCTGATCTGATGGCTAATGGGTGTACCACATATGATCTTATGCAAAATCTGAATATGGAAATAATTATGAAAATGATTACGAAAATGGTTTGGAATCTGGAAATGCATGACTCTGTTTCTGATAAGATTATGTTTATGATATTTCTGGACCGTTAGGTCGTTCTAATATTATCTAGTATGGAGCAAAGTGCTGTACGGAACGAAGTGCTACACCTTGGTGGGAGCCACCTCTGGAATCCATACGAGCCACCTCTTGAGTCCATACATTGGTTATTTCTGTTACCCACACTTTATGCATTCTGTTACCACGCTTATGCGTTCTGTTATTACCGTTATGTTCTGGGCCGATGGCCGTTTTGTTATTTCTGTTACTTCTGATATTCTGGACCTATGGTCGTTCTGCATCTGTAGGCTTATGGCAATTCTGTATATACTGAGCTTAAAGCTATTCTGTTACGGAAGTTGGACCCATGTCTTTTGGAAATAATTATGGAATGTAGTTAATCTTATATATATGCAGTTATATGTTTGATTATTCAGGTTAATTATTACATTGTTTATGTACTATTATTCACTGAGTTCGCTCATTCTGTATTTTGTCTGTCTATTTCTGTAGGTAACCATCCGGGAGTTCAGTCCTAACCTTTAAGGCTTGTGTCTCTCTTGTCACCTTTGATGCGTCCAGGCACCACCTGAAGCCGTGCATTTTGTAAAGTATTTTGTAAAGTTTTAAGGAGTTTTGATTTATGCTTTGGACGTCTATTTATGGTAGATTGTATATAATTCCTCCTTCATTAATATTTTTATTATTTGTGGGGTTGAGTCAAGGCATATGTGTGCAAACTTTCTGTATAATATTTACTCAGTGTGATGTTGAGATCCTGGCATGTTAGGAATAGCTCAATGGATGTTATTCTATGTATTGTATATTCTTGTATGCTTCCGTTCAGGCCCTGTATGATATATATATATATATATAACAGGTTTAGTGTCCATTTTCGAATGGGTCATGCCCAAACTTTTAGGGGCGGGTTTGGGGCGTGACATTTTCCATTGTAAAAGTAAAAACAAAAAGAAAAAGCATAGATTGACTTTGATCCCCCATTGATGTTTGTATCAGTTTCCATCAAAACAAAAACATTTCAGCTGTTTCAATGGTAATGAAACAAAAATTTTATTCCTTGTTTTCCACATATTCAATTGCAGATTTTTACCCAAAAAAACATTGAAAAATCTATAGAGCACATGATAACAAGCTATTTCAATTCAAAGGGGACTCATTAGAAGTAAATTTTCCATTACAGATTAAAAAAATGAAACTATTCCATCAATTTAAAAACAAAACCAAAAAATTCGACATTAAAAAATTGATGTTAGAGAAATTGCAATCGGAAACGAGGTTATGCACAAGGCAAAGCTCAGAAAAGCAAAAATATAATGTAAAATGCTCTTTCCAAATTGGTACCATTATCTAGAATCTTCTAGACATCAATCTCTGTGTTGTCATTATCTTTGGTTACTTCCTGCCCAAATAGACTATAAAAGTGCCAAGAAAAAAAGTTTTGGAAGGCTACTCTAGCGGGCTTAAAGAGTGCTAGAGCAACAAGGTGTTATCTATGACCAGAAGATTGGTGCCAATCTGCCAGAGCACTCAATTTAGCATTGTCTAGTAATCTAGCGTAAATGAATGTCCATGTAAAGAGGGCTTTAGTGGCTGTAACTAATTGACTAGCAACTTTTACGATACCATAAATATTTTGATATCCAACTTCTCTCTACGCCTACGACATATTAAACTCAATCTTTCTTGGACAGTTATACATCCAACCATAGTTCTAAATCGCGGTATCGCGACGTATTAGAATGCGATATCGATCGAGTATCGGTAGTATTAGTATTGGGACGTCATGACCGTGAAATTTTAAAAATCATTAGCAATCCCTCTAAAACTAAATTTTATGCATTTTTTGACTCTTTTAACTTTAATTTGTTACATTTTAATCAAAATTTCGTTATGTAAGAATATTTTTTACTCATTTTCAACTAAATGATATGTATTTATTTTTGGTATATGTTAAATTTTTAATTAAAAAAAATTGATTTGAATATTTATTTTTTCTTATACTGAAAAAAAAAAAATAAAAAATATATATATATATTAATATAAACAGAGATATAGATATATAAACAAATAAATAAATAAATACAACTTTAAATATTTAAAACTACAAATCCACCATAAACACATAGGGTGTGTTTGATTGGGGGGATAAGGGGGGGGACTATCCACTGTTTGGACTCCATGTCCGGCCTCCCTCCTTATCCGTCGTTTGATTTTTTTTTAGTCCGGCGGACTCCATGTCCGGCCGGACTCCATGTCCCCCATATGGGGGACTATTCATCTAGGGGGTGTGGGATTGTTTTGGGCGGACTAATCACTATTGGGATTAGATGTGAAAATGACAATTTTGACCCTCTACTATTTAATTATGTATTATATTTAATAAAATTCAATAAAATTTAAATGTCTCAATTTAAAAATAAAATAATTTTATTTAACTTTTTATTAATGTTTTATTTATTTAATTTTTTAAATAATTTTTATAGATATTTTATTGATGTTTTATTTTAAAATTTTGTTTATAATTTATTTAATTTCATTATTTAAATTGTAATAGGTGTTTTATTTAAAATTTATTTAAAAATTTAATTAAAAAATAATATAAATTTTTATACGAGGTTATCTTGTATTTTATTAAATCAAATTTAGTGGTTATTTATTTATTTAATTGTGTAAAAAATAAATTTATGTAAAAAAAAAATAAATTTAATTTATATTATTAAATTAATGATATTTTTGTATGTAAAAAAACACAAGAACGCTTTTGTATGTAAAAAAATAATGATTTGTTATACAAGAATGATTTAAAAAATTTTATTGATATTTTATTTATTTATTTATTTATTTTAAAAAACAAAATTATTTAATTAAAAATAATTAAAATATTAAAGATATGTTTAATATTGCTATTCCTTAGTAAACAATTGAAAAAGGGCAAAATAGTCTTTTGTTCATTTATCCTATCCAAAGTCCAACCAAACGTTGGATTCACTAAAAATAGTCAGGGATTCACGGTCAGGACATCTAATCCCATGAAAAAACAAACACGGGATACATATCCAATCCAACCAAATAGTCAGAGGATTCTAATCCTGGGACTCAAATCGATGGATTCTAATCCCCTTTTCCAAATTGGTCAATCAAACACACACATATATTATATAAACAATATATACCAAAACCGTGGGCACAAATCAGGAAGTAGCCGACCATACCCACGGAACCCAATACATCTTCAAAACACACTAATAAACCAATAAAATATTAGTCCACTAAGCCAAAAGTTGGGTTTTCCCTAAAAAAAAAAAAAAAAAAAAAAAAAAAAAAAGAAGGAAATCTGCCTTGACACAAATCAAAATCCCACGTGGTGAGATTAACCCATACACACGCAACAAGACAACTTGCCTTCCCCATGTATCAAGTACCACAGAGATACATCAGAAGCTTCATAAACCTGCAACAAGCTACAACAGTAGATGTGCTAGCTTGACTCCAACTTTGCAACCATCTTCACCCCTTCCAAAACGTCGACCATGGATTTGCAGCAGACCGGCCACACCGAAGCAAAACCTAGAGGCCAGAACCCCGTCGGCGCTGCACCAGCAGTGAAATCACCTCACGGTGACGACGACCCGTGTACAGAACACCTTTCCATTGTTATCGCTCAGCACATCAAGAAGAAAACAGAGATTCACGCCGCTGCACAACAACAGAAACAGAGACCGTATCGGACTGTATCGGCCCGTGTCGGCCCATATATCGGATTCACGCCGTTACGTACCGGGACTCGGACGCTACGGCTGTGAATTTCAGTCTCACCGGTATACCGGTGAGTATCCGAATCGGAGGTATGATTTTCCGGTACGAATCGGCCGGTACGTACCGTACCGGCCGATATTTAGAACTATGCATCCAACCATGTTCCAATGATGAAGATATTATAGTAACTTAAACAGCCATATAAGGTTTTTGAAAATGAAGGTACTCAAACACAGAAGCAATTTCACTCTTAATAGGTATCAAACAATAGTATGTTGCACCAAATTGGTAAGGATATATCAAGTAGAATGTGATTTACGTAAACATCTAGTCAAAATGAGAATGTAATTTCTTTTTCTTTTTTTTTTCTTTTTTGTTGTGGCAAAAATTCAAAATAAAAATAAAATTAGAGAGCAGAATTGAAGTAGTCTTACAACACTAGACTTCAAAGCAGGTATTTGGGGTTCTTTAGAAGTTCCTCCATATAAACAAACTGACTGCATGCCACAAGGTTTTCCAGTATCACAAAGAACGTCTGAAATCTGCCACCAGCACAAAATGTCAGTGTTTAGCCACTTCTTCAACTAATAAATACCACTAAATCAAGTGAGCATTTTGCTTGTAAGGTAGAGCTATGGATAATGAATAGATACACACAAAAATAAAACAAGGTCACTGCCACATCGATCCATTTGGTTCTTGATCATTGTCTTTAGCTAATTTCCTTCTTTAGTTAAAACTGTTGTAAGTGCTGAAGAGAAAGAGAGAAGCAACTGAAAAGATATTATTTCATAAAACTAAATCTCATTACATTTACAGCAGTAGATCTTTTGTTATATAGACACACATCGTAACCGTCTTAACAAACTAATGAATAGGAGTTAAGAGGATTTTCTAACATACACTAAACTTTAACTAACATGCACCAAACACTCTTAACCTACACACACTGTAGAGGTATGGTGCAACTGCTGCTGCTGCTTAGACATAGACATAGCAGACTTAGACCTCTCTTCGTTATCACTGTTGAGAAGCATGGCATTAACACTTGAGCAGCTAGCACTTGAGCTGGCATTTGAGCTTGGGCTGCTGTCATCATCCCTTTTAAGCTGAAAGTGGGAAGATCTACTAGAAGCTTGGATTTGAGAAAAAGAAAACGGCTAACAGGGTGAGCTTTAGTGAACACATCAGCAATTTGATCTGAAGAAGCAACATGCCGAATGAGAAGTTGTTTGGAAGACACCTTTTCTCTAACAAAATGATAATCTATTTCGATATGTTTAGTCCTAGCATGAAAAACAGGATTAGAGGCCAAGGATAAGGTAGACAGATTATCACACCAAAGGACAGGAACTGAGGAAGTAAGATGTATATCATGCAGCAACATTTGAAGCCAAGACACCTCAGCTGCAGCTTGAGCCATGGACCTGTATTCAGCTTCAGTAGAAGACCTAGCCACAGTGGACTACTTCTTTGCAGTCCAAGAAACCAGATTGGAACCCAGATAAAGACAGAAACCAGAGGTAGATCTTCTATCACAAGGATTACCAGCCCAGTCAGTATCAAAAAAGGCATGAATATCAAATGAACTGGGAGAAAAATGTAAACCATGATGCAAGGTCCCTTGAACAAATCTAAGCAGACATTTAACCTTAGCAAAATCATCTTGAGAAGGTGATTGCATTTGTTGACAGACCTGATTCACAGCAAAGGCCAAATCTGGACGAGTGATGGCCAAATATTGTAAACCACCAACAAGGCTTCTGTAGAGAGAAGGATTAGAAAAAGTTGGGGAAAAAACTAAAGACAGACAAGATGAAAAAGAAGGACTAAAAGGTGAAGGGGGAGGCTTAAAATTAGACATGCTAGCCTGTTGAAGCAATTTAGAAGCATAATGAGATTGAGATAAGAAAGAACCAGAAAAAGAAGCAGTAACAGAAATACCCAAAAAAAAAAAAAAGAAAAGAAAAAGAACCTAGATCTTTGAGAGAAAAAACAGAATGAAGCTGAGAGATTAAGGACTGAATATGAGAAGAAGAATTACCAGTGACAAGAATGTCATCAACATAGACCAAGCGATAAGTAAGAGTGGTAGTAGTAGATTGAGCAAACAAGGAATTATCACAATGACTAGTAACAAAACCAAGTTTAAGCAAAAAAGATGAAAAAAAAGAAAACCAAGCTCTGGGAGCTTGTTTAAGACCATAAAGGGCTTTTTTCAATCTACACACATGAGTAGGGAACTGAGAATTCTCAAAACCAGGTGGTTGAGCCATAAAGACCTCTTCTTCAAGCTTAGCATGAAGAAAGGCATTAGATACATCCAACTGTTTAATAGACCAATTGAAATGAAGAGCAACACAAAGGAAGACTCTGATGGTTGGTTGCTTGGCTACGGGGCTAAAGGTATCTAAGAAATCAACACCAGCTTCTTGAAGATAACCTTTGGCAACAAGTCAAGATTTATACCTAGTAATAGAGCCATCTGAATTCTTTTTTATTCTAAAGACCCATTTATATCCAACTACATTTTGATTTGCAGAAGAAGGAACAAGAGACCAAGGCTTTTGAGTTTAAAGGGCCTGAAATTCATCAAGCATAGATTGATGCCAATGAGGACACTGCAGAGCAACTTTGTAGTTTCGAGGCTCAGTGTCAAGAAGAGTAGCAACCAAACCAAATTGAGAAGAGTATGTTGTCTTACTTCGAGTGAACATAGGATGAGAATTGAGAGAGTGAGAAGAAAAACGAGGAATAATAGGAACAGTAAGATTAATACCAGGTGGAGAAGAAAATAAAGGTGAAGAGATAAAACTAGGATTATTTGAGACAAGAGGAGAAGTAGAAGATAAAGAATTAGAAATAGAAACTGAAGGAGAACCAGAAACATTTGTTGAATGAGAAGATAAGAAGGAATTAGGAGAAGAAGCTGAAACAGAAGAAGACTGAATAGAAACCTGAGATGGAGACAAAGAAGGAGTAGTACCCCAAAAGAATGTCTTAATAGCAGATTTGGAAGAAAGAAAAAGAGGTGAAGAAGAATTAGTGCAAGCAAAAGGAAAAAGAACATTCATCAAATACAACATGCCTAGAGATGTAGATTCTACCAGAAAAAATGATCCAAACATCTATATCCCTTGTAGCTTAGATAGTAACCAATAAAGACACAAGCCTTGGATCTTGGTTGCAGTTTGTGAGAAGTATAAGGCCGCAACCATGGATAACATCTGTAGCCAAAGACTTTAAGAAAACCATAGTCTAGAATTATCTGAAATAACACCTCATAGGGACTGAGATTACCCAATGTAGGAGAAGGCATTCTATTGATCAGATACACAGCAGTAGCAAGGGTCTCAAACCAGAATTTTAGAGGCACAGATGATTAATCAAGGAGTGTGATGGTTGTCTCAATGATATGTCTGTGCTTTCTCTCAGTAACTCCATTTTGAGATGGAGTATGAGGGCAACTATGTTGATGAACAATAAGAAGAGTCTCAAATTGACCACTAGTACATTCTCCTCCCCCATCAGTTTTTCAAATTTTAAAACAGGTTGAAAATTGATTTTCAGCATAGGATTTAAATTCTAAGAACTTAGAATATACTTCACTTTTATAAGACAGAGGATAAAGCCATGTAAAATGACTAAAATCATCAATATAAGAATGCACTTGAGTAAAAAGGCCCCAAACATCTGAGTGAATCAGAGTGAAAAGAACATGAGTTTTATTAGTTGAAAGGACAAAAAGAAGTCTATGACTCTTACACACACAGTAAGAATGACAGAAAGTGTTACAATCTTGATGACTAAAAGACAAGCCACTTTTATTGGCAATAGTATGAAACACAGCAGAAGAAGGATGGCCTAGTCTCTTATGCCAAACAGTAGCAAGAGAACTAGTACCAGAAAAAGCTTCAGGAGAAAATGAAGAAGAAGGAAACTGGTACAGGCCATTTTGATGATGTCCTCTACAAAGCACATTGTTGGTGAGCTTGTCCTGAATCACAAAGGACTCATTGTCAAAAGTAATACTACAATTATTATCAGAAGTAAGCTGATGAACAAATAACAAATTGGATGATATTTGTGGAACATGGAGAAGATTGTTAAGTCTAAATTGAAAAGAATGAGAGGACAATATACCAGTGCCAGAGTTATGAATTGGAAGAGTATTTCCATCACCAATCATTACTTGATCATGTCCTTGGTAAGGTTGATAAAGATGAACATTGTTCAAATCATTTGTGATGTGAGAAATAGCAGCAGAATCAATATACCATGGAGTTGAAGTGGACTGCATAATGGTGGACATAGCAGGAAAATGAGTATGTACAACAAAGGCTCTAGAAGTAAAAGAAGCCATTTGTGAAGGTCCCTTGGTATATGAGGGAAACACAAGTTGAAAGGAAGTATTCAGTCGATGTCTACACTCTAAAGCAGAGTGATTTCTTTTTCCATAGATTTGACAGATCAAGCCATAACTCTAAGGTCTTCTTCCTCTTCTGCCTCTTTGATTATTGTATCTACCACCACCTCTATACTGGCCTTGAGATCGAGTACCTCCTCTATTTTGAAAAGAGAAATTACGAGAGGAAGATTGACCAAAATACTGTTGATTATGATGAGATAGAGCAGATGATGTAGCTGAAGTATTGTCTGTGATTGGATGAGAATTAGTAGTAGCAGAAAAAGCCACAGTGAGATCAGAAATACCATGCTTGTGACTATTTTCAACATGTATAACTTTAGAACACAAGAGAAAACAGAGTTCATCCATTGTAAGCACCTTTGATTTGGCTTGAATGGTGGTTTTGAAAGCATTGTATTCCTCAGGTAAGCCATTGAGTACCAGAAGAATGAGATCTTCATCACAGACTGGAGAAGATGCCAAAACAAGTTGTTCAACAAGATCTTTGATCTCTTGAAGATAGGTTTCCATAGATTTGGATTTCTTTGAAGTAGTGCTCAAACGATTCTTGATCTGATGAATATGAGAGCGAGAAAGTGATGTGAATCATTTCTCAAGAGCAGACCAAACATCACAGCAATTCTTCATATGACAAATGAAAGAAAAAATAGAAGGAGTAAGGGTTGCAATTATGCAACTGAGAAGACAAGTATCAGTCAATTTCCATTGCAGAAACTCAGGATTAGAAATTGTATTACTATCAGAATCAAGAGTTGTAGCAGATGGACATACAGTAGATCCATCAAGAAAATCGAACAACTCTGTAACTTCAAAGAAATTTTGAATTTGACTTCTCCAAATTGAATAGTTTGAAGCTTAGAGTTTAACTGTAATCAAAGAGTTAAGATTGGAAACAAGAAGAAGAACATTTGCAAGCAATGGTTGCTTCTCAGTTTGAGTCACTAGCTCTGATACCATGAAGAGAAAGAGAGAAGCAACTGAAAAGATATTATTTCACAAAACTAAATCTCATTACATTTACAATAGCAGATCTTTTGTTATATAGACACACATCATAACCATCTTAACAAACTAACAAATAGGAGTTAAAAGGATTTTGTAACATACATTAAACTTTAACTAACATGCACCAGACACTCTTAACCTATACACACTGTAGAGGTATAGTGCAACTGCTACTGTTGCTTAAACTTAGATGTAGCAGACTTAGACCTTTCTTCATTGTCATTGCTGAGAAGCATGGCATTTACACTTGAGCAGCTGGCACCTGAGCTTGGGCTGCTGTCATCAAGTGCAACTTCCTCCATCAGTTCAGTGTCATATAAAAAACTAATTCAGTCATTACATCCATCCCATGAACTTCACAGAACAATACAATATCTTAAAAAAATAAAAGAATAAGAATTGTACAAGAGGTACATGAAGGGTAAAAAAATGGAACAAAACATTTCCAATAATGAGTGAAAACCCCCTAGAAGAAGGTTTTTCAATACAATAGATTAGGGCTTTGAATACATACACAATGAGGGACCAAATATACATGCAAATACATACACAATCAATGGATTAGGGCTTTGAAAGTAATGAGAGAGAAAGAAAAAAGAGGGGAAAATGTATGAAAACACTAAAATCAAACCCATTTAGGACATCAAACCCATAAAACTTTACAAATCATATCACTTCAACCAAACCCATTTTTCGAAATCAACACCAAATTAAATTGAAGAAATCATAACAACCCTAGAGCAAGATTCAAAAATGGAAGAAATAGAGAAAGGGGACAAAAAGGAAGAGAGAGTGACTGAGGTCGACAGGGCGAGAAACGGAGAGAGAGAAAGACAAATCGCAAGTGAGAGAGAGACAGACCGAGAGTGAGAGAGAACCTATGAGGATACGGCAGTGGCGGTGGCGAGCGGCAATGGTTTGGGTTGAGGAGAGGTTGGGTGAGGATTGGTGATGACAGAATCTGTGTGTGACAGAGAGAACAACCGGATGTCTAAACATAAACATGTGACAATATTTATTCATTTCCCTCTAAAATGAATGATACCTTTAGCAATTAAACTAGGAATTTATCGGAAAATAGTGCCGAATCTTATTAGCCGCGACCGAAGTATTAGTTGCCAAAAGTGAATATTGGCTGACTAATTTTCTAGTAGCCAAAGAATAATGGTAAATATGCCTATTTTTGGCGACTAAACGTCTTTTTGTCGACAATAATTAATATACAACGACTAAAACAAAATTTAGTAGCCTAAAATTTAGACTTTCGCTGACTAATATTTTTTTGGTCGCCAAAAAGTGGCATATTTAGCTACTCAATTTTTTTTTAGTTGCCAATAAGTAATATATCTCGACTAAAAAAATTTAGTAGCTACAGCCTAAACAAACACCGGCTAATACATTTTTTAATCTCCAAAAATTTAACTTTTGGCGACTAAATTTCTTTTAGTTGCCAAATTTAGTCGCCAAAAGTGTAAATTGTTGTAGGATGTCCTAATGGACAAAATATTTTAGAGTGTAGACTTTTGGACAAACAAAATTCAAATTTGGATTTATGGACCAACTGCCCGAAAATGAATTCATTTTGGAGTAGTATTTTTTTAGAAAAATGCTAGAGATCCCAAATATTTTATCAAATGTCTCACATGAGTGTGGGACCCAGACCATGTGAGTCTCATGTGGATCCCACATCCATATAAGACATTTGATAGAATATTTGATAAAATATTTGGAATCCCTAACATTACTCTTTTTTTTAATACTAAAAAAATAATTATGAGCAATACTACATCTACTTAAATTCATACTAACAATCTTATTAAAAAGATATATGTCCAAACATTATTGGATGATAAAATGTCATTATTTTTTTATAATCAATTACATTTAGCCTCTTATATTTTTAATAAAATTATTAGTATGTGTATAATTATTCATTTTCTATTGCTCGCCAATATCACTAGGCTTGTGTTGCCTACATGGAAAAAAAGTTACTAATTTTTTTAGTTTTACTACCAGTTTTATAAGTTATGCGGCTGTAAAGAGAGAACATTGTTATTCATCAATAATGTTACATATCAAAAAAATTTAATCGAAATTTGTAGAATATAAATTTAAAGATAATATGTTATGAATCATATATAAAATAAATTTTTAAATATATATATATTATAAAATATGTAACACGACCAATAATTAATTGAAAATCTTAGATGCAGCACATGTACATTTGAATCACTTAATGCCAAATATTTGAACAGAGCTAAACAAAGCAAAAGTTAAAAGAGAAAAGTTAGGGATCATGAAATTTTTTTATGAAAGTGATCATGAAAAATTTATGATCCTTGAATTACCTTGATTAGTGTGTGGTGTTTTATTCTAAGTGTAATCCAAGGATTACAAAACTTTCATGATTATTTTCATAAAAGGTTTTTCATAATATCTAGTATTGCTGAAGTTAAAAATGTGACTGACATGGCGACATGTAGTTATATGGTAGTGGCTTTTCTTTAGTCTCAAATTGGATGAATCTGTGCAATTGGTTTTTTGTTTGCCCATTACAGAATTTATATTGATATTTTAAATTGTTTAATGTGTAAGATTCGTTGAGTATTTCATTTTTGTAAAAAATTCATGTTGATCGAATATCAGTAAGTGTAATTTTAAAAAGAAATTGTTGACACAAATGTGATCTAATCAAGTGGCTATTGATATTCGATCAACATGAATTTTTACATGGATGAAATACATGATGAGCCATACACATTGAATAGTTTGAATTATCGAGAATGGGCCGAATTGGACCGTCTAGTTCAAATACGAAACTAGAGACAGTTCGGTCCCTTGTTATATGTATAGATAATTATTATTTAGTTTTTGCTTATTATCAATTTTGTTTTAATTAACTTTTTGTATATATCGTTCTACATATATTAAATTATTTTCAAATTTAAATCTTGAGATGACCTCAAGTAGTGTACCAAATGAAAATTTTATAATTATTGCTATTAGCATCACAAATAATACTTCAGACCCTTCATTTTTTTTTTTTTTTTTGGATTTCCACCTACAAAATTCTATAAATTTTTAAGAACTCGAATAACATCAAAATTATTTTTCCAAAAATATCACACCCACCGAAATACATACTCCTTAAAAACCCTTCATCTCCCAAAACCCTTAACAGTTAAACTCACCAACATTCTTCTCACCATTGAACTCACCAATCTTCCTTTAACTATGGAAAGAGCTATGATGTTGATCTCTCTGCCGTTGATCTCTACTACAGCCAATCTCTCACCTTCAACCTCTCTCCGCCTTTGATCTCTTTGCCACCATGTTCAGACATATGTTACCGAACATTATAAAAAAAATAAAGTCCTGTGTCTGTGAACAATTTTGACTCATTAAAAACAAAAATAAGTATCATCAATTAGTTTGAATAACAAATAAAACCAAAGTTCATCGCATAACCAAAACATAAGTATTCATTAACATTACATCAAAAGTGTCGAGTATATGAATAAAAAGTTTGGATCCAAAGTGCAGAACATATGAATAACATTTGGTTAGACGTTGTTGAACGAGTGCCTTTTATTCGGTCATGTGTTGCCATTTTTTTTTACATATGTTTGGAAGTTTAGTACAAAAAAAAAAAAAAAGAACCGTTTTCATTTTATGTTTTTTTTTGTTGTTTTTTTAAAAAAAACTTATCATTAGAAAGTCAGCCGCCTCCGAATTGTGAACATCTTCTGAGCTTATATTGTGAGGCTCTATTCGTCCCCTAGTATTATGGTTGCTGAAAATTTTTTTACTGATTGTCATTACTAGAGAAGTGTGTACTTTGAATAGTTGCCGCCGTTTCTGCCATTGCCACCAGAGGGTTTTGAAGGTGCATAGGTTTTGAAGGTTTTGAAGTGTGTGGCTTGTGATAGATGTGATTGCTTTCATAAACCCTATGATATGATTTAGTGTGTGGGTGAGTTTAATTGTGAGATGGGATGTGTCAAAATAATTCAAGATCATTTGTAGTAATTTCATTTGAGATTATTATTATAATAATAAAAAATGAAAGAAATAGGAGTCCAAAGCATTAATTGTAGTGCTAATAGTAGCACTCAAATTTTAAATGAAAGACTACCATGTGCACTTTTTTGGAGGTGTATATGATATACACTTTATGTAAATATATATATATACATATATATATATATATAATTTTATTACAAAATGTATTACTTTTGTCACAAGAAGTATAACTTTTTTTTCTTCACAAAAAATATGACTTTTTGCTTCTCACAAAAAATATAACTTTTATCACCAAAAAAAAAAAAAAATTAGTTATACATAATTTTTAAATGCACATCATAATTTCACCATTTAACATTTTCATCACAAAATTAATAACCTCATTACAAAAAATTTGTAACATTTTTCAAAAAATATCATAACTTATCTGAAATAGGAATACATAGATCTCATAAAAATCTAGAACAACCAATTGGGTTGCCTCAAGGTAAATATAATTTTAAATTATGATCTTGTTTGGGAAGAGGTTGGGCTACAATAGCCCACTAAAAGACAAATAAGCTAAAATAATTAATAGACAAAATGTCACATCAAACTTATAATTATTTCATTTTTTCTCTCACAATCATCATATATATCAACTAAAAAAAAAACAAACACTTTCCAAATACAACTTTTTTAGACGGATTAAAATAGCCAAAAAAATCTAATAAGCAACTAAAATAGTCAACTTTCCAAACAAGACCTATATTTGACGCTTTTTTTATTTAAAAGTAAAATTATATGAATAGGATTCAACCTCATATTATGTTGGTTGTCTTCATATCGCTTTAGAATTATTTTAATATTCACTTAATTAACTTAATTTTTTTTGTGTTATCATGTAATTTTATTGATTAATGATTCGTTCACTGAATTTGTTTATCCCGAATTTGTCCAAATGAGTCTTTTTCTAGGAACTCATTCAGACAAATTCGAGCTAAATAAATTCGGTAGATGTAGCAGTGCTGAATTTTATTTTCGATTCGTATTTAGTTCATGCCATGTCAACATTTTCACTCTTGATTAAAAATACAAAGTATATAGCAAAATTTATCCGTAATTTAAATTTCATGTTTTCTAGATAAAAATTAGGAAACTTATGTATAGGTCGTAATAGGTAAGTTTATTGCTTAATGTCACGACCCAAACCCGCTCTAATAGGTTTAGCATCGTAACCGGCCAGTAATCCTTGGATTACCGAAGGCCTCTGTACGGATTAACATAAGATAAGGGGCTAGCGGAAGCAGATACGTAAATATAGTTGTCCAATGAGCTGTGTTGACTTACATGAAACAGAATATTTCAAAGACTTTATTTACATAACCATAAGTCAACCATTAACATATTATACCACACACATTACAGTATCTTAAGTATAGCCAACATAATTAGATTAAGTCTTATACATAAGCAGAACTAATCAAAACTTGAACCCAAGATACTTCGGGAACCTCCTCGTGAGGCACAAAGGCTGGCTGACAACAGAACAGAACTTCAGGCAAAAGCCTTCGGGCTTGAACTCCAAAATGCTCACCTAAATACATATATATACAAATAGTGAGCTAAAACCCAGTGAATAACATTAAAGTAAAGGAGTTAGTGAACGAATTCCGAACATTTCATACGTATAAAACATATCATAGCATAATCATAGTCATCTCATATCAGAACATAATAATGGCATATTCCATAGAACACAGAACAGAACAGAACGTCTTCCGACTAGAGTTACCGGTCCCGGACACCGATTAAACACATATCACCACAATGAAGTGGCTAACGAGATCTCGTAAATGTCATGGACCCACATTTTCATGCCGTCCCCCATGACTTGGGACTATCTATGGATTCCATAATAGATTTCAAACTTGGAATGTTCGTTCACAGAAACATATATTATTTCAGAAATCATAGCATATCTTATCTCATTTGGAATATAGTTTCATATAAACGTATCTTTACGATAACGTTACTCACAGTGGTTCCGTAGATGGTCAATCACTTCTCGGACGTTGACCTACAATCACAAAGGCACATAACACAACGTATCTTATCATTATACATTCAAGTGGCCAACACGGCTTAGCTTACATTACGTTGGTTCATGTTCATTCTTATCACATGGCGTAGAACACACACACACCCTTGCATTCTCTTAACTTAACATATCCATTCATTAGTGTGTTTCTAACCTATAACCTCATTACTATAGCTTAATTAAGGCTTAGGAATGCCTAAGATGCAATGAGGACGTTAAAACATGCCTTGGAACACTTAGGCAAAATTTCAGAATTTTAGGCCCTCGCTCGAGCGTAGGTTTCCTCGCTCGAGCGGACATGCAGAAATGAAACTCTGCTCGAGCGTAGACTTTCTCGCTCGAGCGGACATGCAAAACTACGTGAACTGTCGCTCGAGCGCACATACCTTCGCTCGAGCGATCTGCAAATGGTATGAAACTTCTGGGAGCTTGCAATTCACGCTCGAGCGGACTTTTGGTCGCTCAAGCGGAGTGCACGCTCGCAGAGTGGTCGCTCGAGCGAGAACTCCTTCGCTCGAGCGTAGATGCAATTTCTGGAATTTTCAGGTTGCATCTCTAAGTTCAAAACCGGAGCTTAAACCTCCAAAATACCTCTCTTGGGCCCCAGAATTTGATATAACCCAGAAAACTTGTAGAATATGAAAGTTTAAAGATCAATTTATAAAATCATGGCCCAAGGTTTGTCAAAAACTTGCAATTTCAACTTGAATTTCAAGAAGTAAGACATGCATGTGAATTCTTTAAAACTCTTGTCTTCAAAACTCATGAAACTTGTAATTTGAGCTCCTAAGCCCCATGCATGCAAGAATCCTTTTCAAAACATGAATTTAAACTTTAAAACATGATGAATTACCCATGCATGAGTCAAATAACTCTTGATAACAACATAGATGCTTAAAATCAAACTCAACATGTCAAAACTCCATATATTCACGTATGCATGTGGATTTTTCTTCCAAATTCTCTTTCAAAACTTCAAAAACATGGAATTGTCTTACAAAACTTGATGAAATATGCATGCATGTACCATTCAACCTCCAAAATCACACACAAATGGTGAAACTCATAACTAACATGGTGATTTAACACCTACATAAGCATGTATGCATAAATTGTAACCCAATTCTTAAACCCAAGCTTAATGTACATATTTAATAACAAAATCTTCATGTTAAATGACCTAGGTTCACAAATTAGGGGTTGAATTCTCACCTAGAGCCTTGAATCTCCCTTGATCTAACACAATCTTGGTGAATTCATGCAAAATCTCCAACTCTTCTTTGAATTTCTCCTTCCCTCTCTCTAGAATTGCTCTCCCTCTCTCTCTCTAAAATGTTTTCACCAGATTTTGGCACTCAACAAAATGAAGAATGATATGGAGAATGAAGTGTCAACATGTAAGACTCAAATAAATGGCTCTTGAGTTAATCCACTAGTGGCAATTTTGTAATTATGTGGACTAATGCGATTTAACTTTATTTAATCTAATTTAATCATACCTAATCACATTTTACATAAGTATGCCATAAGGTTCTAAAAATTCCAATTAACACAATGGTATAATCAATTTTGTTTTTGGATGCCGATAAGGCTTTCAATTTTCATTTTAAACCATTAAACATGGACAGATGATTTAACGGTCAACAGTTAGACGACCAATTATGATGCAAATTACACATTAATCCCGTCATCAATCTGATTCACTTAATTAACATCCTTAATTACCTATTAGTAGCTAATTACGGGTCGGGGTTATTACACTTAATAAGTTCTATGATAATTAGCATTGTTTTTATAAAAAGAAAGTTATTAATTGTTAATTTTTAACAACAGTTTGAATAATTCATCACAAATATATATATATATATATATTGTTGCTGCTTCTCAAATTTTAGTGACAAATTTAAAAAATTGTTACATAAAACATTGCTAATTGTCAGTTTTTAGCGATAGATTCAGAAAATCGTCACAAAACGTCATTTTTAGCGACGATTCTAATAGATCACCTTTTCAGCAATGAATTGATAATATTAATGAGAATTAAGACAAACTGTTAGAACCTGTTAATAATTTACCCTAAAAAGTAATCATAAAAGTGTTTCATTTCAACTCAATTTCGCTACCTTGATTTAAAAAATTATACCTTATTATTATTAGTATAACTCCAAAATATATGACAAAAATTTATTTTAATCATAAAATCTTATTTTATATGTATTTTTTATTTAACTAGATTGAGGGCCAGCCCTTTGGCTACCAAGTCTCTCATAAGGGAGAAGTCTTGGATTCTACTATTAGGAGTGGAAGAGAGGACAAGATTTTCTTGCAAGGTGTATTGGTGTAGGTTTCAACTCCCCAAGGTACTAATCTAATAATTAACCATTAACTTTCACTGATAAAAAATAAAAAACAAAAACAAAAACAAAAACAAAAACAAATACTTGATTGAGTTACATAAGTGATTAAAAACTGTTATTGTATCCTTAATCAAAATAATATAAAAATATTTAATTAATTATTCATCAAATAAATTATTTGTATTAACTTTAATACAAGACTCATTTAATAATTATGCTATTGATCATGACATATTTGCATGAAAATATTACAAATCACTGGACCTTTTATAAAATATTTATAAATTTTTGAAAATTTTATGACTTTAATTATTAAAATTGATAAAAATTTATTCTTGATTTAATATGTTTTTTTAAGGATAAATTACCAATAGGTTAAGTCCTATTCAAAATAAATCCTAGTAAAGTCATTGCTAAAAATAATTTTTTATGATAATTTTGTGCATGTTGCATAAAATTGATAATTAGTGGATTTTTTATTTATTTATTATGGTTTTTATAAATGATCTCTAAAACTTACAATTACTGATATTTTTCTGTGATAAATTTTTCACATTGATGCTGAAAGTTGAAAATTAATGACTTTTTTGTAACGATTTTTTTAAACTTTCGCTACAACTTATAATTAGTAACATTTTTTGTGATAAAATTTTCAAATTGTCACTAAAAATTAATAATTAGTGCCTTTTTTTTAATGATGTTAACATTTTTTATTACAAAATTTTAAACTGTCGCTAAAAATTAATAATTGGGTAAATTACACTGACACCCCTGAGGTTTATGTTTATTGCAGTTCCCCTCCTCACCTTTTGAAATTACATCTCCTTCTTTAAGGTTTAAAGTTTCATTACAGATTTCCCTCCTCAGCAATTTAATTTTTTTAAATACCAATTTTTCTCTCAATAAGTAAATTACATTGACACTACTCACATTTTAGAAATTACAATCCCTTCCCTAAGGTTTAAAGTAGCATTACCAATTGCCCCATCGGTTAGTATTAGTTGAAAAAAAATTCATTGAAAAAAAATTTAATTGGAAAAAAAATTATTTGAAAAAAAATTTGTTAGTAAAATTTTTAAGTTTCTGTTTAAAAACTAACGTAAACTCATTTTTTGAATTTACGTTTTTTCCTCAAATTTACAAACTGAGACAACATTTATAAACAAAAAAAATTATCAAACAAGTTTTTATGACAGTTTTTAAAATTTTTGTAAATATAAATTGAAAACGGAAAACGAAATGGTTACCAAACAGGTTTCAGACGGTAAAAATGTCGTAAAATTAACAAAAAATTAAATAAGTTACCAACGTAAGAAATGACTTATTAAAAGATTCTTAGGCTATGCATGGTTTGATTTTTAGAAATTTTTTTTAAAATATAAAAAATTAATTTGGTTAAGAAATAAAAAATAAAAAATAATTATCATTTTTATATAATTTTTATCCTTCTAGTGGTTAGAAATAATTTTTTACAGATTAAATTGAAACAGTCGTACGTATGTATATAACCTGCCCAAAAGTTAAAATGATAATTATTTTTTAATTTTTATTTCTTAACCAAATTAATTTTTAATTTAAAAAAAAAAATTCTAAAAATCAAACCATACATAGCCTAAGATTTTTTTGATAAGTCATTTTTTACGTTGGTAATTTATTTAATTATTTGTTAATTTTACGATTTTTTTACCATCTGAGGCGTGTTTGGTAACCATTTCGTTTTTAGTTTTCAATTTATATTTACAAAAATTGTCATAAAAATTTGTTGGATAATTTTTTTGGTTTATAAACTGTTGTCTCAGTTTGTAAATTTGAGAAAAAAAAACGTAAATTTAAAAAATAACTTTATATTTATTTTTAAACAGAAATTTAAAAATTTTACTAACAAAAAATTTTTTTCAATAATTTTTTTTCCAAGTAATACTAATCGAGGGGGCAATTAATAATGCTACTTTAAAGGTTAGGAGGGGATTGTAATTTCTAAAATGTGAGGGGTGTCAATGTAATTTACCTAGTGAGGGTAAAATTGGTATTTAAAAAAATTAAATTGCTGAAAGAGGAAATCTGTAATGAAACTTTAAACCTCAGGGAGGAGATGTAATTTCCAAAAGTGAGAGAAAAACTATAATAAATATAAATCTTAGGGGATATTAATTAGTGTAATTTACCCTTAATAATTAGTAGTATTTTTTAATAATATTTGATAAAAAAAATATAATTAATTATTATATAACTAATTAAAATTTACACGTAAGTCTACCTACTTTTAAAAACCTATATTGAAGTACAAATGTTCTTATTTATATTTGTGTAGAACAATAACAGGGAAAATACTATTCAAGCCGGTTTTTCAAAAAATATTACACATTATTGAAAAAAAATCATAATTACAATTATTAATACTCTTTCCGTCCCAAAATATTAGTCTCTTATTTTATTTTTTATTGTCTCAAAATATTAGCCCCTCTTCTAAAATCAAGTACAAAAATAATATAAATTTCCTATTTTGCCATTCTTTTAAATTAATAAACAATATAAAAAGTACAATTATACATTGATATTCTCAAAAAATATACTATCAAAAGGGTCATTTTGAAAAATTAACTTTTTTCAAATACAATAATTGTACTATTAAAAAAAGTTAAATTCTCCAAAAGAAATTATTATTTTAAGACGGATGGAGTATTTATAATACTTACCTTTTTTTTAAAAAATATTTTTTTCCTAATAACACTAAGGTGTAATTCTGACCTGACTCATAGGCATGGAGTACTCTCGAGAGACATACATACACAAATATAGCCCCACCTTCCATCAACAGACATACACATACACATACACAAACATATGTCTAGAGAGAAGAACAATTATTAGGTGTCACATATTTCACACTTATTATAAATCATTATATTTTTGTCGCTCTTTTATCATAGGAGAAATTTTGGGTGTCAGAGAGTAAATGTCACGTGATATTTTTTTTTTAATAATTAAATTTAATAATAAATTTTATTATATTTTTGTTGAGTACTTGAAAAATTATAAAAGATATACATATTTATTATTGATAGAAGGTACGATTGGAACATATACAAATTTCTCAAATTTTGAATTCTATCTTCTATTCTAATTACAAACGTTAAAAGATATGTCTTGACCATGCCCTAATTACATGGAATAAATTCTAGAGAGGGAAAGGCTGATAAGACTAGTCAAACATAAAGGAAGCTGCATGGGGATCAGTTACATTACAACCCACCAGAGATTGTGGTAATTTTGGCTGTCGTCTTTCTCTATCTTTCCCTCCCTCCCTTCTCATGTTTATATAAACACCTGACCTCTTAGATTGTTTCAGGCACAGGCACACTGTTTTTTCCCTTGAATGCTCTCTCTCTCTCTCTCTCTCTCTTCCATCCCTATCTTTCTTGAGGCCTTCCCATTTTCATCAAAATTCCAATTTCCAAAGCTATCTCAGATGGCAGCTTTTTCATACTACCAACACGACCCTTGTCTCCTTGACCCAGTTTTCCATCTGCCAAACGCTCCCATTAAGATTCCTGGCTTTTCAGAGGAACCAAACAACACCACCACCACCATCACCAACTCCTATTTCTCTCACTTTTGTCCACCTCAATCTCAATCTCAATCTCAATCTCTTCACCAAATCCCTGTTGATCTCAGTGCTCATGAAAGCAGCTGCCTTGAAAATGTCACAAAAGTTTATCTTAGTAGCAATAATGAACCTTCCCCTTCTGTGACCAATATTAATAAACATAGCACAGACTCTTCATCAGTGGTTGATAAGCCTGAAAGTACTGTTGATCAAGTCACTCAGAAGGTGTCTACCGCCATGGAGAACAAGAGGAAGAGGAAGAGGAACTGCTCTCCTCACTCTAAGGTATAATTAAACCCACTTCTAGATCTTATACAATTACATATATATATATGTATTTGTCGTTTAATGTTGTTGAAGATGATCTTGAAACTGGTGATTGATTTGGAGTTTGTTGTGATATAGCATGCAAGAGAAGTGAAAGGAAAGAAGCAAAATAAATGCAACAGTGTGAAGAAAGATGATGATGAAGAAAAGAGGCCTAAAGCTGATGATATTAAGAAGGCGGCTCTTGAAGAAGCCCCAAAAGGAGGCTACATTCATGTAAGAGCAAGGCGGGGCCAAGCAACAGACAGCCACAGCCTTGCAGAGAGGGTACTTTTTAGGATGAACTCCATGCAGCAGAGAAGGAGAAAAAAAAATTTATCAACGCAAGTGTGTCTATAACGAGATATAAATAAAAGACTGGGATGTCAGCTACACCTTTTCATGTGTTGATTATTTTTTTTTTTTCTCAACTCCAAGAGCATCTCCAATTTTGAATTAAAATTTTTATTAAATTTGAATAAAAAAATGACTTTTTTTTCAATCTGATACCGAGTGTTCCAACGGTTGATTTTCATAAAATTTTCATTAAATATGTGCCGGGACAACCGGTTGGTCGACCGACTGGTCAACCGGTTAAGCCAAATTTTTTTTTTTTAAAATTGTTTGAACTGTCGACCGGTTGGTCGACCGGTAAGACAAAATTTTTTTTTTTTTTTTTAACTGGTTGAACTTTTTTTTGGAATTGTTTGAACCTTTTGGTGGTCGACCGGTTGGTCTCTCCCAACGGTCATGCACAGTGTTTTGGTGAAATGCGGAGCCTGTCCTCATTTTGATAAAACGTTTGGTGAATTCTCAATTTGATATCAATTTGGTGAAACCGTTGGAACTCCAAACAGTACTTTTTTTTATCAAATTTCAAATTTGATGCTGGATTTGGTGAAAGATTAGAGATGGTCTAACTTGGATATACTACTTTTTTACTATTTATAGCTTTACATTTAACTTTTCAAACCACAAGGTCCTGATATGTCCACACAAAAGTAAGATTTAAATATAGGTTATTAAGGTTATGTTTTGCATAAATTTTTTAAGTTAAAATAAAAAAATAAAATAAAAAATGTTAAAAAATTAATAAGACAAAATATCACATTTAAATTATATTTATTTTATTTTTTCTTTCACAAAAGTTACAAAAAGTCAAAAGGACTATTTTAAACGAGATTTTTTAACTCAGGTTAAAATAGTTAAAAAGTCAAAAAATCAATCCATATTCCAAACAAAGGCTAAATATTAGATTGTGCGTCACGTATTGAAATTTTAAACTGATAATATCAATATATCAACTAATATTATCTATTATTGTCCAATATAAAATCATATATAACTGATATCGATACACATTTGAAACTATGCACCAAAGATCAAAGTTCGTTACGTACTCAGAAAAAAAATAATTTAAATATATGACGTAGATTTAAATTTTGTATGATGTAATTAATTTATACCATCCATTTTAAAATTTGAGTATCTTTTAGAATATCTTTCTAGATTTGTAGTATTATTAAAGTTGGTAACATTTTTGCAAAATGACTACTAAAAAAATTCCTTGCTATCATGCTTCAGGCGAGGAGAGAGAAAATAAGTGAGAGGATGAAGATGTTGCAAGCTCTTGTTCCAGGGTGTGATAAGGTAGGTCAAGGTGATCAGAACCTTGTTGTCTGCACTTTGTCTTTCTTTTCACAACTTAAAATAACGTTTTTCTAAGTTCTAAACTCCTCTCCTTTAGGAGAAGGAGAAGCATAATCTTCTGACAGTTACATGTGGCTTTACTGAAAAATAGGTATCTGGGAAGGCCCTCATGTTGGATGAAATCATCAGCTATGTCCAATCTCTCCAAAACCAAGTTGAGGTAAAAACAGTACAAGTTTTTCTACTCCTACTTTTCTAATTATTTTATTAACTTTCAAAGCAATTTACCTAAAGGACATCTCTATCTATGTGTCTCCAAAATTTTCAGTTCCTTTCTATGAAGCTTGCTTCTGTCAATCCCATGTTCTATGACTTTGGAATGGACTTGGATGCATTGATGGTTACACCTGATCAGGTATAAAACAAACTCATATAATATACTATATAATAATATGGTTAAAGAAAATGCTTTTCTTCAATAATTTTTGTAAAAAATTAATCATCAGAATGACACGACAGCAACAATTTTGTAAAAATAAATGTATCATGATGAGTTTTAAATTTTAAAGTGTTTATGTGCACAATCCAAACATCATTATATATATATACTAGTAGGTAGTACAGTAATGCGTATGTAATTTAGATAAATAAGCATAAAAACAAATAATAAAAAAACTAATATCATAATATGTATGTTGTTTAAATGGTAAGAGTTTTCTCAATGAAACTTAAGATTTTTTGTTCAAATCTTACTCATGCCTTTAAAAAAGATATTTTTTATTTTAGGATGCAAAATTTACCATGTGGTATGAGGAGAAATCACTACATTATTAGACATCAAGCCATCTGCTCACATATATAATAATATAAATGTATTCTATTTATATATTATTCAAATGTTAAATATATATACCATCCAAAGGTGGTGACATGGTGGTTGGGGGGTTTACCCCTGGTTTGGTTTGGTAACATCACATGCCTATTAATTTTGGATCATCATCTCTTTGTACTATTAAATCCTCTGTAGACTGTAGGTTATAACTTAAGTCTATCTTAAAAACAGTTTCTATTAATTTTTATTAATTATATAAATATACTTACATACATATATATATATATATATATATTATCTTTTATTTACTTATTATAATTAGTTGGTTAAGGAAATGGACAAGCATTATTGTGCATTGAAACTGATGTTGGATCTTTGTCTCTGACATGAAAATTTAGAGATTGGATGGTTCGGTACAATCACCACCACCATTTCAAAATGTGCAACAACAATGCTACCCTCCCAAGGCCACTGCTTTTTCTGATGGAACCACTTCCACCACCTCCTTCATTATCAACACCACACCAAATACTTATCCACTTCTGGAGTACTCTAGTGCATCTTCTTCACTTCTATTTCAACAAGGGCAGCCTCAGGTGTGTGTTTTCAATTCAAAGGCCAATTTTGAAATTCATGAAATATATTCAAAAAAATGACAAAATAAAATACTTTCATATATATATATATATATTTAAAAAGAAAAACCCAATTTTGTAACATTGCTTGTAAATACATCACTTTCAGGATAACGGACAGCTCTTATGGGATGTGCATGACCAAAGACAAAAAGTTATCAATCAATCTGGTTTCGGCAACTTGTGTTCTTTCTATTAATATTATATGCCAAGCTACAGCTAGCTGCCCTACAAACATCTGGTAAGCCCTCTAATCACTGTCTCATTTATAATTTAATATATATGTCAACCCTAAATTTTCAATAAACACACACACACACACACATTAATATGTATTGTCATACTATTCCCAAAAAAAAAAAAAAAAAAAAAAACTACTCCATAAAAATGGTTTTCAGTGATATCAAACAAATTTACTGGATCAAAGCTATGTATCTAGAATATTTACTTAAAAGTGTCAAAATTTTAATGCATGGTGTAAATTTAAACTTGTCATGGTGTAAGTCACGTGCAAAATGAGAAATGAATTTGATGTGTACAGAATAAATTCTCAATATCTTTTGAAATAAAATTATGTGTGCATACAAGTGCTGAATTTAATGTAGTAGTACATAATCATGTATATTTATTCAGTCCTGCTGGGACCCCCAGCAGGAGAAGACCCCAGCACCCCCACCTCCATGTGGGGGACTGTGACTTGCAGACAGAAGAAGAAAATAAAAAAAAAATTTGAGCCAATCACAAAACAGTGGAGGGGCTGGGGTCCAACTCATTTTTCATATTTATTATGCCATACACTCCACTTTGGGGATAAATTTTCATGATTCCTAATATTTTTGTATTAAAGAAGAAGAAGAAGAAGAACCAGATTCATTATATTTGGTTTTAATTTTTTGAAAATTGAGTTTTTTATTTTTGTATTTTTTTTTAAAAAAGTTAGTAAATATTTTTAAAATTTTAAGTAATTTTTTTACTTTTTTAGATACACCTTACTTAGATGAATCTAAAAAGTAAAACATTTGTAAAAAAATATTTTAAATAATCAATAAATACACAAGAATATGAAAAATGTAATGAATTTTTATTTATTTATTTATTTATTTTTGTATTGTTGGTATTTAGTGATTTTTTAAAAGATTTTCTTCACAAATATTATACTTTTAAAGTGCATTTATGTTAAGTATATCTTAAAAAAAAAAAAAAGTATATCTAAAAATTAAAAAATCACTTAAAATATTAAAAAAATCAATAAAAACAAAATTAAAAAAAAAATTTAATTTTAATTTCTAAAAAATGAATTCCGAGAATTCAAACTAAACTAGCTGAATTAGAACTCTTTTTGTGTACTGACATTGTTAGACATGGACATTGCAGTTTGTAAAAACAGGAAAGACACAACCAGAAAGGCAGTTGCATGAAAGCCAAAGCTACATATATTCCTTTAGTATCAATACCAAGTGAGATGGGATTTTATGATCACTTCAAAGCCATCCCAATTGATAAATTGGTGTAAGTACTCCTACATAGCTAGCTAGCTAGTGGAAATGAATAAAGGGAGCATGAAGCAAAATCCAATGGTTTGGTTGATCAAAGAACACACAAGACAACACACAGAGGAGAGAAGAAGTAGACACAAAAGGACAATTTATAGCCGACCAAACATGACCCCCAGATCTTTTTGCAGAGATCCCTTTGTTCCTGTCCAAATTTGACTCCCGAGCACAAATTTCCTATAGCTATAGCTTCCATGTACCATGTGGTGATTAAAATTCCAAAAAATTATGTATAAAATAGTACTATGTTTGATTATATATTATTATATATAAATAAGTATATGATTCTTCTGCTAATTATTGTTATTGTTTTTGTAAACAGTTAGTTTCTGTTATTACGGTTAGATTTACCGTTGTGTGTCTGTTATCCTTTTGTAACTTGTATAGGACAGTGAGTTGGGAGGAGGGACTTTCCTCTTGTTGTTGACATCTCTGCACTGCATGTGTGTGTTTTGTTTCCTTTATGGATAGAAAAAACAAAGGAATCTTTCGTTGTTGTGAATTTGTGGTGTCTTTGTTTTCTTATCGTTTGACTATGCATGGTTTCTGAGGTGAATTCCCCCTATCCACCTAGTCCTATTCTCTTAAAGGACAATAGCCATCAATTAAAAGCACCGAAAAAAAAAACCCATCAATTAAACTAGTTGATGTACAAATGCAATAATGGTAGAAATTTACATATTTATAAAACATTCACAAATTCACCACATAATGATGTGATATGAGAGTTGGACCCACTATCATTAAATGTGAAATAAATTAAAAATTGACATATATTTTGCCATATCATTGTGATAGAATTGTGAGTACATTTTTAGGATCTCAAACATATATATATATATATATATATTTAGGGTAAATTAAACTTTTTTCCTTTCATGTTTGGCCAATCTTTGACCGTTAAAGTATATTTTTATTTTCATTTTGACTTTTCATATTTCAAGTTTTTCTTTCCATATCTCAGTTGCTCAAAGGAATGTTAAACTTTTCAATTCTACAAGGATAATGTTGAGATTTTAGTAGGGAATGGAGTAAGAGTTAGTTTTTGGAGAGATCCTTGGATGGGATCAACAATCTTGTTAAGTCAATTTCCAAGATTGTTTTAATTGGTTGAATGAAAAGAATAAAAGATTTCTCAACTTTATTCAATCAATTCACATATACACTGCTCAAGATATTATATAGGAAAAAGTATCTAACTAACTCAGTAACTAACTAACTAACTCAGTAACTAACTCAGCTAACAAACACTCTAACTGTCTAACAAACATTACAACTGTATCAATATTTGTTACAAATATTATCTGAAGAACATTTAGGAAAACAGAGTTGTAATGAACAAGATATCAATGCTGACTTCTTCTTAAGCTGAGACTGCAGCTTTGGCTCTGCCTCTAGCTGTGATTGCTGCAGCTGGGTATGTATCTTAGCACTCCCCTGCAAGCTGATGGGGCAAGACTACACAAGAAGCTGGTCTTTCAAATAAAGAAAACGAGAGGTAGAAAGAGGTTTGGTGAAGATGTCAGCCACCTAATCTGTAGTAGGAACATATTTCAAAGCAATTAATTTGGCAACAACTTTATCCCAAATAAAATGACAGTCAATTTCTATATGTTTAGAGTGAGAATGAAAAACTGGATTAGAAGCCAATGCCATTGCAGAAATATTGTCACACCAGAGCTCAGGAACAGAAGATGAGAGAATATGCATATCTTTCAGCAACTGCTGCAGCCAAGTTAATTTAGCAGTGGCATTAGCTAATGCTTTATACTCAGCCTCAGTAGATGATCTAGAAACAATGGGCTGTTTCTTAGCACTCCAAGAAATCATATTAGAACCCAAATAGACACAGTAACCTGAAGTGGACTTTTGATCAACACTATCTCCAGCCCAGTTTGAATCAGAAAAAGCATGAAGAGAGAAGGGACCAGAAGTAAAGTGCGGACCATGGTGAAGAGCACCTTTCACATATCTCAACAAGCATTTGACAGCTTGAAAATCAGCATTCATAGGCAAATGCATATGCTGACATGCTTGGTTAACAGCTAAGGCTAAATCAGGTCTAGTAATAGTGAGGTACTGTAGACCACCAACAACACTCCTATACAGAGAAGGATTAGAAAATGGAAGCTCATCTGAAGAAGAAGAAGAAGGAGAATAAGAAGCCTTGACAGCTAAAGGAGTGGAGCAGGGTTTACAATCAGTTAAACCAGCTTTGTGAAACAACTCAGTGGCATACTTAGTTTGAGATAAGAAGTAACCATGAGATAAGGCTTGAACTGAGATGCCCAAGAAATAGGACACAGTTCCCAATTCCTTCATGGAGAACACAGTATACATATGCTGAATAAATTGTGCAAGAAGAGCAAGATCACTACCAGTGACTAGAATGTCATCAACATAGACAACAAGAATAAGAACACTAGTGAAAGTGTGTTCAACAAAAAGAGAGGAATCTGAAAGACTGTTAGCAAAGCCTTAAGAAAGGAGGAACTAAGAGAAAGTAGAATACCAAGCTCGAGGAGCTTGTTTAAGTCCATACAAGGCTCTCTTAAGTTTTCACACTTGATTAGAATACTGAATAAAACCTGGAGGTTGTAACATATACACTTCTTCATCTAATGTGCCTTCAAGAAAGGCATTAGATATGTCTAATTGATGAATAGGCCAATTAAAATGGAGAGCCAAGCAAAGAAAAATATGAATTGTAGGCTGCTTAGCCACAGGCTAAAAGTTTCATGGAAATCAACACCTTCTTGTTGAAGATATCCTTTTGCCACCAATCTAGCTTTATATCTTGCCACAGAACCATCAGAATTCCTCTTAATTCTATACACCCACTTACAACCAATTGTTGTTTTATGATGAGGAAGAGTCACAAGATCCCAAGTGCCCTATTGCTGCAAAGCTTGAAATTCTTCCTGTATAGCAGTAAGCTACACAGGAGAAGCTAAGGCAGCTTGAACAGTAGGAGGTTCAGTTTGAAGATAAGAAGAGGATGTGGCTGTAAGACACAGAGGAGGTTTTGTTTTAGAGCGAGTGAGCATGGAATGAACATTAGAGGAAGACAAGGGAGGAACCAGATTAGAAGGAAAATCAGAAGGTGGAGGAAGATCAATGGAAATAGAACTAATAGGAATAGCATGAGAAGGAGGAGAAAAATTCAGAGGAGATGACGAAGTTGGAGAACTAGAGCAAGAAGAAGATGGAGATGAAGAAGAAACAGTGGAAATCTCAAAAGGAAGAGAAGAAGGCCAGAAGAAATTATGAATATGAGACAAAGAGATAGGGAAGATGAAGAAGAAAGAGCAGTGAAAGCAAAAGAAAAAACAGGATTCATTGAAGATGACATTCCTAGAAACAAATATCTTGCCACTAATAGGATCTAAACACCTATAGCCTTTGACAGTAGGATGATAACCTAAAAAGACACAAGATAAGGACTTAGGTTGGAGCTTGTGAGTGGTATAAGGTTTTAACCAAGGAAAACACTGACAACCAAAGACCTTGAAGAAAGAAAAATCTGGAAGTGTTTTACACAAAATCTGAAATGGAGATTGATTAGAAAGAACAGAACTAGGCATTCTATTGATGAGGAAAACTGCTGTAGCAACAGCATCAAACCAATATTTCAAAGGTAGAGAAGATTGATGAAGCAGAGTGATAGCAGTTTTAGTGATATGACGATGCTTCCTCTCAGTAACACCATTCTGTGCTTGTGTATAAGGACAACTAGTTTGATGAATAATACCATGAGAAGAGAAAAGAGAAACAACCTTTTTGTTTACAAATTCAGTTCCTCCATCAATTCTTAAAATTTTAAGAGAAGTGTGAAATTGATTTTTAGCATAGGCTTTAAACTCAAGCAATTTTTCATAGACTTCACTTTTAAAATGTAAGGGATAGATTCAAGTGAATCTACTACAATCATTAACAAACAAAACATAAAATCGAAAAAGAGCATTATCAACAGTAAAAGGCCCCCATACATCAGCATGTACAAGAGAAAAAGGGCTATCACTAGAAGAACAAGACAATTTGAAAGGAAGTCTATGACTTTTAGATACATAGCAGTCAGTGCAATCTATGACTTTATTTAAACTCTTTTTATTTGGAAGATGAGATGCCAAGTGTTGAAGCTTGGAAACAGAAGGATGACCCAATCTTTGATGCCACAGCAAATCAGAGATTAGAGAGATTGAACCAGTGGATGACTGAAAGACCTGTGGTTGCTTGGGACAGATAGAAGAGAATAGAGACAACTGATAAAGGCCATTGATGTTTGATCCTTTATGCAGAATCTGTTTTGTGTTTTTGTCCTGAATAACAAAAGAATCAGAATAAAAAATAACACGACAGTTATGATCCTTGGTTAATTGATGAATAGATAAGAGATTGGATGATATAGAAGGAACATGCAAAAGATTGGATAGATGAAAAGAAAATTGAGGTGTTGGAAGAATACCACTTCCAACATGTTGAATAGGTAAAACTGAGCCATTTCCTACTGTAACCTGATCTGAGCCTTGATAGGCT
Source organism: Camellia lanceoleosa (assembly GCA_025200525.1). Taxonomy (NCBI): domain Eukaryota; kingdom Viridiplantae; phylum Streptophyta; class Magnoliopsida; order Ericales; family Theaceae; genus Camellia; species Camellia lanceoleosa. The sequence goes on along the minus strand of CM045772.1, from coordinate 83,126,458 downwards.
TGATACTGCTGAAGATTGGTCAAATCATGTGTAAGATGAGTTGTTGCTCCTGAATCAATGTACCAAGGAGGGACAGGAGAATCTGAAGAAGAAGAAGAAGCTACAGCAACAACATAGGCCTTGGGAGAAGCAGTTGCTGAAGGTTGATAATGTGGATCAAGTCGATACCAACAGTCCAATGCAAGATGACCTGATTTGCCACAGATCTGACAAATAGAGGAAGCAGAACTAAAGTAGACTGATGATCTCGATCGATTGTTAGAAAATCGATTATGAGATCTGTTGCCACGAAAATATCTACCACTTCTACCTCCTCTGTACTGAGATCTACCACTGAAAGTAGAACGAGGATATGATCCAAGAATGGAGTGTTGTGCTTCAAAACCAGAACTAGAAGCAGAACCAAAATCAAAACTAAAACTAGAAGTGGAACCTTTGGGTGCTGAATAAGCAACATGCAAATCAAGTTTGGAAGAATGCTTGATCTTGCTCTCGATGTGAATTTCTTCTGAGCCAAGTAAGGAACACAACTCTTCCATAGAGAAAGCATTAGATCTAGTACGAATTGATTTTGAATGCATCATATTCGTTTGGTAAGCCATTTAAGGTAAGAAGAATAAGATCTTCATCCTCAACCTTTGCACCAGACAGAGCTAACTAATCTGAAACTTTTTTGATCTGTGAAAGACAGCAATCAATTGAAGAAGTTTGCTTTCGAATTGTATAAAGCTTATTCTTCAATCGATGAATATGAGATCGAGAGACAGAAGTAAATTTCTTCTCTAGTGTTTGCCAAACTTGTGAACTACTGTGGAGATGATGAACGGATGAATATACTGATGAAGATAATGTTGCAGTTAAACACGTGAGAAGATTTACATCAATTGTTTCCCATTGAAGATATGCAGGATTGGAAACAGATTTTCCAGATGCGTAAGTAATTTCAGATGGAGGACAAGGTATTGCACCTGTCACATATCCAAGAAGACCTGTAGCTCGAAGAATATTATGAAGTTGATTTCTCCAAATCAAAAAATTTGTGGAATCAAGTTTAACAGTAATGAGCGAACCAAAATTGGACAGAAGAGACTGAAGACTTGAAGGTAAAGAAACAGGATCTGCCATGAATGAATCTTGAAGAATGCTCGTAAGAGCTTAGTAAGGCTCTGATACCATGAAAAGAATAAAAGATTTCTCAACTTTATTCAATCAATTCACATGTACACTGCTTAAGATATTAAGTATCTAACTAACTCAGCTAACAAACACTCTAACTGTCTAACAAACATTACAACTGTATCTATATTTGTTATAGATATTATCTGAAGAACATTTATGAAAACAGAGCTGTGATGAACAAGATATCAATGCTGACTTCTTCTTAAGCTGAGACTGCAGCTTTGGCTCTGCCTCTAGCTGTGATTGCTGCAACTAGGTATGTATCTTAGCAAGATAAAGAGTTTTCCTTGAGTTGCAATTAGCTAAAAGAACTAATCAATCTGGGTGGGTTTTCAATTTTAGAAGAACACTTCGGGCTTGGGAAGAAGATGAGTTGGCTAGATTAATCAATTTTTTTGGGGTTGGCCCTATTTTAAAAAGTGTTTTAGATGACTGTTTGTTTTGGAAACCTATGTAGTCAGGTGTGTCAAGGTCAATCTTGTTTACGCTTGGGGTTTAGTTATGATGGTCCCATCCAGAGACCAGTTGAACTGATATGGGATAATTTCTCACCACTAAAAGCTTCTTTTTTTTTCTTGGTTAGCTTGGAGAGAAAGATTGAAAACAAAAGAGCTGATTCACAGGTTGGTAATTTTAGAGGGTGATGATGTTCTGAGATGCAATTTCTGTCATGAGGTAAGAGAATCAATTGAACATATTATGCTTCACTACCCCTTTGTCCAAAAAATTTGGTCTGCTATTGTTTTATAGTGGGGTTTTCAGTGGACTATTCCCAATTCCATTGAAGAGCTACTACTCTGATGGATGGGTTAGAAGTTTAAGAAGAAAGTAAACCAGGTTTGGAGGGCTTTACCTACAACAATAATGTGGCCTGCATGGAGGTATAGGAATGAGTGTGTTTTCAATTCAATTCAACCCAATCTTCATGATCTGTGTGAGTGTATCAAGGTGAGAGTGGCAATTTGGATGAGATCTCATTACAGTGGTGCATCATTCTCAGTTAATGATGTTGTTTTTAACTTTAAGCAAGTCAAGAGTGCATTGGGTCTTCATGAGTTGAATGTGGCATGGTTTCTACTGTCTGCAAGGGCTGTAGGATTCCTGGGTTGTTGCTGGTGTTTTGTTTTGTTTGGGTGCTCTTGAGATGGTTGTGTTTTTTCTTGCTCTTTGGGTTTGGTTTCTCACTAACCATTTGGATCGAGCTACTATATGATAAGTTGTTTTTCTTGGTGTCAACCTAATTGGGATGAAAGGAATCTTCGTGATGCATTTTGCCTTCGCTTTATTGATGTTATCCATATTTATGTATGTTTGATGCTATTAATAAATAAATAAAAAAATTCCAATTAAAAAAATTCAAATTCTTTCCAATTTACTCCTAAAATTAATTTATGTTCAAAATTAAACATAAAATGTCACGATAACTATCACATAACATAAACTAACTTTAGGAGTAAATTGGAGAGAAAAAAAAATTGAAGTATGAAATTAATTTTAACATTGACATTCACTTTGGCTTCTCTGTTTCATCTGTGACTGTCAATGTGTTATTTTCTATCTAATTTTTAATAGAAATTAATTTTAGGAATAAACTGGAAAAAACTTGAAATATAAATGGTCAAAGTGAAAAAAAAAGAAACCTTTAATGATCATAATGAAAAAGTGACACTACAAGAAATTTCACTTTTGGTGACTAAAATTTTAGTCACCAATTACTTTTGGCTACTAATATATTTGGTCGCCAATAGTTCGTCAGGGAAGATAGTCGGCGACAAAAAAATTTTTGATAGCCAAAAGTGACTTATCGGCAACTAAAACTTTAGTCGCCATACATTTTTTTAAAATAATTAATATATATTTTTTACTTTTTAACGACTAAATTATTTAGTAGCCAATTAAGCATATATGTTTGGCGACTAACTATTTGGTAGCCAAAAATTTCACTTTTTGAGAATTGGGGACTAAAAGTTTAGTAGCCAAAAGTTTCCTTTTTAGAATTGACAACTAAAAGTTTAGTAGTCAAAAGTTTCACTTTTTGACAATTGGGGACTAAAATTTTAGTAACTAAAAGCCAACCTGTGATATTTGTTTAGTCGCCAAAAGGACTTATTTAGTTTTTATAATTTATTCTGTAATATTTTTTTGCGCCACCTGTAACCTGTACATATACAAAATTATTCATCTATTCATTCATTCATTCATTCAATTCTCAACCATTCAATAAAAATATTTCTCCACAACTTGTAGCATTCAATATTCAACCATATACAAAACTTAACTATTAACCGTATATATCAAAGAAAATAAGAATCCATAGACATAGTATAATCCAACAAATACATATACACATATACTATACAAACCAACAACTAAAATCCAAATTTAAAAAAAAAAAAAAAAAAAAAATCTTAATAACAAAACATATCAAGTTTACATGTTTTCCATAAACAAAAAATATAATGTAAATGTAAGCTGTACCCATGCAAACATCATCAATCTAGCCCAAAAACATCACTGTATCCACGCTAACATCATCAATCTGTAACAAAAACCAGTGAGGTAACTAATCAGAAATGCATAGCTTGATTTTTGTTTAAACAGAATATGGTTCAATTTATTTAACAAGTAATTTAGCTTATGGAGAAGGAAAAATTAGATAACTAACTCAGTTGAATTTAGATGAATAACACAACGAATATATCAATTGATATAGCAAGACTAAATAAAGAAAAATCAGTGAATGATTCCTTTTAGCTTAACAGATTGTTATTTCAAAGATTTAAACTAAAATAGGCAAAAATAACGATTTATGAGGATATAACACAATATCAGTTATATGGCAACAAAGTGAGTTTATCAATTAGCTATGATAGTTAATTTAAGATGAATAGCACAATATTTATTATAACTGATATAGCAAGACTAAATGAGGGAAAATTAGTAAAGTAGCTAATTGAAAACACTATGAATGATTTTTTATTTAACAGATTAAGATTTAAATATACAAGCAGTGGCTTCAACAGATTAAGATTTGGAGCAATTGTGGGCTTGATTTAGTACATGCATGTGGCTTAGAATTTTGAGAAGCCTAAGAGACATTTTATCAAAGAGTTTGAAGGCAAGAAAAAAAAATTGATTTGTTATAAGAATCCAAAACAACCCATCTTGAAGGTCTGATTTGATCATTTACAGAGGGATTAAAGAGACCGATTCAGCGTGGTTTAGGGCAGAAATCGAGACTGCTATGGCGTTCTCCTTCATCTTCACCCCCTTAACGCCCTTTTTCAGTTAAGTTTAATTCGTTTTTGGCTCTAACTCTCAATCTATACTTGCTAATTACATTTCGTCTGTTGTCACAAGGAAGGTGGCTGTGACATCCGCACGGTGGTTCAGGAGCTGTTTCACATTTTCGCCCCCTTAACTCCCTTTTTCGGTTAAGTTTAATGTGTTTTCGGCTTTAACTCTCAACCTACGTGTGCTAAATTACATTCCATCTATTGTCACTAGCCATATTTGTCACAGGGAAGCTGGTCGTGACATCCATACGGTGGTTCTGATTCCCTATTGTCACGACCCAAACCTGCCCCTAAAAGTTTGGCATCGTAACCGGCCAGTAATCCTAGATTACCACAGGCCTTCCTGTACAAAACATAAAAAATCGAGGCTCGCGGAAGCGAAACTAAATACAAATAGTCCAAAGAGCCGTGCATTAATATGAACAAATATTTACATGTCAAAAATGTTAATTTACCCACTTACAATACATAACATGTAACCAAAAGATCATATACAAAACATAAGCTCGTACGGCCTTCCAGGCCTAGCCCCAACTCGGAGGCACTCAAAACACTGGTAGGCTTCAAAATGGCAGCTCGGTGTAAGACCACACCTAGGCTTGACTTCCAGAGTGCTCACCTATAAATACATATATACAAACAATGAGCTAAAGCTCAGCAAGTAACATTAAAGTAAAGGGGGTAGTGAACGAATTCCGAACATTTCATATATTCATAAATCAAATCATTCATAAACATACTCATCTCATATCAGAACATATATAATGGCATACTCCATAGAACATATCATATATTGTCTTCCGACTAGAGTAACCGGTCCCGGACACCGATTAAACACATACCGAAATCTCGGAAACTGGTCCACTTAGGACTATCTATGGATGCCATACTAGATTCACAAATCAGGACATTCGTTCACGGGTTTAAAGTCACATTTCAAAACATATCGTATCATATAGCATTTCAAATACATTGCATATCAACATAACTTTACAGAAATGTCACTCACAGTGGGTTTCCAAAACCGGTTGCACGGTCTTCAAGGTTTGACCTGCAAATATAAACATTACAGCATAATCTCTTAACACATAAAGTAAACACATACTTGTAATCTCATCAACATAACTTAATTAAGTCTTAGGAATGCCTAAAATGTAATAAGGATGTCCAAAACATGCATTGAAAAACTCTGCGAAATTTCTGAAAAATAGGTCCCCGCTCGAGCGGAAAAACCCACGCTCGAGCGGACTGAAAACTGTGAGAAAAATACTGGATGTGCGAAATTCCCGCTCGATCAGCAAAACCCTCGCTCGAGCGGACTTCGAAAATCTGGGTGGAAAACCAGTCCATTTTCCTACTAAACCGTGGCCTCCACTTTTGCAAAATCACTTTCAAAATCAATGAAAACAAGGCCCAAAATAATTGAAACACAATTTGAATTAAACATCAAACTCTTTAGTAAAACTCACATGAACCACATAAAAGATCAAGCTTTGAATCAAGTTGGAAAATCGTAAATATGCACATAAAAAGCTTCACTTTTCAAATCCATGGAGGTTCTCCCTCAAATGTGGAAATCATGCAAGAAAACCATGATTTTAAACATGAATTCATGATAATATGCCATATATGCTCATAGATGTTCCATAGATCAAAAACACAACATAATACTTTCCATTATTCACGATTTTCCTTACATTCCATTTCTTTGCCATGAGATCATGAAGAAATCAACCTTAGTTCAAGAAATTAAAGAGGAATTCTTACCTTAAGCACTTAGTTGGAGAGAATTAAGCTTGATTCCCCTTTTTCCTCTTCTTTTCCCTTGTTTTCCTTTCTTCTCCACGAATTCTCTCTTCTCTCTCCCTTCCAGATTTTTCTTCTCTTGTTTTTGAGTCAATGAGTCAACAATCCTTATCTTAAGTCATATATATATCATATAAATAGATTTGTACCAAAACTTTGAGCCAAACATGGCTTAGCGAATCAGACGAAATTCAGTCCTCAATTAAACGTCCCAAATGGTTCTAAAAATTCTCGATACCACAGAGGCGTGTTCAATTTCATTTTCTGAACCCATTATGGTCATCAATTTCAGTCCCGAAGTTGCAATTCCAACAGATATGTTTCTAATTCACTCAGATATTCTCCAATTAATTCGTCTAAACACATAATTAATTACTGATAATTGTGACATACATTTTGGGGTCATTACACCTATGGTGATTCAGGGCTGTTTTGCATTGTTGCTCCCTTAACGCCATTTTTTGGTTAAGTTTAATGCGTTTTCGACTCTAACTCCCAACCTACACATGATAATTACATTCTGACTATTGTCACAAGTCATTTTTGTCGTGGGGAAGCTGGTTGTGACATCCGTAGGGTGGTTTGAGGGTTGTTTCACAGTTTTGCCCCCTTAACGCCATTTTCGGTTAAGTTTTAAGGCATTTTTAGTTGTAACTCCCAACCTACACGTGCTAATTACATTTCATCTATTGTCACAGGTCCTATTTGTCACGAGAAAGGTGACTATGACATCTATAAGGTGGTTCGGGGGCTATTTCACATTTTTGTCCCCTTAACGCCCCTTTTCGGTTATGTTTAATGCGTTTTTAGCTCTAACTCCCAACCTACACCTGCTAATTACATTTTGTCTATTGTCACAGCTCCTATTTGTCACAAGAAAGGTGGTCGTGACATCTATACAGTGGTTCGGGGGCAGTTTCATATTTTCGCCTCCTTAACGCCCTTTTTTGGTTGAGTTTAATGCGTTTTCGGCTCTAACTCCCAACCTACACCTGCTAATTACATTATGTCTTTTGTCACAAGTCCTATTTGTCACAGGGAAGGTGGCCATGACATCTGTACGGCTGGTTCAGGAGCTATTACTATACCCTTTTAATTTATGAAATATGTACAACCATTGAATAATTGATTGGCAAAGTTACAAACTGGAAAAATTCTTCATTATTCAAGAATTTAAGTCTTGAAATACCTAACAAATGATTCTAGACACAGAAATGGTGTAAATTTCAGTGAAGAATTACATAAATTCAACGAAGATTTAGAACCAGTGTTATTGGCAAGCTTAAACATAAATTATCTAAAAAGGAAACAATAGGTAGACTTGGTTTATCTAAAAGCTAATTTGCAGAGAACATGTGATTGTGTGAGCAAGCCCCAGGTTTAATATAAAATTACATACCAAATGAATTATCTCTAGCATACTTAGAGAGAGCTTTGAAAGGAGATTTCCCTTGCTATTTATTTTCCACTTCCAAGTTAGAGATAGAGGTTTTGCAGGGTCAACCTTAATTTGGAAAACAGAAAAGTATAGGAATAAGATGAGCACTAAATCAAAGCACCGACTAAGAAACACGTTAAAAGTTCTCAATAGTACCTTGAAAATCTCAGTGCTAATTACATGTGCTAACCAATGGTATAAATTTTTTTTCACAAAAGAAGTGTACTATGTATACTCTATAATCTAACAAATTCACAACATTTGGTACTACTAGTTGAACCCCCATGTGCTACGCACGAGGGGGTCACATCGTAGTTATAATGCTTATTCTTCTGTCAATGTGTCTATATGCTTGCTTGTTTAAGTTTAAAAAAATGAAGTACAGGAAATGGAAAAAGGGCCAATAACACGATAATTTAGCCAAATGATTAACGTATTATGTTAAAGAAACTCTACTTTTTCCTTCTAGTATTTTTAGAGTTATGTGTGACTCAAGCATCTCTTCCTAGTGTCATGTGCGATAATTTGACAAAAATAGAATAAGAAAAGGAAAACATTAGGATGACAAATGCTTTGATTCACATAAAAGGTGCCACAAGAATGAAAGTTGAATAGAATATGGGTCAAGGTAGCAAGGTAAGAACGACAATAATAAGCAAAAAAGAAAATCTGATCGTAATTGATATAAAATAAAAGCTGATGAGGAATCTTCAGTACCTTACTTGTCCTTGAGTGGTATATCAGGACCACGAACAATATCATCAAAATTTTTGACTTGCCATCCTCAAATTAATCCTAAATACAAAATAAACAAAAGACTCTTAGATATCAAAATCAATAAGGCAAAAAAAAAAAAAAACACACACACACACACACACACAAAAAGAAGGAAGGGGGTGGAGGAACAAGAAAATCATTGAAAATCATATCAACAATAATACAAATTACCTGCAAAAGTGAAGAAAGAGATAAACTTCATTGAAACTGTGATGCCCCAAAAGTCGAGAACATCAGATGATATATTAACCATTAAATACAGGGTTTATCTAAGGTTACAAGAGTAGGAAACGTTACTAATGAGTCATTTGGATAATAACCAAGCAAGATCCTAGGAAGGTCAGAGGAGTCAAAATAGCCTCCCTTCAAAGTCCAACCACCTTAGATAGCAAAGCTACCTTTTTGAAAGATCTTGACAAGGTATTAACACAAGACCTACATGAGTTGACAGGGTATAAGGACATGTTACAAATGTTATATTTATACAAATTACAAAATCATGTCTTGAATACAACATGGGATCTATCACTTACAATCTCAAAATACGTTTACAAACTAGTTTCTAATCCTCCTAGGGCAGCCGTACGTTCTCAAATGCTTCAGCTTTGCCTTCGACTGGTCTAATAGTCTTCAATACCTAGCATGAAACGTCATGAGCTTTGAATGCCCAGTAAACGCACACACACCCCGTCCCTTTTTCCCAATCTAATACACCATCACATTTATAGCAAGCAAGTAGTGAAACATGATATTCAAGTCAATAACAGCGATTTCAATAATAGAGGAAAGGAACATGTCATTCAAATAGATAAAAAAGGTTATAAAATTAGTGGTTAGTATTCTAGAAATCCCCCAAAGAGATTTCATCCTCCCAACCACAAGAATTGGACACCGGACTATTTGGAACTCCCCCTTTTGCTGTTTTGTTGCAGAACTAACCTCGGATGCCTACCAACAGTTATATATCGCGTAGCACCAACCGCAGGGCTTCAAAAGGGGCAGTGAAAAGAAAAAAGTTTTATCTCCTGAATTCAACCTTATCCTTCCAAAAAAGTTTTATCCTTCTGAATGTCCTATCCGGACCCAATCTTATCTCACCAATCAAACCATCACAAAGAGTCCGAATACGTCCATTCCATTCTAGGGTTTACGCGACAACCGCTTGCGCAAGACTTAACCTCCAATTAGGGAGCACATCCCATCAATCCATACATAACACATTATCATCTCTTCATTATTCAAGTGATCGAAAACCAAATACCATCCCAATTAAGTTTTCCGTTAAAAACAATGTTTTAAGTCAAGTTAAAACAAACTCAACAAGATAGTAATATCCACACAAGTGTGAGCATCATTAAAATGAAGAAGATAAGGAACATAACCATAACACATGAAATACCATGCCAAGACATGATCATAAACTAATAAGCATATTCATGTACACAAGAGCATAAAACACCCATGCAAAACTAAATTTCCAGATTCAATACCATTTCAAGATTAAAATCAAAAGGGCTATTTCAGATATTTCCCGAACCTAGCCTTCCTATGGTTCGTAGAGAATTTAATCTAGTTTTCAAAACATGTTTCAGAAATAGAATAGCTTTTCTAGATTTTTAGTTATTTAAGAAACACTCCAGCGCTATCTAGATTCGTCAACCGTTACGAAAATCGAATTTTATTTCAAATCGCTCACTCTTTTTAAATGAAACCAATTTTACTTGAAAGATAACTCTTCAAGGAAGATGTTGACATAAGACTGAGGTCCAAAAGATTTTTATACATTTTTCTAGAATTTTTGAAAGTTGGCTATAAAATAGATTTTTCTGGCACAGTTCTTGCAACAAGAAAGTTGGTGAGAAAAGAAGTCAACTAGGGGAAATTTTCCACTTATCTTGTGATGAAAACTTGCTAAATAATATGTATTAAACCCAAAAATTTAAGGTGAAGGTGTGCCTTTGGAAATTTTGAGAGTTTGATATGGAAAAATGTAGTCTTATACCGATTAAAAGAAATACAAGAAGGGTAGAATCAAGGCTAAACTCGTTTCATTTTTAACACAAGAATACCATCAAAACACATCTGAAATGAATGTTTAAAACTTCAAAGTGCATGTATTTGAAAAACAAAAATAAAAAAGAGAATTTTGTTGTGGCTTACTTGATTGCCTAGTGAAGTGTTTGCACAATTGTTTCCTCTTTTCCTCTCCTCTACTATCAAAGTTCACTCTCTTCCTCTTCTTTCTTTCTCTCAACTAAATATGTAGGTGTGTGAGTGTATGAGATGTGTAACATGTGGAGGGTGGTGGTGTTTTTATAATAAAATTGGTATAAAAGGTCCAAAATGCCCATTGGTTGGAATGTAATGGAATGAAGGATCATTAGGGAGCCTAATCATGTATTAAGGCATGATCTAGTTAGGGTTAGGCTTAAGTAGAACCAAGATAGTTACAAGTACAAGACAACTTTCCTTGATTTGGGGGTACTAATGATACTTTTTCCGAGATTTAAGGGATTTATCTCTAAAGTACCTATGATTGTAGCCTAGAGAGGGTGATGGTTGCCCATGTGCTAGATTTAGGGAGATTTTTTTGTTGATTTTATATATCGATATAAAGATATTTGTGTATAAAATTATTTATTTAAGAAAGGTACAAATATATATATATATATATGTGTGTGTGTGTGTAATGGTACTAGTTTGGGGTTAAAATGTGATTTAAGAAAAATATGAGGGCATTGGGTTTAATTTATGAATTGGAACATTTATTTTAGTGTAGAATTAAATTAAATTGGGGTTAGAGAGTCTAATTCGGTTTGGATTTCTTATTTCGAACAAAAACGCGATCAACCGACGAACGTGATAAAGACGGGAAAAGCCTAGGGTTTCCAAGTGGTAATTTCATATTTAGGGAGTCAATTAGAGTATTAGAAATTATTTCTAAGTTTCCAAAATCGATTAGGGTTTGCCGTTTTTTGTTGGCGCATGTATTTTGATCCTAGGGTTGCAATTAATTAAGAAACTGAGGGACTTCAAGGAAATAATTTAAAAATAAGGGACTTTGAAGAAATTAAAATTTTCAGGGGCCTCACAGAAACACTAAGCAGAGTACCTGTTGCTATGTATGTACACTTTGTATAACTGAGTTGGTTGTAACCAACTATCTAACCATCTTGGTGTTTTCTATCTTTACAATTATGTGACTTATTATATATGACAGACATATACATGAGGTGAGCAGCCTTAGATGCCTTGACTTGCTCTGTTTGAATAGATTGCAGCTGCATCAGAGTAGGTTGCTGTTGTTGCTATTGCTGTTTCATAGACTCTTGTTGCTACTACTATATAGATTGTTGTTGTTGCTGCTGCATAGGCTGCTAAGATTGCTTTTGCTGAAGTTGCTTTTGTTAAAGTTGCTCTAATGCCTTAGGCTCAGACTCAGCTGCTTTGGGAACATTGGGAACATATATCTTATCAACTTCAAACAAACACAATTCAAATTCAAGCAAAGTATGTCCATAAAACTGAGCACTCTCATAAACATCCCCAACTTAGATTTTCAAATTTCATCATGTTTATCAATAGTACTATCCTTAAAGATATATACGAATATCTAAAACCCAACAAAAAAAAAAATCATTATAATTTCAAGAAAAATAGTAGTTTTTGTTGAAATAAATCGTCTTGAATTCTTCAATTGATGGTCTTCAGGTCTTCAAAACTTGGCAATGAACTTGTCTATGTAGAACAAAAATATGATGCTTCAAGTCGAGTTACTTAGTCACTTTCCTAAAGATAATATTGCACCCACCAAAAGGTGTGCAGGGGGTTACAGCAAATTCGCCTTCAGGATACAATGAAGCTTGATCTAAAGATCAAGTCTACCGGCATCTGCACTAACGACAGTAGATCAGAATACTCTTGATATAATCAAGAAAATCAAGACACTAATAATCAAATCTACAAAACGTGATTCCAGTAAGAAAAGTAGAAATTTGCTTAAAAAACTCTTGATCGAAAACTCAAAATCAAGAGGGAGAGGAAGAGAGAGAGAGAGAAAGAAATAATTGTAGGAATGCTTTTGAATTTTGTGGATGGAATGAAATGGCTGATTTCGTAACCAATTTATAGGCCTTGGTGCACCTGATCTGCAACGCCCCAAATTTTTAGCCCAAATGATAATACAACAATCATGGCTCTTTCAAGGAAAATCGAATATAAATCTCCAAACTTACATTACATGATGCAATAGTTCTTCATGCAACAATACATTAAACCAACAACAAGTAAATAAACAAATAAATACCCCCAAGGGTTTACAAGTTTCCAAGGTTTGAGCCTGGTTACACAAAATGGTTATTGAAATCCACACACATACAGCCCTTAGCACAGCAAAATGAGAGTCTCGTACTCTCAACACACATTTCCTTGCCTTTAGTTAGGCGGCATCACCACATCTTTTTTTGCACAAAAATCCTGTAGGGTGAGCATAAAGCCCAGTAGGAAATCCTTAACAAAGTATATACATTTTATACAAGTCTCAAGAGATGAAATGCACATGCAATGCTATGCCCCTTTTTGAAGATAAATCACATTTTCATCTTTTGAAAATCATCATGCTCAATGATGTCATGCAATTTCAATTATTCAAAACTTAACAATTTATTTCAAGGGCGGTAAATACGACTCTGGTAATCCTTAAGTCGGTGTCTGTAAGTAGACTATATAAGTACTACCAAACTGTCATTTTTACTGGTATTAACTAGAAAGTTCGACACCTATCCGCGCAGGTTTTCAGTCTTTCACTCCGAACTCTCAAGCCAACTTATTCAATACATCTACATCACCTATCAAGACTTACAAACGTATTTACCCCAAAACCATTTCATGAAAAATTGTTTCTCAACATTCTTTTCTCAATGCAAGTTTTCAAATAAACTTTCAAAGTTTAATGTAATCAAATGAATTGTTATATATGCCAATAACACAAGATGAATATAAATACTTTTATTCCATTTCATCATCCAAGGAATAACACAATTCCCTCTTCTCAAGTATCCTCAACAATTAGTCATTTCAAGACTATTTCAAAGTTTTGAACAATAATTTCCAAAATGAACAACAATTCCCATATTCCCTGAAATTCATCATTTATATAAATATAAATAAGAAATTTTCCAAACATTCATTTATTTTAACACACAAAATAAATACAACAATATTATTCATAGATTTTCAGTCTTTTTAAAAAAAATCCCCAAATTCTAGGTTTTCTCACCAAAACTATACAACTCAAATCTTTTGAGAGAAAACTTTTCAAAATTATCTTTTCTTCAATCAACGAAAATCAAAACCCATAAGATTATTTTAAAAGAACAAGAGACAAACCCACTTTCAAAATCGCTCAACTGCTTGAATCAGCAATCAATTTTCAAAGCTATCGAAAGATGATTTCGAAAATCATATAGATCTTGGAAAATATATATATATAATTCTAAGAAAATCCCTACCTCAATTTTTGAAGAAGAAATGAGATAAAACCCCCAAATTCAACGATGTCGAAATTCGATCTTCACCGTACACAACGAAGCCCTCGAGAAGTTAATCAACTTTGATAAATAACTTATGGCAGAACTCTAATGGATCTTGAGAAATCAAGGTTTTGATCCAATTTGGCGTAAGGAAATGTAGAGAGAAGGGAGAAGAAAGGGTTTTTAGAGAGAGATATATACAAAAGTGATATGAAATATCAGATTCATGAACTGATATAACATGGTCCGCTCAAGCGTGAAAAGCCTCGCTCAAGCGTCAAATACACATTCCCAGTACTTTTGCAGACAGGTCAAACTTCTGAAACCAAACATTCTCCGCTCGAGGGCACAAACGACTGCCGGAGCAGACAAACAACTTCTAATGCATTTTGTATTTTTTGTCGGTGCCGCCAGTCTTTGCCGCCTCGACCCCACTATGAACGCCTCAAGGACACATAGGCGCCGCTTGACCCGCCAAGGACGCCGCTTGGACCCCACGAATGGCCCTGACAGTGACAGGCGCCGCTTCGACCCGCCAAGGTGCCGCCGACCGCCACATGGTGATCGGCAAATCAATCCTCGACATACTCAAAGAAAGTGGCAAAAATGTGATTTCTACGACCTTTCCCCCTTAAAGAATTCCATCCCTGAAATTTCAAATCAAACTACCCAAACAAAGGGTTTCTAGCGATCAAAACCACGCTATTTCATTTTCAAATCACAATACTAACTCTCAACCAAATTCTACCATTTCTACCATGGTTATCTCATTAAAAACAACCTCCCAAATACACATAAACATGAAAATTCCCAAACAGTAATGGAAACTCTAAACAACCTTATGCTTAAAACAACAACGTACAAATCAACATGTGGTTAACAACTTTAAATATATTCCCTCAACACTAGGAATATTACAAAGAAAAACAACTTAAGTATTTTCAAATAAATTCGGATATTTGGAGCAGACTTCCGCCTTCCGTTCTCACATCGCTTCTTCAACCCCATGGTGTCTCCACAACACCTTTACCAATGGTATATATTTGCCCTGTAGCACTTGCTCCCGGGTATCTAATATTTGAACCGGTCGTTCTTCGTAAGAGGCATCCTCATCTACCTTCAAGTCAGCCTAATCAAGCATATGAGAAGGGTCAGGTTCATACTTCCTAAGCATAGCTACATGAAATACGTTGTGAACTCCCGAAAGTTGTGGCGGTAAAGCTAACCGGTATGCCACTTCTCCAATTCGCTCTAAGATCTCAAAAGGCCCAATGAACCTTGGAGATAATTTACCACTCTTACCAAATCTCATCAAACCCCACCTTGGTGAGATTTTTAGAAACACATGGTCACCAACTTCAAAAGATAAAGGTTGTCTCCTCTTATCGGCATAACTCTTTTGTCAGCTTTGGGCAGTAACTAACCTCTTCCGAATGAGAACAACTTTCTCGGTTGTCTCTCTAACAATTTCCGGACCCAGTAATGGTGCATCACCTACTTTGGCCCAACAAACCAGTGACCTACAAGGTCAGCCATATAAGGCCTCAAATGGTGCCATCCCAATAATAGCTTGGTAAGTATTGTTGTAAACAAACTCAATCAATGGTAAGTGCCTTTCCCAAAGCCCCTTAAAATCAAGGACACAAGCTTTAAGCATGTCCTCCAAAATCTGAATGGTACGTTCCGGCTGTCCATCGGTTTGAGGATTATGCTAAGAGTCAACTTAGTTTCCAACGCTTCTTGAAGGCTTTGCCATAACCGGACAGTAAAACGAGGATCCCTATCTGACACAATAGTCACAGAGACTCCATGAAGTCGAACTATCTCTCTAATATACAACTTTGCCAAGCATTCAACTGAGTCGCTGGTGCACATCGGAATGAAATGGGTAGACTTAGTCAACCTATTAACTATCACCCAAACGACGTCATTGCCTTGTTGTGTTCTAGGAAGCCCAACTACAAAATCCATGGTAACACGCTCTCATTTCCACTCAGCTATCGGTAAGGGTTGTAACAAACTCGCCGGCCTTTAGTGTTCGGCTTTCACTTGTTGACAAGTAAGGCATTTTGATACAAATAAAGCGATATCTCGTTTCATACCCCTCCACCAAAACTGATGACTAAGATCATGATACATTTTAGTGCCTCCCAGGTGTACCGCAAGGCGTGAGTGATGAAACTTTCGAAGTACTTCCTCTCTACAAGATTCTGGTACAAACAAATGGTCTAGGTAACGTACACTCAGATCTGAGTCAACATTCAAACATTTCTCTTCTTTTCCATTGGAAATCTTAACACAGATTGATTCCACATCACGGTCTCCTCGTTTTGCCTCTATGACCTTACTAACCAAGGTAGGTTGAGCATTCAAAGTAAACAAGGTAGCACTCTCTCCGAACTCACCCAAGTGCAAATCAAACTTGCCAATAACATCTAGTATATTCCATTCTCGAATGGCCACACTTGCCAAACTACTCATAGATTTTCAACTCAAAGCATCAACTACCACATTGGCCTTCCCTGGATGATAGTGTAACTCAAAGTCATAATCCTTCATAAATTTTATCCACCTCCGTTGTCGTAAATTCAAGTCTTTTTGAGAAAACAAGTACTTTAGACTCTTATGATCGGAGAAGATTTCAAACTTCTCACTGTACAAGTAATGCCTCCAAATTTTCAAACCAAAAATCACCGCTGCTAATTCTAGATCATGGGTGGGGTAATTTTTCACATGAGTTTTCAATTGTCGTGAACCGTGGGCCACAACTTTTCCCTCTTGCATCAAGACACAACCAAGTTCATCCCTGGACGCATCACAATAGACAGTGTAATTCAAACCCTTTTCTAGAATTATCAAAACCGGTGCGGTAGTCAATCTAGTCTTAAGCTCTTGGAATGACTTTTCGCAAGCCTCACTCCACACAAATTTGATACCCTTTCTAGTCAACCTAGTCAAAGGTGCAGCTAGTCTAAAGAAGTCCCTTACAAAACATCGATAATATCCTGCTAATCCCAAGAAACTCCAGATTTCAAAAATATTCTTGGGTTGTTTCCAATCCTGTACGTCATCTATCTTTGAGGAGTACACAGTCACTTCCTCTCTAGACACTACATGCCCCAAAAACTTCACCTCCGTTAACCAAAACTCGCATTTTTCAAAATTGGCATACAATTGGTGCTCACTAAATAAACCCAGCACTACTCACAAATGAGTCTTGTGCTCCTCTTCCGAGATTGAATAAATCAAGATGTTGTCCACAAAGACGACCACAAAACGGTTCAAGTATTCCTAAAAAATTCTGTTCATCAAATCCATAAAGGAAGCCCGTGCATTGGTCAACCCAAAAGGCATTATAAGGAATTCATAAAGGCCATAACGAGTACGAAATGCCGTCTTCTAAATGTCCTACTCTCGGACTCTCAACTGATGGTACCCCAACCTCAAATCTATTTTTGAGAAACAACGAGACCCTCTAAGTTGGTCAAGCAAATCATTTATTTCGGGTAAAGGATACTTGTTCTTAACTGTAACTCTATTCAACTTGCGGTAATCAATACACAACCGCAATGACCCATCATTCTTCTTCACAAAGAGAGCCGGCGCTCCCCAAGGCGATGTACTAGGGCGAATGAAGCCCTTGTCTAAAAGTTCTTGGAGTTGAATCTTCAACTCATGCAATTTGGCGGGTGCAAATCTATACGGTGACATGGAAATTGGTGCCATGCCAAGCACTAATTCAATGGAGAACTCGATCTCCCAGTGAGGTAGTAAACTAGTAAGATCTTCTGGAAAGACATCCGGGTATTCACAATCTAACCTTGGTAACTCAACACGAGCCCCATCACTCTCACTATCCAAGAGAGTTGCAAGAAGGCCACTAAGCTTGCTCAGGGTCAACAACTGGCGACAAGGCTCTATCAACTCAATTCCCCAGAAAATAGAAACGATCACCACCCGAAATGCACACCGTAACTCTCTGATGGTAACAATCAATCACAATTTGATAAGAACACAACCAGTTCATGCCTAAAATGACATCAAAACTCGACATATCTAGTAACACAAAAGCAAATGGAAGTTGACGCCCGGCAACTTCTATTTCACAATCATGACAACCCTGGTCTAAATCAACTATACCCCCAATAGGTGACTCTACTCTGAGTGAAAGCACTAATCGTGCTATCTTTAACCCCAATACAAAAGCAAATGTAGTAGATATAAATAAATGAGATGCACCCTTGTCTATTAATACATTAGCCAAAGAATTACACACAACAAAAATACCTCTCACAACCAAGGATTTTGGAAACTGCTCTGGCATGGTAACAGCATACACGCACCCCTGTGGCCCCTAATTGACTTGCTTCCCTCTCGGAGCATAGGCTTGTTGTACTGACTGAGCCAAAGCGGCTCCCTGATTAACTCGCGAAGCTTAGACTGATTGAGCCTACTGGTGGCTCTGAGTCTACCTCGACCCTGATGCGCCAGATGCAGCTCCCAACTGTGGGCAAGTTCTCTTTATATGCCTCGGCTGACTACATTGATAACAATTAAACCCTTGACCTTTATTCTGAGACTGAGACTGAATTTGAGATCGGTTAGGTGGTGGTACTATTAACTGCCCTCTTCCCTTCTGTGGGCATGAGAAGGCTTTGTGACCCGGTTGGCCACACTTGAAACACAAGAAGCTACTCGATGCACTTTTTCCCGAACCCGCACTAGGCAAAGGAAAAGTGGATCTAGACTGCTGTGGTTGGGACTGGGATAGATAGGTGTTCCTGCACTTCTTGTTTTGTCTATAGTCTCCTTGAGACTCTTGGCCCCTAGACCTCGAACTCCGAAGCCTCTCCTTCTCAGCTTGTATGGAAATTTCTATGTGTGACGCCGTCTGCACAAGACGGTCATATTCCCGAATCATATTTTCGACAAGCTTGAACATAATTTTTGTTTTCAATTTCTTTTCAAATTTAATGCAACGGCGCTCTTTCGTTGCCACCAACTCTGGTGCAAATTTAGACAACTAGAGAAGACCGCATCAAACTCGGCCACGGGCATGTCGAGTTATTTGAGGCCTTTAAACTCTTACCTGAATCTCTCCCTAGCAGTGGGAGGTATGTACTTATCTTGAAAAGCAACTGCAAAGGCTTCCCATGTTGGCTCCACTCTACCCTTGGCATATTTTCACCATCGACCTGCGTCTCCCTTAAGGTAGTAACTCGCTAGAGTCGCTCTTAGTTCACTATTTTCGATGTGAAGCATCTCAAATGTCTTCACAGTTTGTTCGAGCCACTCATCCGCTTTCTTGGGCTCGAGGCCACCATGGAACGCATTCGGTTTGGCCCGCAGGAACTCTCTAGTAAGGAAACTCGCCCTTGACTCTGCAGTGTTCTCTCAAGCTTGATTCTCCACCCTCAACAAGTTCATAGACTCTCTTAAAGCCCCTGCCATTTCTCAAGTAGGGCCCTCATTACAGTTTGACCCGCTTGTCCCACTTGTTTGGCCACATTAGCTTGGCCTGTTTGCTCGGCCATATTAGCTTGGTCGAACCCTTCTCCTTACACCGGAACCCTATGGACCGGTATCTTATGCATACCTCGGCGAGCCCTACCACGCCTCCCACCTCTACCACCATGGACTTGACCCCTTCCTGACATCCTAATAAAGGACACAAGAGAAATAATTTAGCACATTAACTCATATATGCTCGTAACTTGACTCACACGTTCGACTACAACAATTCTATATATTTCTCTACCATATACACAATTCAATTTCACTCCACATGAGCACTTAGTCATGTAAACACATACGGACTATTCTTTTACGATGAAATTCGTCTCTCGAAAAACCAAGAATTCTTAGTAGAACGAGTATTAATCAAGTACCCTTCTAATGAGACCTCAAAGAATTTAATAGGCACAAACAACATCCCAAAAGTTCAATCCCATACCCATTTAGTCACATAAGCATGTTATCACATAGTCACAAAATACATAACACTTCCTAAACATGCTAAATAAACCCATTGTGGTTAAATAACCACTTCCCACGAGCTTCAAGTATTCAAACCCGGTAGCTCTGTTACCAAGTTGCAACGTTCCAAATTTCTAACCCAAATGATAATACACCAATCATGGCTCTTTCAATTTCTACCCCAAGGGTTTACAAGTTTCTAAGACTTGAGTCTAGTTACACAAAATGGTTATTCAAACCCACATATAGCACAGCAAAATAAGAGTCTCGTACTCTCAACGCACATTTTCTCGCCTTTAGTTAGGCGTCATCACCACATCTTTTCTTGCACAAAAATCCCGTAGGGTGAGCATAAAGCCCAGTATGAAACTCTTAACAAAGTATATACATTTCATACAAGTCTCAAGAGATGAAATGCACATGGCATGCTATGTTTTGAAGATAAATCACATTTTCATCTTTTGAAAACTATCATGCTCAATGATGTCATGCAATTTTTGTTACCCAAAAGACAATCTAAGAGGGGGGGTGAATTAGGTTTTTACAATTAAAAATTAATAATACCCTAATAAAAATTATGACTAACACAATAGATCAATATAGTTAATGAAATAAAAATAATTAAAACAAGTGTTCTAACAACTATGTCAGTTAATGATTTTAGTACAGTGAAAATGTAAAATGTAGCTACAACAATTTAAATAAAACAAAGAGATAAGGGAAAAAGAGACAAACAAATTTATAGTTGTTCGATTTCAACTCGGCCTACGTCCACTCCTCAAGCTTCACTTGAGATTTTCCACTATGCTCTAGCTTCACAGGGGTGCTAGCAACCTCTTTACAAATGAAGCAATCCTCCACGGATTTTATACAGACTTTCTAAGTCAAGAACGCTGAGTGTACTACACTCTTACAAGATTAAAAAGAATGTGTTTTTGCTTTCACAGAAAACTACAAGAATTATCTCTCAAAGATAGATACATAAAATGAAGCTTTGATTTTTTTTATAAATCTCATACAGGAAAGATGAGCTTAATGCTATAAGGCTTAGTGTATAATTTCTGAAAGAGGATGTAAGCGAAAATTGAACATTTCTCAGAGAATTTTTCAGAGAATTGATGTGAGTGATTATAGATCAAAGAATAGTTTCTGATTTTTTTGTGTTACTTGTTTATATTAGAGGCTTTGGTATATATAATGAAACTTATAACCATTTATAGCCGTTGTATTCATTTGAATATCTTCCACTCCATCATTACTAATTTGAATATCTTCTAGTTGAACTTTTTGGCCTGTTGTTGTGTTGGGCTGTTTGAACTTTTTGGCCTGCTACTGTGTTGGGCTGTTTGAATCTCTGGTTTGGGCATTATTTTTTAGTTGAAATGAACTCTTGATTTAAGCAAATATTAAATTCATTTAAACAATATTTAGGATAAAAGTTTAGGTGAGAAATAATGGGACAAAATAAATTTTGATTTTATTTTTCTCTTTCAAATAAATTAAAATATAATTAAATAAATCATCAAAATAAATTTTAGATTCTATTTTTCTTTTTCAAATAAATTAAAATATAATTAAATAAATCATCAAAATAAATTTTGGATTCTATTTTTCTCTTTCCAATAAATTAAAACATAATTAAATAAATCATCAAAATAAATAAGTCTAACAATTTCAATTGTTCAAAACTTAACAATTTATTTCAAGGGCGGTAAACACGAATCTGGTAATCCTTAGATTGGTGTCTGCAAGTAGACTATACAAATACTATCAAACTGTCATTTTTACTGGTATTAACCAGAAAGTTCGACGCCTATCCGTGCGGGTTTTCGGTCTTTCACTCCAGACTCTCAGGCCACCTTATTCAATATCATCTACACCACCTATCAAGAATTACCAACGTATTTACCCCAAAACCATTTCATGAAAACTTGTTTCTCAACATTCTTTTCTCAATGCAAGTTTTTAAATCAACTTTCAAAGTTTAATGTAATCAAATGAATTGTTATATATGGCAATAACACAAGATGAATATAAATACTTTTATTCCAATTCATCATCCAAGGAATAACACAATTCCCTCTTCTCAAGTATCCTCAACAATTAGTCATTTCAAGACTATTTTAAAGTTTTGAACAATAATTTTCAAAATGAACAACAATTTCCATATTCCCTGAAATTCATCATTTACATAAATATAAATAAGAAATTTTCCAAACATCCATTTATTTTGATACACAAAATAAATACAACAGTATCATTCATGGATTTTCAGCCTTTTTTTAAAAAAAAATCTCTAAATTCTAGGTTTTCTCACCAAAACTATACAACTCAAATCCTTTGAAAGAAAACTTTCCAAAATCATCTTTTCTTCAATCAACGAAGATCAAAACTCATAAGATCATTCTAAAAGAACAAGAGACAAACCCACTTTTAAAATCGTTCAACTGCTTGAATCAACAATCAATTTTTAAAACTATCGAAAGATGATTTCGAAAATCATATAAATCTTGCAAAAATATATATATAACTCTAAGAAAATCCCTACCTCAAGTTTTGAAGAAGAAATGAGATGAAACCCCCAAAATTAACGGTATTGAAACTCGATCTTCACCGTACACAATGAAGCCCTCGAGAAGTTAACCAATTTTGATGAAGAACTTATGACAGAACTTTAATGGATCTTGAGAAATCAAGGTTTTGATCCAATTTGGCATAGAGAAATGTAAAGAGAAGGGAGAGGAAAGGGCTTTTAGACAAAGATATACAAAAGTGATCTGAAATATCAGATTTACGAACTAATATAACATGGTCCACTTGAGTGTGGAAAGCCTCGCTCGAGCGTCAAATACACTTTCCCAGTAGTTTTGCAGACAGGTCAAACTTCTTAAACCAAACATTCTTCGCTCGAGCGCATAAACGACTGCTCGAGCGAACAAGCAACTTCTAATGCATTTTGCATTTTTGCTTCGGGGGCGCTGCCCCTCAACCCCGTTAGGGCGCTGTCCTAGGACACGCCAAGAACCTTGCCCTCGTCTCCACAAACCGACCAGCTGATTTCCCTGTAGCGCCGCTTGGACCCAAAGGCGCCGCTTCTAAACCCTCATGATGGCCGGGTAGCTCGATCCCCGACATACTCAACGAAGTGGCAAAACTGGGATCGCTACATGATCGAATGATCATGTCCCTTGATTGCATTCAATCAAATCTGACCATTGGATCGACGATCTACAGTGCAGATCATTCTCACACCGAATAGATGCCTTAACTAATCACACTTGATCACGATCGGATGCCATCTTATTCGTACGATCACGCGTATCTCCAATCAACGACTATGATCAAATTGCTCCAGATTGGACATCCAACTGTTCAATCAGTTGGTTGACTCACCGCCAATAGATGCCACGTCCCTGCCACGTGGAGTTGACTGTATTCCACGTCACCCATGCCACATTGGATCCATGTCATCGCTCCAACCTATCCGATGCAACTAGGAAAGCACCCTCATAGCACCAATGTGTCCATGCTAAGTGCAAAGTGCGTTATCAAATGCCACACAGCCCACTGCCCACGCCACGTGCGTAAGCGTATGCATGTGCGAATGGTGCGAAGCACCATCCTTGCGATGTGGGTGCATGCACACTAGCTTTCACCTCACAATTCCATATTCAAAGGAATATTTCATGTAGCACTTTATTAAGTGCTTCATATTTTCCTTTCTTTCTGATGTGAGACAAAGCCCCAATCTTATTTCATGCTTTCCAAAGAAAAACATGGAAGGTTTTGAAAACACCCAAAAATTAAACTACACATTTTAAAAACCATTTTGAAAATTCCCCAACATTCCCCCACCATTTTCAAAATACCAGATAATGACTCTTGGTTCACTTGGCAGCCTTATGCATAGGTGAAGATATTTTACGATTTGAATCATTCACTTAGTGAAGACATCTCAAAGTTAGTCAAGATGGCATAGTAGACTTGTCTTTCAACTAGCAATCTTATACGACTAACCAGACATGTCTCACGCACAGTACAAGTTACTTTAAGTATTCAAACAAACCGACGCATGGATTAGCCTTGTATCTATATTCTGTTTTATGAGCACTCTAGAGTCAAGCCCTTGGACTCATAGGAAGCGCCATGTCAGGTAGTAGGTAGGGTGTCAAAGTTAGGGTTTGAGATGAACCCTAGAGATTTTCCATAATATACTGATGTATATAAAAGGTCTCAAGTGAACGAATTAAAGGCAAGGTGCCATGGTAGCCAAGGTATGCTGACCTCAACAAGGAGAGAAATGATATACAGTAATTGACCGACATGACGATAATTCGCTGAATGATAGCTCCTATAATTTTCAACTTGTCCAAGTGGCAAGGCTGAGGTGCCATGTAGCGAAATGTGATTGGTCGAGGTGTGGAAACGATCTACACCTACGCTGAGATAAACAACAAAGGACACGAGTCTTAATAGAAGAATGACTCCTAGGTTGGGTGTACTATGACTTTTTTGAAAGGTTAATCTTAACCTAACTAGGATCGAGGAATCCTAGATGATATGCTATTCTTAAAAAGAACAAGAGATTGATATGAATACGACTTCTAAAAAAAGGCAGGATACTCTATATAAAGGCAAACACTCTCCTAGGGCTAAGGTAGACGTAAATTTGTGCTTATTGTTACTCTGATCGTATATCTTTCGAGAGTTGTAACTAACGTTATCATCGGAGTGCCCTCCCGATTGACGAACGACCGGGTTAGTGTTGATCTCGATTTTGTAGGCGTAGATCTCAACAACAGTTACATTCTCTTCGACTTGGTTTCCAGAATTTTAGAAAAATTATTAGAATTAGTTGTGTGGTCAAATTTTAAAGCACACACTAAACTAGAATCAAATCAAAACTAATATCACAATAGATCATAAATACATATTGCAAACATTATAATTAACATATTCATATAGTACTTAACTTAAAAAGAGGAATGTATCTAGGAGTGTAAAAATGGCCCATGGTCCGTGGGCGGCCCAAAACCCACCTGGGATCCTAGGCCATCATTTTGAAACCCAGCCTGGCCCTATCCATGACCCCGCCTATCAGCTTGCTCAAGGCCTACTCAAAGCCCTACCTGAGGCCTGGCCCGCCCAAGGCCTAGTATCATTTTTAGTGGGGAGGAAAAAAAAAAAGTTGGTAGGAAAAATAGTAAAAAAAAAAAAAGAAAGTGCAGGTCGAGCCCTCCCAAGGTCCGAATACTCCTTGGACTTGAGCCTGGGCCTGGGCCTGGGCCTTAGCCTAATTTTCTAGCTCGTAAGCCAACTCAACCTAGATCGAATTTCAACACGAGTCCAAGCGACCCGACATGAGCCGATCCGAGCCTAGACCCTAGTAGGCTAGGTCGGACCCAATTTACCCTCTATATGTATCATCGAATTTGCCGTCATTTGTTAATTATTATGCACACATCTGTAGGTAAAGCGAAGCCTCCAAGGTCATGTATGTTTTCGTGGCAAAACCCCCAAACAATAGCTTTAAAGAGAGAGAGACAGGGACAGAGACCGAGACCATGTGACCCACCAATAAAGTTTCGATGGGACATGCCCTAAATATATAATTGGGAAAGAATAATCGAAAGAATAATAAAATCACAGTAGGTATTAAAAAAATTATAAATTGGTGTTAAAATTTATATACTTTAATAATTAAAATATTATATTTTTTTATAATTTTGAAATTTTTTTCTAACCCTATTTGATGTTATTTTCCCATATATATATATATATATATATCAACAATATTATACCCTTTAATTTATCACCCTTCCTAATGATATGATATTGAAATTAGACCTCACATAATAAAATGTTTAATACTTATCAGATACATTATTAAAAATAATAAATTAAGCGTCTCAAATATTATATATATATATATAGTTGTCATTCGCATTCCATTTTCTTTATTGGTTTTGGCCAATGCGGACATACCCTGTGGCCCCATGGCCCGTGGGCTATGCCAAGCTCTCTATAGTGCCACACTCCATATGTGATATATGATGTGTCACCATCTCATGTAATGTCATGGCCAATATGTACATGTCATGAGATGAGAGGGGGTCATGAGCGTTGCTTGCTAATAAATTTGCTTGACCGACATATAGGTATGGTTACTTTGCCCTTTATATATATTTGGTGCTCTATCTACATTTGACACATCCAATTGGACCCCTAGTCCCTCCATGTTTACAAAAAAAAAAAAAATCCAAAATAGGGCCCCTTTGTTTGTGAGAAAAAATTATAATAAATAAAATAAAATTAATGAAATTTATGCAGTGAAACATGGTTAATGCTACATTATATACCTCGTCAAAAATGATATATTATAATTTTATATACCTCGTCAAAAATGATATATCATATAGAAATTATATGATACTTAGGCCATATTTGTTTGGGTGGACACGAGCTTGGGATTGGACTAATAGTCCAATAAGATTATTAATCTGATGTTTGGTTAAATAATTGAAGTACGGACTAATTATTTTAAACTTAACTATTAGTTAAGATAGGATACATAATCCAACGGATTCGTAATCCTAGGACTATTAGTCATGGGAATACTAATCCAATTCGCCTAAACAAACATGACCTTAGTGTATTGATATTACAAAATATCATAATTAAATCACTTTTTGTTATAACTTAATGGATCATAACTGAACACATTTTAAGCATAATCGACCTCTTTAATCATAATCAAATTAGAATCACATACCTTACAACTAAGTTATAACCAGCATCAAAATATGTCATGGTTATGGGATGATAACCAAACAGTATTTGAGTTATAACAAAAAATATCTTTAGTCATAATCAAAATAACAACAATAAGATGTCTTGCGAAAAAAAAAAAAAGAAAAAAAAAGATCATAGTCATAAATAACACTACAATAAGTCAAGTTTTGACAAAAATCAAAAAGATCATAACTAAGACAAATGGTATACCCTAGGTGTGTCTTATAGAATTTCCTATGAAACATAGAGTTTCTTTTCGTTATATATTTCTGAACTCTTTCCTAAGTTTTTTTTTTATTTATTAATTTATTAACCATTTCAACTAATCTCAATTACTTGGAGAATTTCTCTTTACATGTTCGAATGATAGTCAATAGACATATCTACAATTAGGTACTAGGTTCATTGAGCCTTTTTTTCTTTATTGGCAACCCACATTCCCTTTATTATTATTTTTTGGTGTGGACATATTCCCCCATAGATATTTACATAATTTATAACATGTACATGTTTGCAAGCAATAAGAATCCTATGTACTATTTTATCCTCAGCCAAGCAAACAACAAATGTATCCTTTAAAAGCTTGTAAATGGGAAAATAAATAATCTAAAAATATCCTATACGCACAAAACAGAAACCAAAAAAAAAACCAAAAACAAATAAAAAACAAAACAAAACAAAAAGGATTTAGTTAGAAATTAAGGCCTCGTTTGAGAACAGGCTAATTTAGTAAATTTTTGGCTATTTAACTAAAAAGGTAGGTAAAAAAAACTTGTATGTTTGGGATGACTTTTTAGCTAATTACGAAAAGATGTGTAAAAAGTAGAGAGAAAAGAGAATTTTTGACTTTTTGGTATGAATGGTTGACTTTTTGACTAATTTAGTAACTTTTTGACTAATTAGCTAAAAAAATAAGTCCCTAAACGGGGCCTAAGTAAACAAAAATAAAGAAGTGCCACAATGCAATTGTAGAGAAAGACTATACCCGCAGCATTTTTTCATAACCAAAATTAATAAGAAATATAGGGGAAAAAAAAGAAAAGAAAAGAAACAACCCTATTTGTCTTATTATTATTATTATTATTATTATTATTTGTATTCTTTTTCCTTTAGGGAGGGATCCAAAATTCAAACTTTCGGAGAGTAAAAATACATGCAACTTTTTATCAAAAAAATTATTATAAAATTTTAAATTTTGATTTATACCAGCAGAAAAAAAAATGAATAATATTACTATTAGTTGGACATTCTTTGTCAATATAATTGAGAACAAAAATATAAGACATTTTTTTTTTTTTTGTCGGCATTAACTTAACAAAAATAGTAATTATTATTATGTCTCCGTCTATTAAAGTTAACTATCTGAAAATATTTTTTTGTAATATATTTCTCAATAAATATGACCAAGTAACTTATTACAAACATATCTTCTATTCTATTACATAGTTTAGTTTTGAAAAATTTCAGTTGAAAATGTATATGTTTTATGAGTAAAATGATAATCCGTTTCAACATAGAAAACAACAATAATAACAAATAAAAATAAATGGAAGAATATAAGTAACTTTATACAATATATTTTTCTAACAACTAATACAAATAACAAATAGAATAGATTCAATATTTGATAAAACTCGATTTAGAAACTATTTTTAAAATTTTGTAATATAAATAATTTTGGGGTGTGAATAATCTTTATAATTTTGAGAGTGCAAACTACTAAAATTTTGAAGGTGTGAAATATTCCAGGTTGAAATTATCTTACTAATTATTAATGAACAGGTTTTTTTAGTAACTTTTTAGCTTTTTGGCTAAAATATAATGTGAAAAAAATTAGTATATTTGTGATGACTTTTTAATTTTTTATAAAAAGATGTGCAGAAAGTAGAAATTTAAGTTCTTGACTTTTTAGTTTTTTTAATAATTTTTAAACTTTTTGACCAAAATCACCACTTACCAAACGAAGCCATAATATACATAGATATTATCTTTTGCACATCATCCATCCTTGTCTATAGCATATTTTCTCAAGTGCTATTTCATATCTCTTTCACTGTATATATGTGTATATTAGGGTAGATGTGATGTGATGTGAATGAGTTAAATTTGTAATTTTGCATTTAAATTTGTCAATAATTTGATAATTGATTAGAAATTTTATAACTAAAAAAATATATAAAAAATCGTTCAAAATCATTGAACAATTATTGGATATTATAGTTATATCTGCAGTGACCAATACCTCTCTATCTCTTCTTCTTTCATAGAAAAAGCAACTTTAGATAGATAGCAACATATATATTGGTATATCTATATCTATTGATTATTGATAAGCACCAGTCTTTCCAAGAAACATAGTAAAGGGGACAGAAAACACTTTGGGATCCATGTGTTTCTTCTGGGTGTTTCACTAAAGCCACTAAAAATATATAAATATGTGGGCAGGTATTAACGTTAACTAATTAATATAAGTATTCTTTATTTGATATATATATATATATATTGTTGTGTTTTGTTTGTTTAATTTAGAAGTGAAGGAAGGAGGATAAGAATGGAGAAATTATGAAATTTCATTATCAGTGTACCCATATGCAAAGGATGACCTGGGGCGGGGCACAACTGTTGGGACGGTGAGGGGCTGTGGTTGCAGCCCATTGGGGCATGGGTCCACCTTTTGGTCCACATGGAGGAGCAACCCTGCATGACACCATTCTCCATTGAATTTCCTTGTCTCCTTCAAGAGAGAGAGAGAGAGAGAGAGGGTGATAAGGGCTGGTGGCCTCATGTGTTGCATCTGAGGCATGGGCTGTCCTTATATGGACTATAGACTCTGGATCCCACTTGCTTTCATGTCCTCTTTCTAATTTTGTTTTCTTAATTTTTTTAAAATGCAAATTATACCAATACTTCTTATGTTTTAAGCATTATATTAATTTAATCTCTATAATTTTAATTGGTTTTGATTTTAACCATGAATTTTTTATTTTGTCTCACATTGGTCTAATTAATTTCAATTGTTACCATTTTTTATGATAAATACACACATAAATGGCATGTGTTTTTAATGGCAAAATTATAAATTTGATCAATTCAATGATTTTAATCTCAACCAACTCAATGATAATTTTCCATTAAAAAATTAATAAATTTATCAATTAGACCAAATTGACACAAAATCTAAAATTAAGAATAAAAATTGAGACAATTAAAAGTGTAAGAAATATAGAAACTACTAGTATAATTTACTTTTTTTTAAAAAAAAGTCAAATTCTTTTAGCAATGATAAGTGTATATACAAAATACAAAATGAGATATAAATGTCTCACTAAATTTTTTTTTCAATGGTGCTGAGTGTATAGATACAAACCACAGCATAGATCTATGTCTCATTTAATATTTTTTATCTACACAAGTTTTAATAATTTTTTTTTTTAACCAAACACAAAAAAGAGAGGAGAGTCAAAAAAGTTTTGTGGGCTTGTGTCGTGTCTATTGAAAGAGCCAAAGCTGAGAATTTGAGGAATCCTTGTTATTTTTTAGCATTAAAAAAAAAAAAAAAAAAAAGAGAGAATTTTTTTATTTTTTTATTTATTATTTATCTATTATTATATATCTCTCAATTATAATAAAATAGAATAAATAAAAAAATCACATATAATAAACTTCTCGTATAGTAGTCTAGTAATTTTATTCAATATGTACGAGTTTATAAAAAAAAAAAAAAAAAAAAAAAAAAAAAAAACAAGCTATATTTTGTAATAGGGAAGAAATCACTAGTCTGCTAGCCTAACAATGTCCAACAATAAACCTGAGAAAAAAGTCCACAATGGAAAAATAAATAAAAAACACAATAAAGACGCGTAATAAGAGAAAAATTATTAATTTTTGCATTTAGTAAGGATTAATTCTCTTATCTTCTAAGTATAAATGTAGAGAGGTGACCAACTGATCTTTGCATTTAGAGATTGTTTGAGAACCATCTAATTTGAAAAGACTGAATTTGGCCAATTCTTAAGACCTAAGATTTTTCTTAAATTTTGTATTTTATATATAAACACTTCTATATGTGGTCATAGAAAATCTTAGTGAAGATAGTTAGCACCTCCCCAATATTGAGTTTGTGTAGTTTTGGAAAAATGAAAAAGTATGCGGATTTACAAGACAACCCCCAAGCAATAAATTATGCAGTATTTTTTTTTTTTATCAACAAAAAAGAACTTTTATTGATGACAAACCATTCATCAAATGAGATTACATCAATAAATAAGTGGAAGAGCAGAACGCATTATAGCTAACAACAATGATTCATCCCCCTTTTCTCATCACCCCCTTTGACCCCCTCTCTCTCTCATTGGTTGCTTTTTCTTTTTCTTTTCCTTTTTTTTCCTGCTCCTCCAATCACTCCCTGACACATAGCAAATGGGGGGGTGAGGGGGTGACCCCCAAAAGGGGGTCTCAAGTATTATTCTATAGCTAATTACCCCAATTATGCA
Source organism: Camellia lanceoleosa (assembly GCA_025200525.1). Lineage (NCBI taxonomy): Eukaryota > Viridiplantae > Streptophyta > Magnoliopsida > Ericales > Theaceae > Camellia > Camellia lanceoleosa. The sequence goes on along the minus strand of CM045772.1, from coordinate 83,095,170 downwards.
GTATTCTTGGAGTAATATTGCATTTTATTTACATGTTCATACCTAATTTTATTTCTTAAAATTTTAAAATAGAAGTAGTGAGTCTCATAGTTTAGAACAATGTGGGGATCTTAAAAAAAATATCAAAAATTTTCTATAATAGTTATATAAGTGTGGAACCCACATACTCTGTATGTTGTCATCAATAAAGATTCTCTTTGCCGATCAAAAAAAAAAAGTGTGGAACCCACATTATATAAGATCCATACTAATATAAATACATTATAACATTTTCGAAGTCTCTAACATTTTTACGTTATTTATAACTAATTATTATTTTGTAGCATTACCTAAACATGCTCCAGAAAAGGTACCCAAGGCGATGAGATCCAAACATAAAGCGTAGTTTAGCTTGTATTTCCATCCCTGAGGTCATTTTTTTCTTTAAAATTATGTTTGGTCTATAAATGTCAGAAATAATTTTAATTTAAAAAAATATAATTAAAATATAATTATATTTCATTCATATTTAAATAATAAATCAATCAAACAAAGCTAAAAGTTCATCTGTGAGAGAGAAACACCTAGGAAACAAATTTCCGACACTGAGTTGTAGAAGTCATGTTTTGTCTCTATGCCTCTAACTAGATTAACCATTAAAAAAATAAAAAAATAAAAAAATAAAAAAAAATGCTCCTTTGGTGTCTTATTGATATACTAGTCTATACATGTGCCTGAAGGTACAGTTTAAATAAAAATAAGTGAAATAAACTAAATAAATAAATAGGGAGGAAAATAAAAAAAAAAAAAAAGGAGAGAAAATAACAAAATAAAAAGAAAAGAAGAAATGTGGGATCATGAGATCATTCATGGGATTATGGAATGGTGGGTGAGAAAAGAAAAAAAAGTAAGAGAGAAGTGGAAAAGTAAGATACATCACAACCGTTGTTTTGTAGTTTGAACAGATCTGAGCCGTCCAAATATTCTACTAGGATAAATGTGTGTAGGACAAATTAAAAAACCATCATGCTTTATTATATAGATATATAATATTGTACAAACAAATTTAATATATAAAATAGGGCGAATTAAAGTAACAATCTCTATAATTTGAGACTTGTATCACTATGATTCCTCTTTTTTTAATTACGATACATTTGATCTTGAATTTTGAATATTATTTCAAATAATGACAATAAAAAATATTTCTTTTGCAAATGGTCCATTTCAAGAGCAAAGTTGTCATACAATTTATTTTGTAATAGTTAACTTATATGTCGTTTGAAATGTAATGGGTTTTTTTTTTAATAAATAATGTTGGAACTTTTTTGGTTATAAAGTTCTGTAAGGTTTTATTTTCATAATCTAGTTTTTAAAATCTATTTTCAGAAATTTTTTCTAACAAACTAAAAATTAAATTTCTAAAAAAAAAATTAAAAACACATTGTTTTTCTACAATTTTATCTTTTGGTATGGTAGAAATAATTTTTTAATTTTTTTTATGTTTATTTTCATTAAATTAGTTTCTATTTTTTTCAAAAGTTAAATATGGCGACAATTTTAATATCATTATTAAACCAATCTATTAAATCAAAATATTAAAAACTAAAAATATTTAATATATTAAACATATCGATTACACATTAAAAACCTAATAACCATCCATCACATGATAACCATCCAAAAATATATGTTAACAACAAATACAACCATCTATTACATGATAACTATCCAAAAATATCAATAAAAACAGCCACTCATTACATGATCGTCATCCAAACACATACTAAAAATTAATTTAGTAAAAAATAAAACTGTAAAAGATTTATCATTTTTATATAATTTTATCTTTGGTGGTTAGAAATAATTTTTAAAATTTTAAAAAAAAAGTTTTGAATAATTTATATTTTATCAAATTGATGATTTTGTCCTTGAAATAGAATAACGGTATCTTTAATTGTCCTTATTTGCAACGAGATTTAAAATTCAAGATTAAATTTATCACAATTGAACGTTAGGAACCAAAGTAACATAAGTTTCAAACTACGGGACTATTAATGTAATTTGCAGTATAAAATATTTATAGAGAAGGGAAATATATTAGGAAATTTCTTTTCAAGTACTCGTATCACAAGCCGTCCATAACATATTCTTGTATTCTAATAAGTTTTATTATTTGGATATTTGATCTACTAAATCTTAATTCTCATATTTAAAGTATTTTTATGAATAATTTTGCCTTGATAAAATATATATTTTTTTGAATGCTTAGGAACTTGATGACGTGAACATTCATACTTTACAATTTGAATGTTCACACTAGTATGAACATTGATCGTATGAATGTTCATATTATGGAATATTCACACTGTCAATGTGAATATTATTATCAAAGATATTTTAGTAAATATATCATCCATATGACTTATTGAAATGCGAAAAAAAAAAAAAAAAATTGGATTAAATGAAACATAAATTGGTAAAAAAAGATTTATGAATAAATGCCTACATAGATGGGGATGACTGATTTATATTAAAAGTAACAAAAATGTTTCCGCCCCCCTCAAAATAAGACCCTCGACCCTCTCGAAATGACAAAGACGCGTGATGGGTCACGTGACACACCAAGCCCGACGCCCCTCCTCTTTCAGAATTCAAACACATTTTTGAACAGGAAAATATAGGTCGATGACAATGGCGATCGAGAGGCAGAGGCAGAACGACTCCTCCTGAACTCGACAGACAGCTCCCCGTGTGTGTGTCGTGTGCGCCAGTTTCCCGACGGACAGCTCCAATCCTTCAGCTCCTCCCTTTCACTCCGACGTCCTTGATCATGACGCCGACGACTCTCTCCCTCCCTTTCCATCTCAGTCAACGGACCCTCTCCTCCCCTTCACGCCCCGATGGCGACAGGTCCGACTCTGTCCTCTGGGGTCCCGACTGCCTCTATTTCAATCTGGTGTGTGTATATATATATATGTTGATTTTGCCCTAATTTTGCCAATTTCCGAAATTTCAGAAATTGTGATCCCCAAGTTGAGGTAATATATATGTTGTTGAAATTTCTGAAATTAACATATATATGTTGTTGATGCCCTAATTGTCATCCCCTAATTTCTACAGATTTGCTCAGATTTCTGAAATGTATGTGTGTTGGTGCAAGAAAAATCTGTGTGTGTTGGTGCAAGAACAAATCTGTGTGTGTGTTGAGCTATTTACTGGTTGAAATTAACATATATATGTTGTTGATGCCCTAATTGTCATCCCCCTAATTTCTACAGATTTGCTCAGATTTCTGAAATGTATGTGTGTTGGTGCAAGAAAAAATCTGTGTGTGTTGGTGCAAGAAGAAATCTGTGTGTGTGTTGAGCTATTTACTGGTTGAAATTAACATATATATGTTGTTGATGCCCTAATTGTCATCCCCCTAATTTCTACAGATTTGCTCAGATTTCTGAAATCTGTGTGTGTTGGTACAAGAAAAAATCTATGTGTGTTGGTGCAAGAACAAATCTGTGTGTGTGTTGAGCTATTTACTGGTTGAAATTAACGTATATATGTTGTTGATGCCCTAATTGTCATCCCCCTAATTTCTACAGATTTGCTCAGATTTCTGAAATCTGTGTGTGTTGTTGCAAGAAAAAATCTGTGTGTGTTGGTGGAAGAACAAATCTGTGTGTGTGTTGAGCTATTTACTGGTTGAGCTATTTACTGAAAACTCCAATTTCTCATTGTAATGGTTGAGCTATTTACTGAAAACTCCAATTTCTACAAATCTGTGTGTGTTGCTCAGATGCCCTAATTGAGCTATTTACTTACAATGACCTATTTACTGAATAGCTCACTCACTGACTATCAAATTTGCCACTCACTGACTATCAAATTTGCCAAAGTAGTTAAGTGAATTGGAGTTTGAATAGTTAATGAGCTATTTACTTAACTATTATAAAACTTCCATAGTAGATTAAAATTGAAAAGTCACTATCAAATTTCTGAAATCAAATTTGCCAAAGTAGATCAAATAGTTGTTTAACCCTTCTATTTACTTAATGGAGTTTCAATTGGATTTATGAAATGGAACTAGCCCAATGTTCAAATTTCACTTAAACAACATGAACCAAGGTGTTAATGTTCAAATGGCATAAACAAGTGGTGGAACAAAGCTTGAATCTGCATCACACAAGTTTTGCTTAGATTTCAGACTATTCCCATATGAGTTCACTTTTTGATTCGATATTCAGTTAATGAGGATAACTTGTTATTGCAGATGTCAACTTCAAGTGTCAACGCCAGTAGCTCAGATCGGTTGATGTACTTAAACAAAAATTGTCCTACATGTAAGAAAAAGGCCATCATTCAAATTTCTAAGACCGATCGAAACAAGAACAAGCTATTCTACTCTTGTAATGGTTGTGGTATTTTCATTGGATGGTGTGTGCCTATGAATTCAGAATGTGGAGATCAAGAAATTCCAAGACAAGTAGAAAGAGAACTGCTAAGATCTATGACGGAACAAGTTCGAGCTATGACCGAACAACAAAGATCTATGACGGAACGAGTTCGAGCTATGACCGAACAACAAAGATCCATGACGGAACAACTTCGAGCTATGACCGAACAACAAAGTTCTATGACGGAACAATTTAGCTGTGTTAGTGCAAAGATGCAAAAACTAGAATTTGTGATGTTTTTCTTCCTTGTAATTGGTGTGTTGTTACTTATGAAGATGTAATGCTAGTTAGAAGTAGAAGTAGAAGTAGATTCAACTATGTTTTGTTGTGTAATGAAATATGTATTGTTGAATATGTTTTGTGGAATGGAATATGTGTTGTTGTGAATTGTTGAATTTTTGAGTGGAATGGAAATGACCCAGTGAATTGTTGAATTGTCATTGTTGAATTGTTGAATGAAGATGTGGAATGAAGATGTGGTATTGTAGAATTGTTGTGGAATGAAGATGTCTTATTGTGGAATTGTTGTGGAATGAATATGTGAACCATGAATAGATTTTAAACAGGTTTGTTGTGGAATGAAGATGTTGTGGATTTGTTGTGGAATCAAGATGTTGCGCATGAACCATGACAGATTTTTTACAGATTTGAACCATGATTTGCACTATAAACATACATATTTTGGCAACCATGATTTTAACCATAAACAGATTTTACACAGCATGAACCATGAACCATCAATTACATTTGAGCATGAACCATGAACCATCAATTACATTTGAGCATGATCCATGAACCATCATTGACAGAAGCAGATTTCACACATTTGAGCATGATTTTTACACAGATTACGCAGATTTGGAAACCAGATTTTACAGAGTTTCAAACCAGATTTCAAACATTTCAGCATGAAATGTGAACCATGAACCAGAGTTCACCCAGATTTTGACACAGATTTCAGATTAAAACCAGATTTCAGACATTTAAGCATGAAATGTGAACCACGAACCAGATTTCACACAGATTTTGAAACAGATTTCAAATTAAAACCAGATTTCAGACATTTGAGCATCAAATGTGAACCATGAACCAGATTTCACACAGATTTTGACACAGATTTCAAATTAAAACCAGATTTCACACAGATTTTGACACATTTCAGATTACAACCAGATTTCACATCATTGACAGATTTTTTTGCAGATTTTACTCTTATTGTTACAGATTTGAACCATTAACTAAGAAAACCATGTTTTTGCTAAAATCATTTTTCTTACAGATTTCTTAAACCATGAACTGTGAATAGAGATTCTGCATGAACTCTCAAAAAATCATGCTCAAACACTGAGAAAATGCTCAAACACAGTCAAAATAGCAAAATGAAACATATTTTTTTACAGAATTTTTTAAACCATCAATTATGAACTGAAAATGCTAAAACACAGATTATCAAAATAAACCATGAACTCAATAACCAATCTTGGAAATTCATACACAAAATGTCAATGTTCAATAAACTAGTCAAACATTTCTACAATCTCCATCATTCATTCACGCTGTGCAATGTCCATCATTCAATCCCGATGGGGTTAGAGATCCAGATCCAAAAATTTGAGCTTGAGCTTGAACTTGAGCATTTACGACCTGTCATGATTGAAGTAAAAAAATAAATGTTACAAAATATTTGTAAATGAAAAAAAAAAATGAATGTAAAGAAGTCTTATGAACACATACCGGTGCATACACACTATTTTGCATGCCAACCATATAAGGATAATATGATGTATAAGCTTGAGCTTGAACTTGAGCTTGAACTTGAGCTTGAGCTTCAAATTGAAGAACCTTAGCAGCCTATATTGGTTCACGAGTTTGTAAAAATGCAATTCAAAAGAGTTTGTAAAAAAAATACAAAACAAGTTCAATTCAATATACAATTTACCTTTGCTTTTGTTTGTTTTTTTGCCGTTGCCTTGAACCGATTCACTATTTGATCTACTTTGGCAACCTTTCGTTTCGTTACTGGACGGCCTCTTCGCCGAACAACCAAAGGACTAACCACCTTCCTCATACTAGCACCCGATGTACATCCGGTGGCAATTGGACTTTTTGTAGCAGATGGTATCCTATTAGTAGAAGGTGGTAAATTACTCCCATCACCCGATTCATCGTGCATGACTCTATCCTTCATTTCATCCAACCCACGGTCTATAACTTTAATTTTCCCTTCTGAATTACCAGCAAGTTGTATAATGGCAATCAATTTTTTGTTCATCCTCTCATAACAACTTGTATTGAAATCATCCCCAAAGCCAGTGTACGTGGTCTTGATGCATGTGTACTCCCGAACCAAATCCTTCCTCCAACGTGGCAAAATGTACTTGCTTGGCACCTCATTTATGCACCTTCTCACAAGCACCGCGAGTGAGTGAGCACACATAATCCCTCTAAACTGAAACAACCGACACATACACTGAACTTCACATTCAATTGAATTAAAATACACAACAAAGTCCACATGCTTCATCTTGTCACAAACTACCATCGCTTCTTGGACATTATATGTACAAATTGCTCCCTCCTCTCTGACAATCAAGGCTTGACAGTACACTAATCTCTTCAACTCTCCTTGAACTTCTTTGAATTTTGCATTCGTAGGCTTGTTGAAATTGCTTCTGAAGCCATATATAGTTAGACAATCAAACAATTTGTGTCGAGACTTGAAGTCCGATTTCTTCTCTTTCTACCTTACTTCAACGCATTGTCATATTGTTCAACAAATTGTTTTAATGTAGTCTTCGGGTTCACATATCCATCAAAAAAAGCATTCATGCTTTCACTTCGTTGTGTTGTTGACATACCAGCCCAAAAAATGTCTTTAACATATACAGGAACCCATCGATGCCGCTCATGATATAGTACCCCCAACCAGTCATTATCATAAAGATTGAATTTAGTAAGCATCTCTTCCCATTTTTTCTCAAATTCATCTCTTGTCAAACAATCATAAATTGCATTTTGCATAGCTAACTTCATGGGTTCATACTGAGCATATCCTTTCAACTTCTCCGGTATTTTCTTCATGACATGCCATAAGCACCATCGATGCCGGGCCTGTGGAAAGACAATTTCGATAGCATTTTGCATTGCTCTGCACTGATCAGTTATGATAGCTTTTGGAGGTTTATTTGACATGCAACTTAACCACGACTTGAATAGCCAAACAAATGTGTCGGTGTCTTCACTAGATAACAATCCACAACCAAGCAAAATAGACTGTCCATGGTGATTGACTCCTACAAATGGAGCAAATGGCATGTCATATTTGTTCGTCAGATAAGTTGTGTCAAATGAAACAACATCTCCAAATGATTCATACATAGCCCGACTCCTTGCATTAGCCCAAAACAAGTTTCTAATGCGAAACTCCTCATCAACATCAATCACATAAAAGAATTTCTCACTATGTGCTTGCATCCTCGTAAAATAACTTTGAAGTGATTCGGCATCACCTTCACCAAGCCTTAATCTTCTAGCTCTATTAATGTAATTCCTTGCATCTCGCTCATCAAATGTCAATGACTCGTATCCTCCTGCTTCAACAACCATTGAATGATAGTTCCTAGACACCCCAATCCCGGCTTGATCATTGATTTCTAATCTTCTCTTCACAGGAGTACGAATTTTCTTATTCATTGCAAAATGACGAGAGTCCGTGGGAATCAAATCATGATTATGCTCAAGGTTAACTGTGGTTAACATATATGTCCCATTCTTTTGTAGAGTACCTCGTACCCTTGCTTTGCAACCAATTTTTGTGGACAAAGATGGCTTCAAAGGGTTGACTTCTGATTTCTTTTTTCTCTCCCCCGCTCGAGAACATTCAATTGCAAAGTTTTTTAATTCGCCATCATCTCCAAAATGTTGTGCTCTATGAGCTATAGAAAAGCCAACATGCTTAGCATATGTCGCATAAAATGTGTACACTTCTTCTCTTGAGCTAAAACACATACCCTTCGTCGGTTCTTCAACTTGTTTTTGAGGGGGTCGGAAATCAGATTCACCTTGTTCACCCTCATTTACTGAAGGATTGTCACCACCATTTGAATCAACCTCCATTCTACGAGAATCAAAAATGAAATTCAAATAGAATGATTTTAGAATAATAATTTTAAAAGATCAAACAATAAACTATAGAAACTGTTGAAATAAACCATCAAACAAATTCAAACATCTGTGATGTGTAAAACTAATCACAGATGTTTATAAGATCAAACAGTAGCTAAAATATTATAAAACTAATAATAAAATTTTTAAACTAATCAAACATCTAATAATAAAAACAAATCTAAAGCTCTCTTTACCATTGACTTTGCAATTATCTATTTCACTTGAAGGTAAATGAAGAATTTAAAAAGAAAAATTTTACAACCCAAACAACATTGCACAATCAGAAGAAGCCTAGAAAGAGTAATTGAAAAATATCCTACTCTAAATTATCTTCATCTCTGTTTGTATCCTACTCTAAAAGTATCCTACTCTAAACAAGATTGCACAATCAAAGAGCTTCATCTCTGTTTCAAAAGTATCTCTATTTGTAATTGAATCCTACTCTAAATTATGCACAGATGAAGCTCTGGACAATAAAAATGAAACAAGAATCCTATTTGTAATTGAATCCTATTTGTAATTCAAAATAAAAAAGAAACAAGAATCCTACTCTAAATTATGCACAAATGAAGCTCTGGACAATATATTTATCAGCTCTGGGCAATCCTACTCTAAATTCAGTAGAATCCTTCTGTAATGTCCAAAAAATTAATTGAATACAGTTACAAATTTGATAATCACAAAGAAATCATCTGAGGTTCTGAACAGGTCGTAAAAATTTGATAATCACAAAGAAGCCCAAACTTAAAAATCTGTCTTTCAGTTCGGCAGATTTTAAAAATCTTAAAGACTGTTCGGCAGTTATACAGAAGCCCAAATTATGAGCATCAACCATGACGGTTTCAGCATGACATCAACCATGTATGTAGAGAGAGAGAGAGAGAGAGAGAGAGAGAGAGGAGAATCAGGGGTTTTCGATTAACATTACCTAACAAAATGCTATGGTCGACGGAGAGCTATGGCCAACGGAAGAGAGCTACGGTCGACGGAGGAGAGGTATGGGACGCACAATGGAAGGGAAGAGGGAAGATATTCCCGCTTTTTTTTTTTTTCCGTCTTTGTTTTCAGTATTTTTCTTCTCTTTCAGGTGCGTGTATAACACCTTCTTCATTCTGCGATTCTTCTTCAGAAGACTTCATCAGATGCCACATCAGAGGGGGTCGAGGGGGTCGACAATTGAGGGGGTCTGTATCGGAATTGTAAAAGTAAACTATGTTAATTTTTCCAAAAAATTTAGTGAAAATACAAGTTTTAAAATTTTAACATAATTATCTTGGGTTCCTTAACATTTAATTCACATAACACTCAACTCACTTTTCATCATTAGTTATAAAGATAGAAACAATTGTCATTTATTTTATATTATTTTTTTTCTGGTGTTTTTACTTTATTTGCAATAGTTTCGATCTCTTAAACCTTACTAACAAAGAAATCAGTGTAATTATGCCAAAATTATAGTACCGCTTATATTTTTTCCAAATCTCAAATAAGGTTAGTATAAATTACCCTTATATTAATTCATATGTTTATATAATTGTAAAAATATTATTGCCATGAATAAATTTTCTATAATAAAAATTAGGTGAAAGTACCAAAAAAAAAAAAAAAAAAAAAACAAGAAGAAGAAGAAGAAGAGAGAAAGAAAAAAAAAAATCCTAGGGTTTAACAATTGTAACAAAATAAATTCTGAATTTTTTTATTTTATTTAAAATTTGAATTTTTGATTTGTTTACAATTTAAATCATTTGCCTATTTTTGTTAAGTAAAATTAACGAAAAAAATGGTATTTCAATCACTAAGCTAAACTTAATAAAAAATAATATTTTAGACATTTTATGGATACCAACATTGAATTTAATGACTAGAGTAGTCTTTTTCATCAATTTTACTTAACAAAAATAGGTAAATAATTTAGATAAAAAACAAATCAAAATATCATAATTCAAATTAATAAAATTAAAAATTAAAAATTTATTTGATTATAAGGGTCAACCTTCTGGAGTTTTACTTGTAATTTTACCTAAAAATTATATATAGCTACAACTTCTAGTTGTGAAACTGAAACCCCATGGGTTTGTCTTCAATCAGCACCTGATAAAGTATCTGGTCTTTGCTCCTTCAATGTCTTGCACCTTGTCCCATTTGCCAACTTGTTGGAGAAGCACTTTGCACCTTTTTTTTTTCTTTTCTTTTCTTTTTTTTTTTTTTTTTTTCAGATGCCTACTGCACACTGTATGAACATGTGCAACCACAGTTTTTCTGCTATTTCTTGGTGTCATTGTATTTATAGAATTTAAAACCCTCCAAAACAGAGAACATAGGCATTAATTTGTTCCACCATGTCCAACTAGTTGGGCAATGGAACAAAGGAAACTCCAGAGAACAGTTAAGTTGTCTACCTCGAGCTAGACCTTAGCTTTTGGGTTGTTTGGTGTTTGTATTATTAATTATATTCCCCAGAAAATACATTGCACCATTGTAGACCCCCAAGTTTGTTGGAGGTTTACTCACAAAACCCAACATTTTGATCAAGTGCCCCTTGTCAACCCCACACAAGCCAAGGACTAGTCCCGACTTTAATCGGAGCCACGAATTCTCCGTACCCAAAATTTTTATTTTTCTATACCAAATGCACTCTCTCTACCATACAATTTGAACAGAATCTCAAAATACACAAATCTTAATGCGAATCGTATGGTTAAGAATGCATTCAGTACAGGAAACATAGATTTAGATTACAGGTGTAATTATTGGATGGTTCTTGAATTACCATACCACATCACGTCCTATGATACTCTAAAATTATTGAATAATTTTCCAGAACACAGAGGATACCGTGCCTTTAACCACCAACTTAAGACTCTGGCCTTAACACACTCCCAATTCGAACAAGGGGTGAATTCAACAAGTAATATAACTATACAAATTCTGCTAATAATAACTCCAATGTTCAATCAAACAAAAAATGAATGAAAAAAATAAGTGCTGAAACCTTCATACAAACTCTTCCAAATTCAATTCAAAATGATTCTACAGATAAATTAAGCATTCTTTATTAAAAAATTAAAAATAAATAAATAAATAAGGATCAACATTAATCTTTCAAAAGTGAAGTTCCTCAAGCAGATACATTAAATAAATAAATAAAAAGAATTATTACTATCCTATTATACAGTGTCTTCAGTATTCATTCTTATTACCGCAGGCTGAGATGATCCAGCTGAGTAATTGGATAGTGACACCAGAATCATTTCCCTCAGACAAGATTTATGGTGAACGAGACATAAGGATATGCATCAGCATCACCTCTGAGACCACCCATCCCTCCGTCTTCAGATTTCCAGTATGTGCTGCATTTTCACATATACAACAAAAACTAGTATCAACGAGACAGACAAAGCAGTCAAAGATTTGACACAAAGTGAGAGAAACTCCAAGTGGTCCAACGACCAATGAAGACAAAAATAGCTCAAGACATTCACCGCCTGTCTTGAGGCAAAAAATTATTTAACTCCCGGCACAATTGTCAACGTATTTCAGCCTCAACAAGGGGACCAAACCAGATCAGACCACCTCAGGACCACCTGAATATGAAGCAATGGGATAAATAAATGAACCAAATGCTCAGCTCAAAATTCGCCCTTTCCTTTATGAACCCATCGACCGAGATCCTTCAAAATAGGGTACTGTTCATATGGAACATGTTCTCATTAAATGAGTTCAAGCTCACACCATCTATATGACATTTAATAGTTGATTCATTACATGCGTAGCTTTATTCTACCAGATATGGTTTTTATCTAATCATTTTTACTCTGGATTGCCCAAGTTTTGATATAAAGCTACGTGAGGTTGATTGAATAACATTAAACAAAACTATAGATGCTCACGTAACTACCTGTTAGCACTGTCACATAGTTCCTCTAGGATAGAACGGACTTTCTTCTCACTTTTCACAGAGGGTGCCAGTACAACTGGCTGAAATCAATACAATTGCAATTTGTTAGTCCAGAAAATCAATGATAGCAGGGGAAAAAAATAGAATTATGGGGAGACCAGTAAAGAGGGGTATGGTTTAACTACCAAGAAAGACAGTGGCGAGCCATATCTCAGAATGCTCTCTTTAAATACACGTACAGCACAGAAGTGCATCCATGAGCTGAAAACCTGTTGATATATCATGCAGTCAAAACACATCTCTCTTCCGATAAATAAAGATATTTATAATAAATTGCTAGGGGGAGAGGAAGACCTAAGTTGACATGGGATGCGTTGGTGAGAAAATATATGAATTATTTAATTTAACTGAGCATATAGCCCTTGAGCTTAATACAGAAAAAGGATTCATGTTACCAACCCCCACTTAATTGGGACACAAGACTTAATTTGGTTTGGTTTAAAAATATTTATAATAAATTGCAACCAGCACACAAAGCAAAAATGTATATCACCAACACATCAACAATAACAATAACAATAACAAAAATCAAAGGCCTCTACAAAATTCAAAATTGGTTTGAGGGATGGAGAAACAACCCTCAAAGATCAACAATAAATCTACACTTCAATCTAAAAATAGGTTCTTCTCTACCATCAAAAGTTATATTTCTTTCACCCCACACGAACTATATCAAAGCCAAAGGGACCAATCGCCATGCCTTGCTTTTCATGTTCCCACCCTAGCTGCTGTCCAAGAACAAAACATCTCATCACCAAACAAGGGAACACCCAATCCATACCAAAGAAAGTAAGGGACAATGACCACAATCCCCTCACCACATCACAATGAATAAGATGACTTACCAACTTCCCATCTTTCTTACACATGCAGTGACAATTCATGCACACTTGCCTCATCCTAATGAAATTATCAATGGAAAGAATTGAGCCATGCGTTGCACACCATATGAAGACAGCCACCTTAGAACACCATATACCCTTGCACAGAAAAAGGACTCCCTTCATTCCATAATGGCATCATAAAGACTGACAGCCTTGATGCTAAAAATACAGGAAGAGGATGTAATCTGTTGGATGAAATCACCTCCATCACCAATGCAGGAGGCATAAAAATGCTGAAGAAAATCCATCAACACCTCCAATTCCCAAGCATATTATTACCAAAAAGTTAAGAATGTTATAATGAAGCTCAATAAACGTACCCGTAAGCACAAACTGTCCAACAGGACTTACACTATATTAAGAGATGCACACAACTCCTAAACCTATGCAAAAAGGGATACTTCAATCAAAACCGATTGGCTAGACGATGATAGGTACCATACCAAGCGCAAGCAGCTAGCATAAAGTGAAATTTTTAAAACAGCCAGCACCATAGACACACTATAAATGCCAAGCCAGTAGACTAACATAAACATTTTCCTTTGAATACTTGTCCACCAATATCATTTAGCTCCCTTCTCAAAGCTATATCCCAGAAAATATGATCAGTGATCACCTTCCTCATCAAGGTATTCACTGACTGCAGCCTCCTTATTATTAAATGCAAGACAAGCTACAATTGGAGAAGCATCCTCAAGCCCATCCTCCCCACACCATTTGTCAATCCGAAATTTCACTTGATGCCCATTCCCAAACGAAAATTACCCGTGGGTAGAGAGAATGCCATACCTCATGAATGCATTCCATAAAACTCATCCCATAAGAAAAAGAATTCTCTTTAAACACTCAATCCCACCAAACACAACCATAAAGATCATAAGCTTATGAATACTCAGGTCCCTCCTCTCTCAGAGGGGTGTACACTGTATATCAATTCACCAATGGTATTTAAATTCTTCCCCCGAGCTACCCGAAAGAAAATCCCACTGCAACTTCTCCCATCTCTTAACAAATATCTTGACACAAGCAAAATATTCCAGGTGATGGAATACCATTACTAATCAGTCTCAATCCGACTAGCAAAATAGTTGAGCAAGAATAACAATAATATCTTAGTTACTATTATCATTACGGTTATCACTATAAACAGTGTTTGCTAACTTTGTTAAAGGACGAATTATGTGCTCATGCAGCCCATTAACACCATAAAACAATTGTTACTCTACTTATAATTTGTAGCTATTTGCAATCCAAGAGTGTCCATGACGATTTCATAAGCACTTATTGGGTTACAATCAGCTAGTACTTAAACAAATATGAAAGTGACATAAAAAGGGTTTGCAACGATTTATGGGCCAGCTACAAATAATCTGGCACATAACCAGATACGTGTGCATTTGTGTGAGGTATATCTACAATGAGGTGTTGTCTAGTCCAACTTTTACAAGTACCTACATAACAATTACAACCTTCCATTGGAGTGAGGACCTGTTATCTACGTCACATCAACTTCTAAAGCTTAAATTGGATTAGTCTTATCCTTTTTTTAAAAATAAAGCTTTACCTTTTCCTATTGCATAGTTTTATCCGCCATGAGACCCAAAAAAAAAATCCTATTCTAAATGATGTTAAACTAATTTACGATGGTTTACATTTGTAAGTGTTCACCCCACCACACTAATTGATGTTTAAAGGCTACTCCCTACAATATGACTCAACACACAATCACCAACAAAGCTTGCTCATCTATTTAGGGTCAGCTGAACAAATCATATTTTTCCCTTTTACTTGAACTAAGGAAAGGCTTTTGGTTAACCATATGCCAAAATATCTTCCCTCATTTTTTCAACCCACCAATTCAATGCTTCAACCTTACCCCTGTCAATCCTTGTAAATGCACTTCAACGTGGATTGTCATCTTATGATGCATGGATTCTTTGACAAATATGTTGTACCCGTACCGGATACTAGTACTTTGTATGGTACTTTTACATATGTACTGAATACACAAAACACATACCCAAATTTTTTGTTCTTAATTTTTGGAGTATCGAGACATATCTAGTATATATACTTAAGTCGTAGCATACCTTAGTTGAAACAGTATTTTCATCTAATCGTGAGATAAAATTAATTTCATTAGACTTCTTTTTTATTTTTATTTTTATGTTTAGCATGATTTTAAAATTAAACAATGGTTTGTAACTTATTTAATATAATGACATTTAATTTTAGTTTATACTTTTACTTTTTGCATCAATGTGAATTGTAGGTTAGACTTTAACAAATTAAACCATTTAACTAATTTTTGCATTGCTCTAAATTAAAAATAAAATATTTTTTTACAAACGTATCTGGCCATACCCGTACCCTACTATTTTAGATTTTACTGTATTGATGTACCTGTATCGTACCAGTACCAATACCCGTGCTTCATAGTTGTCATCTAATCCATGATATGTGGTGTGCATCCAACGTCACACAATGAATCCAATTCCCAATCTGTAACTTGCCACACATTGATCTTGAATCCGCAATTCAGCTGTGTATATATTATAGGTAGGGATGGACCTATTTGTAGACTAAAGAGGGTCATGGCCCCCTGCCTTTGAGAATACGCACTTTACATATAATGGTTTACAGCAGCACCAAATGAATTGTTTCCTAGATGGCCCCCCTCCTGTTCATAGGCTGTTATAGTGAATGGGAGCCCTCACATGATTCACTACTATAACACAATTTAATTCACCAATGTGATTATGTTTCTTATATAGTAGTATTTTATTTAAAATAATGTTATACAAACAAACCAAATTTACAAATTTTCCTTACAAATTGACGCGGCACTTCATTTTCTATTCAAAATCAAGTGTAGGGAACATGGATTTTTTTGTTCAAAATCTTTAAGGTCCTGACAGGAGTCATATTTGTATTAGATTTGTTATGTTATTTTATTTTATATTGAGGTTATTATTTTCATTGCAACATTAATGTTTTAATATAAATATGTGTTCAGTGAGGGTTTTTCATTATGACCCAATAACCTATTCTCTACATTATTTGTTCTCCTATTCTCTTCTTCTCTCTTTCCTCAAGGACCCTAATCCTAATTTCTTTGAACTTTACATTTTAACTTGGTATCAAAGCGCTTTGATCTTATAATAACTTGTCTTGTTAAAGTTTGAAAATTTTCACACAGTGACCTAGACGTGTTAGAATGTTAGAATAGGAAATAAGTTATTGTATTTTCTTCATATTTATTACCTTGATTGGTGTAATAGTCTGACTCATATATTATGCCTTATGGCACTCTTGTAATTACTCAGTATGATTAATATAAAAAGGAATGAAGTCTAACTCATTCCCTAACTCTTTCTTTTCTCTAAACTTATATGGTATTTGAGCCAAAACCCTAGCCCATCCCTTCTTACGCTATTTCTCTTTTGTCGGCAGTCTTATCTTGAGTCCAGCAGTCTAGTCGGCCACTGTCAACCTCCGACAGCTACTATAGACCATCACCGGCCACCGTAGACCCTCTGATAGCCACCATTGTCCCTCACCCAACCTAGACCAAACCTCCGACAGCCCCAGACCAAACCACCATTGTCCCTCACCCATCCCAAGCCTTCGACAGTTTGCATGGGCTTCCTAACAGCCTATTAGGCTTAGTCGGCAGCCCTAGGGTCCTATCGGGAGCTCCACTGGCCCTCTTGGCCTCTGTCGACTTCTCTCCTGCCTCCTAGGCTACTATCGGCCATCCTCCCAACAAGTCTTCTCTGTCTCCTGTAATGGTTTCACCCTATATATTGTTTAAAACAAAACAAAAACAAAATGAAAAAAACAAAAAAAGGAAAAAAAAAAATGAAATGATAAGCTTAAAAAAAATTAAAAAAAGTCCTTTTTGCATATGATATTCTTGTGGTCATAGTGTGTAGTATTTCTCCACTCTCATCTTTCAGGTTTGTGATTGGCATCGTGTTTGAGGAATCGTGTTTGAGGAATAGTTAATAGAGTCTCCATGGCGGATTTGACCAGTGCATCTACTACCTCTCAACTATCTTAGGGCGAGAGTTCTGCTATCCCTTCCACTATGACTGATAACCTCCACACTGGCCTTAGAATCATCACCTCTCTATTCAATAGTCAAAATTACTTAGCGTGGTCGCAGAGTCTGACTATTTTCTTAAAGAGCAAGCGGAAGATAAGATATGTTGATGGGCAGATTCAGGCACCCAGTATCACCGACCCTTATTATGACCTAAGTTACACGGACGCGGGTGCGGGTGTCGGGTGCGGGTGCGTATCTAGGGGTCGGACACTTCAAAATTAAAAATTAAGGATACGTGGATATGTATCCAAATTTGGATACGGGTACGGGGATACGTTAAATAGTTTTTTTTTAAGAAATATATTTATTATAATGCAGACACAGGACGCGACAATTTTTGAAAAATAGGGATACGAACACGACAGGAGATACAGAAATTTTTTAATTTTTTTATAAATATTTTTATTTTAATATACATTAATTATTTTATATATTTATTCTATTTTTAAAATAATGTACTTCAATTAATTTTATTTTATTTATTAATATATATAAGTATATATTATCTTATAAATATATTATATGTTATAAAATAATTATTATGTAATATATAATAATAATAGTTATTATTATAGTTATCATAATAATAATTATTATTATTATTTATTATTCATTTCCTTAACTATTATTATTATTATATATAAACTACTATTATTGTTATATATAGATAGATTATTATATATAAACTATTATTATTATATACAGATAGAATAGACAGATAATCCACGAGACGAATCGGTTTACCGATCGCGATCGCGAGGGAGAGGGAGAGAGAGAGAGAGAGAGAGAGAGAGAGAATTTTCGAAGTCGTCTGGGTGTCGGCTGTTCGATCGACTGATGGAGGTGCGATCTTCGACTGGATCGAAAGGATGGAGCTCAATCTTCGGTCTTCGGTCTTCGATCTTCGACTGGATCGACTGGTTCGACCAGGTACTTTCTTGCTCTCATCTCTTTCATTTCTTTGTTGTCTGTAAGTGCCGTGTCCGAGTGAGACGAGGCGAATCCGACACATATCTCACACCCGCACCCGTGTCGTGTCGTGTCGACACAGGTGCTCTGCCCTAAACCAGCGAGTCCATGTAACACAGATTATGACCAATGGGAGATCACCAATTCTTTGATTATGGGCTGGTTGATCAATTCTATGGTTCTGGAGATTGGAGAGAGTTACCTGTCTATGAACACTGCTTAGGATATTTGGGAAGCCGTAGCCACTACTTACTCCAAGAAGGGAAACTTCTCACAGGCTTTCGAGTTACGTCGCTCCATTGAAAGGTCGACACAAGGTAAGTAGACTATTCTTCAATATTTTACCTTCCTTAACAATGGGTGGAAGCAGCTTGATCACCTTAAGGATTACAAGCCTGTCTGTCCCACTAATTCTGCTGATTATCGGAAGTTTATGACGCAAGAGTGGGTCTTCAAGTTCTTGGAAGGCCTAAATGTGGAGTATGATCTGGTTCGGAGCAGAGTCTTTGGCATGGATGTGTTTCCTTCTCTCCAAGAAGCCTTTGCTTTTGTGCAGAATGAGGAGAGTTGCCGTTCTGCGATGCTTCCTTCTGCTACTATTGATCGTTCGGCCTTGGTTTCTGCACCCTCTCGTGATGGCGACCATGTGACTCGTGGTTCTCATTCTTCCTCTGAGAAAGATAATCTTCACTGTGACTATTGTTGTCGACCTCGCCACAAACGAGAGACTTGTTGGAAGCTGTATAGAACTCCCTCTGGTGGCCGAGGCAACCATCCTAGTACTCGAGGGGGTCGGTCTGGTACTAGAGGCCACGGGGCCAATGCACGAGCCCATCTTTCAGACACTGTTGAGCCACCATCTTCGTCTCCAATTGTCTCCTCTGCTACTGATGTTTCGGGATTATCTGCCTCGGATTTTGAGATTGCTCTTCGCCACTTGCTAGACCGTCGAGCCTCCACTTCTACTACAGGTGCACCCTCTTCTTCCTTGGCCAATTTAGGTAACTTAACTTCCTTCCAATGTGCATTGCTATCTCATATGACTGTACCACGGATTATTGATTCTGGTGCTTCCGACCATATGTCTGGCTCTTCTAATTTACTTTCAGAGTATAACCCCTTCTTAGGTCAGGAAAAAATGCATATTGCTGATGGTACCATTTCGTTTGTGTCAGGAAAACGTTTAATTTATGCCACCTCTTCTTTCCTTTGTCTTCTATCCTCCATGTTCCCAATTTCAATATTAATCTTCTATTTTTGAGTCATATTACCCGTGACTTAAATTGTAGCATGGCATTTTTTTCCTAATCATTGTCTTTTTCAAGAACTTATCACAAGGAAGATGATTGGTAGTGGTAGAGAAGAACATGGGCTCTACATTCTGGATCAGACAGACAAATTGGCTCATTCATCTATTCAGTTACCATCCACCAAGACAGACATTTGGTTGTGACACCGTCGCTTAGGACATCCCTCATTTTTATTACTTAAGCATTTATTTCCTTCTATTTTTGAGAAAAATAATGTGTCAAATTTTCAATGTGAGTCTTGTCAACTTGGAAAACAACACAGAGCCTCTTTTACTCCTTCTATTAATAAAAGTTTAGTACCATTTTCTTTGATTCATTCTGATGTATGGGGTCCATCCCGTTTTGTATCTTTAACTAGTCGAAAATGGTTTGTTACCTTCATAGATGATTGTTCTAGGGCCACTTGGGTCTATTTGATGATAGATAAAAGTGAGGTATTTTCTGTGTTTCAAAACTTCCATAAATGGTTTGTACTCAGTTTGGGGCGATTGTCAAAATTCTACGTTCTGATAATGGAGGGATATATATTGACTCTGGTCTTGCCACTTACTTTGCCTCTAATGGCATTATTTACCAGACTCTATGCACTAATACCCCTCAACAAAATGATGTTGCAGAATGTAAAAGTCGCAATCTCTTTGATGTTGCCCGTTGTCTATCCTTTGATATGCGGGTTCCTCGATCCTATTGGGGGGAAGCGGTTCTCACTGCCTCTTATTTGATTAATTGTCTTCCTACCCAAGTCCTACCAAAATAAACACCTCTTCAAGTTTTGTTCTGGTCTACCTTTTTTGGGTTGTCCCTTTCTTCTAAGACTTTTGGCGTTGTTTGCTTTGTCCATAATCATTCACCCACTCGTGGTAAATTGGATCCTCGGTCTCCTAAGTGTGTTTTCCTAGGTTATTCTACCACTAAAAAGGGTTATAAGTGTTGTCATCCTAACACTCGCAAATGGTTTGTCTCTATGGATGTCACTTTCTTTGAGTCACAGCCATCACTCTAAGAGGAGCCTTGGAGTGAAGAGATTCCTATTCCACTTCTGCCCGTGGTTGAACAGATAGGGGATGATGAGCCAGCAGTTGTTGAGGAAAAGGCATCAAGCAAAGTTTATATCAGGGACAAGGACAGACAGCAAGTCACCTGGATGCAAGAGACTACTTTCCTTCCTCTACTGCCAACTTCTTCTCCGGATGAGTGTCCAAAGTCAACCCCCTCTCGTAAGAGTCTAGGTAATTCTGATTCTAATGCTTCCATTCTTGATTTTTCAAATCTTAATGTTCCCATTGCTAATAGGAAAGGGGTTAGGTCATGTACTCAACATCCTATTAGTAATCATGTCTCTTATTTTCATCTGTCTTCCTCATATAAAGCTTTTCTGTCTAAAGTGTCTTTTGTGAGTCTACCTACCAATTTTTAGGATGCTCTCTCTATTCCGGAATGAAAACATGCCATGATGGAAGAGATGAGAACTCGCAGCAAGAGTGGCACTTGGGAGTTAGTGGAGTTACCTAGAGGCAAAAATCCAGTTAGATGTAAGTGGGTGTACATGGTAAAACACAAAGCAGATGGTTCCATAGAACGGTACAAAGCAAGACTGGTTGCTAAGGGCTTTACTCAAACTTATGGGGTGGATTACCAGGAGACATTTGCACTAGTTGCTAAGATGATTCTGTGAGAATCTTACTCTCTGTTGTTGCAAATTTGGATTGGCCACTTCATCAGTTTGATGTGAAGAATGCCTTCCTTCACGGAGACCTACCAGAAGAGGTTTATATGGATATTCCTCCTGGTTTTGCAGATGCTAAGTATGCAGGCTCCGAAAGTCACTTTATGGTCTAAAGCAATCTCCTAGGGCTTGGTTTGAAAGGTTTGCTCAAGCTATACTGAAATATAGGTTCAAAGCAAAGTCAAGTTGATTACACCTTGTTTGTAAAACACTCCTCACATGGTAAGACCACAACTCTTATTGTCTATGTTGATAATATTGTTCTGACAGGAGATGATGTTAAGGAGATTCCCCGTTAGAAAGAATACTTAGCCAAGGAATTTGAAATCAAAGACTTAGGCTATTTGAATTATTTTTTGGGCATTGAAGTAGCTCGGTCCAAAGATGGCATCTTCATATGCCAAAGGAAGTATGTACTTGACCTACTAAAGGAAACTAGAATGCTTGAAGGTAGACCATGTGATACACCTCTAGAACCGGGCCAGAAACTGAGTGAAGATCAAGAAGGAGATCCAGTGGACTGGGGCAGATACCAGAGACTAGTGGGCAAGTTCACATACTTATCCCACTCATGTCCAGACATTGCCATTGTCGTGAGTATGGTAAGTCAGTTTATGCATGCTCCTAAAACTTCCCACTTAGAGGCAGTTAGGAGAATCTTGAGATACCTAAAGTCTTCTCCTGAAAAATGTCTCTATTTCTCAAAACATGGCCATCTTAGTGTGGAGACATTTACTGATGCAGATTGGGCTGGATCAGTCACTAACAGACAATCCACTTCTGGATACTGCACATTTGTTGGTGGTAACCTAGTCACATGGTGTAGTAAGAAACAAAATGTGGTGCTAATTGGGCTGCTAGTTGTATTGACCATCGTTCTACTTTTGGCTATTGTACCTTTGTTGGTGATAACCTGGTCACTTGGCGGAGTAAAAAGCAGAATGTTGTGGCACACTCTAGTGCCGAGGCTGAGTACCATGCTATGGCACATACGGCTTCTAAGATGTTATGGGTTTGCTCTCTTCTCCAAGATTTTGGTGTTTCTGTTCCCACTCCTATGCGCATGTGTTGTGATAAACAGGCTACTATTTTCATTGCCAACAATCCTGTGTTTCATGAACGTACCAAACACATTGAGGTTGATTGTCACTTCATTTGAGATTTACTATTACAGAAACAGTTGACGACTCCTTATGTTCACTCTGAAGACTAGTTGGGTGACATCCTCACCAAGCCTTTACCCCGTCCTTCATTAACGGCTGTCTGCCAAGCTAGGCATGTTCAACCTCTATGCCCCAACTTGAGGGGGCAAGTTAGATTTGTTATGTTATTTTATGTTAAGTTATGTGCTTGAGGGTAATAGTGTCATTGTTAATGTTAATATATGATGAGGTGCAGTAATGTCAATGTTACTCAAGTTATTCAAGTGACATGTAGAGCCTACAAGACTTGAAGTATAGTACACTCAATCAAAGAATAACACCTATAAAGCCTACAACAAGGAAGCTATGGAGAATGAAATCCAAAGGATCAATACGGTTAATCAAATATGATTACACCTAAATTCAAACGGTGTTATCATACAATTTGAAATTCAAAATGGCGATAAGATTCTCTTATCATATAAATGGTCCTCTATAAATATGAGGACCATCACACAAAACGAGGGATGAGAAATTAAATATCAGGGATTAGGGAAAAAGAAATCAAAGATCGAAGAAATTTTCAAAAGCAAGAAGAGAGACAAAAAGAATTCAAGAGCTAATTGTGAAGGGCGACAAGCATCAATATTCAACACTCAATACACAAGCACATAGCACAATAGCAAGCAATAGGTAAGCTCAACAATTGTATCTTCCGTATTCAGAAGTTTTAAATCCCAAAAAAATCAATAAAATATTTATTTTTCTTTAATCTTCTTTTGTTAAATTTTTTGTTCTTTATTAATCGGAGATTTCATTTGTTTAAATTGTGTAATTTACGATATGGAGTACAAATCGGAAATAAGAGCCTACTCTATTTAGTCTAAAAACTAAATGGTGGACATTTATAATATGAATTTCAAAATGTGTTGAACATTTCACGTTTCAAAATTTTTGTCTTCACCCACATATAGGCCTAATGCACTTTCTGTAATGGGAACTAGCATTATCAATGAAAAAAGTTCTTTAGGCATTGCCCATATACATGTACAAAACAAAAAAGAAAGAAAGAAAAACTCTATCATATACATTGTCTTAATTCACCGTAGCATCTGTAAGTTCCAAAAAGCTATCTGTACAGGGATCTACCCACATACCACCCGTTTCTCTCCCTTGACAAGTACCACATCAAACAAGTGGCAGTGGTACTGCACACCACACTTTCTTTCTCCATTAGCTCATCTTCCCTTACCGATCTAGGAACAAACCACACCACAATAATCATTGCCAAGACAAGGTTCCACATCTTCCCTAACACTCTACAATGAATAAGGAGGTTATGTACTATTTCATCCACCTCCCTACACATACAACACTTTATTATGCAATACTTTCCTTTTCTTATGGAGAATATCAATGGTAAAAATCACACAACTCCTTTCATTGTAAATTTCTCACTTGGAGCTCTGTGTTACAATTGAAGGAGTTGATTGCCCTTCCACAAACTGCACAGAAATTGTAATGTTGGCTAAGAATATGATTACAGGAAAGACCCTGCACTATTTACTCAGTAAATTTGGTATTGCAGCTCCTGTTTACATGTTATGTGCAGAAAAAAATAATAGAGCATTCACTAATGAATATAGGGATGTACTGTCTGTGTTAGCTGAGATAGAGAACCTGGTTCGTGGTAAGGTTATAAGCCCTAAAGGCTTTACTATTACAGATCAAAACCGGTCCTTGCAGAGAGCTTGTCATTTACCAGGAAAAATCTTTGCAAAGAAATAGTGATACTGCAAAGAATGTAAAAACATATAATAAAAATAAAAAAATTTGTGTGATGGGATCGAACAGCACCTGTATGTGAGGATTGTGAATGCTATGATGGGTTGCCTAGGAAGGACAAATATTGATGTGAAGATTTTCAAATGCAGCTGTAGCCACATCTGTTGCAACGATGTGGCTCCCTGCTACAATTATTGTCTATGCATTTTGCTGACCCACTGATGTTCAATGAAGCTGACTGGATGCCTTGACTAGTGATTGGAATTCTTTGGATACTGATTCAGGTACTGCAATTTTAGTCTGTCAGCTGCTAGAAGTTGTCTTGTGTTTGTAAAGTTTGTAAGTAGCATGTGATGTAAGGGTTGAGATTTGGCTCATTGTTCGTTGGCTGTTGTTTGTAGTTCCTATTGTACAGCTTTGTAGAGTGGATAGGCATGACTTAGGATGATCTCTTGAATGTTCTGGGGTATATGGCATGCCCCTTGTGTAGTGTTTGGTTCCC
The DNA here is from genome assembly GCA_025200525.1 of Camellia lanceoleosa. NCBI lineage: Eukaryota > Viridiplantae > Streptophyta > Magnoliopsida > Ericales > Theaceae > Camellia > Camellia lanceoleosa. The sequence continues at coordinate 83,070,189 of CM045772.1, read as the reverse complement.
TGGAATAATTTTGGACACGAATGGAATGGCTATTCCTTGGTTTCTCAATGGAATGACTGTTATCCTAAATTAGAGAAACGTGATTCCATTTGGAATGTATGTTTCTTTCCTTTTTAAGTTTTTTAATGTATATTTCTTTCCTTTTTAAGTTTAACCAAACCAAACACGGAATCACTATTCTAGAATAACCATTCCATTCTAGTGAACCAAACATCGCATTCCTATCTTACTTATGGGGTAAAAATATAAGTGGTAACAATCTTCCAATGAGCCGCCTAAAAAAATTGAGGGAACATTAGCCTTCTATATGACTCCAAGGAAATAACTCACTGAAATTACTGACCAATTCCTTGCACAATGACTTCACTAGAAACCTCCCCTACTTGCAAGGCACCCAATTGATAGAGGTGCGCATGGTCCGGATTGGACCGGATTGGGGTAAAACCATGATCAATCTGTTATTTACGGTAGCTCAAAAATTGGAACCAATCCAATCCGTTTAAATCATGGAACCAATCCATTTAAATACGGATTGGATCGGTTTAGGACCACGGATTCACATAGTTAAATAACAAAAATATATATATATATAACACTTTAATTTCATAAAAACATAAACATAGCACTATATTAGTTCCACAATAGTAACATGTTTTTCTATAATAGCGATATACTGTTCTAGAATTTAAACAACCATAAGAAAATTGGTTTCACCATAAGTATTTAGATCATTACAAATTAAAACTAAAAACTAACAAACAAAAGTAATAAAAGAAGATATGACGCGGGTTTAGGTTTGAGTTTAATTTTATATGGAATAAGAGAAGATACTCTGGGGGAGGATGTACAATAAAAGTATAGACTATTTGTATACGGTCCAGATCGGTTCCAATCCGGAACCAATCTGTGGACTGCGGATTTTTAATTCTTCAATCCGGAACCGAATCACGGATTCAAAAAATCAATCCAAACCTATCGGATTGGACTGAACTGGATCGGATTACGGATTTCATGGATTCTTTGCTCAGCCCTACCAATTAATTCCCAAATATCAATCTCATCACCAAATGCAAGTATTGTTTTATCTTTTTTGGCCCGTATGAGTACCGGTAATAATTTTTTCTGCTTAAAATCAAAGTTGAAATTGATTTCTTCTTGAAAGTTGAACAGGTGATGATGATTTATAAAAAAGTTCATTCAATACTATTAGAAGCTTCCCAATACATAATTCAAGTAATGATGAATACGTCAGTTCCAGGCTGAAAACGTAGTACTCACGCTTATATCCATAAATATACTGACAATATCGTATATTACTCAAATTAGGAATCCCGGACAAGTTTTGAGATAATAGTTTGAAATGTCCAAACAAATGCCACTGTTTGATCATGTTAAAGGAATACAAAATTGAGGCAAAAGAGTTGCTCACTTAAAATCAGATAGAGTGCTCATCATTTGTAGACTGAAATGGCATACCTTTAAGTTCATCTTCAATCTTGGCAGCTTGAACATGAATTCCATCAACAATCTCCTTCAAAGGCGACATAGTTGGGTACTTTGCCTCATCCCACACAAATCTACCACAAATCCAAACATATTGTTAGTGAATATTGTTTATATATATTATATTCACTATATATATTAGATACTGTAATTAGGCTTTACATATTAAGATATTTCCATAACTTTCACTCTTACCTTGCCCGTATAGGCCTCTTCATTGTATTGTACAATACACAACATTAAATGGACTTGGTTCCTCTGGAGAGGAGAGTTCGGCTTTGGTGGGCGATAATCCACACTCATGTCGATAATCCAAACCATTCAATATGTAGGACCCATTGAATATATTATTTCTGTAAAAAAATTACGTTAATTAGATATCAATAACTACTTTATCAGATCACATTTTCAAATATAATTTTCAAAGTAAATTGCAATATAAATACGATCTGATCAAGTAGTTATCAATATTCAATCAATGTAATTTTTTACGAAAATAATGTACCAAACAGTACTACACATGATTTGGATTATTGACTTGGGCCCGAATTACGGCCCACCAAACCGAACTTACTGGAGAGGAGCAAGGTCTATATTAAATATCCACATAATATAATATTCTCTTAGATTCTCTCTCTCTTAGGTCTCTTTTGGAAATATGCTATTTTAGTAACTTTTTGACTTTTTTGATTAAAATATAAGATAAAAAAAACTGATACGTTCAGAATGACTTTTTGATTTTTTACCAAAAAATATGCAAAAAGGAGAGAGAAGAAAATCTTTGACTTTTTTATATAAATTATTGGCTTTTTGATTTTTTTTTTTTTTTAAGTAACTTGTGACTTCTAAACTAATAAGTAATATTGCTAAATGATGCCTTATTGTAACACATATATATAATAAAAGTAAAACTAAAAATCAGTAGTCTTTAATTATTCAATCTTGACCACTCAAATGGCATTACCTAGTCAGATGTGAATCAACAGGAACACCATCAACCGTCAATGAACTACTGACGTCGCCTGAAACCCTCTCCAACTCCTCGATCTGACGCCGAATCTTGTGAGACACTCCTTCGATGAACGAATTCGACTGAACAAAAAATCTCACTCATCAAATTACACAAAATCTCAATACTGGCTTAAAAATCACAATAAATGTGTATAAATAATAATAATAATAAATCACCTTCAAGAGGTCATCGCTAAGAGCTAAAAGAGAATCTAACGTGCCAACACGAAGATTGGGAATATTGAACTGCAACAAAAATCACATAAAAATTCAAACACTATATATATGTATATATATATATATAGAGAGAGAGAGAGAGAGAGAGAGAGAGAGAGAGATGTGTGTGTCTGTGTGTGTTGGTTGAGGAGAATACTCGGTAGATAGGGGTATCGAAGGCACGCTTGGAGATGGATTGTTGCAAGCGAGTCCAGAGAGAAGAAGCAGAGTTTTGAACGGGGAGAGAAACCACCCAATGCCTCGTCGCCATTGTTGTTGCTTCGTTCCCGGAGATTCGAATTTAGGCTAAATTGTATATAGTAATGGAGTGATGTGACTATGCCAGCCAGTAATGCTGTTGATGGATGCCTGGAACTCTCGTTTTCGATTGGGCCCCACTATTTTGTAATTAGGATCGAGCAAAATTGCAAAACGATTGATTAATGCTTGTTTGGCATAACTTATATAATTCATCTTTTTATCTTTTTATATTTTTTTTATCACATCATCTCTTTACTTTTCTGCACATCTTTTCGTAAAAAAATAAAAAGTATACTTTTTTAAGACACCTCAAACCAACCCTAAACAATCGAAAAAATGGCAAATTGTTCTCATCCATATGTTGCATGATTAGGCATCACCCATGCTGTACTAAATTTATCATTAAATTTAAATTTAGGTTAAGTTTGGCATGCTTTAAATAATTTATCTTTTTATATTTTTTTCATCACATCACCTTTCTACTTCTCTGTATATCTTTTCGTAAAAAGACAAAAAGTACACTTATTTAAGTCATCCCAAACAACCCCTTAGTCAAAAAATATTCTTTTTTATACTCTAATAGTTTCATCAAATTTATATTAAATTGAGAAAATAATAAATGTTTCACCAAATTAAGAATCTTGACATCTTTCATCAAAACACAGTGCAGGACCGTTGCGAATGGTACACACAAGACGGCTAGCCAAACATCCGGCCGATTATCTCCCACAGTTATCCTATTACTTGAACAATTCCTATAATAGAGCAATGGCTTGGACTGTCAATAGACTTCCAAAGTTGCTTGCTTTCGAAGCAAATCTGTCTATGCCCTCTCGTCGTTCTTTGCATTCTCTCTCTCTCTCTCTCTCTCTCTCTCTCTCTGTGTGGTTTTGGACCCATTGCACTTCTTTTGATCACACTTCTCAACTGACCTCAAAACCATTGACAAATCAAACTTCCCAACCAACACAATTGTATTGCCTCTCTACAACTGTGCATACATGATCACTGCCAGTCCAAACACATGAAACATCAGCAAAACACACAAATACACATTGTGCATTTCACCAATGAAGTCTTGATCTGCAGACACCATTAGAGCCGATGCAATGAAATTGCGATGACTCAATATCACACCCTTACTAGTCCATGTTGTCTCTGATGAATACAACAAAGCAGCTGTATCATTTGATCTAATTAAAACCTCAGGCAAATTTGAAACCAACCCAACACTCCTGATCAAATCAATAAAAGATGTAACTTTTGAGTTTGAGTTCGTAACAACTGAAACAAATTTTTCAGAATCCAGAAAAACAGATGGTAAGCCAAAGTCTATAACTTTTTCCCATAATTAAAAAACAGTGATGATAAGCTTTGGTTTGCAATCTTTGATTTGTTTCAAAAGCTTAGAGATTGGTTTTAACACACTAGATATTCCTTATTTGATCTATTATATTCTTGATCTATTATTGTAATATCGTACAATGTATGGAACACAGAGCAAAATTTTATTTTATTTTTTCATTTGCTCTTGTCAGACGACCGGCCAGTCGATCCCCCAGACGACCTTTGTTTTGATGACAGCTATAAATTCACCATTGAAGTGACTGATATCAAATAAAGGAATTTGTGCTTTTTTTACTCAGATTTAATGAAATATTTGGTGAACAGTTGGAGATGTCCTTAGACTCTCTCCTATCTTTTGTTTTATCAAATTTAAGTAGGATAATTACTAAGAAGTTTAATTTAAATAAGGTATAAAATATTAGATGTAGTTTATATTTTTTTATTGGTAAGAAGTCCATCTTTTGTGAAATAGTTTGATGGAAAATCCTTTTATTTGGGGAAATTCTATTTCCACACCTTCAATACTCTTAGTATACACTATTACTCTCTGTTTTTATATTACAATTTTGTCCTACGGTAAAATTACCTTTTTGGATAAATTTCTAAACCATAATCTCTCAATACACACCATCATCATTACCAGCCTCCGCCACCTTCAGCTGTCGTCCTCAACCACCACCACTACGACTCCCCTTTTCCACTACCATCGCAGCCCAATCTCCACTGTCAACCATCACCATTGCTAATAATCCCCACGGCCATAACCAATTGAGAGATCTGGAAAACACAGATCTAAGGTTTGAAGAAAAAGAAAAGAATAAGAGAGAAGGCTAGCTATAGCAGATGTGATGGTTGATTCAATCGACTTTTGACCTCTATCTGTCATCCCCGAGCAACCACGATGACGACTTCCCTCTCTGGCCACCATTGCAGCCCCTATCGCAACTCTCAAATTCTATTGCCTTACCACCCATCGCCTTTGCAACCACCGCTATGCAACCCACACAGTCGTAACCGCTATGCAACCCACGCAGTCGTGACCTACCACCGTGCAACAAGAGAGAGAGAGAGAGAGAGAGATATATATAATGTTAGGGTATGAGAGGTGAAACGGGATTGATGGTAGAGATGGAAAGCAGGCGGTGACGAGAGAGTGAAAGAATGAAGAGTAGTGGACGACAATTGAAGCGAAGTTGTGACTCTTGTGGGATGGTTCTTAGATGGTGCTAGTAATTAGGGTTATGGTTAGGGTTTGGAAGGGTAGTTTGGTATTATTTAAAAAATAAGGGTATGTAGTGAGATAAAATCAAACTTTTTAATTTAGGTGTATTGTGAACTAAGTAAATAGGAGAATATAGTGTGAACTAAGAGGTTTAGTAGTATGTAAATAGGGCATTTTGTTTCAAATTTTACCCATTAATTTATCTGTTGACTTTTTCACTATTTGTTCAAATTATTTTCTATTTGTTTAAATTTATTTCTATCTGTTTAAATTATTTTCTATCTGTTTAAATTTTTTTATCTGTTCAAATTTTTTTATCTGTTCAAATATTTTGTCTGCTTGTTCAAATACCTGTCTAAATTTTATTACTTGTTCAATTTTTTCCCTTATTTATTTAAATCTATTGTAGATTTTTCTAACAATCAATCTTCAATCTGACCCTATCCATTCAAAATTCCTATACATAAAAATTATCTGTTCAAAAATCTATTCAAAATTTCAATATGTTAAAATCATTTTTTAATTAGTTGCATTTTTTTTTTTGAACTTATCTATTCAAAAATCTGTTAAATTCCTGTATGTTCAAACTCTATCCACAAACTCACTTCTCTCTCTATCTATTTAAATAGTTTCTTTTTCTCTCTCTACTTACATAATCAAAATAATTTTTTTTTTTTTAAAAAAAGGGTAGATCTGTTCATCAAGGCCAAATCCAAAATCAACACAACAACAACAACAATAACAAGAAGATCTACCAAAAAAAAAAAAAAAAAAAACCCTGATGTAGATCAATCTAAGAGAGAGAACAAGCAAGCAACAACTGTTGTAGATTTTTCTATATTAATAGACATTTCAACATCATCATCTGCTAAAATTCACTATTAACAATCAATCTAACAAATCTTAATCAATCTTCTAACAATCAATCTATAATGTTGAAGTGTCGATTAAGGCTTCTATAAAAAAAAAAAAATAGATCTATTCTATTGCAGATTTTTCTAACAATGCAAGGATGACTTATGGCGAGTTTACAGTTATAGTGGTGTGAGATTGTAGATAGAGAGATCACGCGATGTGGATAGTGAAGTGGCGGAGGACGACGGATAGTGGTGGTTCAGATTGTGCCACGAGTAAGGTGGTAAAGGTGGAGGCAGAGACAGTAGTAGCAGTAGTGGTGGAGTAGCGAAGGGTGGAAAGAAGTGGTGGTGAGAGAGAATGAGAGAGATCTTGAAACAGTGGTGGTAAAAGAAGCAAGGATTTGTTCACGGATTGAACCTCTTAATGGTGGCAAGCAGCAGCAAAACAAAGAGTGATGGAGGGCAACTGAGCGATCTAAGGTCTCTCTCTCTCTGTCGCTCGCTCATTCCATGAAATGTTGTCTCTCTATTGCTTTATGGAGTTATTGACCACTCTAGCAGCGGAGCGGCAGTAGCGAACGAGGTCTCGACACCTCTTCCTTTTTCACTGATCTCTCTTTCTCTAGGCCCGTTTGTTTTGGGAGATAGAATGGAAGGGATTGATAGTGAGGGGATTAGTAGTGAGGGGATTAGTAGTGAGGAATTATTAAATTATTTTTATATAAAATAATAAAACAAATAAAAAAATATAAAAAATTAAAAATTATATTTAAAAAAAAATTTCCAATATATAAAAAATAAAAATAATAAAAAAATTTCTAATCCCCTCACTATTTTTCTAATACCATCTCTACCTCCTCCTTACCAATCCCCTCTCCAAGGGTATTAGTAATACCAAGGGACTAATAGTCCCAAGGCCTTCTCCCAAAACAAACAAGGCTATTACTAATACCTTGGTATTAGCAATCCCAATCCCTTTTTTCACTGATCTCTCTTTCTCTAGGGTTTTAAAATCTCTTTTTCTTATTTTGCTCTGTGTGGTTGAAATATCTCTCTCTCTCTCTCTCTTTTGTTTTGCTCCATATGGTTGATGTGGGGTATATATAATATGGATAGCTTAGTCATTTCACAAAGGCTTGTTCTTATGGACATAGTAAAATAACACCTGGACCTTTGAGCAATAAATATTCAACTTTAGACTGTTCGGTCGAGCGCCCAATTTAAATTTGATGAAGATAGGTACCTTTTGCTGCTCTAACTCTATCAATTATAATATTTAGTATTTCTCAAATCTTTTCATCAAATGAAAGATGGATGTACCTTTCATCAAATCAATGTTCATAGTCATTGGAATTGCAAGTCATTTTTACCACCGAATGACCAACCTGATGTTAGGCTGGTTGTCACCCCAGAGGACCACCTCCTTGTAAAAATTTGTGAAAAAATTATACTGGCCAATCGACTGGTTAGACATCCGCCCGATCATTCACTCAATCAACTAATGTTTTGATGAAAGTTTAAAATCAATTTTTATTCAAATTTGGTGAAAAAAAATATACAACGTTAGAGATGCTCTTCGTTTGGTCTTTTTAATCAATAAATTTAGGGAGTCTCCCTAATTTATTTTAAAAAATTATTAATTGTCTACATAACAGTTCACTTTAATATGGAAGTTATTTTTATTTAAAAAGAAAAAATATATGTACAATAATATAGGCTCAACATAATTCAATTCATTAAGTTATCAATCTGTTTATGTAAAAAATACAAAAATTATATATTTTGACTAAAACACAAGTTTTGATTAAAACCAAGAGGTTTTGTGGTCATTTGTGGGTGTGCTAAGGAAATAGTGCCTAAATTGTGGAACATGTACTTGGAAAAATCTAACTTCTGAAAATGAAAGGTTGTACGAGGCTTGAAGGGATAAAAGATATCCTGATTCTTGTTTTGCCTCAATTAAGAGGATTTAAAATATCCATTGAGTTTTTAATTCTAAAACGAGAGGTAAATAAAGGGAAATAGGCACCAAAAAATATACTTTCATAAATTCATTGGATTAAACACATAAAAGTATAAAAACAAGTTTGAAAACATTAAATTTAGTTATAAAATGGATGTAAACACAATCTAAGTGGATGTTTGGCATCTCCTAAAAAAGTTAAAAAGTCACTGAAAAAGAAAAAAAGTAAACATTATTCCTATGTTTGGGCGAGAAAAAGATGCTGAATAGACAGAGGGCAAAATTACGAATTTGCCCTTTTAAATTCAACAGCCAAGAGTGCATGTCAATGTACCTATCTTTACACATTTTACCAAATGTATTGACGTGGCTAATTGTAAGCTACGAATTTCCAAAGTCAACAAAATTTTGAAATGCACTGAATGCACACGTATGTGTTAGGAAGGGTATAAGAGTAATTTTGATATTTGATACAATATTTTATTACATATTTTTTTGTAAAAAGTCAAAAAGTTATATCCCAAAGATATATCTTTTTTCTCTTTACTTTTTTAGCTAAAAAATCTAAAAGTGCACTTATATAGATCACCCAAACAACTCCTAAGTCCCAAAACAATATCTATAAAGGCCAAAAACCATTAATTTGACACGGGTGTCATGAAAATTAGGAATTTAAGGCTAAATCTATGACAAAGATGCCTTTCAAGACTACTCCTAAGTTAAACTAGAACTAAGACTAAGGATAAATAGCACTGAACAATGTAATAAGTGGTGTTGAATGTTGAATTGATTAGGGTTTACTCTATCTTCATTTCTTATATTTATATATACTGAAACCTCTTGAAAATCACGAACAACCTCCTAGAAATCATCAACAGCTTCTTGGAAATCTCTATAAAATCCTAAAAGTGTGGGGCGCTAGATTGCTTCCTGAGCTAACACTTGTCTCAATTTCCTTGTTCTTTTCAACAGTTTGTTGGTTTGTTCCTTATGGATAGTGTTGACTAGATCCTCTTGAAAAACATGACCCGTTAGATAATGGATGGGATTTTGGATGGCTGCCACTTGGCCTTGCTTAATCAACGCACGTCTATTTTGTAAGAGACGTTGCACATTTTTTAAATGGCACCGTTGGATTACTTCTGGTAGTGGATAAGATACTAATTAGATCAAAGTCATGTACCCTCCTACTTAAACTGTTTGAACTTCAACAATATCCAAATATATTTAAATATTTAATATATAAATATATATTGATATATCCATCAAGAGAGAGAAAGAAGGGAGCATGTGATTGTACCGCCTTTTTATAGGGACTGAGTACAATCTTCTCATCATTGCCAACCCTTCCCATGACCATCATTCAAACTTGCTAAAGTCACCCATTTAACGATTTTGATTTCAACCTGACCCTTTTAATTGCTTTTGGATCTGAGAACTCTTGTATCTAACTGTTGTTCAGCTCATTTCTATCTTGTTATTTGTTGAGTTTGCCTATTGGGAGTTTTGGTTGTGTTTGAAACATGTTTGGAAGTTAGTTTTTAAAGAGTTGTTGCCCAGATTTTAGCTTGTTTGCTCAAGCGATCATTCCTACGCTTGAGCGGTCTTTTATAGTCTGCAAAAGTACTGAAAGTTTGATATATTCGCTCGAGCGGTCTATCTTGTGATCGAGTGATCTTTTACAGGTTTGAACTACTGGGAGGGGGTCATTGTAGCACCCCGAAATAATTACAATAAACTGGGAGTAACGATTAATTAAATAACATTGTAATCCGAGAATAAAGTCCTCCATTCATATACTTCAGGGGTACAAAAGAGTAACACACGCATTTATACATTCAAAAGCCCTAACCCTAAATCTATAGCACGTGTTATAAACAAAAGATATGAAATAAAAGTTAAACAGATATAGAATAATGCCTTATTGGCTATAATTTTCCAAGGTAGTGCTTGATTACATCAAAAGTGAGTTTAAACTCAATACAAATAAAGCCCTGGGCTTGTACAAAATAAATACAACAAAAACAAAAACAGAAGCTCTTGGCTCCAAGTCCTCCCAAGCTATTGCCTTGGTGGAGGTATATCATCTGTACATGAAAATGGTTTTACCACGTATAGTGAGCCAAAGCCTAGTAAAGATACTCTAACACAATGTATGAATCTTAACAGAGTTATAAGATGAATGCATATGCAATGCTCATGCTACAAACGTTTTATATCTCTTTCCAAAAACTATGTAATGCCATGTTATATCACAATAGAAAATAGGGCAGTGTATACAACACTGGGAATCTCTAGGATGTGTCTACAAGTAGGCTACAAGCAATACCAATTGCCATTTTTTTGATACTAACTGGAAGGCTTGGCACTTATCTGCGTGGTTTTTCTGAACTTTCACCAAGGACACACAGGCCAACATAATACCGTAACTACACACTCCCATCCAGATTCACCAAGGTATTCACTCATTTTTCTCAAAACGATAACCATTTTCAATGTGTCAAATATGTTACAATGCTCAATACAATGGATGCAAAATTTGTTTCAATTCACCTAATTCTCATGCAATTTTTACAACAATCATAGATATCCTTCACCGATAGCCTAAAATAGATATCACTAAACAAATAATTCAATTTCAACACAGATATACTTTCCAACATTTCCAAGTAGGAGTGATAATTCATATCCAATTCCACCACCACCATCATCATTGTTCCAATTCCATAAAACCAACATCAATTCCTTTTTTTCTTTTTTCAAATCAAATTTTTGCAATTTAGGGCAAACCCCCCCTTTCTTTGAAAATCAATCTCATGAATAAAATCCACCATTTATCACACCTAACCATTTTTACAAAGCCACAATCATATACAATAATCCATTTTGAAAACCCCTTTTTTGATTTCAAAACCAAAACCCTAAATTTTACCCAAAAATCTCGAAATCACAATATCCTTTTTAAAAGACAAATAACTAAGTTAAAAATCATAAAAAGAGTCAAAGTAATCCCTACCTCAAGAAGAAGATCCAAAGGAAAGATGGGTAAAACTTGACAGAGCTGAAAGCACGAACTTCTTCAATTAAAACGATGCCCTCGACGTGCTCTACCTTTTGAACAAAGGATCTAAGGTGAGAAAATCACTAGATCAAGGTGTATTTGGGCCAAATTTTCAACAACTAGAGAGAATGAGAAGATCTGGAATTTAGAGAGAGATAGAGAAAGAGAGAGATGGGTGAAAAGGTGATCTAAAAAGTGATCTTTACAACTTGATATACGCGCAAACCACTTGAGCGCTGGAATGGTTGCTCGAGCGACCAAGCACAACAAGTTAGACCGCTTGTAGACATCCCATTTTTGACCGCCCTTAAGACTTAGGCGCCTCAAGTTGATCACTCGATGATGAAGGTTATGATGTGTAAATGTTCGATTTCTTCAACAAGAAGAGCTTCTAAATCTCAACCTTACACCCCATTTTTGACCAAAACTATTTTAGACCTTAAAGCCCTCTCTTTCAAAATATTTTTAAAAATGTTTCTATGATGTTCTGAAGCTCGCATTTCGTTAAATACTGCACTTTTTGGTAAATCGGGAGAGGACAAAGTGGAAATAAATGAAAAGGAGGTGAACTCTTTGAAAAAATATTTAAAAAATCTTATTTAAAGGTTTGGAGTTGAAGAAAATTGGAGGAGAGGGAAGAAAACTAGTTGGGGAAATGGTTGAGTATGAAACCGTTAAGAGAGAACTGAGCAGCCTTCACTAAATTAGGCCTATATTTTTGCACACTAAGACTTTAGTTGTAAGGCCACCACCATTGGAAAATGAACTTCAAGGGCTTCAATTTAGACTCAATAATCTCCTAAATCCGAGTTCGAATAAGGGAGATATGGTTGTTTGAGTTTAGGCATCAATCCGATTAAAATAGAAATGAGCAACCTTCACTAAAATAGGAATATCTCTTTTCACACTTAGAATTTAGATGTGAGACTATTACCATTGGAAAGTAGACTTCTGGGACTTCAATTTAGACATAAGAATCACCTAAAACTGAGTTTGGATGAAGGAGATATGCCTGTTTGAAGTCGAGTCTGGAAATAGATTTTTGTGGCCAGTAGGCCACTACTTGTAGACGCCCACTATTAGTGGCTGGTCGGCCACTACTTCTGGCCTGTCGGTGTCATGACCCGAACCCGCCCTCGTGGGTTAAGGACATAACCAGCCAGTAATCATGAGATTACCTACGGCCTCAAACCAAACCAAATGTATGTTAACAGAGTTAATAGAGGCCAAATGGAAGCAATTTAAAACTTTGTCCATAGAGCTGTGCTTACATGGCACATTATAACAAACCATACATGTGCATATTAATAACTCACAACCAAAATATGTATTACACATGGTTCAGTACATACAGGATTATATATGTCTAAGTCAACCTAAGAAAACTATATACAACATATTTAGAGACTTCGCCTACATGACAAAATAAAACAGAATGACAAAAAGGCGAAGACAGGTCTCATGCGTGAGACGCAAGGGCTGACTCTTCAAAACTTGTGTCGTTTCTCACAGACTTCACTGGGGCTGGGTTTGGACTTCTCTTGGCTCACCTACAACACATGAATGAGCGTGAGCGAAAGCCTAGTGAATAATATCAAATGAAGGAGTTATACAAACGGTATGTAGAACAACATGCTTCAAACAGCCTTGGGCCCAATTCATATTTTCATTTATGTCAAACTGGCCTTTGGCCCATTCATTTATTCGTATCAAACTGGCCTTTGGCCCATTCATTTATTCATGTCGAAACGGTCTCTGGCCCATTCATTCATTCGTGTCAAAACGGCCTTTGGCCCATTCATTCTTGTCAAAACGGCCTCTGGCCCATTCATTCATGTTAAAACGGCCTCTGGCCCATTCATTCATTCTTATCAAAATGGCCTCTGGCCCATTCACTCTATCATTCAGATCAAGCTGGCCTTTGGCCCATTTATTTGGCATAGCAACATTGTCCACCAATCGAATCAACGAACTTATAAAACTTACATAGAAGTAAGTAATTTGGACAACAACATATTTCAGATATCTTTGTTAAGATATTACTCACAGTGATCGGTTGGTTGGTTTGCCCTGGAGCTCGACCCTACACATTCCATGAACACAAAAGGGTCACAAACAATTCAATCCGTTCTAAATTCACATTTTCCTCTTTAGGCTTCATTCTTATCTCTTTAACTCAATTACAATGCTCCATGCATGCTTAAGAGTACTTAGAAGTGAAAGAGGATGGAAAACAAAACTGAGAATGCCTTTACAAAATTTCAGAAAACAGGGTCCCCGCTCAAGCATGGAATTCCCCATTCGAGCGGACCCATGAGGTCTGCAAAAGTGCTGGATGCATCAAAATTACGCTCGAGCGTGAACTATAGTGCTCGAGCTGAAGATCTGTCTACATAGCTTCCCGCTCGAGCGTTAACTTCCCCACTCGACCGGACATCCAAGTCTGCAAAAGTACTGGGAGCACGAAATTCATGCCCGAGCGGCGGTTTCCCCCGCTCGAGCGGACATCAAATTTTCTGGGTTTTCCAGAATATGTTCTTGAGCTCCAATTCGATATTCAATGGTTCTAGATGCATGCTTTTGGCTCAAACTTCACATAATCATATACTAACATGGTACCAACACCAAATTACAACACAATGGAGCTCAATTTCACAAATTAATCACATGCATGTCCCACTCTACACCAAATTCACTTCCAACATAACAAATTCATGCATTCAAACTCGTATTCTTATAATTTGTATATGCATGTGAGATATACTCATTGTTCCCAACTTAATTGGCAAAGAGATGATCAAATACATGGACCTCAATCAAAAATCAACATGAATTACATACTTTATGCCCAAACATGGAAATTCATAGCAATTTCCTACATGCATGCATACATTGACCTTCAATTCAACAAAATCAACCCAATTTCATCATACTCAATTAAATTCATGTTCTTGAGCATTAATCAAACTTGAACTCACAAAATTACAAATTAAAGTTCATGAATTCACTTACTTAAAGGCTCCAACTTCCCAAATTATGGTCAAATCTAGAGTTGGCCTTCCAATCTTCACAAACTTGAGCTAAACACCCAACTCTCCTTCTTCCTCTCTCTCTAGCCGACCCTCTCTCTATTCTTAGAGTTAAAATCAGCCACAATGGACAAAAGAGAGGAATTGAACACATAGTGGCCCTCTTATAGCCCTACTAGATCACATTATTTTAATATCAAATAATTGAGCACTTAATTAATCGTTCTGAATCTAATTATTTTGATCCGAATCAATTTTTCAATTAAACTTCACCGTAGGCTCTAAAAATTATGCTAATCACAATGGCGCGACCAATTTTGGTTTCAGTTGCCGATAGGGCCTTCAATTTAATTTCCAAAGCAGACAATCAAACATATATTCCTACGATGAATAGATAGAAATTCAAAACCACATATTTTCACATAATGGCACACAAAATCATATCAAATACATAATCATATTCATGTTAAGGACCAATTAGCATACTACAGAACAAGGATATTACAGTTGGCCACTAGTGTAAAGCCCAGATATTTTTTCCAGCTGTCCCCAAAAAGCTCCAGCTGTTCCTATATACATATTTCCAACCTATAAGGCTATTTTCTATATATACTTGACCTTTCCTCATGTTTTTAGGTTACAAAAAATTCCAAAGGGACCAAAACTTGAAATTCTCTCTCTATCTCTATCTTGCAACCTATACACTCTCTCTCTACACTTCCTAAACCAATATTGGAGCTCTCCTTGCTGAGATTATTAAGTCCAAATTTCAGCCTTTGAGAGTGAAAGACTTGTTGTTTGTGAAACGAAGTGTTATTCTCTACACTACTTTTTCCTCATCTTTTCTTACTGTTTTTGAACTATTTTTGACTATTTTTATGGGCTGGAACTTGTGGTTTAAAGCTACCAAAGGTGGAGGGGTTAATCACCCTTCATTAAACCTTGCTCTCTAAGCTTTTGCCCTCGTGTTTCCCATTCTTTTCTTAACTTTTTTTGAGATTTTTACCACTGAATTTCAGAGTTTTTTAGAGGCTAAAAATGTTGTTTTGAGGTCCCAAAAATGGAGGGGGTAGCCTCCCCCTTCTTGTGCTTGTTTACTAGCTTAACTTGCTCCATATTTTAGCTTATTGTTTTAGCTATTGTTAACTTAATTCTAGCACTTTTTTGGATTGTTTTAGCACTGTTTTATAACTTTTTTTAGTTGTTCATTGTATTTGAGCTTTAGCATGCTTGTAGTGTAATAATCCTCATAGGCTTGGTGGTTTAGGCTTTAGCCACCAACCTATTTGAGTTGATAGCATTTATTTCAAGCTTTCCATACTTGTGATCACCTCTAATCATCTCTGCAACCTTGCCCATTTCTTGGTTTTTCCTTTGTTTTGAAAGTTGTTTCAAACTACTTGCTTGTTTAAGCTTGAGATTGAGGTCTTGTGCTTAATGGTTTAATCCCTTTGGAGGTTCATTACTAATTACATGACACTTCTCTCATGCCTAAAATAACTCTTGGTTTGATGCTCCTTTCCATTAGAGGACTTAAAGCTCACTTTTGGGCTTAATTGACTAAGGAATGGTTAGTAATTAAAATGAAGTAATAAAATAGAGACTGAAATGATGCAAGATAAAATCAACTTGGGTTCAATTAGACATTAATTGAACCCATTGAGTCTTGAGTTGTTTCATATTTGTTAGTGATGTAAACGATTCAAGAGTCAATGTCAACCACTTCCCTTGATCAATCCATGATAGGGAGGAGGTTTGAGAGTCTTTATTTGTGCATTTATTGAAATTGTACACCTTGGTTTATAGGCCATCATGCAATGAAATTGCATCAATTGATGGCTTGTGAATTGAGCTTGCCACTCCTTTGAGCTGTTTCGATGATAAAAAGGGGTAAGGTGTACAAACATATCTTGAGGAATACCCTATTTGTACTCTGTATGCCTTCTGTTGCAGCAGGGGGAACCAAGCTTTAGTGGCTGGCCGGCTACTATTTCTGGACAGCAGGCAACCATTTGTGGTCAGTTGGCCACCACTTCTGGCCTGCTGGCCATTTTTGTAAAATTTAGCAGCTGCTTTTTTAGAACAGAATAGAGCAGAGGCTGAGGTGAAAGATGTTCTACTGTGTAACAGAAGCATTCTGGCAGCAAAACAATGTGCTTTTCAGGCGAAAATCTGTGCATGCGTGAGCATTCCTTGCTTCCTGGGGGCTGATTAATTACTTATTTCATGTCGTATTCACGTTGTAATTAATTATCTATATGTAATTAATTAGTTAGTTCATAGAATAGTTAATTAATTAATTGGTTCTGTAATAACTAGCTAGCATAGTTAGTTTATTTGTGTTGTAATAGTTAATTAATTCATTTTGTAATAGTTAGTTAATTAGCTTAGCTAGTTAGTTAATTAGCTTAGCTAGTTAGTTTATTCGGACCCTTCTGCGCGAGGGCATAATTGTAATAATGTGTATGTCTTCCAACTCCATGTCTTTCTCCCTTTTATTTGACTGCTTATGATGGTTAGTTTAGAGCATCATGTTTTGTTTAGTATCTCTCATGTCTTGCATCCATTGTCTTACATGCATTGAGCTCGGCACGTCATTCTGACTTGCATTGTAGTTAAACACTTATTTGAATACGTACTTAGACTGCATGCTATCAAATTGACTCGCATGACATACCTAGTAGCCAAGCTTATTAGTTGCATATCGCATGTGTTGCATTAGTCATATCACATAGTTAGTATCATGCATTATTCTAACTTTGTCACCTTTTTTGGCTTGGAATACTAGGTAAGCTTTTATTTACTTTAGCATATTGCATGAGTGTGGTTGTTGCCATGTCTAGCATGCTTGCCATGAGGCTAATTGCTTAATTGATAAATTGTTTGAATGCTTGTGGATAAGGCTAGTTGCTTGAATTGGGATAGTTTGATTAATATACATTTGAGCCCACTTTTTCAAGTGGCACATTCACAAACTCTTTTAAAAAACAAACATGAAATCAAATGTTCCAATTTTGGAAAAATAGTCTATACTTGTGTGCGCATCACATAGTAATGTTAGCCTAATAAATCAAAACGAGAGCATATAATGTAAATAAGATTCACATCATGATTAGTAGAGGCCGATCTTTTGATCGAGCAAGTGGGGGTGCTCAATTCATGACCTTCCCCTCTCGTACCTAAGTTCCTGAGCCGAGACAATCTCGGTGATGACGGACACATGGCTTTTGGCACGAGTCATGGTGTCATGACCCGAACCCGCCCCTATGGGTTAAGGACATAACCGGCCAGCAATCCTGGGATTACCTACGGCCTCAAACCAAAACAAACGTAACTCAACAGAGTGAAGGGGCCAAACAGAAGCAAAATTTTTTAAACTTTGTCCATAGAGTCGTGCTTACATGCACTTCAAAACAAAACATGCATATACACGTTAATAACCCACATCCAAAATACAGTACCATAAAATTCTTTACAAACAGGATCATTCGAACTAAGTCAACCCATAATAGAACTATATACAAGAATACACAAGCCCTTGCCAACAAGACAAAATATAAATACATAACAAAATGGCAAGGATGGGTCTCGTGCGTGAGACACAAGGCTGACACTCCAAAACTCATGTTGTTCCTGGCTAACTTCACTGGGGCTGGGTTTGAACTTCTCTTGGCTCACCTACAAACACATGAATGAGCGTGAGCGATAGCCCAGTGAATAATATCAAATACAAAAAAACTACATAACAATGTAGAACAACATGCTCCAAACGGCCTTCGGCCCAATTCATATTTATATTTAACAGATATATATGACTATACGAAATTCGAATCAAGTGACCGTAGTTTCAACATTCTGGCCTTTGGCCTATTCAGATTCCCATTCTTGTCAAACGGCCTTCGGCCCATTCATTTATTGTCAAAATGGCCTTCGGCCCGTTCATTTATGTCAAAACGGCATTCGGCCCACATATTCGTGTCAAAACGGCCTTCGGCCCACTTATTTGTGTCAAAATGGCCTTCGACCCACTCATTCATGTCAAAACGACCTTCGGTCCATTCATATATGTCAAAACGACCTTCGGTCCATTTAGTTCTATCAAAACGACCTTTGATCCATTTATGTTTATCAAAATGACCTTTGGTCCATTTATGTTTATCAAAACGACCTTTAGTCCATTTATGTTTATCAGAACGACCTTTAGTCCATTTATGTTTATCAAAACGACCTTTGGTCCATTTATGTTTATCAAAACGACCTTTGGTCCATTTATGTTTATCAAAACAACCTTTGGTCCATTTATGTTTATCAAGACGACCTTTGGTCCATTTATGCTTATCAAAACGACCTTTGGTCCATTTATCTATTCATGTCAGACTGTTGTCCAGAATCCCAATTAGTAACTCATATAGCTTATAAGGGAGTAAACCATTGGACATTCACAAGCATTCAAACATCGATATTACTTACCATGATCGGCTTGTGGATTTGCCTTGGAGCTTGACCCTACACATTTCATGAACACAAAAGGGTCACTAACAGTTCAATCCGTTCTTTAATTCACATACTCCTCATTAGGCTTTATTCTTATCTCATTAACTCATTTACAATGCTTAACATATGCCTAAGAGTGCTTATAAGCAAAAGAGAACGGAAAAACAGAACACAGAATGCATTTTCAAAATTTCAGAAAATAGGGTCCCCGCTCGAGCGTGACATACCCCGCTCGAGTGGACCCTTAAGGCATGCAAAAGTATTGGTTGCACGAAAAATACACTCGAGCGTTAAATATAGAGCTTGAGTGGAAGGCTTGTCTACAAAGCTCCCCCGCTCGAGCGTGAAATACCCCGCTCGAGCGGACACCAAGTCTGCAAAAAGTACTGGGAGCACGTATTTCCCGCTCGAGCGGCACTTCCCCCCTGCTCGAGCGGACATCAAAATTCTGGGTTTCCCAGATTGTGTTCTTGAGCTTCAAATCGACCTTCAACCAATTTTTCTTGCATACAATGGCTCCAATCTCACATATATTTGTACTAACATGGTACTAACACTAGAATACATCAACATGGAGCTTAATCTCATGAATCAAATACATGCATGGCTCATTTTCCACCAAACTCATTACCAACATAACAATGTCATGCATTCAACCTTATAATTTGTACATGCATGTGATGATTCTCAACTTAGATAATACAATTGGTGATTACATCATGAGCTTTAACCAAAACTCTACATGAATCATGTATTTCAAGCTCAAACATGCAAATTTAAGACAATTTCTTACATGCATGCACAATTTAGCCTTCAATTCAACAAAACCAATTCAATTTCATCATACTCAATTAAATTCATATTCTTTATTCTTATTCAACTATGAATTTACAAATATCAAACAAAAAAACCATGATTCAAGGGTTAATTACTTACCCAGAAGCCTTAAACACTCCAGTTCTAGCCAAATCATGAGCTTAATCTTCAAATTCCCAAGCTTGAGCCAAAAATTACACAATTCTCTCTCTCTCTCTCTCTCTACAGTCGGCTCTCCTCTAATTTTGAGTCCTAAACTTGTCCAAATGAAGCAAAAAGAGAGAATAGAGGGTGTAGTGCCCTTACCCAACAAAACACACTATTGGCATTATAATAATAATAAAGTAATGGGGCACTAATTCACTAATTTAATCAACTTGATTTAATCCAAATCAATTTTCAATTAAATTTCACCGTAGGCTCTAAAAATTATGCCAATCACAATGGCGCAATCAATTTCAGGTTCTGTGGCCGATAAGGCCTTCAATTTAATTTCCAAAGCAGATAATCAAACAGATATTCCTACGGTGAACAGATAGAAATTCAAAACCACATATTTTCACATAATGGTTCACAAAATTATATCAAAACACATAATCACATTCACATTAAGGACCAATTAACATATTATGGAACAGGGGTATTACACATGGGTTTCCTAAATTTTCCAAAATTATTTAGGTGGTGACTCTGTATCTGGCAAAGCAGTCAATTTTTAGCAATTTGATTTAAAATCGATTTTTCAAAAGTTTTTCCAGATTTGGACTCTTTGGTGTTTATCTATTTCACATTGCACTTGTGAGATCAGATTTAGAACCGCAGGAGTCCGAATTATAGGGCTAGTCGTCTTCCAAAAGAGCGTGAAAAGTTGAGCTACATCGCTCAAGCGACCAAGGTGACCGCTCAAGCGAAAAATACCACCCTTGTAGTACCTGCAAAAGTACTGAGAGTTCCAAAAGTCTACTTGAGTGCAAGAAGGATCGCTCGAGCCAAGACCGCTCGAGCGCAAGAAACATCGCTTGAGCAAAGAATGTTATACTCCTAGTAGTTTTACAGGCCTGCAAAAGTACTAGAAGTCCTCAAAGTTCGCTTGAGCACAAGAAAGTTCGCTTGAGTGAACAATAAAAAATCTACGCAGCACAGTTTTGAAAAAACTAACTCCCAACCTGTTTCAAACACAACCAAGATACTCCAATAGCCAAACTCAACAAGGAACAAGATGAAAGAAGACATGAACAACCATTAAGGCAAGAAAACCTGGATACAATACAATAAATGGGTTGGGTTTAAACTAGAGTCGCTATAACCTCCCCTCATAAGGGATTTCGCCTCTAAAATTTTAAAATCAACACAATAACCGATGTATTTAAATAAATTACAACAACTCATAACCATGACTCATCCACTGGTCATTCAATCTCAAAATAATGATCAACAAGTTTTCAATATTGAATATGTAATTCATTTTGTCCAAAACATATACAATGTTCACATATCATCATCATAACAAGGTTTTCATTACACGTTTCAAAATTAACAAAAAGATCCGGATACTTCTCAAGGACTTCCACATCACGTTTCCAAGTTGCCTCCTTAACCCCATGGTGTCTCCACAACACCTTTGCCAATGGAATTGTCTTGCTTTGCAAGACTTGGTCCTATGTATCTAGTATTCTAACCGGTCTATCCTCATACGAGGAATCCTTATCTATCTCCAACTTGGCCAATCCAACACATGTGACAGATCTGGCTTATATTTCTCAAGCATACAGATATGAAACACGTCATGAACCTCGGAAAGCTACGACAGCAAGGCTAAACGATAAGTTACCTCCCTAATGCGCTCTAAGATCTCAAAAGGCCTAATAATCTAGGAGATAACTTTTCTCTCTTCCCAAACTTCATCAGACCCCATCTAAGTGATATTTTCATGAAGATGTGATCTCTGACCTCAAATGATAATGGCCACCTCCTATAGTCGGCATAGCTCTTTTGACGACTCTGAGCTGAAACCAACCTCTTACGGATAAGTGCAACCTTCTCTGTTGTTTCCCGGACTAACTTAGGACCTAACATTGGTGCGTTACCTACTTCGACCCAACACATAGGAGATTTACACGGTTGGCCATACAAGGCCTCAAATGGTGCCATGCCAATACTTTCCTGAAAGTTATTGTTGTAGGCAAATTCCACTAAAGGCAAGTGCTTCTCCCATGACCCCTTAAAGTCAAGAGCACAACCCTGAAGCATATCTTTTAGGATTTGAATGGTACACTCTGACTGTCCATCAGTTTGAGAATGATAAGTGGTACTAAATGTTAATCTAGTGCCTAAGGCATTCTGTAGGCTTTGCCACAATCGAGTTGTCAAACATTGATCTCTATCTGAAACAATAGTTATAGGGACCCCGTGAAGTTGCACTATGTCTCTAACATAAAGGTCGACAAGGTAATCTACTGAGTCACTCGTGCGTATAGGTACAAAGTGTGCTGACTTGGTTAAACAATCAACTATCATCTACATATCATCATTACCCTGTTGAGCCCTCGAATGACCCACAACAAAATCCATAGTGACATGCTCCCACTTCTACTTGACTATAGGCAAGGGTTGCAACAAACCCGTTAGCCTCTGATGCTCGGCTTTCACTTGTTGACAAGTAAGACACCTTGAAACAAACGAGGCTACGTCTCTCTTCGTCTCCCTCTACCAAAAAGGGCCACTAAGGTCGCAATACATCTTGGTGCCTCTTAGATGTACCGCAAGGCGTGAATGGTGGAACTCTCGAAGTACCTCTTCAATACAAGATTCCAACATGAAAAAATGGTCAAGATATTTAACACTCGAGTTAGAATACACGTTCAAGCCCTTCTCTACCTTTTCACTAGATATCTTTTCTCGAATAGACTCTACCTAATGGTCACCCCATTGTGCTTCTATTACTCGGTTCACAAGTGTAGGTTGGGCAACCATAGTAAACAAGGCTGCAGACTCAACGGCCTCACTAAGATGCAAGTCAAACTTGCCAATAACACCTAACATCTCCCATTCCCGAATGACAATACTAGTTACACTGCTAATGGATTTCCTACTCAAGGCATCAACCACTACATTGGCCTTTCCCAGATGGTAGTGTAACTCAAAGTCGTAATCCTCCATAAATTCCATCCACCTTCTCTGCCTCAAATTCAAATATTTCTATGAAAACAGATACTTCAAACTTTTGTGATTGGAGAATATCTTAAACCTCTCACCATACAAATAATGTCTCAAAATCTTCAAGGCAAAGATCACAGTTACTAGCTTTAAGTTAGGAGTAGGGTAGTTTCTCTCGTGTGTTTTCAACTACTATGAGCCATATGCTACCTTCCCCTCTTGTATCAAAACACAATCCAAACCTTCCCAAGACGCATCATAATACACAGAATAGCCTAAACCCCTTGGTGGGTCATTTTACACACAAAAATAAACACTAAACTATACCAAATTCCTTAGAATAATAGCAAGTCCAGGTATTGATCCACATAGACAAATGTGAAATTAAACTAATTTAATTGTTAAATTCCTAAATTAATTTTGATCAAAGAGATAATTGTTCATAAACTAATAATAATTAAAATACTAAGAGATTAAACTAGCAATTAAAAGTAAAATTGGAATTATTGATTTTGGGAAAAACCTAGGGTAATGAATTCACCACTAGTTACATAAATAAGGTCTAAATTTGAAAATCAATTATGTTACGGTTTGAACCAAATAATACCTCGCAACTATAAGTTCGAAGCATTGATCAAGAGAATTATCACGTTCAATGTATAGCCACGAACCATCTCAAGTAGCACGAGTCATTCGCTTTAAACTAGGGTAGCAAAATGACTCATCCCTCGTAGTATGGCTCATCTCATACCTTGAATATGAAATAATAGCAAACCATTGCATGAAAAGCATTCAACAATCACAGAAAGAAAAATACTTGAAGAAATAATGGAAAAATATATTTAAACACTTCTTGAATACCATGCAACTTGTTTAAACCATTACATAATCAAAAACCAAAAAGAAAACCCTATTTACTTGGCTAGAGTTTCATCAAAACCCTAGAAATAGAAGCCTAGCCACTCATGGAGGAGTGGGAAGAGGTAGAAGAAGAAGAAACCCCCATGGAAAATCTTCTTAAAGCTTGAGAATCCTCCTTTCCAAACCCTAGCCCCTCATCTCTTTCGGAATTTTCAGAACCTTAGAGTAGCTTCTTTTTCTTCTTTTTATTCTCAGTAGAACAAACTTGAAATTCTGTGCACGCATCCTTAGGTGGGCCACTTGAGCGCCCACAATTTCTGCTTGAGCGGTGGTGGGCCGCACATGCGGTGAAGTCTAGCCACACGTGCAGTGAGGTAGCAAGCCAAGGATTTTCACTTCTTGCGTGGAGAATTTGCTTTTGTGCCACTTTTCACCTGAATTTGTGTGTTGCCTGCCAAATCTGTACAAGTGCACAAAACACATAATCTTTTCCAAATAAAAAAAATTCAAAGACTATAAATGTACTAAGGGTGTTCATGATTCAACTGCAGTCGGAGAACCTCCAATCTACCATTCGTCCACTAGATTGGAGGATTGAAAAAAATCAATTTGCATCCATCTGCCGGATTGGCGGATGGATGAGAATTGATTTGGCGGTTTAAACTTTTACAAATTTTGAATATAATATAGCAACTTGTCAATATTTCTTTTTTTTTTTTTGGTATAACAATCCAACTCAACATAACCAAAAGATTATTAAGTAAATTGTCAAATACCAATAATAAATACATATAAGAAAACCATGCATTATCAAAACTATTTCGTTATTTTTTTTTAAATTCAAAAACTATTTAATTTGATTTTTTTTAAAAAAAATGAAAAAAATTAGACCTTATATTTTCCACCAAAAAATACCAAATATCAACACTTGCCATTTGATAAAAGAATTTTCAAATTGAATACAAATTGAAAACACAATAGAATATCTAACCTCTTTTTCATTTGAAAACACAAACAAAATATCTAAATAAATTGAAAACACAAAGTCTTACAAATTAGTAGCGGTGCTTGCGATTTGGCGGTTCGGTTGTAGCCAAAAGAACCTCAAATTTGCCATAAGTCCAAAACTAGACAGATTGAAAAAAAAATAATCCGCGACCATCTGCTCGTCATCATGCATCCTTCCAAAATACGGTGGATTGGTTCGGTTTAGTCGGTTTGGGCATATCGAAATATCCGCTACTCACCCCTAAAATGTACTTTAAGTGGCCTTAATGTGGTAGGGATCACAATTGTATTTAGCATATACAACAAGCCTTTAAACCAAAAGGTTACCCTAAGTGGACGAGTATAGTCTCGTAAGGGTTTCCAGAAATGATACCCACAAACATCAACATATTCACATCTGCCCAACAACAATTAATCACACCACTCCACCTAACAATTAACTTATGTGCCAACTAGAGTGCGATATTAAGACATGATGAGTCATTGAAGGCACAGTGGACAAGCATGAAGGAATCTATTGAGCAAGAACCACAATTTAGTATTTCAAAAGTTAAGTCCCTTGTAATTGCAAATACTAGTAAACGCATCATCAGTGCCCTTAGTGTAAAGTGCATTCCCTATAACTACTTAACTGTCCACCATAATTGCCTAGTGTAACTCATAATAACACCCAATATATATAGAAAAACTGAACTTTTGCAACCAGAATTCTCAAATTTTTCTCTATTTTTTCTAGACTGTGCAATGTCCTAATCCATTAAGCTTTTTAATCAACCCATGTAGCAAGCATTGGGCCAATGACTCCCAAACTAGACGGTTTTAGGGCACTAGGTGTGAAGACACCCCTATGGGCTTAATAACTTGAACTGAAAAAAGGCTACGGATCCGAACAAATCATTTTCATTATTTTTCTTTAACTGTGCAATTTCTAGGTCCCTTAAGCCTTTTAATTAACCTATGTAGCAAGTATTGGGCTAATGACTCCCAAACCAAACAGTTTTAGGGCACTAGGTGTAGAGACACCCCTACGGGCTTAATAACTCAAGGTAAAGAGGTTACAAAACCAAATAAGTCAAGTTTTTTTTTGTTTTGTTTTGTTTTGTTTTGTTTTTGTTTTTGTTTTTGTGAGAATCAAGGCTACTCATTTATTCTTTTTTGCAACACTAGCAATTATCAATGATGTATACCAGGGATTAAAATAGAGAGGTTACTGCTATGATAGTGTGTTCATATGAATCAAGGCATACTTATGACAAGTGTATTAATACCACAACCACAAACAACTATCTTAGTGCAAATATCATATACGAGTATTCACCCAATAAACCCTTTTCATTTAAGTCCACTATGCTCCCCAATTAACATATGTTTATATCACCACCATACTAGCAAAAAGCTAACATCAAGTGAAATGGTGCAATCAAGTGCAGCAAGTACAAACATGAATTGTGAAAACATCCTCACTCCCCCCCAACTAGAATACAACATTGTTCTCAATGTAAGCAACTGTGAAGTCGATAGTAGAATGAGAGAGAGAGAGAGAGAGAGAGAGAGAGAGAGAGAGAGAGGGGATATTACCATACGGCGGAGGCGCACATCCAGTGAGACAGGGACGAACCAAACACATACATGTACACAATTTTTTATTAATATTTTTTTTGTTTTGTTTTGTTTTGTTTTTGACTGTACATTATAAAAGAAAACAAAATAGAAAATAAAATAAAATACAGTAAAAATAAATAAAAAAATAAAAAATAAAACACAGAAAATAAACAATATTTCACTGATTAGAATTAGACGGTGGTGGAAAGTACTGCTCAAATAAGGCATGCATCAACATTTGAGTCTCAAATGCCTCATCATGAACCTAGCGCTAAGCTGATCAAAGCGCTGCTAGCTCGACTCCCGATGTGCATAGAAGTCAGTTTGCATAGATACAACTGACTGCTAATACTTGAGTTGGTGAGCATTAATTTGGTCGAATGCCGTCTGAGAGTAATCTCGATACTCCTGATAGTTCGTACAGAGATCAATCATGGATTGCTGAATGGTGGCCTGATTATCCAAAATAGCCTGATATTGCGCGCGTGTCATGCAGAATGGTGGTGGTACTGGCATGGCGATGGGCACTGCCAGAACAACATTGCGGTTGGTCGATGCATCGGGGATGACTAGTGGAGGCGGTAGGTGAGCAGTGGTTTGGCGCCGTTGGGCTTTAGCATAGAGTGATAGTAGCTGAAGCTGAACCTCATTTGGATCGAGTGACTAAGTCCCATGGCCTTTGATTAGTGCTGTAATGAGGTTGGTGAAGGGGAGGGCCCATGTAGAACCACCTCAGGTATTGCATATTTTGATTTCATTCATTATACGGGTCATTTGGTTGAAGATCAATGTAAAGATGTCGACCCAAAACCTAAAATCAAATCAATGCAAGGTGCGGAGGAAGTCCCCTCACCGCTTTTCTTTGTGGCCTAAAGGTATTACATTCTTTTTGAGAACCACATCAAGAAACAGGCAGCAGCATGATAGGTTAGCCCGGCGGATACTGGTGCGGTTGTCATCGTCTTACCACCCCTCATAGAATTCCGTCACTAGTGCCGGGACTGTGAGTTCCCGAGTGAACATCGAGAACTACTTTTCATTGATGGTGTCCATTGAACAGTGGAGAGTTTCAGCAATGGAGGCTGGTGTGACTGCTAACTTAGCCCCATCAACAACTGAAAGAAAGGCTCCTAGGGCCTCATCACTGATATACATGTTCTGATAAAATACTGGCACAATGTGAGGATATGTTGATTCAATGACATTGTAGATGCCCAATAGACCCCGGTCTTCAAGTTGTTGCACACTCCACGTAGTGGGTTTGGTGGCGCTGGAAGAAGGCAATGTCAAAGGGTGTGCTAGATGCAATTTATTTGTTGGCCCAAATGGCGGTTGACACATCCTTACCTCCTAGGTTGGCATTTCGAGGGTGTTTGGGTGCTCGTTAGGATGATGAAGCCATACCTGTACAACATAACATAACCAATGCAACCAAAAACGTGGAAATATTATATTAGAACTCATCAAATATCACATGCATGAGCAAAATCACTCAAATCCTCATTGTCAGCACACCACCGGTTCGCTTTTATTTATTATTATTATTATTATTATTATTATTATTATTTTTGAATACTACCCTAAATTAGCATGAGACAAGTGAGTTAAATTAGATGAGGTACAGTAATGAACTAGAGGTAACAAAAATAAAGAAAGAAAGAAAATAAAACAAAATAAAAATAGAACAAAGAACTAAATAAAGAAAAACAGAGAAACAAAAATATGAAGTAAAAAAAATAAAAAAATTTTGTAGAGAAAAATAAAACAAAATAAAGTAATAAAAACAAAAATAAAAACTAAATCATTAGCCAAACTAAACTAAACAACTACATTAAACACAAATAGGTAACCACAAATTTTTTTTGGGTGGGCCGCACATGCGCCAGAGTGGGCCGCATGTGCAGCGGTCATCTTCTTAGCTGGCCATAAATTTTTTTATTTTATATTTTTATAATGATGATTATAGGCTCGCCTTTTTCCGCGCCCCTGCCTTTCGGAAAAGGTTTGAAAAGGAAGGCCTCACAATTCGGACTTTACTTATGGTTCTGAATCTAGTCTCACAAGTGCAATGTGAAACTGATAAACACCAAAGAGTCCAATCCGGCAAATCGTTTTGGAAAATCAGATTTTAAATCAAATAATGCCAAAATTGGACTGCTTGCCAGATTATAGAGTCGCCACCTAAATATTTTATTTTGAAACAATTTAGGAAACCCTGACTCGTGCCAAAGGCCACGTGTCCGTCATCACCAAAGTTGTCTCAGCTCGGGAACTTGGGTACGAGAGAGGAAGGTCCTGAAATGAGCAACCCCGCTCGCCCGATCAAAGATTGGCCTCTATTAACCATGATATGATGTTTTATAAACATTTATGCGTTCTTATTCCGGTTATTAGCTAACATTACTATGTGATGCACATAAGCAAGTATAGACTAGTCGTAAGACTTGGAACAATTCAATTCATGTTTGTTTTCAAAAATGGTTTGAATTTGCCACCCTCAAGTGGGCTTAAAACATGATTTTGCCACGACAAAGTGGGCTTAAAACGGACATTCGTTGAAACATTCCAATTCAAACAATAAAGCCTTCATCCACATGCATTCATACAATTTAGCACATAAGCACATAGCCTCATGGCAAGCATGCAAAACATAGCAATATGGCAATCACACTCATGCAAGCATGCTAAAGCGTAAAACTCACCTAGTACTACAAGCTAGGAAAGAAAACAAGGTTAGAAAAAATGCAAGATTCCTAACTATGTTAAATGACTAATGCAACACATGCAATATGCAATTAAATAGGCTCGGCGATCTAATCATGGTATATGATACAATTTGATAACATGCTTTGAAACATGTATTCAAAGAAGTATTGAAATTGACAATGCAGTTTGAATGATACGCCGAGCCTTGGTGTATGCAAGACAAATGAATGGATGCAAACATGCGAACATAAGGTATGCTAATTGAAAATGTTCCTATACTAACCAATGAAAGCGGTTAAGTAAAAGGGAGAAAGACGTGGGGTTGGAAGACATGCACACACGCATGCACACTTATTACAACATCATGCCCTCACGAAGGAGGGTCCAAATGAATAATAGATAAGCTAATCTAAGCTAAGCTAACTGATCTAATTAAGCTAATTAGACTAATTATTACAAATCAAATGAATAACTAGCAAACTAATTACTAATTATTACAACACTTTAACTAATTAACAAACTAATTAATTTAAAACGAATGTACACTAACTAAACATGAAAAGGATTAAACTACACTGCCACAGCTTTGCTTCGGGAAGTGGAAGATGCATGCGCTCGGTTTTCGCCCCGAAAAGTCCTCCGTTTTGCTCCCGAGAGGCTCTATTTGCAGGATTGGACATAACCTTACCAAAAACTTGCTGAGGATTGCACCAGTGGCCTGCCGGCTATGGTAGGTTGCTGCCAGCCCCCTACCGGCCAAAAATGTGCCTTGTCAGCCAAGAATGAGGCACTACCGGCCACTGGTGCTCTGAGTTACCACACTACAACAGAGCATAAATAGAGAAAAATGGAGGTTTTCCAGGGGTTTATTTGTACTGTGCCCCTCCTTATCATCTCAAACCTCAAAGGAGTGGCACACTTGGATCCAAAACCACCAATCAAGCATTTTCAATGCATGATGGCCAAGAAACCAAGGAGTACAATTTCATTGTATGCACAAATAAGACTCAAAGGACCACCACCCTATCATGCATGATCAAGGGTGATGGAGACCAAAGAAAATGGCACATTTCATCACTATTGAGTATGAAATGTCCCATTTGCCTTGTGTTTGAATTAATGTCCGATCCGAACACATGTAATGCAACACAATATGCTTATCTTGCTCAAGGTTTACTTATCATTTTTGTTTACTCATTTTAGTTACCGATCCATTCTTTAACCGGTTAGTCCAAAAGTGAGAGTCCTCTAAAGAGAAAGAAGTGTCAACCAAAGGATGATGTCAGGCAAGAGAGAGATCATGCCTTTGGTTAGTAGAAACCCTCAAAAGATGATTAAAACCATTAAGCACAAATCTCAATCTCAAGCTTAAAGAATCCCAAGCTTGAAGTAACTCTCAAAAGCAATTGAAAGAGTGAAACAAATGAGAATGTGATAGAGCTATGTATGCTGAAATTACATGCAAAATGACACTATAACATGCAACCAACTCAAACAACTCATGTTTAAAGGCCTAAAACAATGAGCTAGTGAAGGACTTAACCCTACAACTGTGCCACACAAGGCTCAAAAGCAACAACCAGCCCAAAATAGAGGTAAAACATTCCAAAATATAGCCTAAAACATTCTGAATTTAAGCTAACACAAGCTAGAATAATAGGCTAAAACATGAAACATACTGGACTAGTAAGCAAGACACAAGGAGGAGAGGCTAACCCCTCCAATTTTGGACTTCAAAACAAAGTTTTTACCACTGAAAAACCTTTGAATTTTAGTGGTTAAAAGGCCAAAAGAGTTGGTTTGAAAGTGATGAAAAGATGGCACAAGAGCTTAACAAGCAAACAGACAGGAATGGTGGACCACCCCCAAACTCAAAATAGCCTCAAACCACCATTTTTAAGCCTAAAAAATAGAGGTTTTTGTAGTTGAAAATCAGGCCAAAAACAGTACAAAAAGATGGCAAAACAAGTTATGCAAAACAAGTTTTAAAGGTGAGTCTTATACCTCTTGAAGCCAAACACACTTTAGGCACAAATGAGGCACCAAATCAAGCTAAAATCACTTTCTAAAGCTCAAAGAAAGTCCCAAGGAATCTCAGCCCAAAGATAACCTACTTTGGTCAAGGATGTATAGGCGAAGGAGAAGTGTATCTCTACTTGTATGCACAAAGGTTCAAGAGAGAGAGAGAGAGAGATAAATGTAAAGAGAGAGAGAGAACTGTAAAGAGAGAGAGAGAGAGACTCCCAAAAATTTTCACTCCTCAAATGTTCTAACCCCTAAAACAATAGAGAAGGCCCTCTATATGTAGAAAAATGAGAGCTCAAGTCGAAAATATCCCAAAATGGATAGCTGGAACAACTGGAAGACAAATATTTACAGAAATCTGACTTTTTGCACCAATGGCCGGCAAGGGATAATTGATGGCCGGCAAAGGTCCATTCTTGGCCAGAAGATCACTCCTAGACGATAGGTGGCCGGAAAAGGCCATTCATGGCCGGCACATGGCCAGAAAAGCCCATCCATGGCCAGAAACCTCCATCTATGGTTGGCCAGAAAAATCTATTTTTTGGGCCCAACTTCAAATGGGCATATCTCCTAAATTGAAGCCCTGGAAGTATTCTTTCCAGTGGTGGTAGCCTCATATCAAATTTCCAAGTGTGAAAGAAGATATGCCTCTTTTAGTGAAGACTACTCAATTTCGATCCTACCCGGATTTATGCCTAACTTTTTCTCAGCTAGTTTTCTTGCCTCCGCTTCTTTTTTCTTCAACTCCAAAATAAGGTGTTTTGAAAGATTTTTTCAAAGAGTTTACTTCTCTTTCATGCATTTCCACTTTTTCCTTGCTCGGTTTACCGAAAAGCGCAACATTTAACGAAATGTGAGCCTCGAAACATCGTAGAAATTTTTTGGCAAAAAATATTTTGAAAGAGAGGGTTTTAAGGTCTAAAAATCATTTTGGTCAAAAGGCTTTGGTCAAAAAAGGGGTTGTGAGGTTGGGATTTGAAGCTCCTCTTGTAGAAGAAATTGAGCTTTTGCATTGCACAACTTTCACCACCAAGTAAACAATCAGTGGTGCCCAAATCTTAAGGGCGGTCAAAAATAGGGTGTCTACATGATGAACAAAGGTCAAGACTACATTAAACTACCAATGTATTATGCTACAAGTGATGACCAAGTCTTAAGGGCGGTCAAAAATAGGGTGTCTACATGATGAACAAAGGTCAAGACTATATTAAACTACCAATGTATTATGCTACAAGTGAGGACTAAGAAATCTAAACAAAAAGAAGGTGGTTACTTTGAAAAAGTATGAAGAAAAAGGATGAAGAAGAGAAGATTGAAGATCTGTCGGAAAAAATGGCCATCGGAAGGTCACCGGTCGAAGAAGATGGTGATACTCTAGTGGGAAGGTGGTGGTGAGAAAAGATTGGGTGAAGGTTGAAGGAAGAAGGGTGGATGATGGTAGGATTTGGTGGGTTTGTGAAGTTTAGAGAGAGAGAGAGAGAACAAATAAGATGATGAGAGGTAGAGAGAGAAAGTATTTGGAAAGTGATGGTTAAAGTGGGCTAGAGCTTTTATTTATTTTTAATCTAACCGCTCATACGCCCATATTGGCCATATGTACGCTGAATTTTGGGCCGCTTGTGTGGTGGAATTGGGTCACTCCAGCAACGCTTAAAGCAAAATGCTTTTGGGTGGCCAATTTTATTTATTTATTTATTTTTTAGGACAAACCGCTCGTGCACCAATGCAGGCTGCACATGTGGTGAATATTGGGTCACTACAATGGCAGAATTGGGCTGCTTCAACGGTGCTTAAGCAGTAGCCTATTTGGGATGGGCCGCTCGTGCATCCAGGTATCGATCCACGGGCCGCTCGATACTTGGACTTACTATAATTCCAATCGCTTTGTTTTTTTCTTTTTTTTTTTTTAAAAAACAAAAAAATTCTGTTGCAACCATTTACTCCCCTAGCCCAACTTGTACCTTTATTTCACAATCAAAATAAGAATAGCACTTTAAAAACATATAAAAGCTCAATAAATGTATAATCTTCACGCGAAATCCACGGGTACTACTTTTCTTCCTAATCATGTTTTTAACTTTCTCTATTCTCTAATAGGGTAACAGACTAGGTTGATTCGGTATCTAGAATTGAGGCGCCTAAAGCTAATTCAACCTATGGAGCTACTGTAACAATCTCGACCTGTGATTAGCTTATAATCTTCAATTAAGAATGTTTAACAAGTAATTAAGATGAAATCTTAAGTAAACTGCTTGCGCCATATGTTATTTGTGTTTATATTTGTTTGCTTTAGAAATATCTGTCGGTAATTTTGCTTGAATCTATGAATTGAAGGCCTTATTGGCATTTAAACACAAAATTGACTACGTTTATGTGTTATTTAGAATTTTTAGAATTTTCTAGTAAGCTTAATTAGAATTCAATTTAGAATCAAATAATTAGAATAAATTACTATCGATTGATTAGTCTTAAGCCAAGCTTAATTAAACCCCACTAATCAAGTCTATATAAGGCTAATGGTGACTCAACAACATTCCATCTTCATTTACTTGAGGAAAAAAATGTGTAAGAAAGAGGGATTGAGTGAGAGGAGAGTGAATTCAAGCTTGAGAAGGAGAAAAGGGGAAATTCTAGAGCATTGAAAGGAAAATTGAAGGAATTGAGGAATTTAGCTTTAACACTTGCTAAGACAAGGCTTAAGGTAGGAATTCAACTTTTCATTTATGAATTTGAGTAAAATAATGTAAGAATTCAAGAGGTTCAAGTGGTTAACCATTAGAATTAAGCTTAGACTATGGAAATTGAAATCATTCCATACATGCATGCATAGTTCATAGATTTTGAGTTTAGTTGTCACTCAATTCTTACATGCAAGTGTTTATTTCTATCAAGTTATGAGAGCTCACTGTGATTCTACACTCAACCACTTCAATTGTGCATGGTTTAGACGTTTTGAATCCATATCATTACATGCATGTGAAGATACATAAAGTTTCATTTTGATTATGAAGAATTGATTTGTGTTTGGGCCTTGATTTTACGAAATAACCTTCATTTCATATTTTACTACAAGTTTCCAAGTGTTTTCTGAAAGTTTTTAGCCCAAATGAACGAGATTGAAGCTTTGAAATTGAGTTTTGAATGTGAAGAGCAAATCTGGAAATTATAGATTCTGCATCATCGCTCGAGCGACCGAAGCTTGGCTCGAGTGACCACCTTTTGTTTTGAACTTTGGCTCGAGCAACCAAAAGTTGGCTTGGGGATAAATTTTGTGCTCCCAGTATTTTTTTACAGGGATTGATGGTTGGCTCGAACGACCAAAAGATAGCTTGAGCAATCACCCTTTATTTTCAGTTATGGCTCGAGCTACCAAAAGTTGGCTCGAGCGTAGCTCCCGGTACTTTTGTAGACTTTGCAGGCCGCTCGAGCGACCAAATCTTCGCTTAAGTAAATTGCCCTTGTAATGCCCCAAAAATATAACGATAGCTCATAATGTATAATACAATAAGATAGTGCGTTTCCAAAATGAACATTCTTTCCATTTATATATGATTTGCATTATACAAGAGATAACATATGCATTTACACATTCACAAGCTCTAAACCTGAATCTGTAGCATGCGTTACAACAGAAGATATGATATGAAAGTAAAACATATAATAAATGCCCTAAAGGCTTACAACTTTCCAAAACAATGCTTGGTTACAACAAAATTGGATTTTAATCCAATACATTTAAAGGCCCTTGGCCTGTACAAAACATATACAACAATTAAACAAAATGAAGCTCTTGCTCCAAGTCCTCCCAAGCTATTACCATGGCGGAGGCATTTTATCAGCACCAGAAAATGTTTTTCCTACAAAGGGTGAGCCAAAACCCAGTAGAAATAATCCAATGCAGTATATGAATCTTAGCAAAGATATAAGGTAGACGCATATGCAATGCTCATGCCAAAGCATTTTACATCCTTTCCAAAACCATGAAATGTCAGGTTAATATCAGAATTCATAAATCACTTCATTTACAGTAGAAAATAAGGTAGTGAATCATACTTTGGGAATCTCAAAACAATTATAACCTTTCACGGAAACTTCGTTCGTGGGAAATCGTAAACCGGCACCCATGTAAACGTAGGCTCTACGAGCATTACTATTGCCATTTCACAGAAATTTTGTCCACGGGATCGGTACCCATGTATATGCACGGTGTTTTGGACTTTCACTATGAACACTCAAGCCAACTTATTTTAAAGAGACAATACATACTTCCTAGATTCACCTATTTTTCTCACAACGATAAACAATTCTAATGTATAAAAATGAAACAATACTCAATGCAAATGGATGAGACAATAGTTTCAATTCTCCTAATTCTCATGCAATTTCTACAACAATCATAGTTATCCTCCACCGATAGCCCAAAACAGATATTTCTAAACAGATAAACAATTTTTACTAAGGATAAACTTTCCAAATTTCAAGATGTGAGTGATAATACATATTTAACTCCACCATCCTCATCAATATCAACCCAATTCCACATTTCCAACATCAATTTCATTTATCTTTTAAAAATCAACATTTGATACATTTAGGGTAAAACCCCCATTCCTTTATAAACCAATTTTAAAGGTAAAAACCCATTAATTCATCATAACTCAACAATGAATACATTCTCTTAATCATTTCCAACAAAGCATTTGAAAAACTCTCTTTTGAAATCAAGCCAAACCCTAGGTTTGTCCAAAACTCCTCCAAATCACAATGTTGTTTTATAAAGACATATATCTAAGTTAAAAATCATAAGAAAGTGAGAATTCCTACCTCAAGCTTAGAAGATGAGAGAAAGAGTGAAGGAACTTCAACAATTCCCAAACCCAACTTCATTTGGATTAAAAGGAAGCCCACGTCGTGCTCTACCTTTTTAACAAAAGGACATGGGTGAAGAACTTGACGGATCTATGTGTATTTGTAGAAAGAAGTAGAGCTTTAGAGAGAGAGGGTGTAGATCTAGGGTTTTTAGAATGTTTAGAGAGATATATGAAAAAGTGATCTAAAAAGTGACTTTTACGGACTGATATATGCGTAGATCGCTAGAGCGCAAGAAGTGTCACTCGAGCGACTAGACACAATAAGTGTGACCGCTCGAGTGAAGAATACAAACTCCTAGAAGCTTTATAGACAAACAACCATCACTCAGGCTCAAGAAGGATCGCTTGACCCAACATCGCTCGAGCGAAGAATGACAACTTCTAGTAGTTTTGTAGGCCTACAAAAGTACTGAGAGTTCTCAAAGACTGCTCGAGAGCAAGAAGTGTCGCTCAAGTGAAGAAGCAAAATTCTAGACAACAACAGTTTCAAAAACAAGCTACCAAACTGTTCCAAACACGACAATGATATTCCAATAACCAAACTCAATGAGGAATAAGGAGAAACAAAACATGATCAACTATATAAGACAATAAAACTCAGATCCAGAATATCAAATGGGTTGGGTCTAAACCAGAATCGCTCTAACTTCCCTCCTTTAAGGAATTTTGTCCCTGAAATTGAATGAAACAACAAAACCAAATTTAAAGCAATTACAACAATGATAGTAAATCAAATTCAACACCATGATCCATCCACCGGTCATTCATTCTCATTACCATGATAAACACATGCTCATTACTGAATATACGATTCACATTTCCAAAACATATACAATGTTTATACCACATTAGCATAGCAAGATTTTCAATACATGTTCAAACATCAACAAATAAGTCCGGATACTTCTCACAGACTTCTAACTCATGCTCCCAAGTTGCTTCCTCAACCCCATGATGTCTCCACGACACCTTTACCAATGGAATCGTCTTGTCTCGCAAGACTTGATCTCGAGTATCTAAAACTCTAACCGGTCTCTCCTCATATGAGGCATCCTTATCTATTTCTATCTCAATCCAATCCAACACGTGTGATGGATCCGGCTCATACTTCCGAAGCATACAAATATGAAACATGTCATGAACTCCGAAAAGTTGTGGCAGTAAAGCCAAATGATAAGCTACTTCTCTAATCTGCTCTAGGATCTCAAAAGGTCCAATAAATCTAGGAGACAACTTCCCGGTCTTCCCAAACCTCATCAAATCCTGTCTAGGTGATATTTTCAAAAAGATGTATCTCTTATCCCAAATGATAATGATCTCTTCCTCTGATCGGTATAGCTCTTCTAGCGACTTTGAGCCGTAACCAACCTTTTACGAATAAGAGAAACTTTCTTTGTTGTTTCCCGAACTAAATCAGGATCTGTCATAGGTGCATCACTCACCTTGGCCTAACACATAGGAGATCTACACGGTTGGCCATACAAGGCCCCAAATGGTGCCATGCCAATACTCGATTGGAAGCTATTGTTGTAGGCAAACTCTACTAAAAGCAAGTGCCTCTCCCATGACCTCTTAAAGTCAAAGACACAACCTTGAAATATATCTTCAAGGATCTGAATGGTGACTGTCCTTCAGTCTGAGGATGACAGGCTTTGCTAAAAGTCAATCTAGTGCCCAAGGCATTCTATAGGCTCTGCCGTAGCAGAGCCGTGCAATGTGGGTCTTTATCCGCAACAATAGTCATAGGGACCCCATGAAGCCAAAATATGTCCCTAATGTATAGGTCGGCAAGATAATCTACCGAGTCACTCGTGCGCATAGGTACAAAGTGCGCTAACTTAGTCAACCGATCAACTACCACCTATATGGCATCATTACCCTATTGAGTCCTCAGAAGACCCATAACAAAATCCATTGTGATATGTTCTCATTTCCACTTAGCTATAGGCAAGGATTGCAACAAACCCGCTGGCCTCTGATGCTCCGTCTTCACTTGTTGGCAAATAAGGCACCTCGACACAAACACTACAATATCCTTCTTCGTCCTCTTCTACC
Source organism: Camellia lanceoleosa (assembly GCA_025200525.1). Lineage (NCBI taxonomy): Eukaryota > Viridiplantae > Streptophyta > Magnoliopsida > Ericales > Theaceae > Camellia > Camellia lanceoleosa. The sequence goes on along the minus strand of CM045772.1, from coordinate 83,032,125 downwards.
AAAACTAGTAACTAAGGTCGTGGTACATTTTTGTGCCTTCTGGGTGCATTGCTAGGCGTGAATGGTAAAACTCTCAAAGGAGCTCCTCATGGCAAGACTCTGACATGAAAAGGCGGTCAAGATATCTAACACTCGAGTCAGAATACATGTTCAAGCCCTTCGTTATCTTTCCACTAGATATCTTCTCCCAGAGGGTTTCTACCTCGCAGTCACCCCTTTGTGCTTCTATAACTTTACTCACCAGTGTAGGTTATGCAATAACTGTAAACAAGGTTGCCGACTCAATAGACTCACCAAGATGCAAGTCGAACTCGCCAATAGCCCCTAACCTCTCCCATTCCCAGATGGCAACACTCGCTACACTGCTAAAGGACTTTCTACTCAAGGCATTAGCCACTACATTGGCCTTCCCTGGATGATAGTGCAACTCAAAATCATAGTCCTCCATTTTTTCCATCTATCTTCTCTGCCTCAAATTCAAATCTTTCTGTGAAAATAGATACTTCAAACTCTTATGATCGGAAAAGACCTCAAATCTCTCACCATACAAGTAATACCTCCAAATCTTCAAGGCAAAGATCACCGCTGCTAACTCTAAATCATGAGTATGATAGTTTTCTCGTGTGTTTTCAACTAACGTGAGCCATAAGATACTATCTTCCTCTCTTGCATCAAAACACAACCTAAACCTTCCCAAGATGCGTCACAATACACTGAATAGCCCAAACTCCTCTCTGAAATAATCAATACTGGAGCAGTGGTAAGTCTAACCTTAACCTCTTGGAATGACTTCTCATAAGTCTTATTCCACACAAACTTAACTCCTTTCCTCGTAAGCTTAGTCAATGGTGAGGCTAACCTAGAAAAATCCTTCACAAATTGACGGTAATACCCGACTAATCCCAAGAAACTACGAATCTCAAAGGCATTCTTAGGTTGTTCCCAATCTTGTACTACTTCTATCTTAGAAGAGTTTACAGTCACTCCATCCCCAGATGCCACATGACCTAAGAACTTCACTTCTTTCAACCAAAATTCACATTTCCTGAACTTAGCATACAACTTGTGGGCTCTAAGAAACTCAAGTACAACTCATAAGTGTTTTATATCTTCCTCCTCAAAGGGTGAGTAGATCAAGAAGTCATCAACAAAGATGACAACAAAATGGTCCAGGCACCCACGAAAGATACAGTTCATTAAGTCCATAAATAAAGCCAGTGCATTGGTTAGCCCAAAAGGTATTATTGCGTATGAAATGCCGTCTTCTGGATATTCTCTTCCTTCACTCTCAATTGGTGATAACCCGACCTTAGGTCTATCTTAGGAAAACAACAAGACCTCTTCAACTGGTCAAACAAATCATCTATAAAAGGCATTGGGTACTTGTTCTTAACAGTTACTCGGTTCAACTTTCTGTAGTCAATACAAAGTTGCAATGTGCCATCCTTCTTCTTGGCAAAGAGAGACGGTGATCCCCAAGATGATGTACTAGGGCGGATAAAATCCTTATCTAATAATTGTTGGAGTTGAATCTTCAACTCACTCAACTCGGTGGGTGCAAATCTATACGGTGCCATAGAAATCGGTGTCGTGCCATGCACCAAACTACCATTGGCAACTCAACTCAGACCACATCACTCTCAACACCAAAAAATGTAGCGAGAAGGAGACTAAGTTCATCTCAACCATGTGGATCACGCACTGGCAACAAAACTCTATCAACTTGATCCTCCAAGAAATAAAAACAGTCACCACTTGAGGTACATACAATAACCCTCCGACGATAACAGTTTATAACATCTCGATACGATGACAACCAATCTATATCCAATATAACATCAAAGCCCAACATATCAATCAATGTAAATGCAAAAGGAAGTCGGCGACTGGCAACCTCTATCTCACAACCCTGACACCCTTGGTCCAATATAACCTCACCACCAACTAGTGACTCTACCCTAAGTGGAGATAATCGAGCCACTTCTAACCCCAATGTTGATGCAAATGCAGACGAAATAAAAGAATGGGATGCACCTGTATCAATCAACACATTGGTAATAGAATTGCATAACAAGAAAGTACCTCTTATTACCGTAGGCATTGGTACTAAATCTGGCATGGTAACAACATATACATGTCTTGTAGGTCTCTACTCTACTTAGTCACCCCTCGGAGCTTAAGTCTGATGCACTGACTGAGTCGAAAAGGCTCCCTGATTGGCCCTCGAGGCTTGTACTGACTGGGTATACTGATGACTTTATGTCTGTCTCGAACCAGACGCACCAGGCGTGCCATCCAACTGAGGAAAAAACCTCTTCATATGCCCTGATTGCCCACACTGAAAACAGGTAGGCGACTACCCTCTCTCTTGACTTTAGCTCTGAGGACAAGCTAAAGACGGTGTAGATTGTTGCCCTCCTCTTCTCTATGGACAAGCTGGAGACTTGTGACCCAACTGGCCACACTTAAAACAAGTGAAGCATCCTTGATTACCTCTCATTGAACCCGAACTCGGTACAAGAAATGTGGATCTAGACGGTGCTACCTGGGACTGCTGTGGATTAGAACCCCTTTGCCTCTTGCTGTTCCAATTCTCTCCCTGCACCTCCTGACTTTTCTACTTAAAGCATCTCATTCTTTCCTCCTCAGTCTGAATCATGGTCTTTAAGTGAGCTGCTGCCTCCACAAGATGACCATAATCCCTAATCATGGACATGGTTACCTTGAAAAGGAGTCTGGTTCTCAACCTCTTCTCAAACTCCAAGCAACAACGTTCCTCTATCGTTACCAACTCTGGTGCAAACCTCAACAAGCTAGTGAAGGTCGCCTCAGACTCGACCACCGGTGTGTTAAGTTGCTTGGGCTTCAAGAACTACTCTCTTAACTTTTGCCTAGCAGTTGGAGGCAAGAACTTGTCCTGGAAGGCATTGACGAAAGTCTCCCAAGTCACCCCAATGTGTCAACGCACAAACTTCCACCATTGATCCGCATATCCCTTTAGCTAGAAGGATGCCAAGGTCACTCTTAGCCCATCGTCCCTGATGCCAAATATCCAGAACGTCCTCACTATCTGTTCTAGCCATTCATCCGCTTTCAGTGGCTTCTTAGGATCACCCAAAAACTCATCTGATTAGATCGGAAGAACTCACTCTTCAAGAATGATGGCCTTGCTTTAGTAACTTGGGCTTGGTCTTGATTCTTAGCCCTAAGAATCTCCATAGATTTCCACAAAGCTCTGACCATTTCATAGGCTAAAGTGCCCATGGCCTACTGACCCATTGGTTCGGCCATATTAGCCTGACCAACCCCTTCTTCTTAAGCTGAAATTTCATCCAGTAACGGTACTTCCTACCGTCTAGGCCTGCCACGCCTACCACCACACCCACGCCTACGTCCTAACATCCTAATGAAGGTAACACAAGAGATTAGCACATTTACAAATGTGCCAAAGCTAACTCACTTGTGTCCTAAGGCAATGGACAATACTAATTTGCTCCACATAAGCACACAATCATATAAGCACATACAAATTTCCTTTCTAGATAATGATCGTCTTGCGGCGTTGCTAGAGTTCCAATTAGAAATAGTAGTGATCAAGTGCTCTTCTAATAGGACTTCTAGAAACTCGTAGACCCAATCAACATATTAGAAATTAAATCCCATAGCCATATAATCACACAAGCATGTTATCACATAGCATACCATACATACAGATATCTCTATCAAGTGAGATAAAACCATTGTGGTAAGAACCACTCCCCACATACCCAAAGTATTCAAACTCGGTATGCTTTGATACCAAGTTGTAATACCCAAAAAATATAACAATAGCTCATGACGTGTAACCCAATAAGATAGCGAGTTTCCAAAATGAATAGCCTTTCCATTCATATATGATTTGAATTATACATAACACATGCATTTACAAATTCACAAGCTCTAAACCTGAATCTGTAGCATGTGTTACAACAAAAGATATGATATGAAAGTAAAACAGATATTAAATGCCCTAAACGCTTACAACTTTCCAAGATGATGCTTGGTTACACTACAAGAAATCGCATTTTTGCTGATTAAAAATTTAGTTGGCAAAAGTCCATTTTTAGTTGGCAAAAGTCCATTTTTAGTCGGCAAAAATTATCAGCAACTAATTTTTTTGGTTGCCACTTTGGTCACCAATTGAGGGTTGGCAAAAGTAATTAGCGACTAAAACTTTTGGTAGTCGGAAAAATGTTGGATTTGACGAATAAATTTTTGGTCGCTAAATATATCATTGCTGCGATTAATCCATTTAGTGGGTAAAACACTTTGGTCGTGAAAAGTGATATTTTCTCGACCAAACATGTTAGTCGCCAATTGTCACATTCTACGACCAAAAAGTTTGGTCACCAATTATCACATTCCACGACTAAAAAGTTTGGTCGCTAATTGTCATATTCCACGACCAAAAGATTTTGTCGCCAAAAGGAATGTTTGCGCCAACATCCAACAAAATAAACCTGTAATTCATAATAATCTATCCAATCCATTCAATACAATCTGTAGTTTGCAATAATCATTCAAATCAACAGTTCACGTGAATTATGAACATTCAACAAAATATATAAATCATCCAATCCTAAACCTGTTTAATTAAAGTCAGCAACTATTATAAGTTTTCATCCACAAGTAATTCCAAACTACATATTCTTTCAATTAAAAATTCGCTTGTAATCTATATAATCATCCAATTCACATCCATCTAGCATTAAAATTTAAAACATAACAAATACTTGTTATTATGTTTTAAATTTTTATCCATGCTCATCAATAAAAAAATATAACTAGTAGTCTACCAAATATTTTCCATACACTCATCCAATTCATTTTACAATCGCCAAGGCACACACATAGTCAATATGTATGCAGATACGTGTAGAGTTGTAAATAAACAAACTATTCAAACTCAACTGGTATCCAGCTCAATGAAACCTTATTCGAAAAGTATTACTCTAGCTGAGCTTCTCGTATCTCAAAATTCTTGTTGTATTGTGCTAGTTGAACTTCTCGTATCTGCATGGAGCCAAAACTCTATGTATAAGAGTATTACTCTCTTGGAAATCAAAAATGAAAGTTTAAAATTTTGGATATCAAAAATTCTAAAGTTGATGTCCAAAGAAAAATTCCTTTCTTTTTTTCTTTAATGAGAACAAAATTCAAAGATAAAGTACAGAAGAACCAACATAAATTTGTATCTTCAATTTTAACATTAAAATCAACTTAAATGGCAACATGACAAAAGGGCAATGAATAAAAGTTGTTGGGTGATCTGGTATTTGGGATGGATAGTGAGTTCAAGTAGCAATAAACAGTTTGGAGTTTGATCCAAGGAAGTCCAAGCCATGGTAAATTGTTATTAGATGTAATTGGTCATAAATAAAGCATTAGTTATTTGCTTAACAAGAAAAAATTAATGACCCCAAAATATAGTCAAGGGCAATATTTTTCGAATGAGCTGCACAATAATTATGTTTCTCTATTTTGGAATGCACAAGAGAAGAGGTTGTATGATTGGGCTTATAAGTAGAAAAGGGAATAAAAGTGTGTTTTTAAAGATAATCTGGATATTGGCATGTACTTGAGTAATCCCACCAGTCAATAAATATGTGTGAACTTAAGATTAAGTTTATTAACCTAAAAAAGAGTGCTTAGTTAGCACTTAGGGAAGAAATGCCTTCAGGATCCAATTAGATAGCCTTACAAGATACCAAAGGAGTTCATTAAAGCCAAATAAATTGCACAAGCAAGCATTGTTCTTTAGTATTATATGCAAAAACTTTCATGGTAGCAGTATGGTAAATTGAGGCCTAGAATGGGAGTTGTAAGCTCACCTTTTTTCTAAATTTTTCTGTTGGTTGTATCAACATCAACGTAAAATCCAGCTTCATGAATCTGGTCCTTTACCTATTGAAGATTAAATACAAGAAGACGTACAAACCACTCAGCTTCGGGAATGTGCAAATGGGAATAGGCAAAGAACAGTTGTTTATGTAAATGATAGATATGAAAATCCTTGAGACATTGTTAGCTGTTGAAACCCCAAATTCAAAATTATCATCAATTCATTAGAATAACTCAACAGAACAATGGCTTAAGACTATTAATATATTATAGTATTATTTTACATGAGCTTTATTCAAATTTCTAATTGTAAGAAACAACATCCTATATCTTCGATAACAAATGAAATCAAAAGATTTTCCCCTACAAGAATCCTCCAAGATGCAGATCAATACAAAAATATGTATAACATTGATTGTATAAATCATTTAGTAATCAATAAAAGTGAGACAGATACATTTGACACAATTTATGTACCATTTCTAGTGATTTGGCTTTATCTAAGCAATAGGTGCAACTAACATTTAAATTATACCTACCACTACCATTGAGAGGAAAAAGTTGCAATTGCCATTTAAATTAAATATAGAAGGGTAATTTAACAAACAGAAAAAGCACATGTAGTCCATAATAAAAATAAGTTAAAGTAATGGATGTGATAACAGACTCTAAACAATTTCCAAACCAAGTGCAAGTCCAAGCATAATGAGAAGTAAAAGGAAAATTTTTTTATTCAAGACCTGGGAATTAGGACACAAAATATTGAAAACTAGAAACAGCACAACCAACATTGCTTCTATTACATACATGTACGCATCAAGCCAAAATTCACAGGAAACAGGAAAGAACAATGAAAGCACATAAAGCAAAATATCCTGTAGAGCATACGGTTCCGATTTCTCTGAAACAGGGCAAACAATTGCTTGAACAGACTAAGCCAGAAAAGCCATTTGCCCTTATAGTGCTCCAAAAGTATAGCGAGCATACGTTCAACGGAACCTAGAATGGCTTTGTGTATCATAACAGGTCTTTCCTTCTTAGCTTCATCCTCCACTGAGTACGCTAAGTTGAAACGAGAAGGAAGTTGGAAATCCAGCTGCAATAATTATCAATTAAATGTTTTCCTATGGTGTACTTTTTCAACAAGAACATAACAATGTATGCAAAAATAGGTGTAGACACAAACTCACTAGAGAAAGAGGCTACAAGATCTCGAGTCTCTTGACTCCAATTGAACCCACGAAGGTATCGATTTCCATAAAAATCAAGCACTATGGTTGCAATACAAAACATATATATACATAAACCCTAAAACCATTGTAAAACCCCAAATCAATGACACTGAACAACACAGTCATACACAATCAACTCACATGTCGTCGATGTAGATGTGGCCTAGAAGATGAATCGAGTAGGGCCATTCGTCCTGGAATGTAATCCCTTGCGTTGAAACCTAGAGAGAGAGAGAGAGAGTGAGAGAGTAAATTAGGGTTTGATAAGAAAAGAGATCAATAATGGAATAAAAGGAGGGGTAGTGTGTGTGCCTGGAGGATGAGGTCATCGTAGATATCGGTGATCTTATTGTAGGATTTGGAAGCTATTGTGTCACTGTGGTCTGCGGTGAGGTGGTGAAGGAGAAACAGTGTGAGAGATTTGAACACATTATTGTGCGTAAATAGAGAACAGGGGTGGGCACTAATAAGTGATTTCTCTCTAAAAGAATTTAACCTTTAGCGACTAAATTCGTTTTCTGTTGCAAAATCTTAAAATATAACAACTACAATTTTTGGTAGCCAAATCTCAATCAACGGCGACTAAAATATTAGTCGCCAAAAGTACTAATTTGGCGGCTGATTTTTTTTGGTCAGAAAAAATGAATATACAACGACTAATATTTTCTTTGGTCACTAAAACATAACATTTTTTGACAAAATTGTTTGGTCACCAACGAGTAACCATAAAAATATCATCGTTATTTGGCGACTAAATTTGGTCGGCCATTGTCTGTTAGTACATTTAGATATCAAAACAACGTCGTTTTGATATTTGGGACTAAATTGTATTAGTCGCTAAAAGATTATACTCTCCCGCCCATTTTTTCACCATCCCACCTATAATTTTGGCAACTAAATTGATAATCTCTTGATAATTTTTTCCTTCTCTTTTTTGTCGTTCTTCCTTTCTTTAACCTTAGCCTTTCCTCTATGCTTTCCATCAAAATTCGTCCAGCAAGATGAAGGTAAGCTTCCTCTCTCTCTCTCTCTCTCTCTCTCTCTCGGTGTTCTCTCTCCCTTTCTCTTTTTCTTTACTTCTCAAATGTTTTAAGTCAAAGGGATTTACATCACCTCTTGAGCTCCCAGCACACACACACACACACACACACACACATCCGTGCACTCCGTGGGTGATGGAGGAGCCGCTGATCGAGCTTCCGTGGGTGATGGATCTTAGGCGACGGTGACCAACAAGGTGGTGAATCGGTGCTCTGGTTGCCAACGAATGCGAGGAGGAGCAGTAGATGAGAGCTGTTTCGTGGCTGGTGAAGTGGCGATAAGAGAGGAATGAGAGAGGAGCAGAGGAGAGGGAGAGGGAGATGGAGAGGGAGAGGGTGAAGAGAGAGTTTGGTTTGGAAACAAAATATATATATGCGGTCATTTTACACAATTGGCAACTCGTATGTTGGTCACCAATTAAATTTCTTAAATCCCTCCAAAATTTGAAATGTCTCCCTCCAAAATATTTTAGTTTTTTGGTGACTAAAAATTTTTTAGTCACTGAAATAATATTTTTGGCGACCTCACTTTTGGTCGCCAAAGATAAAAAGTAAATTTTTGTTTTTCATTTGGCGATTAAATAATTTTAGTAGCCAAAACTAACTATACAGCGATTAAAATATTTTTTTGTCACTGAAAATAAATTTTTGGCAACCAAACTTTTGGTCGCCAAAGATAAAAAGTTAATTTTTGTTTTTTATTCGGTGACTAAATAATTTTAGTAGTCAAAACTAACTATACAGTGACTAAAATATTTTTTAGTCGCTGAAAATAAATAGTTGGCGACCAAACTTTTGGTCGCCAAAAATAAAAAGTTAATTTTTATTTTTCATTCGACGACTAAATAATTTTAGTAGCCAAAAATAACTATACATCGACTAAAATATTTTTTTAGTCGCCAATTGTGTCATTTTTAGCGACTAAATTTTTTTAGTTGCCAATAATCAATATACCCCGACTAAAAAAAATCAGTAGCTAATAATTGTACTTTTGCCGACTAACTTAATTTCTGGTCGCCAATTCCACAACTTTTGGCGACCAAAATATTTTTAGTTGGAAACAGTGGTTGGCAAAAGTGTATTTTCTTGTAGTGTTATAACAAAAGTGGATTTAAATCCAATATAATTAAAGGCCCTTGGCCTGTACGAAACATATACAACAATCAAACAAAATGAAGTTTTTGCTCCAAGTCCTTCCAAGCTATCGCCTTGGCGGAGGCATTTCATTAGCACCTAAAAATGTTTTTCCCACATAAGGTGAGCGAAAACCTAGTAGAAATAATCCAACACAGTGTATGAATTTTAACAAAGACATAAGGTGGATACATATGTAACGCTCATGCCAAAACATTTTACATCCTTTCCAAAACCATGAAATGTCAGGTAAATATCAGAATTCATGAATCACTTCCTTTATAGTAGAAAACAGGGTAGTGAATCATACTTTGGGAATCTTAAAACAATTCTAACCTTTCACGGAAATTTCGTTCGTGGGAAACCGTAAACCGACACCTATATAAATGTAGGCTCTACGAGTACTACTATTGCCATTTCACCGAAATTTTGTTTGCGGGATTGACACCCATGTATACGCGCGGTTTTTAGGACTTTCACCATGAACACTTAGGCCAACTTATTTAAAAGAGACAATACATACTTTCTAGATTCACCAATTTTTCTCACAATGATAAACATTTCCAATGTATAAAAATGAAATAATACTCGATGTAAATGGATGAGACAATAGTTTCAATTCTCCTAATTTTCATGCAATTTCTACAACAATCATAGCTATCCTCTACCAATAGCCCAAAATAGATATTTCTAAATAGATAAATAATTTTCACTAAGGATAAACTTTCCAAATTTCAAGATGTTAGTGATAATACATATCCAACTCCACCATCCTCATCAATATCAACCCAATTCTACATTTCCAACGCCAATTTCATTTATCTTTTAAAAATCAACATTTGATACATTTAGGGTAAAAACCCTATTCCTTTATAAACCAATTTCAAAGGTAAAAATCCACTAATTCATCATAACTCAACAATGAATACATTCTCTTAATCATTTCCAACAAAGCATTTGAAAAACCCTTTTTTGCAATCAAGCCAAACCCTAGGTTTGTCCAAAACTCCTCCAAATTACAATTTTGTTTTATAAAGACAAATATCTAAGTTAAAAATCATAAGAAAGTGAGAATCCCTACCTTAAGCTTAGAAGATGAGAGAAAGAGTAAAGGAACTTCGACAACGCCTAAACCCAACTTCGTTCAGATCAAAAGGAAGCCCATGACGTGCTCTACCTTTTTAGCAAAGGGGCACGGGTGAAGAACTTGATGGATCTAGGTGTATTTGTAGGGAGAAGTAGAGCTTTAGAGAGAGAGGGTGTAGATCTATGGTTTTTAGAATGTTTATATATATATATATGAAAAAGTGATCTAAAAATTGACTATTACAGACTGATATATGTGTAGATCGCTCAAGCACAAGAAGTGTCGCTCGAGCGACTAGACACAATAAATGTGACAGCTCGAGCGCAAGAAGTGACCGCTCGAGCAAAGAATACAAACTCCTAGAAGCTTTACAGATAGATAACCATTGCTTGAGCTCAAGAAGGACTGCTCGAGCCAACACTGCTCGAGCGAAGAATGACAACTCCCAGTAGTTTTTTTGGCCTGTAAAAGTACTGAAAGTTTTCAAAGACCACTCGAGCGCAAGAAGTGTCGCTTGAGCAAAGAAGCAAAATTCTAGGCAACAATAGTTGGAAACTAAGCTACCAACTTGTTCTAAACAAGGCAATGATATTCCAATAACCAAACTCAATGAGGAATAAGGAGAAACAAAATATGATCAACTATATAAGACAATAAAACTCGGATCCAAAATATGAAATAGGTTGGGTCTAAACTAGAATCGCTATAGCCCTAAAGACTGTAACAACCTCAACCTGTGATTAGCTTATAGTCCTCGATTAAGAATGTTTAACAAGTAATTAAGATGAAATCTTAAGTAAACTGCATGTGCCATGTGTTATTTTTGTTTATATCTGTTTGTTGTAGAAATATCTGTCGATAATTTTGCTTGAATTTGTGAATTGAAGGCCTCATCAACACCTGAACACAAAATTGACTACGTTTATGTGTTGTCTATAATTTTTAAAATTTTCTGGTAATTTTGATTAGAATTTGATTTACATGCAAGTGTTTATTTTTGTCAAGTTATGAGAGCTCACTGTGATTCTACACTCAAACACTTTAATTGTGCATGGTTTAGAGGTTTTGAATCCATATCATTACATGCATGTGAAGATACATAAAGTTTGATTTTGATTATGAAGAATTGATTTGTGTTTGGGCCTTGACTTTACGAAATGACCTTTGTTTCACATTTTACTACAAGTTTCCAAGTGTTTTCTACTAGTTTTTGGCCCAAATGAACAAGATTGAAGCTTTGAAATTGAGTTTTGAACATGAAGAGCAAATCTGGATATTCCAGATTCTACATCATCGCTGAGCGATTGAAGCTTCACTAGAGCGACTACCCTTTGTTTTGAACCTTGTCTTGAGTGACCAAAAGTTGGCTTGAGCATAAATTTTGAGCTCCCAATATTTTTTTATAGAGATTGATGGTTGGCTTGAGCGATCACCCTTTATTTTCATCATGGCTCGAGCTACAAAAGTTGGCTCAAGCATGAAATGAGAGCTCCTAATACTTTTGCAGACTTTGCTAACCGATCAAGCGATCAAATCTTCGATTGAGCGAACTTGCCTATTTTCTGAAATTTTGCAAAGTGTTTCAAAATGTATAATTGTATCCTTATTCCATCTAACACATTCATAGGCTATGTCTAAGCTACAATAATGAGGATAAGAATTAGAAACACACTAAGAATGAAATGAAATAAGCCAAGTGTTTTCTAAGTGTGTGTTTCAATGTGTATTTGTCACATGTTTGTGTAGGTCATGTGTTATCATCTGCAGGATCGGTCCGTTCTGTCTGCTTTGCTTCTAGCGCTATCTGTGAGTAACAACTCTATAAAGCTATGTTTGAGTATAAGTATTTTTTGACTGAAATGATATGATCTGTTTTCTAAAATGCAATTTTATGAGTCATGAATGAATGTCCATTTTTTATTAAATGTATTTGTGGCATCCTTAGTTTACATGGCCCACGCCTCGGGGTAACAATACCGTGGCTTATGTTCATGTGGCTCTCGCCCGGGGGTAACAATATTGTGGCCAATATGTACGTGGCCCTTGCCCGGGAGTAACAATACTATGGCCTATGCTCATGTGGCCCTCGCTTGGAGGTAACAATACCATGGCTATATGTGCATGTGGGGAAGTGGTTTGGAAATACTCTTTTGATCCACTGGGACGCTCGAGAGCCTCAACTAATGACCTGAAAAAGAATGAGCACTACGGTCGGGGGTGCCGGAATTAGCACTCCGACAGATAAGTCAGTGTATACTCTCTTGATTACTTGTACCTTAAGTTAAGCGTACTAGTTCTCACATACCTCTCTTTGGTTGTTGTTCTTCTATTTATATATGCTCCTAGTCCTCAGGATAGGGCCCACTATTAATCCATCGTGTGATTGCTCACCCGGTCCTTCTTTCGTCGTATTCCAACTTCCAATCGGCCCCTTGTTCAACTGGCTTTATGGCCGACTAAGATATTCGGCATCCAGAATGTACAAGACGGGGGCGAGTATAATATGTACCGATTGTCTAAATGTGTACTCGACTTATCTGCGTCTCCTTTTAACCGGCTCCCACAATTGCCCCCTAAACACCCCGCTAGCACTAGTTAGTCGGCGTGTTTGGTTTTGAACTTGAAAAGTCAAAAATTCTGCGGTTAACCTCATTCCAACGTGTGTCAGAACGCACACGTTTTTTGGTCATCATTACAATTCCCACTTCTTCGTACGCGTCTTCCATTTAATGTGATTTAATACTTTGTCTCTTCAAATGAATACTCTGACTACTCAAAGTTTCTGGCTCGCCCTCTAGTTCAACTCCTTCACTTCGCGACCTCTACAATTTCCTCCTATCTCTCATTATACCTTCTGCTTCCTGTAAGTTTTCTTCTCCTTCACTCCCAATACCATTTCCTTGTTTACTTTTAGTTTTGCATAATCCTTAGGTTGGCTGTGATGGCAAAAAATTTGAAAGAGCTCCCTTCTGCAGATCAAATTTCTGGCTTCCGATGCCATTATTCCATCCCCAACGACGTCCATCTGTCACTTGTGGCAGACAGCACCACTGATATGGAGAGGACCGATGAGAGTACAATCATCTTTCCTCTCTTATTGATTGCTGAGGGCGGAGTCCGTTTTGCCTTTCACCTATTTTTAAGAGCCGTCATTCGACATTGGGGTCTAATCCCTTCCTAGCCTAACGTGAACTTTTTCCGCATCATAATGGGGATTACAGAGTTGAACTATCGTCTTAGGATTAACTTAGGTATACCTGCAATTCGGTACTGTTATGCCTTAGCCAAGTCTACTGGCCGGCTGGGACGCTATTTTCTCAGGGCCAAAGATACCGATCATCACCTAGTGACTATGCTTGCCAGCTTTGGCAAGCGTGTTGACGACGTAATGGTCGTTGTCCGAGGCAACTGGGAATTTGGCGAGGGTGAAGATCGCCTAGATCCTATGCGAAGGTGAAAAGGTGAACCAGGTGGCCATATAGCTCACTCTAGTTTCTTTGATTACCTTGTTTGTATTCGGCTTTCCTTCCATGTGTTCACCATTTTGTTTATGCAGGTAGCAATTTGAAGAAAGTATTGGTTTCAGCAGACGACATTGTACTTGCAGACATTAAAGTCGCTCTATAGTTCGTTGACCGTCCAAACCTACAGAAACAAGGGAGGGTGGCCCACATTCTTTTGCGATACGTGCCGTCTTACTCTACGTTTTCGGCGGCAAAACACATTCCAATTCCGAGTGGTGAAGACCATCTTACCGCCCTCATCTTCCCCAGCTTCAAAAACATAAAGGAGGTTGGTTTAGAAGCCTCTGATTCGGAACAAGAGGAAGAACAAGCAGCCAATCCGGTCGCCGAGGACATGAACCAGTCGAAAACCGAGATATATGAAGCACTTAATTTGGCTTTTGAGGAAGCCATATTCAATTCGTCTAACCCTCCGCCCGCCTCAGGCCAAGGGGACTTTTTCGAAGACATTTTTACAAACTTAGGGGACTTGCCTGGCTCTTACCCTGACAACATGACCGGCGAGTCTCTCTTCCAATTGGCCAAATGGAGAAACACTGAGAGGATGGCTGCCCGAAGAAGAGCTGAAGCCAAGCGAAACCAACCTCCGCCTCCTCTATCTGATGCCAGGGAAGAAACTCCACCTGTTCCTATTGAAGAGGTGGTTCAGAATGAAATGGCCGAAACAGAAACTGTTGTCGATCAACAGGAGGGTCAAGTGACGGAGTACAGGGGTAAAAAGCGCCAGCTGATCACGAAGTCGTTTATTCGGAAGACCTAGTGGACAAATGGCCACGCTTGGAAGAATCGGACTTGGTTGTGTCATTCAAAGTGCAACCAAATATGAAAAACATGCTGGCTGGCTCCGATTAATCAGCTATAAAAGATCCAATTGTGGCCTTGAGCCTAGCTTCTTCCATTTATCTGCCGGCTGATAGAGCAACTTTTAGGGTGGAGGCCGATCTACTGGCGATCACGTTAGCTGCTCAATCGACGATATTGGTACGTAGTCCTTTATAGCTTTACAAGGCTAAACATAAGTTTCTATATTAGCTTACCGGTCCTTTCTTTTGCAGGCAGCGGGGAGAATAATCGAGATTGGATGTCGCCAACACGACGTAATCGAGTAGATCGACTTTCTTACAGCCGAATTAGAAAAGGAGAAGGGGAGAACAACTGAGGCCTCTCTCCGAGCCGAGTCTGAGGTCGCGAAAGTGGCGGAAGAGAGAGCTAGGGCCGATGCAGAAGCAAATGAGGCCAGGACTGCTGTCACACTGAAAGTGGGCACTGAGGAAAAGGCGAAAGCGAATGAAGAAATGCTCAGACTGGCCAACGAGATGATTGTCAAGTTGGAGGCCGACCTGGAAGAATCAAGGCGGGCGAAGGCAAACACTGAGTCTGCGCTTTTCGAGTCGTTCCAGGTTGGCAAGAATGCGGCCTTGGCGGACTACGTCGAAGAAGTGTCGAAATTGGAAAATAGGGGGTTCAAACACGGCTGGCTCAAAGCCTTGGCTGCCGCTAACATGATATCGGAGCAATTGATTCCGTACGAGCAGGTAGACGTTGAGCCGCTAAAGTTTGACCACGAAGACAGTTGAATATTTTCCATTTTGCTTTTGGTATTAAGCGTATGTAGATTTCGCTGTATGTATTAGGTTTTTGTTTTTGATTGTTCATTTTTGTGAGAAGTTGATATATGGTAGTTTTCATTTGTAAAATGAATTCTATTTGTGCTTAATTTACGAATGAAAATTATTTTTTCTATTTGCGCGCAGCATATGAATGGAAATGATTTTTGCCTTTTGTGCTCAATGAATGTATTTGTTAGCAGCCAAGTAAGATATAAAATCATGAAATGAATGAAACAAGCTGCCGAATTAAAAATAACTGTAAAGTGCTACAGCTTAGCCGAATATATTAGTGAATGTGCCCTTGCTGCAGCAGGTTAATGAACCAGTCGGACTAATGAACCCGGACAGTCTGAAAACGGCAGTTCAGGAATTTGCTGGGGCACAATGGTAATTTGGCTGAGCTATGATAGTTACGCTAAATAGATTGATGAATCTGCCCTTGCCCCAGCAAGTTAATGAACCCAGGCAGACTGAAAATGGCAGTTCAGGAATTTGCTGGGGCACAATGGAAATTCGGTTGAGCTCTGATAGTTACGCCGAATAGATTGATGAATCTGCCCTTGCCCCAGCAAGTTAATGAACCCAGACAGACTAAAAATGGCAGTTTAGGAATTTGCTAGGGTATAATGGTAACTCGACTGAGCTCTGATAGTTACGCCGAATAGATTGATAAATTTGCCCTTACCCCAGCAAGTTAATGAACCCAGACAGGCTGAACACGACAGTTCAAGAATTTGCTGGGGCACGATGGAAATTCGGCTAAGCTCTGATAGTTACGCCGAATAGATTGATGAATCTGCCTTTGCCCCAGCAATTTAATAAACCTAGACAGATTGAAAACGGTAGTTCAGGAGTTTGCTGGGGCATAATGGAAATTCGGCTGAGCTCTGATAGTTACGTCGAATAGATTGATGAATTTGACTGAAAACGACAGTTCAAGAATTGGCTGGGATATAATGGGAATTCGGCTGAGCTTTGATAGTTACGTCGAATAGATTGATGAATTTGCCCTTTCCCCAGCAAGTCAATGAACCCAGACAGATTGAAAATGGTAGTTCAGGAATTTGCTGGGGCACAATGGAAATTCGGCTAAGCCCTGATAGTTATGCTGAATATTGATGAGTCTGCTCGTGCACCAGCCAGTATTTGAACTGGGACACTGAAAACAGTTAATTCATGACATGAGGCTTTTGAAGTTTAGCATTAATGATATCGCCTCGAGGGTGCTGCCCTCGTAAGGAATAAATGGGGCAAGTGCTTCATGCACGTAGGTTCTATTAATGTGCTTAGACTCTACAACTCAGTCTAGTCTGTTGAGGAACGTTAGACAAGCACGAATGTCTAATAGGCTATTCTGCAACAATAGAGGAGAGAGAAGGACATTGGCTGAGCTGGAAGGAGAGATGAATCGAAGTGGCGAACCTACACACACGGAAAGCAGGACTTCGAGGGAGCGGGAGAGACTCCAGTCCCCTCGTCGTCGAAGTAGGTTGCCCAGGAGGGAAAAGCAACAACGGGGCAAATCCCCTTAACCCCGCTCCGGAAGAGAATCCGATATGACACCACGCCCGCTGATTTTTGCAGTCTTTGTGGGGAATAGACCAATGACAGAAGCGGATTCAATTGTTCGTGACCCAAATGTGGCAGTCGAGTTCGTTCGACAGATTTTTCCACCTGAAGTCCAGCAGTCGACGGTAGGTCGATAGGATTTTGAGGTGTTTCAGAAAGGCGTTCATGGGGCGGTGAAGGGGCTGTACACTGCCTATGAAATCGGCATGCATCTTCGTGTCATACGGTGCGATATAGAGTAGTGAGATGAACGCATTCGAAGCTTAGAAGCTCACGCGGAGAAGGCTGACCGTGAACTAAGAAAGGTCAAGACTGCCGAGTCACAAACGGCCGACCATTCTAACCCGGTCGTGGAGGAAAGGGTGACCCAGCGGCTAATAAGTCATGTGATTGCCGATCGAGATACGGCTAGCATGTTTGCAATTGAGACTGCTAAGTCCAGGGCCTATGAAAAAGGCTTTCATGACAACCGAAAGGTCGGGATAGACAAGACTAGGGAAAAACTTGCTGAGGAGGTCAGCCGATATGAAAATCGTGGATTTAAGCATGGTTGGATCAAGGCACTTCAAGCCGTGGATGCTCTCTGGGCAGCAGGCATTGATTCGGCGTTGCCACTAAATCAAGGTCATCATTTTCCCTTTTCCGCCTTCAAAGTCGAGAAGAGTGATGATGAGGGAGATGCCGAATAAAAGTAGACATTGTAATGCTCAAACGCAAATTGAGTGCAAATTATGTATTTATTGGTTAATTTAATAAAACACTCTGTTTTAAATGTTTGCATGTTTTAACTTATGTTTATACACTTTGTGCCAGTTGATCAATTTAATGAAACATTTCATTTTGAATGCTTGCATGTTTCAACTTATGTTTATACACTCTGTGCCAGTTGATCAATTTAATGAAACATTTCATTTTAAATGCCTGCATGCTTAAATTTTCGCCGTGTATTGTGATAGCCATGTAGGGTGCTCCAAATTCGGAGTCTTATTCGGCCTAGATGAGACCTGCTAGAATGGGGCTCCGAATTTGGAGGTTTTTTTTGGCCAATCGTGAGATCCACGAAGGGCGCTTCAAATCTGGAGTCTTTATTCGGCCCAAACGTGAACTGCACGGATGGGGCTTTTTATCTTGGCCAATCGTAAGATCCACGAAGGGCGCTCCAAATTCGGAGGCTTTATTCAACCCAAATGTGACCTGTACGGATGGGGCTCCGAATTTGGAGACTTTTTTTTATCTTGGCCAATCGTGTGATCCACGAAGGGCATTTTGAATTCAGAGGCTTTATTCGGCCCAAACGTGACCTGCACAGATGGGGCTCTGAATTCGGAGACTTTTTTTTTTTTTTTTTATCTTGGCCAATCGTATGATCCACGAAGGGTGCTCCGAATCTGGAGTCTTTATTCAGCCTAAACGTGACCTACACAGATGGGGCTTCGAATTCGGAGGCTTTTTTATCTTGGCCAATCGTGAGATCCATGAAGGGCACTTCGAATCCGAAGTCTTTATTCAGCCCAAATGTGACCTGCACGGATGGGACTCCGAATTCGGAGGCTTTTTTATCTTGGCCAATCGTGAGATGCACGAAGGGCGCTTCGAATCCAGAGTCTTTATTCGGCCCAAATGTGACCTACACGGATGGGGCTCCGAATTCGAAGGCTTTTTTAACTTGGCCAATCGTGAGATCCACGAAAGGCGTTCCGAATCCGGAGTCTTTATTCGGCCCAAACGTGACCTGCATGGATGGGGCTCCGAATTTGGAGGCTTTTTTTTTTATCTTGGCTAATCGTAAGATCTATGAAGGGCGCTTCGAATCCGGAGTCTTTATTCGGCAAACTTTTGAATTGAGTTTCATGTTGAGAAAATAGGAGATTCTGCATTGCAAAAGTGAAATCCGTACATGGTGAATCATTTAAAACAAGTATCACGCCCCACAGGTCGGGTTCAGTGATAGAATTTACGCAAATGAGTGGAGTTCCAAGGGCTTGACAGACTCCTCCCAGACATGTTTCTGAGCCAATATGCCCTTGTTTCCGCGATTGAGTCGATTTGATAGGGGTCGTTCCAGTTAGGACCCAATTTTCCATTAGCTGGCTTCCTGGCGGCTGGAAGCACTTTCTTCAGGACCAATTCGCTTGGTACATAGCAGCATAGCTGAACACGTTGATTATACGATTTAGCAAGCTGCTGCTGGTACCGTGCCATGGATACAAGGGCACTGTCTCTTCGTTCTTTAATTAGAGTTAGATCTAAGGCCAACATCATGTCGTTTTGGCCCATATCGAAAAATTTTGATTTCAAGGTTGGGAGGCCGATCTCCAAGGGGATGATTGCCTGCGTTTCGAAACACAAAGCGAACGGTGTTTCCCTAGTGGATTGCCTCGGAGTAGTGCGATGAGCCCACAACAGACTTGGCAATTCTTCGACCCATTTGCCTTTAGCTTTCTCTAGCCTCTTCTTGATGTCGTCCAGAATGGCTTTGTTGGAGGCCTCAGCTTGGCCATTACTTTGTGGATAAGCCGGGGTGGAGAAATATGGCCGAATACCATACTTACTGCACAGTTCTTGGTAGACATCGCAATCAAACTGGGTGCCGTTGTCTAAAATAAGTGCTCTTGGAATGCCGAATCATGTTATGATATTTCTCCATACAAAATGCTTCACATCAGTATCCCGAATGTGCGTTAGTGCCTCTCCTTCTACCCATTTTGTGAAATAATCTTCGCGACAATCAAAAATCGCTTGTTGCCCGGGGTGCGAGGCAATGGTTTGACGATGTCAAGTCCCCATTGGGCGAACGACCAAGGACTGGTTATAGAGCTTAATTCTTCAGTAGGCAGATGGGTAAAAGGAGAAAACTTCTAGCACTGTTCACATTTCTTTACGTAACATTCGGCATTAGCTCTCATTGTCAAGCAATAATATCCCTGTGTCACAGCTCGATGAGCCAAAGAGTGCCCGCCAGAATAGGCACCACAGCTACCTTCGTGTATTTCGTTCAGGAGTTCCTCAACTTTATCCGGATGAACGCATTCTAGGTACGGACCAGAAAGGGATTTTTTGTAAAGCTTTCCTTGCGGATCCAAGTAGTATCGTAGGGCTTTGTTTTGCAGCTTGTGCGCTTCTTTCTTATCCGACGAGAGCTGTTCGGAAGATAGAAATACAACAATGGAGTCCATCCAACTTGGTTCTGATTCTATGACATTGACTTGGACTTCCTCTGAAGGGCAATGCTCGGCTTAGGGATGAAACCCACTTCAATTGTCCGTTTAATCTCTGAGTTAATGGCGGAGGCTAGGCAAGCCAGGGCGTCTACATGTGTATTCTGATCACGGGTTAATTGGTTAAATTCATGATGGTCAAATTTTGCCAGCAAGGAATTTGTCGTTTTCATGTAAGCCGCCATACAGTCGTTTTTGGCCGCGTACTCCCCCTTTAGCTGATTGATTACCAGTTTTGAATTGCAAAATTTAAGCAAACGCCAAGCACCCAGGAGATGTGCATACCGTAAGCCGGTTAGTAGGGCTTCGTATTCGACCTTATTGTTCGATGCTTCAAAGTCGAGTTTGACAGCCTGCTCGATTATTGCTCCGTTGGGAGCCATGATCACTACTCCGGCCCCACTACCGCATTGATTGGATGATCCATCACAGTACAACTGCCAAATGTCCCTAACATATATTCTCCAGTTTGGCTTAGGTTCAGTTTAATCAGACTTGAAGTCGGCAAGACTCCTAGTGAATTCGGCCACAAAGTCAGCAAGCACTTGCCCCTTGATTGAGGTTCTAGGCAGAAACTGAATATCGTATTAGCCGAGTTCAAGAGCCCACTTTGAAACGCGCCCTGATGCTTCTGCACTACGGGGTACTGATCGGAGGGGGTAGTCCGTTAGTACCTCGATGGTATACCCCTGAATGTAATGCATCAGTTTTCTTGCTACCATGACGAGGGCTAGGATGAGTTTTTTTTCCAACGGAAGGTAACGTGTTTCGGCGTCAACCATTGCCTTGCTCACATAATACACTGGCCGCTACTTCCCAAGCTCTTCCTTTAATAGTATGGCGTTGACGGCCTGATCGAAAACTGCCAGATACAGAATGAGCGGGTCGCTTGCCGAAGGTGTTGTCAAGAGTGGAACTGATTGGAGGTAAGTCTTCAGACCGTTGAAAGTGGCTTCGCACTCAGAGGTCCATTCAAAAGCTTTACCCTGCCGAATGGTATGAAAGAATTGTCGACAGCGATCTGTGGAATGACTAATGAACCTGTTGAGCGCGGCGGCCATCCTCATCAACTTTTGAACCGCCTTCACCGATTGAGGGGAGCCAGGTTGCAGGATTGCGGTGATTTGCCTTGGGTTGGCCTCGTTTCTTTGGCGGTTGACAATGTAGCCAAGGAATTTGCCTGATCCGATCCCAAATGCCCATTTGGAAGCGTTCAGCTTCATTTTGTACTTGCGTAAAATACCGAATGTCTCTTCCAGATCGGCTAGATGAGTTTGCTCTTTTTTAGATTTGACCACCATATCGTCAATGTACACATCCATAGTACGTCCAGTTGCTCCTTGAACATGGCAGTGACTAGTCGTTGGTAAGTTGCCCCTGCATTCTTCAGCCCAAAAAGCATAAACCTATAGCAATAGGTTCTTCTTGAGGTGAGGAATGCAGTTTTATCTTGGTCCTCTAGATGCATGCCAATCTGATGGTAGCTTCTGTAGGCATCCAGGAAGCTCATTCGTTGATGATAGGCCATGGCATCTATGAGCTAGTCTATTTTGGGGAGGGAAAAGTAGTCCTTTGGACAGACTTTGTTTAAATTCGTGAAATTAACACAGACACACCAAATCCCATTTTTTGTCACGCCCTAAACCCGCCCCTAAAAGTTTGGGCATGACCACTTCAGAAACGGACGTCAAATCCAATATGTATAACATATGGGGCCTGAATGGAAGCATTTAACAGCACAAAACAACATCCATTGAGCTAATACTAACATGCCAGGATCAAACACATAATAGCAGGTAATTTGTCACATAACAAACACATATGTAGTTATATATATACACAAATATACAGACCCATCCCCAAGCCTGAGGATGCAACAAAACTAAGTTAAGAGAAGTTAATTATGCTTTACAACATTAGACAAAAGATAAGTGCACCAAGCTAAAAGCTCTGCAAGAACTCCACAAAAATGAATGAGCTTCGTTTAAATGTATGGTCGTGGTGAAATGAGCAAATGACAAGTGGGCTAGGCCGGACTAGGATTGACCTCCGGATTGAGTACCTACAGCGACAGACATAACACGGAATGAGCAAAGCTCAGTGAATAATAATACTTAAACAATGTAATGATTAACTTGAACCATATTGTATATAAATACAGAGAACATATGATTAATCTTGTTCCGTAACTATTTCTAGAACGACCTTGGGCCCAGTCTTTATACAGAGTGGCTTCAAGCCCAGTAACATACAAAACGGCCTTAGGCCTAATAGATTTCATAGATTGGCCTTAGGCCCAACAGATTTTACAGATTAGCCTTAGGCCCAGCAGATTTCAGCAAAGCCGAGTAATTTCAGAGCCGTACTAATGTACGCAGATTTTCCAATCATTTATAAATGTTAAGGTAATTAACTCGCAAAGAACAGAGCGTTAATAATAATCATTAATGGTAGGTAAATGTACAATTGCAGTGCTAGTACTCACAGTGCTGTAGCGGAGCGATAGTTCCTCTCGGAGTGTGTCTTACACACATACATAATTTACAAATTAGTCATTTTTCCTTTTAAATCATTTCCTGATTTGTTTTGCTACCAATGCATTTACAATCATCTTAAGAGCATCAAATAATTATTCTAATAATATCAGAGGGTCGAACAGGGAAAATGGAGCGAACGAATTTTTCCGACCTGGGTCGCACATTCGGTAGTCCCTTCCGCACGTGTGGAAGGGTGGGCCGCACATGTGGTACTCCTTCCCTGCACGAGCGGCAAAATGCAGAATGCAATTTCCATTTTTTTTCCTCTTTTCCGCACGTGCGGCCATGACCTCCGCATGTGCAGCCATAGCCCCTGTTTTGGGCAGTCCGAAATCAAAGCACAACCCAACTAAATTACAATATTTCAAGGCCCAAAAATGGAGGAATTAAGACAACATAATGGTATAATTATCATATTAACATGGATTATACATTCAATCAAACCTTTAGTTTCTTAAAACTCATAAACACAATCCAATTCCATGGAATTTCCAACTTCCTCACACATATACATACATATAGCCATTTGTTTACATATATGAGCTCAAATGTACTAATTGAAGAAATAAAATGTAATTTCTCACTAGATGGTTCAAATTAAATCAAAACATCAAGATGATAAGATTATCTTTGCCACTTATCTTGCCAATTAGCCAACATACACACATAAAATTGCAAACCCTAGATGATTTGAATGAAAGGAGATTTTTACTCAACTCCAAGAAAAGGTTGGACAAGGCGAATTAAATTCACCTTGAGTTTCAATCTCAACAAACCCTCTCAAATTCCCAATATCTTCCTTGGTGAAATTCTCTCCCCTTTGTTCTTTTTCTCCAATTCTCTCCCAGGAGATATTTATGAAATGGATTCCCAAGTCAAATGTTTAAGGGACATAATTATATATATAAAAAGGTGGATAAAGATGAAATTCAATCAGTTTAATCATTCCAAATTAAATTTTTACAGAAAATCATATTATGCTCTAAAAATCATGTTGATCTCAAATATAAAGTCATTTCAGATAATTAAGCCTCTAAGGCTTTCAATTTCTGAGCCAAACATTATAGTTGTAACAAATAGTCCTCTTATTAAACAGATATGAATCTATATTCATAAGATTCACCCACTTAAACTTACTTTCACATGAAATTTCATAGTAAGCATATAAATGCACAGAATAGGGGACTAAAAGTATACCAGAAAAAATGTACGAGGGTCGGGTTATTACATTTTTCTTCTTTACAACCACAGTATTCGACAGCCATGTAGGATAGGTCGCTTCACGAATTGCCCCGGCATCAAGCAACCGATCAACTTCTTCAACAACGGCAGCGATATGTTCTGCAGCTGATTGTCGGCTTTTCTGAATAATCAGCTTGCATTTGGGGTCAACATTTAAACGGTGCTGCGAAATAGATGGATCCACACCCGGCATCTCATACGGTGTCCATGAAAATACATCAAGGTTGTCGAGCAAGAAGGAACTTAGTTGCTGCCTATCAGTTTGATTCAGAGAGACGCCGATCATGAAGAACCTGTTAGAATTCCCGTCAATTTCAACTCGATCCAAGGATTCCGTTGCCTTTTCATTTGGGAGCCGACCAACATCGTCGAGGCTTTCTTGATCCGGCACCTCGATAGAATTCACTTCCAGTTCTCTTGGTGTCTTTGCGGCGAGAAGATAACATGCCTGCACCAATTTCTAGGAGCCTCAAATTTGCTCAATGCCGCGTTCAGTAGAAAAATGAAGTAGTTGATGATATGTGTTAGGCACAGCCTGCATGGTATGTAGCCAAGTTCTTCCCATGATAAGATTATACGGCGAAGGTAGCTTGACAACCAAAACCTCTACATCCACTGACCAGGAGCCTACCCGAACTGGTAGTGTGATTTTGCCCAATAGATATTCTGGATTTGCATTGAAGCCGAATAGCGGATAAGGATTCGAAGACAGGTCTGACTCAGTGAACCCAAGTTTGATGAAGGTCCTATAATACATAACCTCTGAAGTACTCCCCTGGTCTATGAGAACGTGTTCAACGGTGAATCGGTTTACGCGTAGTTCGATGACCAGTGGATCAATGTGGCGGAGTGTTACACCAATCAAATCAGAATCTTTGAAGGTAATACTCGGAGCTTCATGGGGCCGTTTTACTGGTGTAATTTGCTTTTGGGGGTCAGGATACAACTGAATTGTATGTACCACGGATGACGTCGGTAGGTTGTATATCATATGGATTACGCCGAGTGGAGGCGAATCCTATTGTAAAGCTACTGCTTTGGTTGGGTTGTCTTTTCGGACGTACTGCTTAAGCTGACCATCTTGTACCAATTCCTCAAGGTGATCCTTCAATGCATAACAACTCTTGGTATCATGACCGTGATCTTTATGATACTCGCACCGCCTATGCCGTCTCCTCGTGTCGGAAGGTCCCACCATTTTGGATGGCCATTTGAAGAACAGAAGGTGTTGGACTCTTGACATAACCATGCTGATCGGCTCTGACAACTCCGTATATTTCTTGTCCACGCGCCTTGTGCGCTTGCTATCTACTTGAAGTTGTTCACTAGCTCAATGGGAACATTGGTCATTTGTTCGGCGCGAATCTCGTCTCTTGTCTCGTTTAGCCCAATTCCCTGGTTCAGGGCTCCGTGATGGTACAGAATTTATCGGCTAAACAATCTCAGAAGGGGCCGTCTTGTTGGCCTTGTTCCCGACTTTAACCAGCAGAGCGTCATCTTTTACTTTGCAATATTCCTTGACTTTCTTCATCAACGACCAGACTATTTTGGGGGGCCTTCTAGTCAAGGAACTACGGAGGGCACTATCAGGATGCAACCCCATTTTAAAGGCGGTCATGCCCATGGAGTCGTTGCAGGTGTCATCCACAAGATTGAAGCATTCCTAATAGCGCACCGAATACGCTCGTAAGGTTTCCCCTGGTTAGATCTGCATTGCCCAGAGAGAGTCGGCTTGCTTCGGCTGGACCTCATTGGTGATGAATCTTGCCTTGAAGGATTTCTGTAATTGATGGAAGCTCTTAATTGACACTGGTTCCAACTTGTAATACCATCTGACGGCCAATGGTCCTAAACTGCTCGGAAATATTCGGCACATGAGAGCCTTGTCGTTTGTATGTAGCGTCATGGCTTGCTTATAATAGTGGATGTGGTCAGTGGGATCTGATTTTCCATCTTATAGGGTGAAGATGGATCCTTGAACTTTTTGGGTAGCACTGCCCTTGCGATCTGTTGCACAAAGGGGTCATGTTGGTCCTCTTCGTCTGAATCGTTTCTTCTTCTCTTATTCCGTGCACGCGGACTTTCCTCAGAAGAACTGGAGACCTCGACTCGCCCCTTCTTTTTGGGGTCTGGGGATGAGGAGTCAGAATCACTGTCACTACGTTGTCTCCGAGCTTGAGGTCGCCGAACATCTTTTCTTAGTGGTTGTGCCAGGTCTTGGTTCACGGTCTGTTGGGATTTTGCCACCTCTAAGGCCAAATCCTATCGAAGGCGCTCGTTTTCAGCCATCATGCTCTCTAACCTTTGTTTGTTTCACTTCGCTTGTTCCATACTCACTTGCATTGTTTCATTAGCTGAGTCGAAGTTCAAGGCTCTTCGTGAGGTAATATTTTCTGGTCCCAGCATGGTGCTTGGAGTTGTATCAACTTGTGGCGTAAGGTTGTCAGCGACTACCGAAGGATCTTCCGTCACGCCCGCCATGGAGGTGCTGGAGTATTCCCACAGACGGCGCCAATTGTGGGGAAGTGGTTTGGAAATACTCTTTTGATCCACTGGGACGCTTGAGATCCTCAGCTAGTGACCTGAAAAAGAATGAGCACTCCGGTCGGGGGTGCCGGAATTAGCACTCTGAGGGATAAGTCAGTGTATACTCTCTTGGTTACTTGTATCTTAAGTTAAGCGTACTAGTTCTCACATACCTCTCTTGGTTGTTGTTCTTCTATTTATATACGCTCCTAGTCCTCAGGATAGGGCCCACTATTAATTCGTCGTGTGATTGCTCACTCGGCCCTTCTTTCGTTATATTCCAACTTCCAATCGGCCCCTCGTTCAACTGGCTTTATGGCTGACTAAGATATTCAGCATCCAGAACGTACAAGATGGGGATGAGTATAATATGTACCGATTGTCTAAATATGTACTCGGCCTATCTACGTCCCCTTTTAACCGGCTCCCACAGTGCACAAAGATGTTGACCTATATGGTCATCGGTACTGACTATGGTCTGATTAACCACATACTCTGCACATAGGTCTTTATGGCCAATCTGATCTGTTAGTTAATGGATGTACCACGTATAATTGCTTATGAATTCTATATAAGTATGTGAATTTGAATTTGTTTCTGATATGAACTATGATTTTTGATTCTGTGATGGACATCATTCATAAACCCTTTACTCTGTCATTATTGACTGGGATCCAGCTCATTGTATTATTTATGTATGTAGGTGATCAGGCATAGAACTAGGCCTAAGATGCTAGCCTGGAGTTTTGTTTGTCAAGCCAACCACCGTGCATCCTGAGGAGGTTCCCAAGTGTTTCAATGTTCAAGTAGTGCACTGTCTTTATTTTTATTTTATTTTCTTCTTTTGTTGAACCAAACTTTTGTATACTCTGTAAATAGGGCTAAGTCCCTTTTGTTTATCTGTACAAGGAATGACGTGGGTATGACGTTACATATATATATATATATAAATGTGATTATAAGTTTAAATCTTTTGTCCCATGTAAGTCTACACAGCTCTATGGACATTTTATTTTGATATTTGCTTCCGCTAGCCCCTTATTTTGTTAATATGTCTCAGAGGCCTTTGGTAATCTTAGGATTACTAGCCGGTTATGATGCTGAACCTATAGGGGCGAGTTTGGATTATGACAGATGCCATACAGATTTCAAGAAGAGGTGGTTTTGAAGCAATCTCCACACCCCTGGGTGTTTAAACCAAACTTTAGTCTGGAAAATTCCAAACCTTTGCGTTCTAGGCTTTGCCATTCGAACTTTAATTTCCACTTTCTTAGTTGGTCTCCTAGGAACTCATTACAAACACATTTAGGTGGCTATACCAGACCGTCAGATGCCGTTCGAGCATGGCTAACACCAAAGGACTTGCGCCTTTAGAGGACTTAAAGTCTCATAGACTCAAAGCAATTACGATGAAAGATATATTGGGTCCGTCAAGTGGACAGCCTCGATCATATCCCCTCTCTCAATACCATTCACATAATGTTTCAATCTTTGTCCATTGACCTTGAAGGTCATACCATCTTGTGGATTTTTAATCTCAATCGCCCCATGTGGAAATAATTCGATAACCTCATACAGGCCATCCCACCGAGATTAGAGTTTACCTGGAAACAATAGCAATTTGGCATTGAACAACCACACTTTTTAGTGAGGCTCGAAGGACTTACGAGAAATATGTTTATCATGAAATACCTTAGTCCTAGCCTTGTAAATTTTGGAGCTTGCATGTGTATCATTGCGGAGTTCCTTTAACTCATTGAGTTGGAGTTTTCGATGGTCTTTGGCTTTGGCCATATCAAAGTTGAACTTCTTAATGGCCCATAAAGCCTAGTGTCCTAACTCAACAGAGAGATGGAACGCTTTCCCGAACACAATCCTATATGGAGACATCCCGATAGGTGTCTTATATGTTGTGCGATAGGCCCAAAGTGCATCAACCAACCTAGTGGACCTATCTTTCTTATCAAGCCTCACAGTTTTCTTGAGGATGTGTTTGACTTCCCTATTAGAAACCTCTACTTGACCACTAGTCTGAAGGTGATCAGGAGTGCTAACTTTGTGAGTGATCATGCATTTATGCACCAATGCCTCGAAGAATTGATTGCAAAAATGTTTAGCACCATCCCTAATTATGGCACGTGGGAACCCAAAACGATAGAAAATGGTTTCATAGAGGAATTTAACCACAACTTTGTGATCATTCATTCTGGTGGCCATTGCCACAATCCACTTGGAGACGTAGTTCGCGACCACCAAAATGTATTTAAAGCCAAAAGATGGTGGAAAGGGACCCATCAAGTTGATGCTCCAAACATGAAAAATATCAACAATGTAAATAGGGGTCATCAACATCATATCTCATTGTGACATAGAGCCCATTCGCTGACAACACACACAAGCTCTACAGAAGTTATAAGCATCTTCGAAGATAGAGGGCTAGTAGAACCCACATTGTAAAACCTTGGTGGTCATTTTTTGCCCACTGAAATGGCTGCCACATGCATGGGAGTGACAAAAGGTGAGAATACCATGGGTTTCATTCTTAGGCACACAACGCAGAATCACTTGATCCGAACAATACTTGAACAATTTCGGGTCTTTCCAGAAATAGTGCTTGACTTGTAGGAAAAATCAATCTTTGTCTTGCTTAGACCAAGTTTTAGGAATTTTCCCAACTGCCAAGTAATTCACTATGTGAGCAAACCACGGGGGGATCACTTGTGACACCAGAAAAAGTTGCTCATCCGGAAACAAGTCGTGCAAGGCTCAGGGATCACTCGTGTGCTCAATAAGGATTTGGGATTAATGATCCACAACAACATTCTCGGATCCCTTCTTGTCTTGGATTTCTAGGTCAAACTCTTGAAGAAGTAGAATCCACCTAATCAAACTAGGTATGGTTTTTTTTTTTTTTTTTTTTTTTTTTTTTTTTTGTGGACAATAAGTATTGCAAAGCGGCATGGTCAGTGAACACAATGACTTTAGACCCTAGGAGGTAGGACCGGAACTTATTGAGTGCAAAGACAACAGCTAGCAACTCTTTCTCAGTGGTAGTGTAGTTTAATTGAGCATCAGAAAGAGTACAACTAGCATAGTATAGAACATAGGGTACTTTATTCACCCTTTGGCCAAAGACGACGCCAAGGGCATACTCAGATGCATCGCATATAATCTTGAAAGGAAGGGACCAATCGGGAGATTGCATGATGGGGGTAGTAGAATGTGTAGCTCAAAGTGTGTCGAATGCCACCATACATGCTTGGTCAAAGACATCCTTGGCCAATAGAGTGCACAACGGGTGTGAGATCTTACTAACGTCTTTGATAAATCGGCAGAAAAAACTCGCGTGCCCTAAAAATGAGCGCACTTGGTGCACAGAAGTAAATTGGGATAGGCTAGAGATCAAGTCGACCTTGGCCTTATCGAACTCTATACCATTGGGAGACACAATGTGTCCCAACACAATACCCCCCTAAACCATAAAATGGCTCTTCTCTGAACTCAAAACAAGGTTTGTCTCCACACAACGAGTAAGGACTTTAGTTAAGTTCTGGAGACACTTCTCAAAAGATGGCCCAAACACAGAGAAGTCATCCATGAAGACCTCTAAGAATTTCTCCACCATGTAAGAGAAGATAGCCATCATGCACCGTTGAAAGGTTACTAGTGTATTGCAAAGCCCAAAGGGCATTCGGCGATAGGCGAAAGTGCCAAAAGGACATGTGAAGGTGGTCTTTTTCTAGTCATCAGGATACACAAGAACTTGATTTTATCCATAATAGTCATCAAGGAAATAATAGTAGCTCTGCCCTGCTAACCGCTCTAGGATCTGATCAATAAAAGGTAAGGGAAAGTGATCCTTCCTAGTCATGAAATTTTGCCTATGATAGTCAATGCACACTCGCCACTCGGTGGTGGTTCGTGTTGGGACTAACTCTCCTTGCTCATTATCCACAATAGTGATGCCCGATTGCTTGGGTACCACTTATGTGGTGCTTACCCACTTGCTATCGGAGATGGGGTATATAATACCTATATCCAATAACTTCAAAACCTCTTTTTTTTATTGCCTCTTTCATGTTAGGATTGAGCCTTTGTTGCATTTCACGAGAAGGTTTGGCATCCTCCTCTAAATGTATATGATGTATGCACACTGAGGGATCTATCCCTCTTAAATCTACCATCGACCACCCTATAGCACTCCGATATGCCATAAGAACACTCATTAATTGACTCTTCTACTCTATAGTTAAGTTAGATGCAATGATGATTGGTAAAGTATCCTGAGGCCCCAAAAAAGCATACTTGAGTGTGGCCAGGAGTGGCTTCAACTCAAGTGTAGGTG
Source organism: Camellia lanceoleosa (assembly GCA_025200525.1). Classification (NCBI taxonomy): domain Eukaryota; kingdom Viridiplantae; phylum Streptophyta; class Magnoliopsida; order Ericales; family Theaceae; genus Camellia; species Camellia lanceoleosa. The sequence continues at coordinate 83,001,181 of CM045772.1, read as the reverse complement.
GTGTGAATAAGGATGGTATGGAAGACTCTCTAAATAGAGGAGGAAGGGACTCAAACCGGGCTTTCTACGGGGAAAAATCCAGTGTAGAAGAACCAGTATGACAATTTATACATGCATTTGTCGTAGCCAAGAAAGGTCGGCCTAAGATCACTAGGATTTGTTTTCTAAAGTTGTCTACCAATTCCATATCTAAAACCACAAAATCAACAGGAAAATAAAACCTATCAACCTTTATTAGCACATCTTTAATCATGCCATGTTGCACTTTGAGGGTCCAGTCAGCCAGCTGGAGTGTGACAGTGGTGGGCTTTAACTCGCCAAGTCCGAATTCCTGGTACACAGAGTACGGCAAAAAATTGACACTAGCCCCTAAATCTAACAAGGCCCTATCAATGAAATGATCCCTTATAATGCATGCAATGGTTGGGGCACTTAGGTCTTTAAGCTTAGGGGGTGTGTCACTTAATAAGATGGAGCTTACTTGCATCATGAGTATGACCTTTTGGGACACGTGTATCCTAGATTTATGCTTTTGTGTACAAAGGTCTTTCAAAAATTTGGTATAGGAGGGTATTTGCTTAATTACCTCCAATAGGGGGAGGTTGATTTTAACTTGTTTAAAAACCTCCATCATCGCTTCTATGGATGTCGCCTTCTTATTAAAATGAGATGGTGTATCAAGGCATTTGGGAAGGGTGCCTGAGGCACATATGGTGCCTTAGACTCACGTGAAGTACTAGAGACTAAGTCATCCCCCTTATGTGTTTCTCCTTCACCCTTGCTCTCATTGGGTTTACCACCGTGGTCACCCTTCTTAGTTCTAGTTGCATGAGACACAACTGGTCGAGGCTTTAACTCCTTTTCACTTCTCAAAGTAATCACCGCTTGCACCTATTCATGGTGCTTTCCATTCCCACTCGACCCCTTTACCCCATATTGACCCTTAGGGTTGGCCGCAATCTAATTTGGTAATTTTCCCTCATCTCTCCTATTCATGTTATTAGCCATTTGACCTAATTAGGCCTCTAGCTTGGCAATGGAGTGAGTATGGGAGTGAACTATTGTTGTTAACCCCTTAAGCTCTGAAAGAACTTCCAACACTTGAGTCTTAAAGGCTGAGTTGCCTTGAGGAACATGTGGGGGTTGTGGTTGTCGGTAAGGTTATAGTGGGCAGCATGAAGATTGATTGGCAAAATTATTAAAATTCTGCCTTGGTGGCGGAGGATTGTGAGAAGTGCCTTGTGGAGGATTGTACGAAGTGCCTTGTGAAGGAGGTCTTCATGAAAAATTGGGGTGATTTCTCTATCCTGGGTTGTCTATGTTTGAATATGGGTCATTACTCGGTTTGGAGAAATCTTAAGCCGCATTCATATGCTCTTGGATTAATTCCGGAAATTGTGATATCGAAGGGCACTCACTTAAGTCATGTGCAGGGCTTGCACAAATAACACATGTCTCGTGAAATTGAGGTTGAACTTGCTGTGTAGGGGGCAAGTCCTGAAGTTAATAGTTGGTCCATTTTCCGGGACAATGCCTCTACTTGTTAGGCTAACTCCAGATTTTGCCCTACCTTATAAATGCCTCATCTTTTTGGGGCTCCAACTACAGGTGGCTGAACCAGCCGGGCTGCTAAGGCATGGTGAAGGGAATTATCACTTAGGTTCTCAAATAATTTCCATGCCTCAGTGTCATTTTTTGACATGAATGTCCCACCACAAGAGGAATCCACAATTTGGCGGTGAGGCTTAGTTAAGCCATAGTAAAAGGTCTGAACAAGTTACCAATCAGGCACTTGGTGGTGGGGACACTATTAGAGGAGGTCATGAAGTCTTTCCCATGTTTAATGAAATTGCTCTCCCTTAATTTGAGCAAAATTGGTAATGGCTTGCCTGAGTTGGTTGGTCTTACCAATGGGAAAGTACTTCTCCAAAAACTTATGCTGTAATTGGTCCCATGTTGTGATAGAATTAGCAGGTAAGGAGTTCAGCCAATGTTTGGCTTTGTCCTTAAGTGAAAATGGGAATATTTAGTGAAAATGGGAATAGTCGCAACATTAAGGCCTCATTGGTTAAATTCTAGATCTTCACTGTAGAGCAAATTTCTAAAAATTCATGCAGATTTTTGTAAGGGTCATCATGAGCTAGTCCATGGAATGATGGGAGCATTTGGATGGTCTTGGACTTAATCTCATAATGAGTAGCAGTGGTGTTGGGTAACTGAATGCATGATGGTGATGTATATGCAGCAGGTGTGAAGTAATCCTTAAGGGTCCAGTTGGGTCCGTTCGGGAAATTTGAGTTTGCCATCTCTAATGGTTCTGAGTATGGATATAGATATTCAAGCCTAGGAACACGAGAAGAAGCTCTAAGGTTCCTAATAGTCCTTTCTAGTTCAAGGTCTAAAATCCACAGTTCAGTGCGACAAGAACAGCGCTCGTGCATACACCACTCACACACACACACACACACACACACACACACACACACACAAAGTTCGACTCTTGTGCACTAAGTTATGAAAGCAAAATACCAAAGGAGAAAATACTCACAAATTTAACTAAAATGCTTTACTTGTTTTATGCGAGTGCTTGATGTGTAGACCGTTGTTTTCAATCTCCACTTGAGCTTTATATGTTTAGTACTTTGGTGCTTTGCTTTGCATTTTTTTTAATTTTATTTGTTTTTATACACTTTGGTACTACGGTTTGTTTTAAAGCTTAGTTATGCTTTCGCCGCACTTAGCTCTACTTTCAAAAACTTTGCACACTTAGCAACACGAAAACATAAAATCCTAAACTAAATTACAAAAAGCATAAAATCCTAAACTAAAACTTAAAATAAGAATATAACTTTAAATTAATTAATTTTGCTAGAAGTCTCCGACAACGGCGCCAAAATTTGGTGGTTCGCTTTACACAACAAAAATAAACACTAAATTGTACCAAATTTCTTAGAATAATAGTAAGTCCAGTACGTATCCACAGGACAAATTTGAAATTAAACTAATTTAATTCTTAAATTCTTAAATTAATTTTGATCAAAGAGATGATTGTTCATAAACTAATAATAATTAAAATACTAAGAGATTAAACTAGCAATTAAAAGTAAATTAGAATTATTGATTTTAGGAAAAACCTAAGGTAATGAATTCACTACTAGTTACATAAATAAGGTCTCAACTTGAAAATCAATTATGTTATAGTTCGAACCAAATAATACCTCGCCACTACAAGTTTGAAGCATTGATCAAGAGAGTTATCACGTTTAATGTATAGAACAAATCATCTCAAGTAGCACATCGCTCGCTTTTAAACTAGGGAGCAAAATGACTCGTCCTTCATAGTATGGCTTGTTTCATACCTTAAATATGAAAGAATAGAAACCATTGCATGGAAAGTATTCAACAATCACAAAAAGAAAAATACTTGAAGAAATAATGGAAAATATATTTAAACACTTATTGAATACCATACAACTTGCTCAAACCATAAGCTAGGGTTTCATCAAAACCCTAGAAATAGAAGCCTAGCCACTTATGGAGGAGTGGAAAGAGGCAGAAGAAGAAGAAACCCCCATGGAAGATGTTCTTGAAACTTGAGAACCCTACTTTCCAAACCCTAACCCCTCTTTTCGTTTGGAATTTTCAAAACCATAGAGCAGCCTCTTTTTCTTCTTTTTATTCTCGTGAGAAAAAGTTGAAATTTTGTGTATGCACCCCTAGGTGGGCTCGAGCACCCACAATTTCCACTTGAGCGGTGGGGCCACACGCGGTGCAGTCTAGCCGCATGTGGTGAGGTAGTAGGCCAATTTTCACATTTGCACTTCTTACCCGGAGAATATGCTTTTGTGCCACTTTTCGCTTGAATTAACGTGTTGCCTGCCAAATCTGTAAGAGTGCACAAAACACATCATCTTTGCCAAATAGACAAAATTCAAAGACTATAAATGTACTTTAAGAAACTTCAATGCGGTACCTTTTGGCCTACATCACCCCTCTCCGGAATAATCAACACTGGAGCAGTGGTAAGTCTAGCTTTAAACTCTTGGAATGACTTCTCATAAGTCTTATTCCACATAAACTTAATTCCTTTCCTCGTCAGTCTAGTCAACGGTGTGGCTAATCTAGAGAAATCCTTCACAAAACGACAGTAATACCTAGCTAATCCCAAGAAACTCCGAATTTCAATGGCATTCTTAGGTTGTTCCCAATCTTGCACTACCTCAATCTTAAAAGAATCTACAGTCACTCCTTCCCCGAATACCACATGGCCTAAGAATTTCACCCATTTTAACCAGAACTTACCCTTCCTGAACTTAGCATACAACTTGTAGGCTTTAAGCAACTCAAGTACAACCCGCAAGTGTTCCTTGTGTTCCTCTTCAGAGGGTGAGCAGATCAAAATGTCATCCACAAATACAACTACGAAACAGTCTAGGAACTCACGAAAGATCCTGTTCATCAAATCCATAAACAGGGCTAGTGCATTGGTTAACCAAAAAGGCATCATTAGGAATTCATAATGGCCATATCGCATACGAAATGCCGTCTTCTGGATATCCTCCTCCTTCACTCTTAACTGGTGACAACCCGATCTCAAGTGTATCTTAAAGAAACAATAAGAACCCTTCAACTAATCAAATAAGTCATCTATACGAGGCAATGGGTACTTGTTCTTAACAGTTACCTGATTCAACTTCCGGTAATCAATACAAAGTCGCTATGTGACATCCTTCTTCTTGGCAAAGAGAGCCGGTACTCTCCAAGTTGAAGTACTAGGGTGAATAAAGCCTTTATCTAGCAATTCTTGGAGTTGAATCTTTAACTCACTCAACTCGGCTGGTGCAAATCTATACGGTGCCATGCCAGGCACTAAGTCAATAGAGAACTCAATCTCATGGTGAGGTGGTAAACAAGTAAGATCCTTGGAAAAAATGTCCGGGTATTCACAAACTACCCTCAGCAACTCAACTCAGACCACATCGCTCTTAACACTTAATAATGTAGCAAGAAGGAGACTATGGTCGCCCCGAGCACGCGGATCAGACACTAGAAACAAAGCACTATTAACCCGATCCATTAGGAAATAAAAACAGTCACCACTCGAGGCGCATATTGTAACTTTCTAACAGTAATAGTCTATAATGGCCCGATGGGAAAAAAACCAATCCAAGCCCAAAATAACATCAAAACTCGACATATCAATCAACATAAAGGCAGAAAGAAGTCGGCGACCGACAACCTTTATCTCACAATACCGACACCCCTAGTCCAACACAACCTCACCACTAACAGGCAACTCTACCCTTAGTGGAGATGATAACCGAGTCACTTATAACCCTAATATTGATGCAAATATAGAAGAAAGAAAAGAATGGGATGCACCGGTATCAACTAACACATTGGCAATAGAATTACACAATAAGAAGTTATCTCTCACTATCGAAGTTGCTGGCAACAAATCTGGCGTGGTAACAACATACACATACGCTATAGGTTTCTGCTTCACCTGCTTACCCGTCGGAGCATGACTTTGACACATTGATCGAGCCAAAGAGGCTCCGTGATTGGCCCTCGAGGCCTGACATTAGATGCACCAGATGTTCCACCAGCCTAAGGACAAAACCTCCTCAAGTGCCTTGATTGCCCACACTGATAACAGGTAGGTGGATGTCTTTTTCCTTGACGCTGGCTCTGAGAACATGCCGAAGATGGTGCATATTGTTGCCCTCGTTCCTTCTACAGGAAAACTATAGACTTGTGGCCCAGCTAACTACACTTAAAGTAATTTATCCCTCCTCGACCACCTCTCCCGTAACTGTAACTCGACATCTTTGGAAAGTAGACCTAGACTGTGCTCCTTAGGACCACTATAGGGTGGAACCCCTCTGCCTCTTATGTCCCGAGTCTCCCCCCGAACCTCTTAATTTCTCTGCTCAGAGTCCCTCATCCTCTCCTCCTCAATCTGAATCACGGTCTCTAAGTGAACTTTCACCTCCACAAGATGATCGTAATCCCGAATCATGGACGTGACCACCTTGAATAGGAGTCCGGTCCTCAATCTCTTCTCAAACTCCAAACAATGGCATTCTTCTATTGCTACTAGCTTAGGTGAAAACCTCGACAAACTAGTGAAGGTATCCTCAAACTCGGCTAGTGGTGTGTTAAGCTGCTTAAGCTTCAAGAATTGCTCTATTAACATCTCTCTAACAATGGGAGGTAAAAACTTGTCCTAGAAAGCGTTGACAAAAACCTCCCAAGTCACCTCAATGTGCCCCTGCATAAACTTTCACCACTGACCCACATCTCCCTTCAGTTGGAAGGATGCTAATGTTACTCTCAGCCCATCGTCCTCAATGCCAAGCATTTCGAATGTCTTCACCATCTGTTCCAACCACTCATCTGCCTTCAGTGGCTCCTTCGGATCTCCCACAAATCCGAATTCAACCGGAAGAACTCCCTCTTCAAAAAGGATGGCTCTATCTCAACAACATGGGCCTGCACTTGATTCTCAGCTCTAAGAATGTCTATGGATTCCTACAAAGCTCCGGCCATCTCATTAGCTAAAGCACCCATGGCCTGCTGATCAACTGGTTCAGCTACATTGGCCTAACCAACCCCCTCTTCCTACCTCGGAATGTTATCTGACAACGACACCTCCTACCATCTAGGCCTGCCACGTCTACCACCATCACGTCCACGTCCACGTCCACGTCCACATCCATGTCCTGACATCCTAATGAAGGTAATACAAGAGATTGTGTTGAAGCTAACTCACTCGCGTCTTAATGTGATAGACAACAATTAATTCACTCCACATAAGTACATAGTCATATAAACACATACAAATTTGATTTCTAGATAATGATCTCCCTACGACATTACCATAGTTCCAGTTAGAAATAGTGGTGATCAAGTGCTCTTCTAACAAGACTTCTAGAAACTTGTAGACCCAATCAATATCTTAGAAACTAAATCCCATACCTACTTAGTCACATAAGCATGTTAGCACATAGCATACCAGGTTTATTCCTAATATCATCTAGCAAGGGAACCCATTGTGGTAATAACCACTTCCCACGATCCCAATGTATTCAAACCCAGTAGCTCTGATACCAAGATGTAACACCCCGAAATAAAAACAATAAACTGGGAGTAATGATTAATTAAATAACATCATAATCTGAGAATAAAGTCCTTCCATTCATATACTTTCGGGGTACAAAAGAGTAACACATACATTTATACATTCAAAAGCCCTAACCCTGAATTTATAGCATGTGTTATGTACAAAAAAAATATGAAATAAAAGTTCAACAGACATAGAGTAATGCCCTGTTGGCTACAACTTTCCAAGATTGTGCTTGATTACATCAGAAGTGAGTTTAAACTCAATACAAATAAAGCTCTAGGCTTGTACAAGATAAATACAACAAGAATAAAATAGAAGTTCTTGGCTCTAAGTCCTCCCAAGCTATTGCCTTGGAGGCAAATCATCTCACCTAAAAATGATTTTCCCACATAGGGTGAGCCAAAACCTAATAAAAATACTCTAACGCAATGTATGAATCTTAACAGAGTTATATGGTGAATAAATATGCAATGCTCATACTTATATCCCTTTCCAAAAACCATGTAATGCCAGGTTATATCATAATTCATGAATTCACTTTTTTTTGATAATAGAAAATAGGGCAGTGAATACGACACTGGGAATCTCTAGGATGTGTCTACAAGTAGGTTACAAGTACTACTATTGCCATTTTTACTAGTGCTAACTGGAAGGCCCGATACCTATTTGCATGGTTTTTCTGGACTTTCACCAAGGACATACAGGCAAACATAATACTACAACTACACTCCTACCCAGATTCACCAAGGTATTCACCTATTTTTCTCAAAACGATAACCATGTTTAATGTGTCAAATATGTTACAATGCTGAATGCAATGGATGCAAAATTTGTTTCAATTCACCCAATTTTCATGCAATTTCTACAACAATCATAAGTATCCTTCACCAATAGTCCAAAATAGATATCTCTAAACAGATAATTAAATTTTAACACATATATACTTTCCAACATTTCCAATTAGGAGTGATAATTCATATCCAACTCCACCACCATCATCATCATTGTTCTAATGCCATAAAACCAACGTCAATTCTATTTTTCTCTTTACAAATCAAATTTTCACAATTTAGGGCAAAAATCCCATTTCTTAAAAAATCAATCTCTATGGATAAAATCCATCATTTGTCATATCCAACCATTTTTACAAAGCCACAATCATATACAGTAATCCATTTCAAAAACCCCTTTTTAATTTTAAAACCAAAACCCTAGATTTTATTCAAAAATCCCCAAATCACAATATCCTTTTTAAAAGACAAATAACTAAGTTAAAAATCATAAAAAGAGTCAAAGTAATCCCTACCTCAAGAAGAATATCCAAAAAAAAGATGGGTAGAACTTGATGAAGCCGAAAACACGAACTTCTCTAATTAAAATGAAGCCTCGACATGCTCTACCTTTTTAATAAAGGATGTAGGGCAAGGAAATCACTAGATTAAGGTGTATTTGGGCCAAACGTTCAAGAACTGGATAGAGAGAGAGAGAGAGAGAGAGAGCGAGAGAGAGAGAGAGAGAGAGAGAGAGGATCTGGGATTTACAGAGAGAGAATTGAAAAGGTGATCTAAAAAGTGATCTTTACAACTTGATAAACTCGCAGCACAGGAATGGTTGCTCGAGCGACCAAACACATCGCTTGAGTGATCAAGGTGACTACTCGAGTGAAAAACACCACTCTCTCAGTACTTTTGTAGACTTACAAAAGTATTGAGTGTTCCGAAAGGCCGCTTTAGCGCAAGAAAGACCGCTCGAGCCAAGATAGCTCAAGCGCAAGAAACACCGCTGGAGCAAAGAATGCCATACTCTTAGTAATTTTGCAGACCTGCAAAAGTACTAGAAGTCCTCAAAGTTCACTCGAGCGTAAGAAAGTTTGCTCAAGTGAACAAACAAAAATCTTGGTAGCACAGTTTTGAAAAGACTAGTTCCTAACCTATTTCAAACACAACCAAGACACTCCAGTAGCCAAACTCAACTAGGAATAAGATGGAAGAAGACATGAACAACAATTAAGGCAAGAACACCCGGATACAAGACAATAAACGGGTCAGATTTAAACCAGAGTCGTTATAGTCATTGTGCGCTCGAATGGTGGGTTTGGTCGCTCGAGCAGTGTCACTTATTGTGTTTGTCACTCGAGTGATCATTTTTGCACTCGAGCGGTCTGTGCGTATATCAGTCTGAGAGAAAGTCATTTTCAGTCAATTTTTTTGATCTCTTTCTTTCTCTAAACAATCCAAAACCCAAGGTCTACCTTCTCTCTCTAGTTCTTGAACTCTTGCACTAAATACTCTCAATTCGTGAGTTTTCTCACCCTAGTACTTTGGAGAAAAATGTTAAGCACGCCGAGGGCTTCGTTTTAATCAGAGCATCTAGTGTTTTGACATTGTCAAGTTCTACCCATATTTTCTTCGTGTCTTCTACTTTGTGGTAGGGATTTGTATAACTATTTTATATGACTTTTAGCTTATTTATTTTCTCTTTGAAAAAGGTTATTTATTTGGGAATTTTTGATAAAAACCGGGGTTTGGTTTGGAATCAAAAGAGGAGTCTTCCAAATTGACTCTTGAAAATGGGTGTGGGAATATGGTTATGTATTAGTTGTGTTGAAATGATGGAAATATTTTCTTAAAATTGATTTTTATAAATAAAGGGGTTTTGCCTAATTTTGGATATTTGAAATTTTGAAAAGAAAATGGAAAATGATGTTGGTTATTGGGAAATTGGAATAATGGTTATGTTGATGGAGATGGTGGAGTTGGATATGTAATATCACTCCCATTGTAAATGATGAAATTGTATCTTTGATTGGAAATTATCTAATGTATAGAGATATCTGTTTTGGGCTATTGGTGGAGGATTAGTCTTGATTGTTGTAGACATTGCATAAGGATTATGTTAAATTGAAACTAATTTCTCATCCATTGTGCATTGAGCATCATTAAACATTGAACTTTGTAAATGTATTGATTTTTGAACATTGGAAATTAGGATTCCTTTTTGGCTTCTTTATGTAATTATTTTTGATTAAGCCTCGGGCTTTACATGTATTGAGTTTAAACTCATTTTGTTGTAACCAAGTATCGGCTCGGAAAGTTGTAGCCATTAGGGCATTTCATTATTTGGTTTTATTTTCCTTTTTACTCTTGTATCCATGCCATATGCGATAGATTCAGAATCTAGGATTTGTGAATATATATTGCATATGTCATATGTTGTAATCATCAAAGGTAAAATGAATGGAAGGCATCAGATTATTGGTTAATTATTGCACTGTTAACAAATGGGTTAATGTTATTTATTTCGAAGCGTTACAACTTGGTATCAGAGCTACCGGGTTAGAACACTTTAGGATCATTTTTACCACAATGGGTTCTCTTGCTAGATGATTTTAGAAATATACATGGTATGTTATGTGATAACATGCTTATGTTACTAAATGAGTATGGGATTTAATTTCTTAGATATTGATTGGGTCTACGAGTTTCTAGTAGTCCTTGTTAGAAGAGCACTTGATCAATGCTATTTCTAACTGGAACTCTACCAATGTTGTGGGGACACCATTATCTAGAAAGGAAATTGTTTGTGTTTATGTGATTAAGTGCTTAAGTGGAGTGAATTAATTGTTATCCATGACATTAGGACATGAGTGAATTAGCTTCAGCACATTTGTAAATGTGCTAATCTGTTGTGTTATCTTTATTAGGATGTTAGGACGTGGACGTGGACATGGCGGTGGTAGGCCTAAGCGGCAGAAGGTGCCGTTACCGGATGATATTCCGGTGCAAGAGGAATGAGTTGGTTAGGCCAACGTGGCCGAACCGGTAGGTTAGCAAGCCATGGGCACTTTGGCCCAATAAATGGCTGGTGCTTTGAGGGAATCCATGGACATTCTTAGGGTTTAGAATCAAGTCCAGGCACATGTTGTCGAGACATGGCCATCTCTTCTAAAGAGGGAGTTCTTCTGGTCAAATTTGAATGAGTTTTTGGGGAATCCTACGGAGCTACTGAAGGCAAATGGGTGGCTAGAGTAGATGGTGAAGACGTTCAAGATGCTTGGCATCGAGGAAAATGGCTTGAGAGTGACCTTGGCATCTTTCCAACTGAAGGGAGATGCAGGTCAGTGATGGAAATATTCGCATAAGCTCATTAGAGTGACTTGGGAGGCCTTTGTCAATGCCTTCCAGAACAAGTTCTTGCCTCTCACTACTAGGGAGAAGTTGAGGGATCAGTTCTTGCAGCTCAAGCAGCTGAACACACCCACAACAAAGTTTGAGGCAATTTTTTCTAGCCTCTGTAGGTTTGCACTGGAGCTTGTGGCGACGGAAGAATGCCGTTGTGTTGAATTTGAGAAGCAACTGAGGACTAGACTCCTTTTCATGGTAGCCGCGCCCATGATTAGGGATTATGGTAGTTTTGTAGAGGTGGCAGTTTATTTAAAGACCGTCATTTAGATGGAGGAGGAGAGGATGAGATGCTCTAGGCAGAGGAGTCAGGAGGTTTAGGAAGAGGCGAGGGACAACAAGAGGCAGAGGGGTTCTACCCCACAACAGTCCCATGTAGTACAGTTCAGATCCACCTTTCCTGTACCAAGTTTTGGTTTAGGGAGGAGTAGTGAGGGTGGGATCACTTGTTTTAAGTGTGGTTAGTCAGACCACAAGTCTCTAGTTTGCCTGCAGAGGGGAGGAGGGTAGTAGTTTGTGTCGTCAATGGCTTGTTTTCAAAGCTAGAGTTAGCGGAGAGAGCAACACCCACCGTTATCGCAGGTGGGTCAGGGCATTTAATCTGGTTCAAGGCAAACATAGAGCCATTTGCCTACTCAATCAGTACAGGCCTCGAAGGCGACTTAGGGAACCGTTTTGGTTTAGTCAGCTTATTAGTCTTATGTTCCGAGGGGTGATTAGGTGGAGTAGAGATCTACGAGGCATGCATATGCTATTACAATGCGAGATCAGTTGGCAGCACCCTCTATTTTGAAAGGTAACTTCTTGTTGTTTAATTCTATTGCTAATGTGTTGATTGATACTGGCGCATCTCATTCCTTCATTTTGTCTACATTGGCATTAGTTTTGGGGTTAGAGGTGGCTCAGTTAGCATCTCTACTCAGGGTAGAGTCTCCAATTAGAGGTAAGGTTAACTTAGACTGAGGATGTCGCGGTTGTGAGATAGAGGTTGCCGGGCATTGACTTTCTTTTCCATTTATATCATTAGACATGTCAAGTTTCGATGTCATTTTGGATATGGATTGGTTATCCTTGTACCCGGCTGTTATAGATTGTTACCATTAGGGCGTTATGGTGTGCACTTTGAGTGGTGACTATTTTTATTTTCTGGGGGACCAAGCTAATAGGGTCTTATCACTAGTCTATGACCCTTATGATAGGGGTGAGCTTAGTTTGCTTTTTGCAACCTTCCTAGGTAGTGAGAGTCATGTGGTTCGAGTTGAGTTGTCGAGGGTAGTTTGTGAATACTTGGACATCTTTCCTAAGGATTTTACTAGTTTGCCACCCCACCGGGTGATCGAGTTCTCCATTGACTTAGTGCCTAGCACGACACCAATTTCCATGGCATTTTATAGATTTGCGCCTGTCGAGTTGTATGAATTAAAGATTCAACTCTAGAAGTTGTTAGATAAGAGCTTTATTCACTCTAGTACATCACCTTGGGGAGCACCGACTCTCTTTGGTAAGAAGAAGGATGGCACTTTGCGACTGTGTATTGATTACAAGAAGCTGAACCGGGTAACTATTAAGAACAAGTACCCAATACCTCGTATAAATGATTTGTTTGACTAGTTGAAAGGGTCTTATTGTTTTTCTATGATTGATTTGAGATCAGGTTATCACCAGTTTAGGATGAAGGAGGAGGATATTTAGAAAACGACATTCTGTATGCGGTAACCAACTCACCGACTTCGTTTATGGATTTGATGAATTGAATTTTTTATGAGTTCTTAGATCATTTTGTGGGTGTCTTTGTTGATGACATCTTGATCTACTCACCCTTCGAGGAGAAACTTGAGGAACACTTGCGGGTTGTACTTGAGTTGCTTAGAGCCCACGGTTTATATGCTAAGTTCGGGAAGTGCACATTCTGGTTGAAAGAAGTTAAGTTCCTAGGCCATGTGGTAGCTGGGGAAGGAGTGATAGTAGACTCTTCTAAGATAGAAGCAGTACAAGATTAGGAACAACCTAAGAATGCCTTTGAGATCTGGAGTTTCTTGGATATAGCCGGGTATTACTGACGTTTTGTGAAACTTTTTTAGATTGGCCTCATCATTGACTAGATTGACAAGGAAGGGGGTGAAATTTATGTGGAGTGAGACTTGTGAAAGTCATTCCAAGTGCTTAAGGTTAGACTTACCACTACCCAGTGTTGATTATTCTAGAGAGAGATTTGGGCTATTCAATTTATTGTGATGTGTCTCGAGAAGGGTTAGGTTGTGTGTTGATGTAAGAGGGAAATATGGTAGCCTACAGTTCGAGGCAGTTGAAAACCCATGAGAGAAACTATCTTACTCATAACTTAGAGCTTATGATAATGATTTTTGCCTTAAAACACCACTAAAAATCAGAACTTTTGCGACGGTCTTAAATGTCGCAAAAGGTTTCCATATCACCTCAAAAGACTTTTTGCGATGGAGTAGTGACGGGAAATGGAGGGTGACGGAAGGGGGCGTGCCAAAAGGTATTTGTAACTGGTACAAACCGTCACTTTCTTGTAGTGATGTCTAATCAATGATTTTTGCTACGGTTTAACCTGACACAAAAAAGGGGGGAAAAACTTCATTTTTAGTGATGATGTTGGTTGCCATCGCCAAATTTTTTTTAGTGACGGTATTTGACGTCGTGAAAAGTATTGGTACCCCTAGTAAATGGCCTTTTTGCAGGTTTGCTTGTCCTCTAAATGATTTGCTTTTTGAATACACTCTCAATTTAAACCCCTAATTCATGTAAAGCAGCAAAAGTGGGCAATGGAGCGACTATCATCTTTGCAACATGTCCTGTTCAAGATTCTAAACCACCAACCAGACTTGCTCCTTCTCTGAAGGCTTGTTCATCATTTGGGTGGCCTTTTCCCTCTATATGGCAACAAAGTCAATAAAGGGTTCTTTGGGATTTTGAGAAGTTGCCTTTAGCTCGCTAATTGTCACCTCTATCTGAGTGTTGTAGAAATACTGATCAACAAATTCCTCAACTAATTCTTCCCAATTCTGTTTGGTCAATCGAATCCTCCGTTTGTGTAACAACGCCCATGGGACCTCGCTGACTCGGACTCGATTTTTGTTGCGGTTCTAAATCTCGAACCAAAGAGTCCAAATCCGGCAAATCGTTTTGAGAAAACAGATTTTTTTTTAAAGAAGTGCCAAACATGGACTGCTTTGCCAGATGACAGAGTCGCCACCTAAATATTTTAAAATGGGAAATTTAGGAAACCCTGACACGGTGCCGAAAGGCCACGTGTCCGTCATCACCAAAGTTGGCTCGGGAACTTGGGTACGATTAGGGAAGGTCACATCGTGAGCATTCTCTCGCCGGTCAAAGACCGCCTCTACTAACCATGATATCTGCTTTTGAAAACTTTGTGAGTTCTTATTCGATTATTAGCCTAGGTTACTATGTGATGCTCGCATGACAAACAAGTATAAATGAATCGCCTGAATTGGAACTAAACATCTCATGTTTGTTTGTGAAAGATGGTTTGCTACCCGCAGGTAGGCTTAAAATACAGATTTTGCCACAATCTAGTGGGCTTAACAAACAATTGATGAATTGCTCCAATTCAGATAACTCAACCTCCACCCACAGGCATTCAAGGCAGTTATATCACATAAGCATGTAGCCTCATGGTAAGCATGCTATCATGGCAACACTCACACGCATGCAAGGATGCTAAAGCGTAAAACTTACAGAGTACTCCAAGCCAAAACAAAAGCTGATTAGAAATCATGCATGATCCTAAAAATATACAGAAATGCCTAATGCAACACATGCAAAATGCAACTATAGCGGGCTTGGCTATTCTAAGCATGGTGTATGAAATGCTACAGCTATCAAGTACTCAACTTGGAATTGAAATACAGATGCAGTTTGTATGATGCGCCGAGCCCGGTGCGTGCAAAACAGATGAATGATGCAAACATCTTTGTCATCAGTATGCTAATTGAAATATGCCCTATATCTAACCATCCAAAGCGGATAAATAAAAGGGAGAAAGAAATGGGGTTGGAAGACATACATCACACTCACACACCTTATTATAATTTTGCCCTCACAGAGGGTCCGAATAAAATAATAATACAAATCAATAAAAGAATATACAAATCCAATAAATATACAGATTTTTAATTAATTAACAAATTAATTACAGAAAAGTAAAACTGGCATGCAAGCCAGGGACTGCCTTGCTCCTGATGAATGGTATATGCTGGGCTGCTTGGCGCAGAAATCCACTGGGATGCCCTGATTAGCCTCTATTTGCAATTTTCTCAAAATGCGTGCCAGCCTCCGAAAAGTTGTTGATTGTTGATTTTGCTGCAACAGAGAGCAGGAAAAGGGCACAGCAGTGTATTTCACAAATATATGCATGCTTCGATCCTCGTGCCACCAATCACGCATCTCGATGCATGATGGCCGGGGAGTCGAATTGCACAACTCAATATGGGATGAATGCAGATGAATGCTATAACAAAACCTAACTCCATCATGGGTAATCCGGAGTGTCGGTGACTTGGGAATTGAGACCCGTTCCGTCACTCGGAGTACGAAACATGCCTCGTTTCCCGTGCAATATGCATGATATGCATGAAATGCAACTGCTATACAAATCTAGCATGCTCAATGCTATGACAATGAGATGTCTCGAAATGCGTATCCATAGACACGCAAACCGAGAAAAGCGGAATGACATGCGAAATGCAATGATGGGCTTATACCAACATGAGAGAGCCTCAACCCACTCACATAGGAAGCCAAAATGATGAAAGGAGGTGCCTCGAAAAGCGTGTCCACTTGACACGCAAACCGAGGCAATGATGTAAAATGCAAACGGAAGAAATAGAAGGTGCCTGGCGTGTTCGCGCACGCAAACCGAGGCGATGATGAGATGAGAATCGGATAAACTGGCCAAACGCGTGCCTCAAAGCGCCGCAAACCGAGGCGGCGATGAAAGATGAAAATCGAATAAAACCGGCAGCCAAACGCTGCGTGCCTGCACAAAGCGCAACCGAGGCGATGATGAAATGAAAATCGGATAACCGGCGCCTCAAACGCGTGCCTCACAGCGCCGCAAAACCGAGGCGATGATGAAAGATGAAGATCGGATAAATCGGCAGTGCCAAAGCGTGCCTGGCAAACCGCAAAGCGGCGATGATGAAAGATGAAGATCGGATAAACCGGCGCCAAACGCTGCGCCCCAGCGCGCAAACCGAGGCGATGATGAAATGAAAATCGGATAAAATCGAAGTGCCTCGAAACGCGTGCCCACAGGCGCGCAAACCGAGGCGATGATGAAATGAGATGAAATGGCATACGGAATGCAACGATGGGCTTACACCAACATGGAAGAGCCTCACCACTCACATAGGAGGCCGCTTGATAAAACAAAGCTGCCTCGAAACGCGTGCCCGCGGACACGCAAATCGAGGCAACGATGTAGAAGCATGAAAATGCAAATTGGGCTTACGCCGACATGAGAGGGCCTCAACCACACTCACATAGGCTGCCGTCGGATAAAACAGGGGCGCCTCGAAAGGCGTGCACACTGGCACGCAAACCGAGGCAATGCAAAAATGATGCAAATGGCATGAGAAATGATATGCAAGCATGGCAATGGAATTTCAGCACCTAAATAAAGGGGAAAACAGCCCAAAACAATTCGAAATAACACTCGAAGCATGCATTCATCCCGAAAACGTGAAATTAAGCCCCGAAATGGCCTATAGCCATGCTATACATGCAAAATATGATCATGGCAGCAAGAACAGTAGCAAGGCAGTCCCAAATATGGCATTTTTTCAGTACAAAACATGGCCAAATTAATAGCACAGATATGGCAACAGTAGCATGCAAAAATACGGTAAAAGTGGAGATTTACCAAGCAAGTGATATCTACAATGCTCAAACACAATACCTCAGGTCTACACCTTTAAAGAAGGGCCAAGACTATGCATATATTCAGTTTATGGAAATCCCAAAATCAGAATAAAAACATGCTAGAAATTCCATGCAAAATAGGCTCAAAATAGGCTATATCATGAGACTTGCCAAACCATGCACCAAACAGCAAACTTTTATTCATGAAACATGTAAAGGGGGTCAAAATAAGACCCCTTTCAGTTCTGACCAAAGGCCAAAACCAAAAGCACAAGAGGCTACAAAACATGCAAGAATACGGTAAATTTGATGGATTTCAAAGGAAGTACCAAAAATATACACCAAATGGCTTAAGGCCCTCAACATAACATGAAAAGGAGACAAAAACAAGGCTATTTCTAAGCCTGATGAAGGCTGAAATCCGGAGCCAAGTAAGCCTAACAAAGCATGCAAGAATGAGGGCCTAAAGTGAATTTCCAAGAGAGGTGGTATATAGAATGGCCAAATGAAGTTGAGCCCTTCTACAATGTTGTAGAGGGGCTCAAAATGAGCACAACACCAGTAGGGGTCGGACCCCTGAAAACAAAAGGAAATAGGCCTAAACTAGCATGCAAGATAATGGCATAAAGGCTAGGTATTGAAACAAGTATATCATAGAAGCCTCAAATGAAGTTGAGTCATTCTACAAAGTTGTATAGGGGCTCAAAACAAGCACAAAAGCAGTAGGGGTCGGAGCCCTAATTCTCAACCAAATAGAGTATAGAAATGAATCAAGAAAAAGCCCTAAAAGTTGGTTTTGAGGACTTACCCTTGAAGACTTGTCTTTCTTTGATTCTTGGCTCTGATTTGTAGCTTCTCAACCTCTGAAATTCACTTCCTAGCTGCTGGAATGGTAGTAAGGAAGGTGAGGCTAGGTGTTGATGAAGAGAAGACCTAGGAACTTAGAAGCTTTTTTGAGGTTTTAAGCTAAGGAAATGGAGGTTTTTGGAGATGATCTCTTGAGACAAGTTTTTCCAACCTTGAAGAAGGAGGAGGGCCCTTCAAATAGGCAAGAAATGGGGTGTAAAGGGAGGAAAGCATCCAATCTTTCCTCCCGAAATATCCCTGATGCCCCGGATATGCCGAAACTATCCGAACAAATGGGACAGTGAAAGTGAAGTCGTCGCCAGTAAATTGTGGGAGGTGGCCGGCCACCCACCACGGTCGGCCACCCCTCGGCCGCCGGCCATGGCACAAATTTGAAGTGAAAATTCGGCCGACTATGCCAAGGTGTCCTCCCAAGTGTATAGAATAAGGCCCTGTGGTCGAATCGCAACGAAGGTAAGTCACAACATAGAGCTTGAAGGAGAGGCCCAAAATGAAACCGACAATTGTCGGCCGACCACCATACCAAAGTGTCCTCCTAGATGTGTGCAACAAGGTTCCAAGGCGAAATTGGCAACATCAAGCAGAGCCACAACATAGAGCTTGAAGGAGAGGCCCAAAATGAAACCTGAGATCTCGGCCGACCACCAACCCTTGAGGTCCTCCTAGATGCCCTCATCACGGATATGTAGCTTTGTTGGAAAAATACCCTAGGGTGTTCAACATTGGCTAAGTGAGCAAAACGGGCTCGGGAGGAGCTAAACCGTTATCTGGGATAATTGGCCTCCCACCCCCAAAGGATCTTCCCGATGTTGAAACAGAGGTACCGCCAAGTTTGAACAAAACTAATGAGAAATGAACGTCGGGCCAAACCGAGCAAATCGATCCCGAAAAAATGGGTGGTATTCAGCAAGTGGTATGTGGGTATCTGCGACCCCAGTGTCCCTCGGAATGACAAAACAGAGGTTCCTGCCAAAAATCAGAGAAAACCGATGCAAAATGAATGCTCGGGACCAAAACCGCGCTTAGGTCCCGAAACCTACAGTGCACCGAAGTGGCATACGCCACGGCGGGCATCGGGGGCCCCAGGGTTTCTCGAAATGATAAAACAGAGGTTCCTGCCAGAAACCGGAGAAAGCGGATGCGAAATGAATGCTCGGGGCCCAAATCAAGCAGCCGGTCCCGAATGGGTCGCCGCACCTGGTGGTGCTCGGCCGCTGGCGGGCATCAGGCCCCAGTGTTCCTCGGAACATTAAATGAGGTCTCCGCCAAAACCGGAGAAGTCGGAGATGGTTGGGGGGCCCGGAGCCGAGGCACACAAATTTAACGCCCCGAAACCGAGAACCGGCTCCGAATGGGCAAAATGGCCTACGACCACGAAAAGCAGCTCACGGCCACCGGGAGATAATCTACGGGATCACTCCCTTTCCTCAGGATAGAAAACAGTGAAAACCGATCCTGGTTTGCAAACCGAGACAAGGTAGAGAAGAGGGTTCGGAAGTCCGGAGGCAGGGCGCACTCCGCAACCTCGAGACTTCAACAAGCACAAGATGCAACATCACCGAGCGCTCAACCGTGACGCTCGAAGTCTTAAGGCCGGTCAAAAATGGGGTGTCTACAGTTTGGCATACCAGTTGGCTGCCACTTCTAACACGGTTATCCCGAACAAAGACAATTTCTGAGCCCATGTCAGGCCCATTGGTTTTAAGACATCTAAGAAGAGATGGATGTGGACGATCTGATCTCCACTTCCATCGAAATTTCTTGATATGCGGCATCTTAAACTTCTCTAGCAACCATATAGAAGCCTCCATGTAACCATCCTCGATGTATAGGATAGAGTTAAAGCCTTGAGACTTTTGAGAATTTTCTCAAGCTTGGAGATTTTTATTATGGAAGGATCAAAATCATTAATGTCAAACGAGAGAGGTCCTCTATGGGGCAATGCTAGACGCCTGAAAGCTTGAGCTCGAGCTAACACCTCTTAGAGATACAAAGCCTGGAGATTTTTAGCTAGCGGAGGTGGATCAAGGTTCGGCTGGGTAGTCGGGACTGAATGTGTGGTAGATGCCTTAGATGAGCAATTCAATGATGGTTTCATCCTAAGCAACGATCTTATTGTTTAGCGTATCCATGGTCTTTTGAATGGCTGTCATCATGGCCACAACTTATTTTGGACTCTATGCCATTATAGATATGGGAGAGTCAACTATTAGAGAGCTTGGTAAGCGGGAACTAGGAGAGGACTAGTGAGTGCTCTGTACTGGCGGCAACTGTCTTATTTTTCGGACTATTGACGAGAAAGAGACTAACATTGGCTGGCCTTCAATCAGATCTCTGATCTTGCAAAGCCTATCGGTGCGAGTCCACAAAACTTGGGAGATATCATGTCTTTCTAAAGCTATGGTGCCATAACACCCTAGCAAAAGAAATAAAAGAAAAACAAAATAAAGAAACGGACAGCACCTTGGCCCAATTTGACTAGAACAGATATGATCACAAATTAATGATCGTGACTTCTCGAATTTCGCCCACAAACCGATACAATCGCATTCACCGATATGAATTCAGGAACCCCCGTATAGATGCACTACATAGCACATAGTAGGTAAAGAGAGCAAAAACACCCCTATAAGGGGGTAGGGTTACCCTGTCCTAGCTTTGAAATGATCTAGAGTTTCATTAATTCAAACAACCGGTATCACAACATCCTGAAAATGGGAAAGTATCCTATATTAGTTTGAAAGGTCACTAGAGCTCACTGTATGGATTAGATTGATTGGTCAAAAGGGTACCTCAGGAAGATTAGCTAATATACCTCTCACACCTAACATTGAAAAGTCAAAGAAACATCAAGTGGTATGGCGGTAACCCAGATCCAAGGGTTGTGTTCCCAACGTGACATTGCCTACATCCATCTAGCCTTTTGGCAAGCCGTCTAGGATATCAGATGGTAAAGAGCACCATGCAAATGCAATGCAAAGAATATATATATGCAGATAAAAGTTCACATCATGTAGTTCAAGTCAAGTTCTCTAATATTCCCTAGCGGAGTTGCCATAAACTATAGCTGGTTTTTCGCATTCCTCAGAGGGGTTTAGTCTCCTCAGATGTGATTCCCTACAGCTCGAAATCTCGTGGTTTTGAGTCTAGCTTCACAAGTGCAATGTAAAATAGAAAAACTAATAAAAGTCTAGATCTGACAAATCTTAGAAAAATCCATTAATTACTAGAGAAAATGGACTACATTGCCAAATTTCAAAATCGCCACCTAATATTTTTGGGAGAATTAGAAAACCCGTGACTCGTGCCAAATTCCACTTGTCCGTCATATCCAAAGTTGTCTAGGCTTGGGAACTTAGGTATGAGCGAAGAAGGTCATGAATTGAGCACCCCACTCACCCGATCAAAGATTGGCCTCTACTAAATCATGATATGAATCTTATACACATTATATGCTCATATTTTGATCATTAATATGCTAACATTACTATGTGAGGCAAACGAGTATAGACCACGTCACTTACTTTGGAATGCTTTGATTTCATGCTTTCTCGAAAGAGTTTTGAATATGTACAACTCAAAGAAAAAATGAGCTTACATATACGACAACCAAATTCATTCCAATTTAATCAAAATAGCCTCCATCCACAAGCATTTGGAGATTTATTTCAAATAAGCACCTATGCTCATGGTAGTATGCTCATCATGGAAAAAACACACATATGAGATGCTAAACCAAAAATGCTCACCTAATACTCAACCATGGCAAGCCAAAGAAAAGAAGATAGTTTGAAAAAATGCATGATTCTAATACGCAAAATGGCTAATACAACGCATACAAAAATGCAACTACTAGATTCGGCTACTAACATGACATGTGAATCAACTCAAAGCATGAGGTAGCACGCATAATCAAGTAGGAAATGATAATGACATCAAGTATGATGAGCCAAACCTTAATGCAAGCAAAAATGGATACGAAGCATGGGAATGATAAAAGAAAACATGACGCTTTATACAACCACGGTAATGTAGACTGCCCCCGAGAACTCTCCAAACTCCGCGCTTGTGAGGGCGTGAACTTCGTTTTGTTCTCTACCTACTACAGTTCGGACTCGTGTCACGGTTCTGAATCTAATCATGCATAGTGCAATGCAAGACCAATAAACCACCAAAGAGCCCAAATCCGGCAGATCGTTTTGGAAAACTGATTTTTATAAAGAAGTGCTAAACATGGACTGCTTTGCCAGATACAGAGTCGCCACCTAAATATTTTATTTTGGAAAAATTTAGGAAACCCTGACTCATGCCTAAGGCCACGTGTCCGTCATCACCAAAGTTGCCTCGGCTCGGGAACTTGGGTATGAGAGGGGAAGGTCATGCAATGAGCACTTCGCTTGCGATCAAAGATCGGCTTGTACTAAGCATGATATTTTGTTTTTGAAAACACATGTGTTCTTATTCAGGTTATTAACCTAGAATTACTATGTGATGCGCACAGCATATAAGTATAGACTAGATCGCCTAATTTGGAACAAAACATTGCATGTTCGTTTGTTTGAAAACGGTTTAGAGGTGCTACTTGCAAGTAGGCTAAATCACGGATTTCAATGAATTGTTCCAATTCAAGCAATCCAACCTTCACCCATAGGCATTCAAGCAGTTAATCAACTAAGCAGTTAGCCTCATGGCAAGCATGCTAACATGGTAGCATTATCACACATGCAGTATGCTAAAGCGTAAACACTCACAGTGTACTCCGAGTCAAAACAAAGAACTAGTTAGAAATCATGCATGATCCTAATTCACGTTAAGATGGCTAATGCAACACATGCAAAAGTGCAACTCAGATAGGCTCGGCTATTCTAAGATGGCATATGAAATGCAACAATTCGATACATGTATTCAACTTGGAATTGAAATACAATGCAGTTAACATGATGCGCCGAGCCCGGTGCATGCAATACAGATGAATGATTCACACATGCAAAGCATAAAGTATGCTAAACAAAATATGCCCTAAAACTAACCATCGTAAGCGGTTAAGTAAAAGGGAGAAAGAAATGGGAGTTGGAAGAGATGCATCACACACACGCACGCTTATTACAACAGTTGGCCCTCTCGACGGAGGGTTCGAATAAGAAGATAACTAGCTAATCTAAGCTAATTAAACTAATTATTGTAGATCAAGCTAATTAACTAATCCTAGTTAACTAACTATTACAAAACAAATAAGCAGCTAAACGCATTAACTACTTAAATACAGAACCAAAGCATAAACTAGCTAAGCAAATTAGCTAAGTAAAACAACAAAGCAAGGTCCTCAGAGGGAGAAGAGTGCATGCATGCCCGGTCGCCTCGTTCCAAAATCTATCGCGATGCCCCAACTTGCCTCTGTTTGCAATTGTCCTCAGAACCTTGCACCAAGCTGCAGAAAGCTTCAACTCCACCATGGGAACCTATGGGGTGGCCGACCGATTGTTGTGGAGGCCACTCGACCACTTTTCTTTGTTGAAAACCGTAAAAGTGGTTGACCAACTAGTTTTTTCCGCTAGGCGATCAGCTTGTTGCCGCCAGACTCTAGTTTGTTGTGACAGAGAGCAAGAAGGGGCATGGCAATGTATTTGCAACATATGTGTGCACAACCACCCCCCTTATCATTTCATAAGCTCAAGGGAGTGTAGTTCTCGACCCTCGGGCCACCAATCACGCATCTCGATGCATGATGGCCGAGAAGCAAAATTGCACAATTCAATGTAAAATGAATGCACAAATAAACACATAAGGCCTAGAACTCTATCATGTATGATCAAGAGCGTGGGCGACAGAGAGCAAGAAGGGGCATGGCAATGTATTTATCATCACTTCAAGTATGAAACCTCCCTCATTCCTCGTGTTTGGACTAACACCTATTCCAAACAAATGCAACAACAACAATGCAACTTAAGCATGCAAACATGCAATGCAACATGAACAACCTAACAAGGCTAATGGCATGCACAATGCACAATGCTAAGAACAACATGGCATGCACAATGCAAAAAACATGGCATGTACAATGTTATGAAGAGGATGGCATACTCAATGCTAAGAACATGTAAACAAACATGCTCGATGCGATGTAACATGGTATACACAATGCGAGGTAACATAAGCATGCAACAACATGGTGTAATGTAACAACATTCACATAACATGCTTGATGGACTTAAACCAAAATGGACAGATCTCAGCCATGCCTAAATCAGTGGCCATGACACCAAAACAAAGGCACAAAATGCAAGGCATGCATGCACATGCATTGGCCTATTAACTAGGCCCAAGAGCACAACTCTCAAGAGTGCTCAAGAAGTGATAAACATGGAAGTGTAACAACACTACATGCACTGAAATTAGGTATGAAATGATGTCAAATCATTCAATCAAAGCAAGCATAGCATACTAGAGTCCTTAAGGCATAAGAGCTAAGAAAGGGGACTATAAAGGGGGCATGCAATACATAGCACAAATGCATGAACCAATCATGGACAAAGCTTAAATAGGTCTAAACAAAGACAAAAACATGCTAAGATGTGGACTCAAGGACCTAGGCAAGGTGGCATACATGCTAGGCCACAAACAAGGCAACAAATGCACAACCATCAAAGGCACTTAAAGAGTGAATGAAATGGGGGCATGGAAATGCTACATGCTCTGAAATGTCATGATAAATGATGCCAAATCATGTACACAACACAAATGAAGCATGCTATGAAGCTCAAAGCTTGAAACTACCATAGACATTTACACTATAGCTATGCAAAACATGAAGCATATGGAAAGGAAAACCCAAAACAGTCCTAAAACATGTCAAAATGTGTCTAAAACATGCATGGAAGGAATCCAAAATATGCTAGCATGAAGGGCATAAGGCATGGATCATACAAGGCAAATAAGGTGGATTCCACTACACCTATCAAGACCAAGCATGAGATGGCTTCGCCAACAAAAATCAGAGTTATATCATGGCAAAATAACCCCAACAACACATTGAAATGATAGCTCACAAGCTTAGGCATGAAGGCATACGCAATGACTCATGTTTAAGGCATAAAGGGCAAACCCTCTAACGCATTGAATGAGTGACAAATGCAAGTGTATGACCACACTACATGGACTAAAATCACATATGAAATGATGCCAAATCATTCAAATAGGCCAAGCAATGCATGCTAGTGGACTTGATACACAAAGCTAACATGCTAGAATGCATTATAGCTATACAAAGCATGGCATGCATGACCAAAAAAACACAAATTAGAGCTTAAGCATGCTAAAACATGGACAAAAGCTTCTTGAAGTTAATCCAAAAGCATGCTAGAATGACATGTTAAAGCATGATACACATTAGGCTATTTTATGGAAATGCACTACAAGTGCATGGAGCATGCATAGGGCCATCAAACCCAACCTTAACAAAGTTATGGCATGTTAAAAACACACCAAAAACCTATTGAAATGGAGTCAACATAAGCTAGAAAGACATGCTACTTCATGAAGTATACAAGACTAGTTTATGAAATTTACACTACAAGTGTATTATGCATGCATGAGGAGATCAAGACAACCAAAAACAGTAGCATGCCATCTCAAAATAACCCCAAATACATGCTAAGAACAAGCCAACACAAACTTAATAAACATGCTCAAACATGAGACATATGAAGCAAGTATTCAAAACACAAGGAGAGAGGATGACCATCTCCTATTTGGGACCCCAAAACCACCTTTCCACCACTGAAAATCCTTTGGATTTCAGTGGTAGAAAGGTCATGCAAAGGCTACAACAAGTGCCAAAAGGGATGGCTCAAAACAAGGCTTAACAAAGCCTAAGAGGGGGTAAACCACCCCTAACACAAAAGTGACCTTAAACAAACATTTTAAGGACTGAAAAATAGAACTTTTTTACAGTAGGAAGTTAAGCTTAAAATAGCATGCAAATAGGTCTAAAAGCTTAAGCAAAAATGAGGGTTTTAAGGGTTAGAAGCTCACCCTTGATGAACACCTTCAAAGCTGCAACTCTAGCAGGTTTTCCAAGCTGAAACCAATCCAACAACACCAAAACCAACTCCTAAGCACCTCAGCAACTAAAGGATGGTGTTTGAGTGTGTGTTTGTGCAATAGTAAGATAAAACTACACTTTTAAGCACAAAAGAAGAAGAAGAGCAATATAGATACAAATGTGTATATGTATAGCTCCAGCCCTTTTTTTCTGAACCTAGAGCATGGAGGAGGAGGTTCTCTTATATAGAGAACCAAGCTCAAGCTTGTTGAGGAAGCTAAGGGTCCTAGGTGTATGGAGGATGGCTTCAGTGGCTACTAGCTGGGCCAATTGGAAGAAAATACCGCCAAAATGGTGAAGAAAAGCAACCCACCACTTACTTGAAGTGGTTGGACGACCACCACAAGTGACCCCCCAAGAAGACACCTGGTCGGCCATGGTAGGAGAGGGTCAGCAGCATGAAAGAAAGCTAAAGGTGTGGTGGCCGACCAGAAAAGGTGGCCCAAAGACCAAGAAAACCAGTTGGCCGACTAGAAAACTAGTTGGCGGGAGGAAAAATGGTCTCCAAGGGAAAGAACTGGTCTCCCACCCTTGTACCACCTTCCAAACAAGGAAAACAAGGTTTGTGCCAAAAACAAACCAAAAAGGATGCAAGACGAAAGTTCGAGAGTCAAGTCGCGTGGCCGGGAGACTCGAAAACTAGTCTACGTGCATCAAAAGTGGTCTCCGACCACAAAAGTGGTCTCCCGGACCACAGTTCCCTCTAGGTAGAGGCAACAAGGTGTGGTTCAAAAACCATGCGAAACGGAGAACGTTAAGCGGTCCCGAGACAACGCGCATGGCCGAAGGCTCCGAAAACCACGGGAAAAGTGGTCTACGACCACAAAGAGATGGTCTAGAAGACCTCTCCCTCCCTCCAGGGAAGAGAAACAAGGTTTGGTCCGCAAACTGAGCCAAATCACGAAGAGTTCAGAGTCCCGGAGGCAAGGCACCCGGCCGAAACTCCGAAACCTCGAAACGAGCGCAACATGCACTATCACCGAGCGCTTAACCGATGACGTTTGAGTCTTAAGGTCGGTTAAAAATGGGGTGTCTACAATTGCCCCTCTTTAACAGAACTCAGAAGTCAAAAAGTGACGGGAGTGAATGTTAAAGTCCAGAGACGAGAAATTTTTGACAAGGCCGAAGACTTAGACAAACAGGCAAGATAACAAAGAGATGTGCCCGCAGACAGGGACAAGATGCAAATGACATGCACAATGTCAAACAAAACTTATGATCATGCAAAGTAAGTTGTAATGAAGCAAGTATGCACAATAAATGCAATAGTTTAAGTAAGCGAATACAAACCAAACTACATTACATGCAGAAAGGATGTAAGAGAATTATACAATTCTCGCTACGTCTCACGCAGAGTAAATACAATACCGTCTGGTCGCTTCAGCCACAAATGAAACGTACATATGATATCGTCTGGTCAGACCAGCCTCAAATGAACTATACATACAATATCGTGCCTGCATAAGAAAGAAACTCAACAGGTACAAAATAGTTAGAAGCACATGTTCAACGTTACATCATGGTACAATTCCAATGTAAGATAAACACGTGCATACACAATGCCGATGGAAATATGCATAGCAATGCAAGCAAAAAGTGCGTAACAATGCAAGTAGAGCATGCATAACAATGCAACCTAAGTATGCGCGACAACGTGGGTGAAGAGGTTCATGACAATGCAACCTAAATGTGCGCATAACAATGCGGAAAGGGGTGCATGACAATGCAACCTAAGTGTGATGCATAACAATGCGAGTGGAAAGGGTGCAGGGCAATGCAACCTAAGTGTGATGCATAACAATGTGATGCACTAACAAGTGCAGATAAGATGTGCAAGATAGTGCGAATGATGCAATGCACAAAATAGTGCGATGCGCAAAATAGCGCGAGTGAATGGATAGTACAGTAGATGCAAAAGGGGAACATACTCCAACCACGCTGGAATCGTGAGAGGAAGAAAAACAAATCCCAAACACGACGAAAACGTGTGAGGAAAGGAACACTCAAACCACGATGAAATCATGAGAGGAGGTCCAAAACAACCAATCAGGAGCGTGTACGACGTAACCTGAGATAAGTTCCAAACACGATGAAATCGTGTGAGGAAAGGGGACACTCAAACCACGCTGAAATCGTGAGAAGAGGTCCAAAAACAACCCGCCCAGGTATGTGCACGATGCGATCTGAGATAAATTCCAAACACGCTGAAATCGTGTGAGGAAAGGGAGAGAAGGAGAAACATAGGGACATATCCCCGCGTTTCGGAATAAGAAGGAGAAACATAGGGACATATCCCCATGTTTCGGAAAGAGGGAGAAACATAGAGACAAATCCTCGTGTTTCGGAAAAAAAGGAGAAACATAGGGACATATCCTCGTGTTTCGGAAAGAATGAGAAACATAGGGACATATCCCGATGTTTCGGAAAGGTACAAGCATTGGAACATATTCCAAGTGCAATTAACCAAAGAGGAAGAAACACAAGGACATATCCTCAGAGCTGAAAGGGGAGAAACATAGGACGTATCCCAAGAGCCAGAATGTACAAGCATTGGAACGTATTCCAAATGCTCTTAACCAAAGAGGGAGAAACAAAGGGACATATCCCGGTGTTTCAGAAAGGGGGAGAAACATAGGGACGTATCTCGATGTTTCAAAAAGGTACAAGCATTGGAACATATTCCAAATGCTCTTAACCAAAGAAACATAGGGACGTATCCCGATGTTTCGGAAAGAAGGAGAAACATAGGGACATATCCCCGTGTTTCGGAAAGGTACAAGCATTGGAATGTATTCTAAATGCTCTTAACCAAAGAGGCAGAAACACAGGGACATATCCCGGTGTTTTAGAAAGGGGGAGAAACATAAGGACATATCTCGATGTTTTGGAAAGAAGGAGAAACATAGGGACATATCCCCGTGTTTCGGAATAAGAGAGCGTGCATAACAATGCAAGTGGAATGTGCGTGACAACGCGGGTGAAGAGGTGTGCATGACAATG
Organism: Camellia lanceoleosa; assembly: GCA_025200525.1. Taxonomy (NCBI): domain Eukaryota; kingdom Viridiplantae; phylum Streptophyta; class Magnoliopsida; order Ericales; family Theaceae; genus Camellia; species Camellia lanceoleosa. Next base: position 82,971,993 of record CM045772.1, on the reverse strand, counting down.
CAACCTAGATGAATTCCAAACACGCTGAAATTTTGTGAGGAAAGGAACAAAAACAAGCAATCAGGCGCGTACACAACGAATCCTGAGAAAGCCTCGGAGGATAATGATTCTAAATGCTGCGCAACGTGAACAGATAAACGATACAAGATAACACAAAATGCAAATAAATGAATTGAGTGTGATGATGTGATACATGTTACAAGCCATGTAGAACATGATGCTCAAAGAAAAATAATAAAGAAAAGCGGCACTTTAGCAAGCACCTCATGGGGTGAGTGACGGTGAACCGCTTTACTCTGACGGGGATCTCCCCTCCATTGTGTTCTTCGAACACTTACCTTCAACACGCAGTACAAAGGTCCTGAAATGCTGACAAGGGGTAACTTCTGCATGTAGAAACCACAAATGCCATTTTATTCCTGATCATATTCTCAACTTTCCCTATTCTCCAACGGGGTGACAGACTAGGTTGGTTCAGTATTCGGAATCGAAGCGCATACCTGCTACCTCAACCTATGGGGCTTCCATACAGATTTCAAGCCGGGGATACACCCTTGGGTATTTAAACCAGACTTTAGCCTCAGAAATTCCAAACCGTTGTGTTCTAGGCATCAGCCATTCGAACTTTAGTTTCCACCGTCCCAGTTGATCTCTTAGGAACTCATTGCAAACACAGCCAAGATGCCCCTGACATGTAATGATACTTAGCGAGAGCACTTCTAATCGCCGTTCCGGTATCAAAACAGTCCACACGATATTCTATTCACTTTGAACACATAGCTCGTACAGCACACTGCTCATTCTGAACACACAACCCATAACACAGTACTCAATTTATTTGGCACACAGCTCATACAGCACACTGCACACTCTGAACACATGGGTTGTAGTGATGGAACTTACTGAAGTCGAAACACACTAAGATGCTCCGATTTTCCTTCTTTTCTTTTGCTTCGCAGTCTGGAACCCATATAACTTCAGACAGGTCCAGGTTCTACTATTCTGACATGACCTGGGTTGAACCCTGCGGTTTTATGAAAGAACAAATCTTGATTTGCACAAATGTGGAGGATGACACAGCACTTCGAGCACAAAACGATTCATTTTTGAAATCAAGAAATGAGTTCTTGATCGGGTATTGAGCCTATTACTAACCACAGCAAAAACGACTCAACAATGGAAAATAAGAGGTAAACAACCTAAACACATCGAGTAACACTCGAAACAACTCGAAACAAGAATCGAGACAAATAAAAAAAAAAAAGATATGACACTCGACGCATTCCAATGGCGAGAGACCTCTTGGTTGATAGGGAGCCCGCTTTCGAGTATTGTTTCCCACCCTTTTCTCATTTGTGATTCTCATATCCCTCGTCCTCAGGCTCGCTTTTTCTGAAAAGCCCTTTCCTTACTTTTTCTCTCAATGCACATCGCACTATTCTTCAATCTCTCTTCTTTTTTTTATCCCTTCCCTGGGTGGTTGATGAATAAATAGGAAGTTGTGGGCTCGTGCCCCTAGCATTCTGCTAGATTCTCAATCTTCTGCACACAGCTAGTGAATTTCTCCCACATAGGGGTTGCGCCACAACTAGGTGTGTAGCGAATCTGCAGCTGACATTGGTTGATGATGCTCTGCTGGGGAGTTTGGACATGATCAGATGTGTCCAGACGAGGGAGTGGAATATCTTGATCCAATCCAGTTCGTGCTTCGCACTTAGCTTGACACCTTACTACTTGGAGGGTGAAAGAGCTTTCGGCCCTTTGTTGTTAGCATCAGTTGTACCTCTTCTGGCAGGTAGAGTGCCCTTTCTGGCAAGTACAGTGCCCTCTCTAGCAAGTATGTTGACAATGAGGAAAAGACAGAACACCTGACTCAAATGTGCCCCTAGTTCATCATTTTGACCATTTTTTGTTTTGGCTTTCTCAAACAATTTTGATAAGTATGAGAGTTAGCTTAACATACTTGTTCAACTTATTGATTTGAAATCATGCAAGTCAGGCTATGAGCACTGAAAATTTTCCTTTTTCGGGTCCAAGAAAAGGTCCAGTTTTGGAAAAGATGGAATAATTTTCGAGATAATTAATCAACCTCAGTAAAAATTTTCAAAAACTATTTTTGCAAATGGCCACCGCTCGACCAATGCAAAATTTACTCTTGAGATGCACAACGTCAGATCCAAAGCAATGGAAAATTGCCTCTTTCCCAAATGACACTGCACAGCAACGGAAAGTTGCCCCTTGTTTGAATAGCACCTCAGTACACTGTAATCACTCCTTAGAGTGACAATCACAATCGAACTCCCGAATACAGAAAGGACAAAGATGATCAGAACCATTACATGGACACAATCGATTTGGAAGTGTTTATGGCTAGACTTTAGAATGAAGTTGCCTACATATCCCAAACATGGGAATCAAGCATTACGTAGTTCCGTTAAGGTACACTCGGTATTTAGCCTCCTTTTGTGCTCTAACTTTTGCCAAGGCCGCCCTTTTCGGTTTTCAACCTTACGAGCTATGTTCTTTTTTCTTTTCTTTTTCTTTTCATTTCTTTTATTCATCTTTTCTTTTCATTTTCTTCATTTTTTCTTTTTCTTTTTTTCAATTTTGCATTTTTTCTTTTTTGTTCTTTTTCTTGTTTTTCTTGCTCTAACTTTTGCCTGGGTCGCCCTTCAAGGTTTTCGGCCCAGTGAGCCTCTCAAGGGTAAAAAGTGTAACAAGTCCATGTTGAATGGTCGTTGGATCTCGAATCCATTTGAATCCAAGGGAATGGCTGCTGTTTGCTGATGATGTAGGAGTCCATCCAACCGGGTCTGAATTGCCCCCAGTGTTATGGATAGGAACTTGATTGTCCTTCAATAATACTTTCTTCTTTCATCCCTTCTGGGATTTGGCATTCTTGCCGATCTTCGTTAACTTGAGAAATGTCCTAATTTTTGACTCTTCGAGCACATCTGACATTTTTTGCCCCTAGTTCAAGGGCTGCTTCTTATCTAGCTTCGCAAGCTTCCTTCGACAATGTCTAACCTTCTTGACCTAAATTTGTTGCCGCTAATTCAAGGGTTGCTTCAAATCTGGCCACACAGGCCTCACATCGTGGTTGAGTGTTGAACATTCTGAATCCAGGTTCAAGGTTTGAAAGCAAGGGGGTCGAGTCTCGAGGCTGAGAGCGATCCTAGGCTGCACGATCTCAAGAGCGATTCCACACAGGTCTTCGCAAAGCCACGTAAAACATTTTTTGAAATCTTTTAAGAAAGCGACTAGTCGCTCGCGCCGAAGACAATGTAGAACCAATCTGGATCAAGCCAGGATCCTTCTCAGTACTCACATTAACAAGCATGATCTCATTCATTAAGGGCTTAACATGCCCCTATTTCTCTCAGTTGATCAAATTTTACAAAACTCGAGGAATTTCTCCCACTTTGTTTTCACCACAGTGTTCAAAAGTTTTGAAAAAGCTTAGGTCAATGCAATGATTTCAAGGCACAGAAGAGCAGGTGAAAAGCACTGCCATTTCATTCAAACTTGCTGGCACAACAGGTTCAAGATAGAAACAAACATAAAAGCATGAAAACCGCCGCTGTTTCATTTAGATCTTCTAGTGCAACTGGCTCCAAGGCAGAAACAGATTCAAAAGAAAGCGAAAAGACAAACACAACAAAAATAGTGATGTCCGAGGTAGCACCCCCGGAATCACCCGACTCCCACACAACAGGACTAGTTACAACAAGACAGACCCGACTGACTCAGTACAAAAAGACTGACTCTATACAACACAACAAGACTGACTGAATACCCAAGTCAGAAAGTACAAAAACTAGCACTCGCAAATGCTCAAAATAGTGCGTGCCATCCGCCACATCCGAAGTAAACTGAGCGCCACCCGCAGGTGGTTCATCCCTTGATCACATCACATTATCCTCCAGGTTCACTGATCTGGTGACAATAGACTTTGCTGAGCTTGGTGGGATGATGACCTCGTTGTCAATCAAATCCTATACTTCGTGGCGAAGATGAAAACAACTATCGGTGCTATGACCAGTCTATTGATGGTATGCACAGTAATCAGCTAAGTTATGTGAGAGAGGAGGTTCTTTGGTAATGGTCGCGGCTCCAGGGGCTTCAGATGCCCCTTTCCAGCAAGGATTTGAAAAGCCTTGGACAAAGGCATATAGAGGGCATGTCAGACCTTTCGACCTCGGGGTAGATACTTTGAGGTTTGTGGATTTTTGCTGGACGCACTAGCAAAGGGGTCGACAGGTACTGACTTGGTTGGCTGACCTTTTCCGAGTGTAGGATTAGGGCTGGAAGGAACATTTCTGGTACGACGGCCCTTCTCCCAGTTTTTCCCTTGATTCAAACTGCTTTCATTCTGGGTGACGAAAGCGTCCTCCATAGTTTTTGCAACAACTGCGAGCACTTGCTGTTTGTTCAGTCCTTCAGCTTTCAAAGCCTCAACAACCCACAAAAGGTGTTCATAAGGATCAATGTCTGCCCCTACCTTGTTCTTTCCACTTGCCTCAGCTTGGTCGAAGGTTTGGATTGCTGCATCAGAGCGAAGCCCTGTTGTTGTCGCCATGTCATTGCCCAAACTTGGGATGGCTTCAGTTGGCCAATTTCACTACAAATCGCCCAAGAGTGGGGAGTCTTCACAGGAAATTTCGCATGTGATGTGGTCGACGGCGTAGCTAATAGTCCGAAGACTAGATCGGCCACAGTTCTTTGAAGATCGCCGATCATTCCCATCAGCTCAAAAGTAGTGGGCTCACGGGGTTGAGATGATTGGGGTTCCAAGACTGGATGTGTAGTAGGCGGCCCAGACGGGCGTTGCATTTCAGCGTCAGTCTCACCCTGCATGGTGATTCCTTGGTTCAATGCCGCTATCAGGGTCACAATTTCTTCCGAACTCTGCGTCATCATGAGCCCGTTGAACTGAACAGAGGTGACGTGACTGGCGACTAATGGATCAGAGCCTTGACTGGCCTTTCTCGCTTTTGCCTCAATAAGGAATATCACTACTCAACTGAATTTCTGACCTGACAAAGTCTATCAGCACAAGTCCAATGTTCTGGGGGGATATTTGGAGCCTTCTGAAGCTATGGTTCCAAGACTACCCTAGCAAAATAGAAAATAGGCACCATCTCAAATTTAATTTCACCAAAACATATATAAGCATAATAATAATCGTGTTCTACTGCATTCGCTTAAAATTCTACTTGTAAACTGATACCTTCAGTAAACTGATTCCTCAAATATCGATGCCTCAGTTCGATACCTGCACTTACAACTGATACATGCATTCCTATAGAGATGCACTCTAAAAGCACATAATCAAGCAAGTAAGAGCCAAAACACCCCTATGTTAGTGTAGGGTTTCCCTGTTCTGTCTTGTCTGGAGCTAGGGTTTCACTACGCACACAGTGGTTTCAAACAACCTACAATCGGGTAAGCAACCTGTCCTAGTTTGGAATAGTCACTATGGATTCCAATATGCACTAGGTTGAATGGTCAAAAAGGGTGCCTCAGTAACAACTGAGGTTTGTGTTCCCGTTATGGCAAAGCCCGCAACCGGTCAGCCTTATGACCCGCTTTTCCAAGCAAGCCTCCGGCAAACCATTCAGGAATAGCATATGGCAAACATAGTGTCCTAGGTGCACCAAATCAAATGCAATGCAAAGAAACGCATAAGTATAGACAAAACAAGATATCATGAGTTCGAGTCAAGTTCTCTAAACTCCCTAGCAGAGTCGTGTAGACGCGCCTTTCAAGGGCCTCATGCTACAGTTCGGACTCATTTGTCCCGGTTCTTAATTTGATCTCACAATGTGCGATGTGAGATTGATAAATCACCAAAGAGTCTAAATCCGGCAAATCGTTTTGGAAAATTGATTTTTAAAAAAGAAGTGCCAAACATGGACTGCTTTGCCAGATACAGAGTCACCACCTAAATATTTATTTTGGGGGAATTTAGGAAAGCCTGACTCGTTGCCTAAGGCCACGTGTCCATCATCACCAAAGTTGCCTCGGCTCGGGAACTTGGGTACGATTGGGGAAGGTCATCTATGAGCACCCCCACTCGCCCGATCAAAGATCGGCCTGTACTAAACATGATATCTCGTTTTTTGAAAACACATGCGTTCTTATTCTGGTTATTAGCTAGAATTACTATGTGATGCGCACAACACACAAGTATAGACTAGATTGCTTAATGTGGAACAAATCATCGCATATCCGTTTGTTTGGAAATGGTTTAAAGTTTGCTACTCGCAAGTTGGCTAAAATACGGATTTCAATGAATCATTCCAATTCAAGTAATCCAACCTTCACCCATAGACATTCAGGCAGTTATAACACATAAGCAAATAGCCTCATGGCAAGCATGCTATCATGGCAACACTTACACGCATGCAAGATGCTAAAGCATAAACACTTACAGTGTACTCCGAGCCAAAACAAAGAACTAGTTAGAAATCATGCATGATCCTAGTTCATGTTAGAATGGCTAATGCGACACATGCGAGGGTGCAATTAAAATTGGCTCGGCTATTCTAGAATGGCATGTGAGATGCGACAACTAGATACATGTATTCAACTTGGAATTGAAATATGATGTAGTTAGTATGATGCGCTGAGCCCGGTGCATGCAATACAGATGAATGGATGCAAACATGCGAGCATAAGGATGCTAAATGAAATGTACCCTAGAACTAACCATTGAAAGTAGGTAAGTAAAAGGGAGAAAGACGTGGGGTTGGAAGACATTCACACGCTCACGCACACTTATTACAAAATTCGCCTTCTCGACGGAGGGTCCGAAAGAATAATACAAATTAACTAACTAACAAGCCAATTAATTATTACACAACACTTAACTAATTAAACAAATTAATTAAGCTACTAAATCAGTAAAAAAGCCTTGGGAAGAGAGATGTATGCATGCTCGGTCAGCTTCGCTTGGAAATCCATCGCCATGTCATGTTGCCTCTGTTTACACTGCTCTGCACCTCTGAAAACTGTGCAAGTCTCAAGGATGCTTCCGAATCACCTTCTGAGCACTGTGGGATGTCACCGGCCAGAATTTAAGGCCATTGGCCAAGGGGAACTGGTCATCGACCAAAAGTGGGGCCATCAGCCAACAATGCATAGCCGGTCGGCCCTGAAGATGGCCGACCGGCCATATCTTCCTGCAGAATCCTATTTTGCTGCAGCAGAGGACAAACAGAGCATGGCGATGCATTTTCAAGGGAATGTTTGCACCACCACCCTCCTTATCATGTTTGAGACTGAAAGGAGTATAGTTCTCGACCCTCGGATCATCGATCACACATTTTAATGCATGATGGCCCAAGGAGCCGAGTGTGCATTTTAATGAAATGCACACAAAACAAATAAAGGATCCCCAACCTCTATCATGGTTTATCATGGGGCAAGGGATATGAACATGCAATGCAAGCAATGCAATGCAACCTAGGCATGCAAGCAAACTAATGCAACATGAGCATGTTAGTGACAATGCCATACAAGGCTAAACATGCCAAATGCAATGCAATGTTACCTAGCATGCATCCAAACATGCCAAAGTATGTGACAACATATCAAGTAGATGACAAAATGCGACTTAAGCATGCGAATATGCAAGGCATGTGACAACATTCAAGCATACAACAACATGTGAGGCGAACATGTAACAACATGTTAAAGCAACTAAGAAGAGAATGCATGCCAAATGCACTACAATTTAGGCATGTAACAACATGTCATGGACTAAGTATGCAACAAGACACAATTGAACTAGCATGCTACAACATGCAATTTACCAAATATGCAACAAGTATGTGACGACATACAAGGCAAGCATGCAACAACATGCGGGGATGAACTTAAAACCAAAATGGACAATTCTTGAATAGGTCCAAATCAGTGGCCAATATGCAATGGAAATGAGGACAAATGCACACACAAACATGCATGCTAATTGGCCTAAAGACTAAGGCATGAAAGGCAACTTTCAAGAACACTTAAAAGGAATGAAAAGCATGCAAATGTAACAACATTACATGCTCTGAAATAATGCTAGGAGTGATGCCAAATCATATAGACAAATCATGATCAAAGCATGCACAAGGCTTAAAGCCTAAGATTAGTGAAGGGACTTGAACCAAAGCTACACAAGACAAAGAGCGTATGGAAAGCACAACCTAAAATAGTCCTAAGGCATACCGAAGTGAGCCTAAAACATGCAATGACCAAAGCCAAAACAAGCTAAAACAAAGGGGGTAAAACATGAGGCATACAAGGCCACAAAAGAGGTGTTACACTACACCTAATACAACCAAACATGGTATGATTTAAACAACCAAAATTAGAGCTTTAGCATGTTGAAACAAAGCTAGAAGCTTCATGAAGTTAAGCCAAAATCATGCTAAAAAGACATGTTACAACATGGTGCATGTTAAGGCAAATCATGGGATTACATGACAAGTATACAAAGCATGCATGGTATGTCTAAACCAACTTGAAATAGTGCTATATCATGGAAAAACAAAGCCTAACATATACTGAAATGAAGCTAAAACAAGCTAAGTATACATGCTACAAACATAAGCCATTTATGCAAGCATGAAAGGCAACAAGGAGAGGGGATGACCCTCTCCTTCTTAGGACCTCAAAACACCATCCCTACCACTGAAATCCCTCTGGATTTCAGTGGTGAGAAGGCTAATACAAGGTGGTCCCGAAGCTCACACAAAAAGGCACAAAAAAGAGGCCAAACAAGGCCTAAGAGGGGGTAAACAGCCCCAAACACAAAAGTGATCTTAAACAAAGATCAAAAGCATGCAAAATAAAAAAAAAATTAGTTGGACACTAAGCTTAAAACAATATGCAAGTATTGCTAAAAGCTTAAGCAAAAATAGGGAATAAAGGAGTAGTTTCTCACCCTTGAAGAACACTTCAAGAACACCAACTCCAGCTCCTTCTTTTGACCAAAACCAACTCAAAAACTCTGAAAACAACTCCTTAGCACCTTAGCAACTAAGGGATAGTGTACCACTAGGTGCTTTAGTGCAACCTCGGCTCAGGAACTTGGGTATGAGAGAGGAAGGTCATGCAATGAGCACCCCCGCTCGCCCGATCAAAGATCGGCCAGTACTAAGCATGATATTTTGTTTTTGAAAACGCATGTGTTCTTATTCCGGTTATTAACCTAGAATTATTATGTGATGCGCACAGCATATAAGTATACACCAGATTGCCTAATTTGGAACAAAACATTGCATGTTCGTTTGTTTGAAAACGATTTAGAGGTGCTACTCTCAAGCAGGCTAAATCGCAGATTTCAATGAATTCTTCCAATTCAAGCAATCCAACCTTCATCCACAGGCATTCAAGCAGTTAATCAACTAAGCAGTTAGCCTCATGGCAAGCATGCTAACATTGCAACATTAACACACATGCAGTATGCTAAAGCGTAAACACTCACAGTGTACTCCGAGCCAAAACATAGAACTAGTTAGAAATCATGCATGATCCTAGTTCATGTTAAGATGGCTAATGCAGCACATGCAAAAGTGCAACTTAGATAGGCACGGCTATTCTAAGACGACATATGAAATGCAACAATTCGATACATGTATTCAACTTGGAATTGAAATACAATGCAGTTAGCATAATGCACTGAGCTCGGTGCATGCAATACAGATGAATGATGCACACATGCAAAGCATAAGGTATGCTAAACAAAATATTCCCTAAAACTAACCATCTTAAGGGGTTAAGTAAAAGGGAAAAAGAAATGGGGGTTGGAAGACATACATCACACACACGCACACTTATTACAACTGTTGGCCCTCTCGATGGAGGGTCCGCTTAAGAAGCTAACTAGCTAATCTAAGCTAATTAAACTAATTATTGTAGATCAAGCTAATTAACTAATCCTAGTTAACTAACTATTACAAAACAAATAAGCAGCTAAACGCATTAACTACTTAAATACAGAACCAAAGCATAAACTAGCTAAGCAAATTAGCTAAGTAAAACAACAAAGCAAGGTCCTCAGAGGGAGAAGAGTGCATGCATGCCCGGTCGCCTCGTTCCAAAATCTATCGCGATGCCCCAACTTGCCTCTGTTTGCAATTGTCCTCAGAACCTTGCACCAAGCTGTAGAAAGCTTCAACTCCACCATGGGAACCTATGGGGGGGGGGTGGCCGACCAGTTGTTGCTGTGGGAGGCCACCTGCCGACCACTTTTCTTTGTTGAAAACCAGAAAAAGTGGTTGACCAACTAGTTTTTCTGGCTAGCCGATCAGTTGTTGCTGCCAGACTCTAGTTTGTTGTGACAGAGAGCAAGAAGGGGCATGGCAATGTATTTGCAACATATGTGTGCACAACCACCCCCCTTATCATTTCATAAGCTCAAGGGAGTGTAGTTCTTGACCCCCGGGTCACCAATCACGTGTCTCGATGCATAATGGCCGAGAAGCCAAATTGCACAATTCAATATAAAATGAATGCCCAAATAAACACATAAGGCCTAGAACTCTATCATGTATGATCAAGAGCGTTGGTGACCGAGAATTGGGGCACGTTTCATCACTTCAAGTATGAAACATCCCTCGTTCCTCATGTTTGGACTAACACCTATTCCAAACAAATGTAACAACAACAATGCAACTTAAGCATGCAAATATGCAATGCAACATGAACAACCTAACAAGGCTAATGGCATGCACAATGCACAATGCTAAGAACAACATGGCATACTGTAGACACCCCATTTTTGACTGTCCTCAAGACTTGGACGTCACCATTGGAACACTCGGTGATTATCCATGTTTGTGTTCGTTTGGAGTTCCCGGAGTTCTCGACTACGCGCCTTGCCTCAGGACCTCCAAACTCGACCGTTTGGTGTTTGGTTTTGCACCAAACACTTCTGTTTTGCCTTGGAAGGGCAGGGAATGCTTTGTGAGGCATCCCCATACACCACCGCACTTGAGGCCACCGGCCGGGCCGGTGTTGCCATCGGCACTTTATTGTGCCGACCGGCACTATTTTGTGCCGACCGCACTAAGTTTTGCCAAAATGGCACTCTTGCCACGTGCAACCTTTTGCTTTTATGAGATATTTTAGACACAGTATCACCTTTTGCTCCCCTCCATACACGTGTATGGAGGGATGAGCCTTTAGTTTGCTTAGCTTGTAAGCTTTGCTTGCCTATAAGAGAAAGGCTTCTCCTCTTGGCTCAAGGTTAGAATTTTGGAGGGCAAAACCAGAGCTTATACATATATATATCTCTGTTATATATCCATAGATACATATATCTCCATCTCTCTCCTCTTGTGTGTGTGTTTTTGGACCAAAAAGTGTGGTTTTACCTTACTTTTGCACCATTACACACACTACTACACCTTAGCTCGAGATTGGGAGGCTTGGAGGGTTGTTTTGTGTGATCTTGGACTGGTTTTGATCACTAAAAGAGGGCTGGACCTTTTGTTCTTCAAAGGATCTTCAAGGGTAAGAACATCACTTTAGATTCCCCATTCTTGCACTAGCTTTCTACCCCTCTTGCTTTGTGTTTTTGGATTTGTGTTTAACATAAAAAAGACTTTTTTTTTCCCTTGCTTAAGAACATTCATCAAGGTTGTTTTGTGGTTTGGGTAGAGTCTCACCCTCTTAGGCCTTGTTTTGGCCATTTTGGAGCCTTTCCTTGAGGCCTTATTTACTTGGTGTTTTTGATCCTCTCACCACTGAAAACCAGTGGGTTTTCAGTGGTGAGGAAGGTATTTTCAAGTCACATATAGGGGAGGGACACCCCTCTCCCCTTGGCCCTCCTTTTTTGTCTTTGTTCTTGGCCTAAAGAATAGCATGTGTGCTTGGTTGGTTTTGGCTTCATTTCAGAGCATATTTGTGGTCCATATGATGTGTTATGCCTCTGTTTTAGGTTAGATTTATAGCCTTTAACATGCCTCTTATGCTTGCTTTGAAATGCTCTCTTATGCCTAAAAGCATGCCATGCATCTAGGCCATGTTCTTTACATGTTTTAGCTTGGTTCCATAAGGGTATTAGCATCATATTACCATGTATAAGGGCCTGGAGCCACTGGTTTTGCCATGTATAGTGTGCTTGACATGGTCGTTTTGCATTTTAGGCTTGTAAGCCTTATGTATTTTGGCCCCTAGCATGTTCAACATTGATCATCCTCATGATTTGGCATCATTTGTGACCTTATTTCAGTCCATAAGTCATGTTTGAATGTTTGTATATGTAGCCTATTTCATGCTTTAAGGGTGTGCTCATGTATGTCTAGGACTTGGCATTGTGCATGCTTGCATACTTGGGGCATTTTGGGGCTGCCATATGAGGGGATTTGGGTGTCATTTTGCATACCAAAAATCTGTTTTTGGTTGTTAGATTCATGCCATGAGTGGTTGTGTAAGGGATGGTTAGATGCTCTCTTGAGTGCCCTTGGTTTTGGGCTTATTGGCTTGCATGCTTGTATGGCATTTTGCCCATGATTTCAGTCCATTTCGGCCACTGTTTTGGGGAGGTTTGAGGCCTCCCCCATGGTGGTTAAGGCCACCGTTGTATGCTCATTATATGCTTGTTGTATGTTTGGTCCACTAGGTGTTGTAGCACATTGATTCCATTGCATACTTGGCTCATGTTTACATCACACTAGCATCTCACGCACTTTGGCATTTTGTATGCCTAATATGTTAGTTGTGTGGTACTTAGTTTGCTAGCATCCCAATTTCCATAATGCATTATTGATGCATGCTTGCATGAGTTGCACTTCATTACTTGGTTTGGGGTGTCAAACCAAGTGTGGGAAATAAAGGGGTGTTTGTACCTCAAGTGACAAAACACACCTTAATTCCCATGTCACTAGGGCCCTTGACCTTAGCATGATAGGGCCTTGGTTCCCATGTTTGCGTTGCATGCATTTTTACATCAAAGTGCAATCTTGGTTCTTTAGACTATCATGCACCAAGGTGCACAATTGATGGCCCTAGAATCAACAGCCGTGTTTCCTTGAGTCCCATTAATGATAGGAAGCATTGGCCATGCATAAATATGCTCAAAAATCCAATACCATGCACTGCTGCCTCAAGGTTGCCAAACTGTCTTCGCAGAATTTTGTGCCGACCGCAGAAAGAGTGCCGACCGGCACCTTGATTGCTAGCCGATAGATTATTTTACAACAGAGCCACTATAAGCAACGGTGGGAATTTCTTCCAAGTGGCACTCAAAGAAGATGCAAGGAAGGTGTTCTGGGCTTTGGCAAATTTTGGAGAAGCAGGCAAGAAAAACAGAGGCAAAGTGGCACTGTAGGCTTTCCTGCAAGTCGACGAGCATGCATCATTCACAAGATCCGGCGTATGAGGCCCCATTTCCTTTATTTATTTGATTTAATTTTAATAATTAGAATTCTGTAATAATTTATTCATTTATTTTTTCGGACTGTATTATTATTTGGTCCCTCCGAGTGAGGGAAAAATTGTAATAAGGGTGTGTGAGTGGGTGCATGTCTTCCAATCCCCATTTCTTTCTATCCCTTTTATTTACCTGCTTATGATGGTAGATTAGGGTACGTTTATTTTAGCATACCTTATGCTATGCATGCGTGCATCCATGCATTTGTTGACATGCACCGGGCTCGGTACATCATACAAACTGCATTGCAATTTTCAATTCCAAATTGAATACGTATACTCGCGATTTCACATGCCATGTTTAGGGTTAGCCGAGCCTACTCTAGATTGCATCTATGCCCGTGTTGCATTAGCCACTTAACATGAACTAGGTCATGCATGTTTGCTAACTAGTTTCTTGTTTTGGCACGGAGTACGATGTAAGTTTTTTACGCTTTAGCATATCGCATGCGTGAATGTTCGCCATGACAAGATGATTGCCATGCGGCTAAATGCTTATGTGTTATAAACTGCTTTGAATGCCTGGGTGGAGGTTGGATTGCGTGAGTTGGAACAACTCATTGAATCCGTATTTTAGCCTACTTGCGAGTAGCAAAACCAACACGTTTCTTTTCGAGACAAAACGGATATGCAATGTTTATTTCGAATTAGGCAATCTAGTCTATACTTTTGTGTCGATAACATAGTAATTCTAGACTAATAACGGAATAAGAGCACATGATGTTTTCAAAATCGGATATCACGGTTAGTAGAGGCGGTCTTCTGACCGGCGAAAGGGGGTGCTCATAGTCGACCTTCCCGATCGTACCCAAGCTCCCGAGCCAAGACCACTTTGGTGATGATTATGACATGGCCTTCGACCGAGTCAGGGTTTCCTAAATTTCCCATTTTAAAATATTTAGGTGGCGACTCTGTAATCTGGCAAAGCAGTCCATGTTTGGCACTACTTTTTAAAAATCTGTTTTCTCAAACGATTTTCCAGATTTGGACTCTTTGGTTCAGATTTAGAACCGACACAAATCGAGTCCGAACTGTAGTGACCCCAATATGAACAGAACGGGACTTAACCCTCCCGGGGCGTTCGGGGACGTCTACACATACACAATGCAAACAACATGGCATGCATAATGTTATGAAGAGGATGGCATACTCAATGCTAAGAACATGTAAACAAACATGGTCGATGCGATGTAACATGGCATACACAATGCGAGGTAACATAAGCATGCAACAACATGGTGTAATGTAACAACATTCACATAACATGCTCGATGGACTTAAACCAAAATGGACAGACCTCAGTGTAGACACCCCATTTTTGACCGTCCTCAAGATTTGGACGTCATCGTTTGAACACCCGGTGATCTTCCTTGTTTGTGTTTGTTTTGAGTTTCCGAAGGACTCGGCTGCACGCTGTGCCTTGAGATCTCTCAACTTGAATGTTTTGTGCTTGGTCGTGGACCAAGGACTTGTGTTTTGTGCTTATAAGGGTAGGAGGTGGCTTGTCAGCCATCCCTTAAACCCACCGGCCGTGGCATGAGGCCACTGGCCTTTCTTTCTCTCTACCGACCATTTGTTTGGCCGGTCAGCTCAAACTTTTGGCTGGTCAGCCATTTAGTTGGCCGATGGTCTCATTTTCTGGCCGGTACCACCTTTTTTCCTTTTTCAGGCATGGTGCATGCTAGTTGTGCCAGTTGGAGTGCACGGACTTGTCCTCCATACACGTGTATGGAGGATTTGCCCCTTTGCACCCTTTGTACCCTTTTGCTCTAGCTTCTTGAGGAAGCTTGAACCCTCTTAGCTTCCTCAAGAAGCTTGATCCCCTTGACCGCCTTGACCCTTTTGCCTTAGCTTCTCCAAGAAGCTTAGGCCTTTCTTGTTCTATAAAAGGAGACCTTCGCTCTCCTTTGAAGGGGTTCAGCAAAATCAGAGTTATATAGTATATACATCAGATATATCTGATCTTTCACTCTCTCTCTCTATATATATATACATATATCACCCTCTCTCTCTTCATTTGTGTGTGTTAGAGAGCCTATAAGGGTGTTTTGTTCTTAGTTTTGCACTAAGGCACCTAGCATTACACCATACTTCGGTTTTGGGGGTGTTGGGAGGTTGTTCTTGGAGTTTAAAGCTGGTTTTGATCAGAAGAGGGGGGCTGGACTTGCTGCTCTTCAAGTGTTCTTCAAGGGTGAGACTATTGCTTTATATTCCCCAATCTTGCACTAGCTTTTAACCTACTTTGCATGCTGTTTTGAGCTTTGTGTATAACTGATAAAAACTCTAATTTTTCATGCTTAAGATGTTTCATTAAGGTCTCTTTTGTGTTTGGGGTCGACCTCCCCCTCTAGGGCCTTATTTGGCCCGTTTTGTGCCTTATTTGGTTGAGCTTCTCACCACTGAATTGGCCTTCTCACCACTGAAATCCAGAGGATTTTCAGTGGTGAAGAAGAGGTTTTGAGGTCTTGCATAGGGGAGGGACACCCCTCTCCCTTTGTGTCTCATTTGTTCATGTTTTTGGCTCATAAGGGTAGCATGCATGCTTAGTTGTTTTTGGCTCCATTTTAGAGGTTTTTGGGTGATATTTGGTCATATTATACCTCTATTCTTGGTCAGATTAATGGCCCCTTGCATGCATAATATACTTGCCTTGTATTCCTCTATTTTGCCTAGAAACGCATCTTGCCATTAGACCATCATGCTTGCATGTTTTTGCCTTGCTTTGTGAAGCTTTTGGTCATATTTCATCATGCTTGAGGTATGTTGGGTACTGATTTAATCATGTTTACAATGTTTGGTATAGCCTCTTTGCATTTTAGATTGTGAGCCTTGAGTGTGTGAGACATGAGCATGCTTTAGTTGGGTTGTTTCAGTGATTTGGAATCACTTCTCATGCTATTTCAGTCCCTAATCCATGCTTGTATGCTTGCATTCATCATCCCTTTCATACCTTGAAGAGTTGTTCTTTTATGCCTTGAAATGGGTCATAGTGCATGCCTTTTGTTTTAGGCATTTGGGTTGCCATATCAGTGGGTTTTGGGGCATATTTTGATGCATTGAAACTCTATTTTCAGTTGCTTAGTCCATGCCATGAGTGGTTGGGATGGTTGTAGTAGAGTGCCCTCTTTGTGGCCTTAAATCCCCCTTGTTTTGCATCCATTTCTTGGGCATGTTTTGACTATGATCTATGCATGCTTTGGACTTGTTTTGGAGTCCCCTAGGACTGTTTTAAGTCATTTTAGTCCTTTGGGGTTTGGTTGACATAATCATGGTTTGAACCTCTTTGTTAAGCCTCAAGGTTTTGGGCCCTATTGCATGCCTTGCTTGCATGTTTTGCTTGATTTGGCATTATTCTTCATGTGATTTCAGAGCCTATTGCAATGCCATGTCCTCATGTTTACTCCATTTTGCTCATGCTTGAATGTTGTGCATAGTGGTCTAGCTTATGGACCAATATTATGTGTGTATTTGTCTCCCCTTTTGGCCCCTTAATTTGGGTGTTTTGGCCACTGTTTTGGGATATGGCTGAGGCCTCCCATCTCAATATAAGTCCATCCTTGTACATAGTTGCATATTTGACATGTTGCCTCTCGTTACATGCTTGCAATATACCATGTTTGCATTACATGTTCGGTTGCATTGCATTGCATCTTGCATGCTTAAACACATTGTACATTTGCATGCTTAGTTTGCATTGCATTTGGCATGCCTTGTTAACTTAGCCTCATGTTGCATACTTGAGCCACATTGCATACATGCATTACATTTTGCTTAGTTTGGGGTGTCAAACCAAGCATGAGGAATGAGGTGTGTTCGTACTCAAAGTGACGAAACACATCTTAATCCTCGGTCGCCAATGCCCTTGATCTCAACATGATAGGGCGTGTAGCACTTATTAGTTTTGTTGCATCCATTTACATTGATTTGCAAACTTTGTGCCTTTGTCCATCATGCATCAAAATGCGTGATTGGTTGTCCGAGGACCAAGGGCCATACTCCCTTGAGTCCATAGCATGATAGGGAGAGTGGCCATGCACACATTGCTTTGAATTTCCATGCCATGCACTGTCTGTCCTCTGTTGCTGTCAAAATAGGGCCCTGCAGGAAGAAATGGCCAACCGACCACTTTTTGCGCCGACCGACCATCAATGTCCAGCCGGTGGTTTAATATTTGGCCGATAAGCCAATTCTTATGGCTGGTGGATTTGAATTGTGGCCGGTGGCACTCCACAACACTCAGGGAATGATTCAGAAGGATTCTGAAAACTTTCATAAATTTCAGAGGGGCAAGGCAGTGTAAACAGAGGTAGTTTTTGGTCATGGCAATGGATTTCCGGGCAAAGCCAATCCGAGCATGCGTTCGTCCTTCTTCTCGAGGCCCCTTTTACTGCTTTCCATAGCTTATTTAATTCGATAATTAATTAGAAGTTTTGTAATATTTAATTAGCTAGAATAGTTTAATTATTTATTTGGTTTGTATAATTTATTCGGACCCTCTGAGCGAGGGTAATTGTGTAAAAGTGTGTGTGTGTGTGATGTATGTCTTCCAACCCCACATCTTTCTCCCTTTTATTTACTAGCTTACGATAGTTAGATCAGGGCATGTTTCAATTAGCATACTTATGCTCGCATGTTTACATCCATTCATTTGTCTTTGCATGCAATCGGCTCAAGATCATACTAACTACATCATATTTCAATTCCAAGTTGAATATGTGTTAGCTGTAGCATCATCACATGCCATCTTAGAATAGCCGAGCATAGCTTAGTTGCATCTTGCATGTGTTGCATTAGCCATCTTAACATGAACTAGGATCATGCATATGATTACTAACTAGTTTCTGTTTTGGCTCGGGGTACTCGGTAAGCATTTATGCTTCAGCATCCTTGCATGCATGTGAGTGACTGCCATAATAGCATACTTACCATGAGGCTACGTGCTTGTGTGATATAACTGCCTGAATGCCTGTGGGTGAAGGTTGGATTATCTGAATTGGAATAATGCATTGATTGTGAGTTTTAAGCCCACTTAAGAGTGGCAAATCATCATGTTTTCTAAGCCCACCTGAGGGTGGCAAATCCACATTTTAGCCTACTTATGGTAGCGCACCATTTTCAAAACAAACATGAGATGTTTTGTTCCAATTCAAAGCGATCCAAATTTATACTTGTATGCTATGCCCATCACATAGTAAATCTAGGCTAATAACCGTAATAAGAACACATAATGTTTTCAAAACTTGATATCATTGTTAGTAGAGGCCGATCTTTGATCGGCGAAATGGGTGCTCACGGTGACCTTCCCCAATCGTATTCCAAGTTCTCGAGCCGAGGCAACTTTGGTGATGATGACACGTGGCCTTAGGCAATGAGTCGTGGTTTCCTAAATTCCCCAAAAATAAATATTTAGGTGGCGACTCTGTATCTGGCAAAGTAGTCCATGTTTGGCACTTCTTTCAAAAAATCTTTTTTCAAAAACAATTTGCCGGATTTGGACTCCTTGATGATTCATCGGTCTTGTATTGCACTCTGCGAGATTGGATACAGGACCGTGACATTGAGTTTTGAACTGTAGTGAGCCCAAATGAACAAAACGGATTCTCTGGACGCTCGGGATGTCTACAGCTTCAGACTCACTGGGAGTTTGGAGAGCTTGACTCGAACTCATGATATCTTGTTTTGATTACACTCATGTGTTTCTTTGCATTGCATGTACATTGGTGCACCTAAGTCACAGTGTTTGCCGTCTGCTATTCCTGAATGGTTTGCTGGAGGCTCGCTTCATGAAGCGTGCCATAAGGCTGACTGGTTACGGGCTCTGCCACAATGGGAACACAAACCCCGGTTTTTACCGGGGCACCCTTTTTGACCATTCGACCTAGTGCATATTCGAAATCCATAGTGACCATTCCAAGCTAGGACAGGTTGCTTACCTGATAATAGGTTGTTAAAACCACTGCGTGCGTAGTGAAACCCTAGCTCCTGACAAAATAGGACAGACAAACCCTACCCCAACATAGGGGTGTTTTTTGGCTCTCACTTGCTTGCTATGTGCTTTTAGAGTTGGCCTCTACAGGAATGCATGTATCAATTTGTAAGTTTGGTATCCGCAAGGCGCGCCACCAAGATTTCAGAATCGTTATCCATGTATCGTGTTCGCTTTTGGGGGCAGTGATTTGGGAACAATGATCAGTACTTGAGAACAGTGTATTTCAGCTTATCAACTATGTGTTGTAATGCCCAACTGTGTGTTATGTGGTTATTTACGCTGTTATGCTGTCCGTTTGTCTAGTTGTGTATTTCCTTATTATTACTTTATTTATCTTTTTGCTAGGTAGTTTAGCACAATTGCTTCAGACCAAGCAGGTATTCCCCATGCACTCTGGACAAGAGGTCGTCGACTCCATCGATCTGAGGATTTGGTAGACGGACAACTAGTGTATCATTCTCTATCCCCTGCTACTGCATTTGAGGGCAGTTAGGCAAAAGGTATCAGTTCGATAGTCAGTTCAGAGGGCTTCGTCCACCCCGCCTAGGTATAGTAGGGATCAGAGTCCTGTTTCTCCCGCAGAGAGGAAACATATACCGGCAATACAACTAGATCAGGGCAGTATGGCAGGGATCGAAGAAATGATGCGCCAGCTCCAGGAGAGCATGAGAACCATGCAGGAGGACGCTGCACCTCAAGCAGAATTTGCCAAACAGCAGGCCGCCATCATGGCCTAACAGGTAGAGCTAATTACCCGGCTACAGCAGTAGGCCGGAGCATTAGCCTCACATCAAGCTCCTTCCCTGCCAAGAGTTCCAGTACCCGGGGAGGCACCAAATACCCAGAATGTCCAAGAGGATACAGACATCCCAACGGGGCCACCTTCGCCCCCGATTCTACCCCAACTATCCAAGGCACCTACGTCTATCAATCAACTGGACTCTCCCTTTGAGTTGGAGGTGGACCATACGACACTAAAGTTGAGCAAGCTTGAGAAGTTGTTCAAGAAATCCCAAGGGGTAAAATCCATCCCAAACATCAAGGATGGGTATACTGACACGGCTGTGACGCTGCTGGACCGGTTCAAAATGCCATAGATCAACTGCTTTGACAGGTCCGGGGATTCCATGGTGCATCTATGTCAATTTTCAGACATATTAAAGCCGATGGGCCTCACCCGACTACAGAAAGCATTATTTGGCCGACCGCCGTGTGGCGCTTCCGTACACAAAATTGGAAGTCGATGTCAAGCAGAACTGGGATCCGAGGTTTTCATCACACAATACTCCTATAACACGCAAATCGAGATTACCACCCGTGATCTCGAGACAACAAGGTAGGAGCCTAAGGAGAGTTTCTCTGAATTCATAACCCGCTGGAGGGCCAAGGCCTCAATGATGACCACTAGGCCCACCGATAAAGATCAAATTCGGATGATTGTGCGCAATCTCCAGCCTAAGCTGATGCAGAAAATGATCGTGCTCCCTTTCTCCACCTTTTCGGATTTACATGAGATGGGGGTACAAATTGAGGATGCGATGAAACAGGGTCTGATCGGCCAAGACAGAGAGCAACCCAGGAGAACTTTCAACCGCAACACCAATGCAGGCCCGAGCAGCGCTGCCACTACGAGAGCCTCAGAAGTGAGTATGGTCACCACCATTCCCCCTCCAAGAACCATGGCAGCTACACCATTCTCCGGTGCGTCCAGAAGCAATACACAAATAGCCAAATACCCACCCAAAAACCAAATTACCTTCGCTCCACTATATATGCCCCTGTCCAAAGCTCTCGAGTTTTAATCAGAAAAGGGCAGTTGAAGCCCCTGGAGCCGCGGCCATTGCCGGAAAAACTTCCCCCTACCCACAACCCAACCAAATATTGTGCATTTCACCAACAGCACGGTCATGACACCGACCAATGCTTTCGATTACGTCATGAGATTCAAGATCTCATTGATAATGGGGTGCTTGTGCCTCCCGAAAAACCCAATGTCACCACAAACCCTCTTCCACCGCACCATCAAGCTCCACCTCCCAAAAGAATCAACTTTATCCAGACTGGGGTCGTGTCTTACGATCCTAGCATATATATCACCCCATCCCACCAACCCAAGCCGGAGGTGCTCCATCCTGACTGCATTGACTTGTGCATGTTGGACATCTCCAAAACCCAACCCGAACCAATGGTGGTGACTGTCGAAGACAGAACAGGGGAGATTTCAGGGGAGAATGGGATTGTTGAATCAGAATCTGAGGAATCTGGGAGTTTTGCTGAGGTGGTATACAGTCTGAGTGACTACATTATATCAGTAGGCTAGATTGGGCCAAATGTGGAATTGCCAGCAGGGGCAGAGCGTTGTGTGATATAGGGGGATGAATCTAGTCAGAGAATAGATGACTTGGCAGCTGTGGATGGGGACTTTGCTAACCTCTGATTTTTCAAAGAACAAGAGATAGAGGGCATGGTAGTCAACTGGTCAGATTTTGAGGAGTCAGCGGAGGTCACCGGGTGGCTTGATGACCTACCAGATGTTGTCGACGAAACTCAGTTGGAATGGGGCCCGGTAGAGGCAAGAACATCAGTTGTGGCCGGAAGGGCCGAAAATCAGAATGCATCATCGGAGAGCGCCGGTGCTAAGAATTTCACTCAGGACATAGGCATTGTGAATGCGGGAAGTGTTGAACAGCCAGCTGTACTGACACAGTTGGAACAAGAAAGGTTCGGGGATTCTAAGAGAATCAGGAAAGCTAAGGCCCCCGAGGGGACTGGAAGTGTTATGTGCACGAGAATAGAGAATGCTGCGAGCATGTGGGCGGAAAGAATTGCGAGTACAATTGTACCGAGTCGACAGTGTGTCTCATATCGCCGATGTATCGTGGTGGAAAGACGATGATCTATGTCTTGTCCACATGGATGAGGATTGGGGGAGCAACCAGCCAGACGATACCTGGTACATCGACGAAGTCGATCATATGACTAGAAGCGGGCGGTATTTCAAACCCCTACATCTAGATTAGCCAGAGGCGTCTGGGAAAGATAAGGAGGTGGAGAAACAGAAAGACAAGCAACTCGAAGAAAAAGCTGTACTGAAGCAGTTGAAAAAGATACAGGCAAACATCTCCATCTGGGGACTACTTATGGCATCGCTAGTGCATCGACAAGCTGTCTTATCGGCCATGGACAAGGCCAAGCTCTCAATAGACACCACACCTGAACAGTTGGTGGGCTTAGTTTTTCTGGGAGGGGCTACCCCGATGTTGACTTTCTCCGACAAAGAATTGCTGCCTGAGGGTGCAAACCATAACAAGCCACTTTACATCTCTGTGGAGTGCAGGAACAAATGGATACCTGTGGTACTTGTCGACATAGGGTCCGCCATCAATGTGTTCCCGGCAAGAACTGCATATGCAATCGGTTTAAAGACAGTGGACTTTGTGCTGACAGCTCAGGTGATTCAGGCATATGATAACACAAGCAGAGAAGTAATGGGGACAGTGAAAATTCAGACCAAGGTTGGACCGGGACAGCATGAGGTAGACTTTCACGTCTTAGAAGTTCCTGCGACCTTCAATCTACTCTTGGGGCGGCCGTGGTTACACCAAGTAAAGGCAGTTTCGTCCACCTTGCATTAGATGGTGAAATACCCCCATGGGAAGGGAGTAGCCATCGTTTTTGGAAATTCGTCGATCTATTCACCACCAGAAGTGTCTATGCCAGTTTTGGAAATTGAGCACGATATGGAGGATGTGTTCATATCAGGTTTTACCCTGGTTGAGGCCCGGGTCATGCAAAACATCTTAGTTGTTAATGAGGGGGTGTATGTTAACACACAATCAGTATACCTCATGAACAAGCTTCAACACATCCCTGGCATGGGATTGGGAAAAAGCGGTCGGAAGGGCGTTGCAGCGTTGGCCGAAGTGCCACACAACCCACACACCTTTGGCTTGGGTTATCTGCCCACCAAAGAGGATTGGATAAAGAAAGGTAAGGAGATGGTCGGAAGAGCTAGAGCAAAGCAAGCGGGGAAGCCTTTTGAGCTAATGCACCGACCTATCCAAGGTACCCTAAACGGACGCTTCGTCCGGGAGGGGGAGGACTTTCCATTTTGTGGCTTCCCAGAGCCGTGGTTGAATGCCGAGAAGAGGCGCTTGCCGGGGTTTGAGATCTTCTTTGACCTACAGTTACCTGGGGATGATGTTGCCGAGGAGCGCATGCACCCATCACCGAGGTTGAATGTAATGAGAAAGTGGATTCCGGAGCACCAAATTGAAATGGGGTAGCATCGCTTGTCTACTTTCAGATCCTCCGATCGTACAAAAGTGCTTGGGGGATAACTTCGCAGTGTCCATGATTGGGAATGAAATGGCTGCGGGCTTACCAGCAAACTTTTTGGATACATCTATCGCACCCTCTTTCATTTGGCAGTATGAAAAGGGATTTTTGTCAAGCAGTACCGGGTCAGGTAGTGAGCCGGAATCTGATTCCTCTTAATCTGTTGAGTCAAAATCAGTTCCACCGACCGAAGTCCGAGTCCCAGATTCCTGGAGGTGATAACCCAGAAACCACAGTCCTGTCTAGGTCGTCTTTTTCTTTCTCTTTTGAGTCTGTTGTAACAAAAGAATCGGACGATTTGGATGTGCTTAATGAGAATGATATGGTTGTGGTTTCTGAGTACTTTTCTGTACCTTTGATTTATTGCTTGAATCAGGACTTTCAAAATTTTGATAAAAACGACGAGGAAGAAATTTCTCCAGTTTTGCAATGATTAATTGATTAAGAGCAAGAAAGATTTGTTAAACCTTTAGTTGATGAAATCACTACTGTGAATGTTGGTACTGAGGAGGACCCGTGGCTGGTCCAGATCGGGTCCATGTTGTCTTCGGAAGAATGCGAGCACATAGTCACTTTATTAAAAGATTTCAAAGATGTTTTCGCGTGGTCCTACGAAGACATGCCTAGAATCGATCCTGAGATTGTATAGCACCGGATCCCTCTTGACCCCGAGGCCCGACCCATCAAACAGAAACTCAGAAGAATCTGCCCGGACTGGGCCCTCAAGATTAAAGAAGAGGTCACCAAGCAAATCGACGCAGGGTTCCTGTTGGTATCCGAATACCCGACTTGGTTGGCCAACATAGTTCTGGTGCCGAAGAAGGATGGCAGGATCTGGGTGTGCGTGGATTTCAGGGATTTGAATAGAGCCAATCCGAAGGACGACTTTTCTTTACCGTATATCGATGAGTTGGTGGACTTCACAGCAGGGCATGCTTTGCTTTCGTTCATGGATGGCTTTTCGGGCTACAATTAGATAGTGATGGAACCTGAAGACCGAGAAAAGACTGCTTTCACCACCCCGTGGGGGACCTATTGCTACAGGGTGATGCCATTTGGGTTGAAGAATGCTGGGGCTACATATCAACGGGCCGCGACCACAATATTGCACGACATGATCCACAAAGAGGTTGAGGTGTACGTGGATGACATGATTGTCACGTCCAAAGAAAGAGAGGGCCACTACACCGCCTTGCAAAAGTTCTTTCAAAGGATCAGAGAATTTCTGCATGCGAATCCTCGGTAAGCTCGGTGTTACAAAGGGAAAAATGCCGGGTTTCGACACACGAGAGGTATTGAAGTCGACCCTTCCAAAATCAAGGCCATCTTAGAAATGCCACCACCTAGGACTAAAAGGGAGGTGCGAGGCTTTCTGGGTAAAGTGCAATTCATAAGACGGTTTATCTCAAAATTAACCTTGACTTGTGAGCCACTTTTTGGCCTCCTGAAGAAAGGAAAGAAATTCCAATGGGATGGCCGATGCCAAGCTGCTTTTGAACAGATCAAGGAATACTTACAAAACCCGCCCGTGTTATCACCACCAGAGCCGGGGAGACCATTGGTTTTGTATCTTTCAGTAACTAAGACTACAATGGGCTGCATGCTTGCGCAAGAATTAGAGGACAAGGTAGAGAGAGCCATCTACTATCTGAGCAAGAATATGCTAGAATATTAAACCCGCTACACATTGTTGGAAAAGGCTTGCTTAGCCTTGGTATGGGCTACCAAGAAGCTGCGGCACTACCTGTTAGCTCACTCTGTAATGTTGGTTTCAAGATTAGATCCCATCAAATATCTATTCGAGAAAACGACGCTTACGGGTAGGCTAGCTCGTTGGTTGCTGTTGCTTTCCGAATTCGATCTGAAATATGTGATGCGCAAGTCAGTCAAGGGAAGAGCAGTAGCAGAGTTCTTAGCCGATCATCCAGTGGAAGGGGGTGAAACAGTTGAGTACTTATTTCCAGATGAGGCCATTTTGCATATCGATGATGAAACTTGGACGATGTACTTTGACGGAGCGTCAAACCAATACGGGTATGGGATAGAAGTGTTGTTGATAACACCCGACAACTCCGTATCCCTCTAGCATTCAAACTCTGGTTCAAAGTCTCGAACAACGAAGCAGAATATGAGGCATGCATTGCCGGTCTAGAAGCAGCCCTGGAACTAAGGGAAAAACGGTTGGACGTCATCAGGGACTCGAACCTTGTTGTATCTCAAGTGAAAGGAGATTGGAAAGTCAAAGAAGAAAAGATGATTATGTATCACCAGACCTTGGACTTGTTAATTCCTCGGTTTGAGAAGTTAAACTTTGCTCATCTATTAAGGGAGAACAACAGTTTCGCAGATTCACTAGCAACTCTATCTTCCATGATAGACATCCTGCTCGAGTCCGGATCGTCCAAATATTATCGATCAAAATTTGTGCCGCTTCCAAGTCGATTGTCGCTATAGATGAGGTTCAAGATGAAAATCCTCGGTATTACGATATTTGGAATTTCTGGAGAAGGAAGCATATCCATCAGAGTAAATGCCAAGGATAAAAGGGCAATCGAAGAATGGTTGTTCGCCATCATCTATGGAGGTAAATTGTATACGAGAGGTCATCTGGGAATGCATAAGTTGTGCGTTGAAGCTGAAGAATCAAAACGCCTAATGGAGGCCATCTGTCACGACCCAAACTTGCCCCTATCATGTTCGGGCATGACCTAAACATAAAGGGACACTTAACCTGATATACATAACATATGGGGCCAGAACGGAAGCACGAAATATAAAAACAATCAAACAAATAAACTCCATTGAGCTACTTCTACATGCCAGGATCTCATTCGTCACATGCATTAAAGTGGATATATAAATTTCAACGATACCCAGGAGCATACGCATATACATTATCGCCCTCGCCTATAATTGGGCGATACAAAAATCAACATGAAAGTTATATACCTAAACCTTAGGTGAGCACCCGTAAGCAACCCAACACTTCCACAACTTAACATACTAAATGGCTTATACAAAGGTTTGGACACTTGAGGGTTGACAAAGAAAACGAGCGCCTTGGACCACCACTTGTTTGGTGACCCATGTAAATGCATATAATGAGATAGTGAGCCAAAGCTCTGAATAGTAATACATAAATAAAATGGCGCTTAACTTGGAACATAATACATATCAAGGCATTCATGAGTATAAAAATGCAGAGTTCAAATGGATAGTCTCAATCATTAAGTACATGGCGCTCAGCCCAATCCTCGCAATATAAACATAATGGTTACATGCCCTTATTTCTACAACATAAGTGTCATAAACACAATGACTATATGCCTTTAGTCCTCAGTAATATAAACATATTAGCTTGAACTTAAACATATCAACTTGCACATCTTGAATATATTAGCTTGAACATTATAAACATATCAACTTGCACATCTTGAATATATTAACTTGAACATTATAAACATATCAACTTGAACATAACATTTTGGCTTAAAGCCCTTGAGAGTTGGCACAAAGCCCTTGGAAGTTGGCATAAAGCCCTTGCATACTTGAAAGTTGGCATAAAGCCCTTGAAATGGCATAAAGCCCTTGTAACTTGTAATGGCATAAAGCCCTTGAAAATGGCATAAAGCCCTTGTAATGGCATAAAGCCCTTGTAACTTGTAATGGCATAAAGCCCTTGAAAATGACATAAAGCCCTTGTAAACATATTGGCATTAAAGCCCTTGAAAATGGCATGAAGCCCTTGAAAACATATTGGCATTTAAGCCCTTGAAAATGGCATGAAGCCCTTGTAAACATATTGGCATTAAAGCCCTTGAAAATGGCATGAAGCCCTTGTAACTTATTACATATATTGTCATATCGTAAATGGAAATAAATCATACATGTTCTTATAAATATTCCTTATGCTTGAACAATAAACAGAAATTATAAGTCATACCAGAATGCATTTGATCTTGTACCATACTTGAACCGTAACTCGCTTGAACTTATATCATACATGAACTCGTGATATACTTGAACTTATAACATGCGTAAACATGTAATAGACTTAAACCGTAACATACATAACATACGTAAACTTGTAACATATATAGACCTGCACTATACTTGAACTTGTAACTCATAGTGAACTTGTAACATACTTGTAATTGTAACATACATGGAATTGTAACATTCGTAAACTTATAAACTTGTAACATACTTTAACTTGTATATACTTTAACTTGTAAATTTACTTAAGCTTGTGCATACTTGAACTGACCACGTATGTAAACTTGTCACATACATGAACTTATGACATACTTGAACTTGTTCTTGAGCTTGTAACATTCTTGACTTATAATATACGTAACTTGTAGCCTTTAAACGTAAAACACGCGTAACCTTGTAACATACTTAAACTTGTATATGCTTGAACTTGCAAACTTACTTGAACTTGTAAAAGCTAACAAAGATAGAATAATTCACTTTCTCGTGGAAGGGTTACATTAGTCACATGAATTAACTTAGCTAACTTAACAGGCATTCCCGATATTTATTAACAAGAAGGGTCATTAATGATCATTAAATGTACAACTATCAGACTACTACTCACAAGGTCGTGATAACATGCTAGCTCCTCCCCGAGTGTGTCCTCGCGCGATCATAACTTGTAGATTAGTTCCCTTCCTCTTAAATCATTGAAAGCCAATCCTCGTGTCATTACACTTCACATGAATTTATAATCATCTTAAAGTTATCGTAAACATATTCTAAAATACCAAAGAGTCAAGCACACAAACCGAACAAACAATATTTTTCCTCGAATAGTCCCCGCCGAGCGCCACTTTGGCCGCCGAGCGATCGAACAAATTACAAAACGCCGAAGGTCGTTTTTCGCCGAGGGACTTCCGCCGCTCGAGCGGACCAAGCAAAGTCCTGAAATTCTGAATTTCCAATTTGATACCCCAACTCTACTTTCATGCCATTTTCATGCAACACAAGGTAGAATTAAAACAATATTCAACCTAACATCACCATAACATGGATTCTACCTTGAGCATAACAAATTAAACAAGATTAGAAGCTTCAATAAACCATTTCTCTCTCAAATTCCATTCTAGAATTCAAGTTCTTCATGTTCTTGAAACATAACACATATATAACATAATTCCGTGATATATAACCAAAGAGTGAAGTATAGTTGCATACAACACTACATATAATATCAACATAATTAAGTAATGAGAAACCCTCCATAAATCAAGCATAAATCAACCAGGAATCATTCATAACAAGGTTCATTCGCAAATTTTAAACATAATTTCAAACATTTCCAAATTCCAATTAAATTTGAACACATATAATTCAATAGCTCAATTTCATTATTCTATTTTCAATTTGGGCCAAATCCTTGATTA
The DNA here is from genome assembly GCA_025200525.1 of Camellia lanceoleosa. Lineage (NCBI taxonomy): Eukaryota > Viridiplantae > Streptophyta > Magnoliopsida > Ericales > Theaceae > Camellia > Camellia lanceoleosa. The sequence goes on along the minus strand of CM045772.1, from coordinate 82,942,830 downwards.
CCATCCTTAATCAACCTAGGGTTTCATGAAATTTCAAATAAAATGCAAACTTATGAACCCATCACTTTTGTTCCAATTTTCTCATTGATTAAACATCTAAGATTCATAATTCATCACTTAAATCCATCAATTGAACCCCAATGCTCCAACCCGAATATATACCAAAATCACATAATCTCTTCTATATACATCAATAAGGAAATTTGTACAATAATACAATGGAAATACATCAAATCTATCTATAGATGTACGTATTGAAGAGTAATAGAACCCTTACCTCAAGAATCAAACAAAGGGTGAGCTTGAGAAGAAGCCTTCACAAATCCAAGTTCTAATCGGTAAAACTTTGATCCTTCCTTATTCTCCATCCTTGATGCCAAAACCATGGTGGATCGTGATCAAAGTAGAGGAAATCAAGGGTTTTGGGGCTAGGGTTTTGACTCAAGCAAAGGGAAGAAGAGGGAAAAGAAAAATGGAAGAAATGATCTCAAAACCCGTGTTTAAAGTCGCTGTCCAGAATTTCCGCTCGAAGGATCGATTTGCTCGAGCGGACTCGCCTCAAAGACAGATTGCAAAACTTCAAACAGGCATAACTCTCCCATCCGGACTCCGTTTTAGGTCATTCTTGTGGTGAAATTGAAGCCCCAGAAATAAGCTTTCCAACGGTTCTAACCTCACATTCAAATTCAAAGTGTGGAAAAAGAAAAGGGCAAATGAGTGACGACTGATCGTAGAATAACTATCCGGATTATATTCCTTGGTCTAATCTTACTTTATCATCATACCATCACCTCACTCAATACCCCCAAAATAGGATAAAACATCTCAATTCCAATAGATATAGGTGAACTAAAATACATTAACCCCTAATTAAATAAGGATGACTTTTGGGGTCATTACATTCTCCCCACCTTAAAAAGTTTGGTCCTCCAAACTTGATTCACCTTGCCACAAGTCTAACTTCGCCCCGACATATAACATGTCTCAATCCTAGGCCATTCGTAATCCAATACAAATAATTTCGGCGGAATTTGCTCCCAAAATCACAAGTAATTCGTCTCCTAACTATTTGATAACCCAATTGATACATCAAAGCTTCATCTCATTATTCATAACCTTGTACGCTTTAATTCATTACTCCACAAATCAAATCTTTCACATAATATAACAACTTATGGGTATTTAGAAATGAATTCATTTCACGATTCATTTGCATGCACTCATAAGTTATCAAACGTAATTCAAACTTTTAAGGTCACAAATAACCTCCATTTCGTACTTCCTCAAAGGTTAGGAAACATTTCATATCAAGGTATTACATGTTCATAAAACCAAATTCAGATCAAGCTTTAATGATCATACTCCCCAAATTGTTGTAAGGTAATAAGCATTTAAAATCCATACCGGTTTAGAAGATCTCAAAATCAACATCGTGACATTAAGCACATAATACATTTACCATAAAGGTATTATATTCCTGTTCCATATTTAGTAAAATGCCCCTATCATGGACAAAACATTTTCCAACATACGTAATACATAAAGTTCTTTAAACTCTCCATAATTAGATGCAATACGTTGTTCAGAGATAGTATTCAGAAACTTATCCGACTCTTTAAAGATATCAGATGATGGGAAAAATTCCCAGTAACATTAAACTTACTTAAACTTTGACAGAACACTCTCCAATTCAACTGATAACAATTAAAATAGAATAACTTGAAGCTCAACATAGAGCCTTCATTATCAAATGAAGAATTCATTCATGCATAGTAAAATATCTCTTTCAGAAAACTTGTCATATCTTGAACATTCAAAATTTTGTAGCGTATCTAGTCATTTTGGGACAATTTACCCAGAAAGCTTATCATGTCATAACATGTTGGGAATTCATAGCATTTTTATCATTTCAGAAAGTACTTATCATATAAAATATTCCACAATCCAAAGTATGGAGTTCCTGAAACATTGTCTAGTAAAATCATTTTCAACATCATTTACATATCATGTTATAACATAGCGTAAACGGAACGGATAAATAGAAACATGTTCATACACATTCTTAGTTATACTTCAATCAGAAATAGAAATCAGAGTTTATGCTTGATCATAATCCACCCGTACAAGACCGTCGGTGGTACCATCCGTACAAGACCGTCGATGGCAAAACATAATCCACCCGTACAAGACCGTCGGTGGCAAGAGATATCTTATAACATACTTAAATCACAATAAAGGTACAAGCCTTAAGTCTTTTAACTAATAATAGTAGGTTCAGTACGGAAATGCATCAGAATAAACTTATGTCCTTCGGCCAAATGGCAAAATTTCAACGAACATTATGTGAGCACAAATCATAATACTTGTAGTTATTAACATTCCAGGTAGCAATTTCAACGTGCTAACTATTGGTCACTAGTTCCATGCTCATTGTCAATCATTCCATGCTTAGAGTTTAATCAATTCACCAATTCACTTATCGTCATCCTTTCTCACAAATGTCTAACAACCAACAACAACATATATTTTATTTAATCTTTACATACAAATCATCTTACCGACCAGCTCAATCCTCTCCACGCTTCATTGCATAATTTTATTGGTTAAATCCCATCTATAGGTCTTACCATGTTCTCGATAGCAATTAATCACAATATATACAAGAAATGTATAACGTACATGAATAATAACCATTATGTTAACGTTATTACATATACCATTAACGCTATATCAATTCCTTTCATTTGCACTAAGGATGTCATGCATGATACCTAACTCTTTTCTAGACATCCTAAAGCTCAATGGATCCGTGTGAGATAGCAACTCGTGCTCGACACCACCGTCATTTACCCAAACTTGCCCCTATCATGTTCGCATGACCTAAACATAAAGGGACACTTAACCCGATATACATAACATATGGGCCGTAATCAAGCACGAAATATAAAAACAATCAAACAAATAAACTCCATTGAGCTACTTCTACATGCCAGATCTCATTCGTCACATGCATTAAAGTGGATATATAAATTTCAACGATACCTGTGAGCATACGCATATACACATCGTCCCGCCTCTATAATTGGGCGATACAAAAATAAACATGAAAGTTATATACATAAACCTTAGGTGAGCACTGTAAGCAACCCAATACTTCCATAACTTAACAAAATAAATGGCTTATACAAAGGTTTGGACACTTGAGGGTTGACAAAGAAAACGAGCGCCTTGGATCGACCACTTGTTTGGTGACCCATGTAAACGACATATAAGAGATAGTGAGCCGTGCTCGAATAGTAATACATAAATAAAATGGCGCTTAACTTGGAACATAATACATATCAAGCATTCATGAGTATAAAAATGCAGAGTTCAAATGGATAGTCCTAATCAGCTAAGTACATGGCGCCTCAGCCCAATCCTCGCAATATAAACATAATGGTTACATGCCCTTATTTCTACAACATAAGTGTCATAAACACAATGACTATATGCCTTTAGTCCTGTAATATAAACATATTAGCTTGAACTTAAACATATCAACTTGCACATCTTGAATATATTAGCTTGAACATTATAAACATATCAACTTGCACATCTTGAATATTTTAACTTGAACATTATAAACATATCAACTTGAACATAACATTTTGGCTTAAAGCCCTTGAGAGTTGGCACAAAGCCCTGAAGTTGGCATAAAGCCCTTGCATACTTGAAAGTTGGCATAAAGCCCTTGAAATGGCATAAAGCCCTTGTAACTTGTAATGGCATAAAGCCCTTGAAAATGGCATAAAGCCCTTGTAATGGCATAAAGCCCTTGTAATGGCATAAAGCCCTTGTAACTTGTAATGGCATAAAGCCCTTGAAAATGACATAAAGCCCTTGTAAACATATTGGCATTAAAGCCCTTGAAAATGGCATGAAGCCCTTGAAAACATATTGGCATTTAAGCCCTTGAAAATGGCATGAAGCCCTTGTAAACATATTGGCATTAAAGCCCTTGAAAATGGCATGAAGCCCTTGTAACTTATTACATATATTGTCATATCGTAAATGGAAATAAATCATACATGTTCTTATAAATATTCCTTATGCTTGAACAATAAATGTAAATTATAAGTCATACCAGAATAGACTTGATCTTGTACCATACTTGAACCGTAACTCGCTTGAACTTATATCATACATGAACTCGTGATATACTTGAACTTATAACATGCGTAAACATGTAATAGACTTAAATCGGTAACATACATAACATACGTAAACTTGTAACATATATAGACCTGCACTATACTTGAACTTGTAACTCATAGTGAACTTGTAACATACTTGTATTTGTAACATACATGGAATTGTAACATTCGTAAACTTATAAACTTGTAACATACTTTAACTTGTATATACTTTAACTTGTAAATTTACTTAAGCTTGTGCATACTTGAACCTAACCACGATATAAACTTGTCACATACATGAACTTATGACATACTTGAACTTGTTCTTGAGCTTGTAACATTCTTGACTTATAATATAATGAACTTGTAAATATTTTAAACGAAACACGCTGTAACCTTGTAACATACTTAAACTTGTATATGCTTGAACTTGCAAACTTACTTGAACTTGTAAAAGCTAACAAAGATAGAATAATTCACTTTCTCGTGGAAGGGTTACATTAGTCACATGAATTAACTTAGCTAACTTAACAGGCATTCTCGATATTTATTAACAAGAAGGGTCATTAATGATCATTAAATGTACAACTATCGCATTACTACTCACAAAGGTCGTGATAACATGCTAGCTCCTCCCCGAGTGTGTCCTGACGCGATCATAACTTGTAGATTAGTTCCTTTCCTCTTAAATCATTGAAAGCCAATCCTCGTGTCATTACACTTCACATGAATTTATAATCATCTTAAAGTTATCGAAACATATTCTAAAAATACCAAAGAGTCAAGCACACAAACCAACAAACAATATTTTTCCCGAAAATGTCCCCGCCGAAGCGCCACTTTGGCCGCCGAGCGATCAACAAATTACAAAATCGCTGGAAGGTCAAAGTTTCGCCGAAGGACTTCACGCCGAGCGCACCAAGCAAAGTCCTCGAAATTTCAATTTCCAATTTGATACCCCAACTCTACTTTCATGCCATTTTCATGCAACACAAGGTAGAATTAAAACAATATTCAACCTAACATCACCATAACATGGATTCTACCTTGAGCATAACAAATTAAACAAGATTAGAAGCTTCAACAAGCCATTACTCTCTCAAATTCCATTCTAGAATTCAAGTTCTTCATGTTCTTGAAACATAACACATATATAACATAATTCCGTGATATATAACCAAAGAGTGAAGTATAGTTGCATACAACACTACATATAATGTCAACATAATTAAGTAATGAGAAACCCTCCATAAATCAAGCATGAATCAACCAGGAATCATTCATAACAAGGTTCATTCGCAAATTTTAAACATAATTTCAAACATTTCCAAATTCCAATTAAATTTGAACACATATAATTCAATAGCTCAATTTCATTATTCTATTTTCAATTTGGGCCAAATCCTTGATTACCATCCTTAATCAACCTAGGGTTTCATGAAATTTCAAATAAAATGCAAACTTATGAACCCATCACTCTTTGTTCCAATTTTCTCATTGATTAAACATCTAAGATTCATAATTCATCACTTAAATCCATCAATTGAACCCCAATGCTCCAACCCGAATTTCCCCCAAAATCTCATAATTTCTTCTATATACTTCAATAAGGAAATTTGTACAATAATACAATGGAAATACTTCAAATCTATCTATAGATGTACGTATTGAAGAGTAATAGAACCCTTACCTCAAGAATCAAACAAAGGGTGAGCTTGAGAAGAAGCCTTCACAAATCCAAGTTCTAATCGGGTAAAAACTTTGATCCTTCCTTATTCTCCATCCTTGATGCCAAAACCATGGTGGATCGTGGATCAAAGTAGAGGAAATCAAGGGTTTTGGGGCTAGGTTTCGACTCAAGCAAAGGGAAGAAGAGGGAAAAGAAAAATGGAAGAAATGATCTCAAAACCCGTGTTTAAAGTCGCTGTCTCAAATTCGGCGGATCGATTTCCGCCGAGCGGACTCCGCCTCAAAGACAGATCAGAAAACTTCAAACAGGCATAACTCTCCCATCCGGACTCCGTTTTAGGTCATTCTTGTGGTGAAATTGAAGCCCCAGAATAAGCTTTCCAACGGTTCTAACCTCACATTCAAATTCAAAGTGTGGAAAAAGAAAAGGGCAAATGAGTGACGACTGATCGTAGAATAACTATCCGGATTATATTCCTTGGTCTAATCTTACTTTACCATCATACCATAACCTCACTCAATACCCCCAAAATAGGATAAAACATCTCAATTCCAATAGATATAGGTGAACTAAAATACATTAACCCCTAATTAAATAAGGATGACTTTTGGGGTCATTACACCATCCATGGAGGGGAATGCGGTGCGCATATGAACGGGGTAATACTAGAGCGGAAGATCCTTAGACAAGGTTATTATTGGTCCACCATGGAGGAGGATTGTATCGGCTTTGTTCAGTGAGGCCACAAGTGTCAGATCCATGCAAACCGCATGAACATCCCGCCGTCGAAGCTATACAGTATGACTTCGCCATGGCCATTTTCAGTTTGGGGAATTGATGTGATCGGGGCTGTCACTCCGAAGGGGTCTAATGGGCATGAGTTCATCCTAATCGCGATAGACTATTTCACAAAGTGGGTTGAGGCCCAATCCTATGCGGTGTTGAAGGCTTTACATGTTGCGAAATTTATCAAGAACAACATCATCTGTTGCTATGGGGTCCTGAACGAAATCATTTCAGATAACGATTCCCACTTCAAGAAAGAAGTGATTGACTTGTTGAAAAAATACAACGTGGCTTTTCATAAGTCATCCACCTATCGGTCGCAGACCAATGGAGCAGTCGAGGCCGCCAACAAGAATATCAAACACATACTGTAGAAGATGGTGGAAACCTACCGGGATTGGCCAAATAAGTTTCCATTTGCTCTGTGGGGCTACCGGACTTCAATTAGAACGTCTACCGGGGTGACTCCATATTCATTAGTTTATGAGATGGAGGCCGTTCTACCTATTGAGATTGAAGTTTCGTCTTTGAGAGTACTGGCTGAGTGTTAGATAGCCGAAGCAGATTGGCAGCAGAGCAGATTTGAAGAACTCATGCTCTTTGACGAGCGCAGACTGAAAACACTGTACCATGTTCAGGGTTATCAGCGCAGAATTGCCAGGGCTTTTAACAAGAAAGTTAAGTCCAAGAATCTAAAATAAGGAGATTTGGTACTCAAGGACAACCGAACTCCCATCCATGACCCAAGGGGCAAGTTTAGACCCAGTTGGACTAGTCCCTACATCATTAAGTCTATCTAGTCAGGTGGGGCTATCGTTCTGATGGACCTAGATGGCCTAGAGTTCTCACAGCCGATCAATATGGACAAGTTGAAGAAATATTACCCCTGAGAGGCTCGCTAGGCCGAAAACCCGAAAGGGTGACCTAGGCAAAAGTTAGAGTATGAAAAATTTGAAATTATAAAAATTGAGCTCGCAAGGTTAAAAACCCGCAAAGGGCGGCCTTGACAAAAGTTAGAGCGTAAAAGGAGAGTGAAAATACACAAGTGAACCTGAGCCGAACAATGTAAGGCTTGATTCCCATCTTTGGGATACGTAAGCAACTTCACCCTGAAGTTTAGCCATAAACTCTTCCCCGATCAACTTTGTCTATTTGATCATCTCGGTCATTTTTGTCTATTCAGGATTCAAGAGCTTTGCCAGATCTCTAAGGTTACTTAGACTAGGGCAACTTTCCATTCTTGTCGATCCGGGTTGTGCATCTCAAAGGATGTATCTCACGTGTCCAGCTCGATCCATATCGAAAATGGTTTTGAAAGCTTTAATAAAAGTTGACTTTGTTCAAAATTAATCTTTTGCAACTTATACCATTTTTGGACCAAAGAAAATTTTCATTACCCACAACCTTCAATTTTATCGATTTCAATACAAAGTCCTCCTGCTCTTGCATATAAATTGAAGTTGCTTTTGGTTGCATTCATAAAGAAAACTTGAAAGTACTAATAAAGCAATAAATCCAGGGCATAGCTAAGTCAGTGTTCGCGCCTCCTCCAGAGTCGGGTCAAGCTTTTGACGCCAAGTGGGCCCAATCTGCCTCTTCATTGAGCCAATCTATGCACTCATCGACAAAGTGCAACGAAAGTGAGCAGGGCTAGGAGTTCTCGCCCTCTATGCCATGGCATACCGAGCAAGTCAGGCGCCTGGACCTGAATGTAGAAGGGTACTCTATCCCCTCTGGTGGGCAAGTCTGATCATGGCCGAATTGGCGCTGGAACCGGAAAGGAAAGTAGAACACGCAGTGCATTAGGCCAATCAACTAAATCCCAGTCTGCCGGGACATGCTGTAACTCATTGCTGGTAAGTTGAGCCAAGGACAACGCCAAGCAATGCGGTCTGTAGACAAATTACACATCCAGTCGAACCACCATCCCTCATCCAGGGCGTCGACTAGGCGTTGTTGGAAGAAGTAGCCGCGAACCGAGTATGTCGGGCAAGAGTCCACAACCTGCAACTTGTCCATCAACCACACCTGGGGAGGGATGAAAAATGAGAGATTAAAGAATAGAGAGATGTACGTTGAGAAAAGAGTGAGAAAAGGATTTTATGAGAAAAACCGAGCATGAGGGCCGAGTGATGTGAGCAATACATATATGAGATAGGGTGGGAAACGTTACCTGCAGCAATAGTGGACTCCCTGCAAATCTAGTCGTCTCCCGGCGATAGAAAGCGTCCAAGCCCATCAATGTCTCGGCCAATGTCATGGCAATACAACTTTTGCCCTCCTTTAAGCCTTGGGCAACCTCGATCATCCGGACACTAGATCCTCCGGAGCCTGAGGCAAGCAAGAAATGGGATAGCATGCACAAACAGAGGGCATGTCGCCGAAAACCCTGCCAATGATGGTCGCCGAGGTCACCGGCATCAAAAAACCAGCAAATCAAACTCGGAACATCCAGCATTCCGTCACCAATCAAAGATCGAGCGTCATGCATCGTGAGCCCACACATTCGCCCTAAAGCTTGGGCGTGGCCGAAGCGAAGTTGGGGCAAGATTTCTTCGTTGTGCTCATATTCCATCAAAACTTGGAAATCTTCGAAGGTAGGACATACCTCTTGCCCGCCAAAGCTAAAGACATGTGTTATCAGATTCCAAAACCTCGCCGCGGCATGGAGGAATGGAAAGTGCAGCGGAGTACGACTCAGAGTGAATAGTGCGTTTATGCCGAACCCCTGAAAATTTAGCCTTTCCGAGCCATCCAAGTTGGCAATCCAAGCTATGAGATTTTGGGCAAGGAACTCTTCCATTTGGAGCAAATCAGTGTTGAATTGAGAAAAACTACGAAGTTGAGACCTTTTGTAGGGGATAAGGTGTGAATGGAAGACAGCTGTCAGCATTCTGGTGATTCTTGCCATTTATGGCCGACCGGCCAAAAATGGTGCCAACCGACCACTACTGTTGGCCGATGGGAATTTATTATGGCCGGTGGCCTTTCTCCATGGCCGATAGCCTTCCCTCTTGTTCCACTAGCTGTTTAAAAGATGAACATGTTGATGAGTTGTGGTCGGGACCTTCCTCAATGTCTTCCGGTGGCGATTTCGCGAGGTCACGTCTATTTGCTTATCGACTTGTTGTACATTTTCTTATCGAGTTGTATTTCACATTCTTTAAGTTTTCGTTTTGCTTATCGAGTTGTACTCACACTTGGTTAGCTTATCGAGTTTCTTTGTTTTGCTTATCGAGTTGTTAGTCAATTCACTACCTGATTATTACGATGCAAGTGCTTAATTTTCAAACAAAGTTCAATTTCATTCACATTGTTATGTGATGCCACGTGTAGAAAGTACAAATGTAACACCTTTTTGAACAAAATAACCGTTTCATTTCCATCATGTCTTTTGCAAAAATATCCAGTTTTGAAAACCTGCCTGAGGCATCGCAATGTGCTTAAAACTACCAGTAAAAAGTAAAGTAAAGCAAAAGGAGAGCAGTTTTGGACTAATACCAGTGCCCCCCCCCTTTTGTGATCGATACGTCTCCCGCGCCCCTGTTCGGGTCAAATATATGGTTTGGCACCTTCATTACTCAAGACAGTGCGAGGAAGCGCACTTTTGGAACATTAGTAGACCTTCGGGTTGACCACAAGCTATGTCTTCTATGAGTGATGCTCAGTGCGTGCGAGGAGCATCCCTTCCCATATCCTTTTGGTATATTGCGAATTCTACAAATCGCTTTAATTATGTTCATTACGCGTCTTGCATCGAGCGATGCCTCGTCTTATTTTGGAGTCGCATCTCAACATCATGAATAACATGCCTTTACCATGCTTCAGTTAAATATGCCCCTGGTTCCTATACACATTGCATGCGTTGTCGCATTATGCTTTACTTATATGTGTTCAAGTTCCTATACACATTGCATGCGTTGTAGCATCATGCTTTACTTATATGTATTCAAGTTCCTATACACATTGCTTTACTTATATGTGTTCAAGTTCCTATATACATTGCATGCGTTGTTGTGTTATGCTTTACTTATATGTGTTCAAGTTCCTATATTCATTGCATGCGTTGTATGTTTTGCTTTACTTATATGTGTTCAAGTTCCTCTACACATTGCATGCATTGTCGTGTTATGCTTTACTTATATGTGTTCAAGTTCCTATACACATCGCATGTGTTGTCGCGTTATGCTTTACTTATATGTGTTCAAGTTCCTATACACATCGCATGCGTTGTCGCTATGCTTTACTTATATGTGTTCAAGTTCCTATACACATCGCATGCATTGTTGCGTTATGCTTTACTTATATGTGTTCAAGTTTTTATACACATTGCATGTGTTGTCCCGTTATGCTTTAGTTATATGTGTTCAAGTTCCTTTTTCACACATTGCATGCGTTGTCGCGTGTGCTTTACTTACATGTGTTTATGTTCCAAATCGCATTGTTATGCACCACTCAGCATTGCGTTGTCACGCATGCCCTTCATGCATTGTTATGCTACGTTGTTATGCACACACTCGGGTTGCGTTGTTATGCACCCCTTTTATCCACATTGTCATGCACCCCTTCACTTGCGTTGTCACGCACTTCCAATTGCATTGTTATGCATACTTCTAACAATATTGTACTTGTTAAGTTTCTTTCTCTTTCAGGCGCGATATTGTATGTACGGTTCATTTGAAGCTGGCACGACCATACGAACCACACAGGTATTGTATTTTCCGTGTCAAACGTAGCGAGAATTGCATAATTCTCTTACATCCTTTCTGCATTGTAATGTAGTTGGATTTGTGTTTGATTGCTTAAAATGTTGCATTTATTGTATTTATATGCTTCATTATAGCTTTCTTTGCATGATCGTAAGTTATGCTCGGCTTTGTGCATTGTTCTTGCATTTTGCCCCTGCCTTCGGGCGCATACCTTTATCTGTAGCTTGTATGCTTTGTCTAAGCCTTCGGCCTTGTCAAAATGGGTCGTCTCTGGGCATTGACATTCACTCCCGTCATTGTTATGACTTTCGAGTTCTGTCAAAGAGGGGCAACTATATACACCCCATTTTTGACCGTCCTCAAGATTTGGACGTCATCATTTGAACACCCGGTGATCTTCCTTGTTTGTGTTTGTTTTGAGTTCCCGAAGGACTCGGCTGCGCGCTGTGCCTTGAGATCTCTCAACTTGACTGTTTTGTGCTTGGTCATGGACCAAGGACTTGTGTTTTGTGCTTATAAGGATAGGAGGTGGCTTGTCAGCCATCCCTTAAACCCACCAGCCGTGGCATGAGGCCACCGGCCTTTCTTTCTCTCTACCGACCATTTGTTTGGCCAGTCAGCTCAAACTTTTGGCCAGTCAGCCATTTAGTTGGCCGATGGTCTCCTTTTCTGGCCGGTACCACATTTTTTCCTTTTTCAGGCATGGTGCATGCCAATTGTGCCAGCTGGAGTGCACGGACTTGTCCTCCACACATGTGTATAGAGGATTAGCCCCTTTGCACCCTTTTGCTCTAGCTTCTTGAGGAAGCTTGAACCCTCTTAGCTTCCTCAAGAAGCTTGACCCCCTTGACCCTTTTGCCTTAGCTTCTCCAAGAAGCATAGGCCCTTCTCTTGTTCTATAAAAGGAGACCTTCCCTCTCCTTTGAAGGGGTTCAGCAAAATCAAAGTTATATAGCATATACATCTGATATATCTCATATATCACTCTCTCTCTATATATCTCCCTCTCTCTCTCTCTCTCTCTCTCTCTTTCTTCATTTGTGTGTGTTAGAGAGCCTAAAAGGGTGTTTTGTTCTTAGTTTTGCACTAAGGCACCTAGCATTACACCATACTTCGGTTTTGGGGGTGTTGGGAGGTTGTTCTTGGAGTTCAGAGCTGGTTTTGATCAGAAGAGGGGGGCTGGACTTGCTGCTCTTCAAGTGTTCTTCAAGGGTGAGACCATTGCTTTATATTCCCCAATCTTACACTAGCTTTTAACCTACTTTGCATGCTATTTTAACCTACTCTGATTTTTCATGCTTAAGATGTTTCATTAAGGTCTCTTTTGTGTTTGGGGTCGACCTCCCTCTCTAGGGCCTTGTTTGGCCCCTTTTGTGCCTTCTTTGGTTGAGCTTTGAATACTTTTATGCATTGGCCTTCTCACCATTGAAATCCAAAGGATTTTCAATGGTGAAGAAGAGGTTTTGAGGTCTTGCATAGGGAAGGGACACCCCTCTCCCTTTGTGTCTCATTTGTTCATGTTTTTGGCTCATAAGGGTAGCATGCATGCTTAGTTGTTTTTGGCTCCATTTCAGAGGTTTTTGGGTGTTATTTGGTCATATTATACCTCTATTTTTGGTCGGCTTAATGGCCCCTTGCATGCATAATACACTTGCCTTGTATTCCTCTATTTTGCCTAGAAATGCATCTTGCCGTTAGACCATCATGCTTGCATGTTTTTGCCTTGCTTTGTGAAGCTTTTGGTCATATTTCATCATGCTGAGGTATGTTGGGTATTGATTTAATCATGTTTACCATGTTTGGTATAGCCTCTTTGCATTTTAGCTTGTGAGCCTTGAGTGTGTGAGTCATGAGCATGCTTTAGTTGGGTTGTTTCAGTGATTTGGAATCACTTCTCATGCCATTTCAGTCCCTAATCCATGCTTGTATGCTTGCATTCATCATCCCTTTCATACCTTGAAGAGTTGTTCTTTTATGCCTTGAAATGGGTCATAGTGCATGCCTTTTGTTTTAGGCATTTGGCTTGCCATATCAGTGGGTTTTGGGGCATATTTTGATGCATTGAAACTCTGTTTTCAGTTGCTTAGTCCATGCTATGAGTGGTTGGGATGGTTGTAGTAGAGTGCCCTCTTTGTGGCCTTAAATCCCCCTTGTTTTGCATCCATTTCTTGGGCATGTTTTGACTATGATCGATGCATGCTTTGGACTTGTTTTGGAGTCCCCTAGGACTGTTTTAAGTCATTTTAGTCCTTTGGGGTTTGGTTGACATAATCATGGTTTGAACCTCTTTGTTAAGCCTCAAGGTTTTGGGCCCTATTGCATGCCTTGCTTGCATGTTTTGCTTGATTTGGCATTATTCTTCATGTGATTTCAGAGCCTATTGCAATGCCATGTCCTCATGTTTACTCCATTTTGCTCATGCTTGAATGTTGTGCATAGTGGTCTAGCTTATGGACCAATATTATGTGTGTATTTGTCTCCCCTTTTGGCCCCTTAATTTGGGTGTTTTGGCCACTGTTTTGGGATATGGCTGAGGCCTCCCATCTCAATGTAAGTCCATCCTTGTACATAGTTGCATATTTGACATGTTGCCTCTCGTTACATGCTTGCATTATACCATGTTTGCATTACATGTTCGGTTGCATTGCATTGCATCTTGCATGCTTAAACACATTGTACATTTGCATGCTTAGTTTGCATTGCATTTGGCATGCCTTGTTAACTTAGCCTCATGTTGCATACTTGAGCCACATTGCATACATGCATTACATTTTGCTTAGTTTGGGGTGTCAAACCAAGCATGAGGAATGAGGTGTGTTCGTACTCAAAGTGACGAAACACGTCTCAATCCTCTGCCAATGCCCTTGATCTCAACATGATAGGCCGTGTAGCACTCATGAGTTTTGTTGGTGCCTTTGGCCATCATGCATCAAAATGCGGGATTGGTTGTCCGAGGATCGAGGGCCATACTCCCTTGAGTCCATAGCATGATAGGGAGAGTGGCCATGCACACATTGCTTTGAATTTCCATGCCATGCACTCGCATCCTCTGTTGTTGTAAAACAGAGCCTCAAGAGAAGAAATGGCCGACCGACCACTTTTTGTGCCGACCGACCATCAATGTCCAATCGGTGGTTTAATATTTGGCCGATAAGCCAATTCTCATGGCCGGTGGATTTGAATTGTGGCCAGTGGCACTCCATAACACTCAGGGAATGATTCGTATGATTCTTAAAACTTTCATAAATTTCAGAGGGGCAAGGCAGTGTAAACAAAGGCAGCTTTTGGTCATGGCAATGGATTTCCGAGCAAAGCCAATTCAAGCATGCGTGCGTCCCTCTTCCTGAGGCCCCTTTTACTGCTTTCCATAGCTTATTTTATTCGATAATTAAATAGAAGTTTTGTAAGATTTAATTAGCTAGAATAGTTTAATTATTTATTTGGTTTGTATAATTTATTCGGACCCTCCGAGCGAGGGCAATTGTGTAATAAGTGTGCGTGTGTGTGATGTATGTCTTCCAACCCTACGTCTTTCTCCCTTTTATTTACTAGCTTACGATGGTTAGATTAGGGCATGTTTCAATTAGCATACTTATGCTCGCATATTTACATCCATTCATTTGTCTTGCATGCACCGAGCTCAGCGCATTATACTAACTACATCGTATTTCAATTCCAAGTTGAATACGTGTTAGCTATAGCATCATCACATGCCATCTTAGAATAGCCGAGCCTAGCTTAGTTGCATCTTGCATGTGTTGCATTAGCCATCTTAACATGAACTAGGATCATGCGTATGATTATTAAGTAGTTTCTATTTTGGCTCGGAGTACTCGGTAAGCGTTTATGCTTTAGCATCCTTGCATGCGTGTGAGTGACTGCCATGATAGCATGCTTACCATGAGGCTACGTGTTTATGTGATATAATTGCCTTAATGCCTGTGGGTGAAGGTTGGATTATCTGAATTGGAATAATGCATTGACTGTGAGTTTTAAGCCCATTTGAAAATGACAAATCATCATGTTTTCTAAGCCCACCTGAGGGTGGCAAATCCATATTTTAGCCTACTTGCGAGTAGCAAACCGTTTTCAAAACAAACATGAGATGTTTTGTTCGAATTCAGGCGATCCAGTCTATACTTGTATGCTGTGCGCATCACATAGTAAATCTAGGCTAATAACCGGAATAAGAACACATAATGTTTTCAAAACTTGATATCATGGCGAGTAGAGGCCGATCTTTGATCGGGCGAGCGGGGGTGCTCACGAAGTGACCTTCCCCAATCGTACCCAAGTTCCCGAGCCGAGGCAACTTTGGTGATAAAGGACACGCGGCCTTATGCAACGAGTCAGGGTTTCCTAAATTCCCCAAAAATAAATATTTATGTGGCGATTCTGTATCTGGAAAAGCAGTCCATATTTGGCATTTCTTTCAAAAAATCTATTTTCAAAAACAATTTGCCGGATTTGGACTCTTTGATGATTCATCGGTCTTGTATTGCACTCTGCGAGATTGGATACAGGACCGTGACATTGAGTCCTGAACTGTAGTGAGCCCAAATGAACAAAACAGGATTCCCTCCCAAGACATTCGAGGACGTCTACACTCAGCCATGCCCAAATCAGTGGCCATGACACCAAAACAAAGGCACAAAATGCAAGGCATGCATGCACATGCATTGGCCTATTAACTAGGCCCAAGAGCACAACTCTCAAGAGTGCTCAAGAAGTGATAAACATGGAAGTGTAACAACACTACATGCACTGAAATTATGTATGAAATAATGTCAAATGATTCAATCAAAGCAAGCATAGCATACTAGAGTCCTTAAGGGATAAGAGCTAGCAAAGAGGACTATAATGGGGGCATGCAATACATGGCACAAATGCATGAACCAATCATGGACAGAGCTTAAATAGGTCTAAACAAAGACCAAAACATGCTAAGATGAGGACTCAAGGACCTAGGCAAGATGGCATACATGCTAGGCCACAAACAAGGCAACAAATGCACAACCATCAAAGGCACTTAAAGAGTGAATGAATGGGGGGGCATGTAAATGCTACATGCTCTGAAATGTCATGATAAATGATGCCAAATCATGTACACAACACAAATGAAGCATGGTATGAAGCTCAAAGCTTGAAACTACCATAGGCATTTATACTATAGCTATGCAAAACATGAAGCATATGGAAAGGGACACCCAAAACAGTCCTAGAACATGTCAAAATGAGTCTAAAACATGCACGAAAGGAAACCAAAATATGCTAGCTGTAACAAGCCGGGGACCTCTTCTCGGACTCGATTTAAGTTTGTTGCGGTTCTAAATCTGAACCAAAGAGTCCACCTCTGGCAAATCGTTTTAAGGAAAACAGATTTTTCGAAAAGTAGTGCCAAACATGGACTGCTTTGCCAGATTACAGAGTCGCCACCTAAATATTTTTAAAATGGGGAATTTAGGAAACCCTGACTCGGTGCCGAAGGCCACATGTCCGTCATCACCAAAGTGGTCTTGGCTCGGGAGCTTGGGTACGATCGGGGAAGGTCAGCTATGAGCACCCCCTTTCGCCCGTGCCGAAGACCAGCCTCTACTAACCGTGAAATCCGTTTTTGAAAACTTTATGCGTTCTTATTCCAGTTATTAACCTAGAATCACTATGTGATGCGCACAACACAAAAGTATAGACTAGATCGCCTAATTTGGAAATAAACATTGCATATCCGCTTATTTTGAAAACGTGTTAGATTTTGCTACTCGCAAGTAGGCTAAAATACGGATTTCAACGAGTACTCCCAACTCATACAATCCAACCTCCACCCACAGGCATACAAACAGTTATATCACATAAGCACTTAGCCGCATGGCAATCCTATTGTCATGGCAACATTCACACGCATGTGGTATGCTAAAGCGATAAAGACTTACATCGACTACCAAAAACAAAACCCGTTAGCAAACGCATGACCTAATTTCATGTTAAGTGGCTAATGCGACACGCATAGATGTAAGCTAGACTAGGCTCGGCTAACCCTAACATGGCATATGAAATGCTACCACATAGCACGATTCAATTTGGAAATCGAAGTGCGATGCGCTTATGTGATGTGCCGAGCCTAATGAATGCAATACTTATGAATGATGCACGCATGCATTTACATAAGGTATGCTAATTGAAAATGCCCTAATCTACCACTGTAAGCGGGTAAATAAAAGGGTTAGAAAGAAGTGGGGATTGGAAGACATACATGCCCACTCACACACACTTATTACATTTTTGCCCTCACTCAGAGGGACCGAATAAATAATTACAGAATAAATAAATAATTAACTAAACTAGCTAATTAAATATTACAAATCAACTAAATTAATTAAATCAAATAATTAATCTATTTAGCGATAAATGCCTCGGAAGGAGGGTCGATCGCAGCTACCGGACTCGCTGAATCGCACCGCCGCAAGTGTGCTCGCTTCTCCGCTCTTTCTCAAAATTCCCAAAACTTCGTGAGTGTCTCGAGCACCGGAAGTATCATGGGCTAAGTCAGGGAGCCACCGGCTGAAGAAGGAATCCACCGGCTCTGAATTTCATTATCGGCTGCCCAGTGGCAGCCGGTCGGCACTAAAAAGTGCCGGTCGGCACAAAGTCCCTGCAGAACCTGCAACTCACAGTAGCAGAGGGAACAAAAGGCAAGGCAATGCAATTCAAGGTATATATGCACCAAACACATCCCAAATCATGCTATGGACTTAAGAGGGCATGTGCCTCGATTCCCGGGCCACCAATCACAAGATTTACGCGTGATGGCCCTAAGGACCAAGAATGCAACTTTGATTTCAAATGCATGCAATGCAAACAAAGGTGCCAAACCTCTGTCAAACTCACTTCAAGAGGCTTGGCATGCACAATGCCAAATGCAACCCTAAGCATGTCATCTAGCATGCAATATGGCGATGCAATGCAAGAATATTGTTATATGAACATACAAGCATGCAAAGCAAAGTAGGAATGGACTTATACATGAATTGGACAGCTCTAAAAGGCCCAAGAACAAAGGGCCAACATGCTCGAAAATGAAGGCTAGAATGCACACACACATGTATACAATTATGGTCCAACACTTAGGCATTCACAAGCAACTCTCATGCATTCTTAAACAAGCCAAACATGGACTAATAGCATGCATTGTAAGCTCAAAATCAAGCAAAACATGTTGCCAAAACATGCAACAAAGCGAGCCAAATACACAATAAATGGCCCAAGTACTTGAAACAAGCCATGAAGGCTTAAACCAAGGCCAAATCTACCAAGCCTCACAAGGCTAAGGGGACCTGAAATAGGTTACAAGCACTCCAAACAAATCCTAAGGAGTACCTAGATGGCATCTAAGAGGCTCAAGCACAAAGGCATACAACATGACCAAAACAAGGAGCATTCAACACATGCTTTTAAAGCATTAAAGAAGCAACCAAAGCATGCATACAAGCACATCATAAGGTCTGAAATGGCATGTTGGATGGTTTTAAACCACCAAAAATGAAGCAAGCATGGCATGCTACACACTCATATTCTCAAGGCCAACAAGCCAAATACAAAGGAGCTATATAATGCATGATAGGATCGACCCAAAAGGCTATGGACAGAGCTAAATCATGGCAAAATAAGCACACAACCTTCATGGATACAAGCCTAAAACATGCTAGAAATATAGACACACTACCTAGACATGTTGAGACATAAAAGAGGTATTACAAGGCAACTATACTAAGCATGTATAGGAGACCAAAACCAACTTAAAACCAAGTTAAAACATGGTATAATAAGCATGGAAAACAAGTCAAACATGCCCAACACACACTCAAGCATGAAGCTCCTTATGAAGCAAAATTTGTCCTTTCAAGGACATCAAGGAGAGGGGTGGCCCTCTCCTTCTGAGACTTCAAGACATGCTCTTCACCACTGAAATCCTCAAGATTTAGTGGTGAAGAGATCCCAAGACCAAAGTCTCGGATCTCTCACAAAATGGCACAAAAAGTGGCCTTTTCAAGGCCTAAAGGTGGTCAAAGTTCCTCAAACCACAAAGCACTCTTGATATACAATAAAGAGGACTTAAAAACAGAGATTTGATGTGCCTAACACTAGGCCAAAAACTGTTTTTAAACTAGGTAAAAAACAAGTTGCAAGAATGGGGAATAAAGTGTAAGTTTCTTACCCTTGTTGACTACCTTCACAAAGGTTGTTGTGCTTGGTCCCTTGAGCTCCAATCCACCAAGAATCACCAAAACTAACCTCTAGAACCTCCGAACCAAGAGTAGGGACACTAGGTGCTAGTGTGCAAAAGTAAGGCACAAAACACCTAGTTAAACAAGAGAATGGGAGAGATATAGAAGTTATATCTATTCTAACCCTAAAACCAGAGCTCTAGCTCTCTAACAATGGCTAACCCTCTGAAAATTGCTAACCCTCAAGCCAAGAGGAGAGCTTCCTCTTATAGGCCAAAGCTTACAAGCTTGGCCACTAAGCAAGCCCATCCCTCCATACACGTGTATGGAGGGGAAACAAGTTGCAAAACAAATGTGAGAAAATATCTCACCAAGCAAGTGCATTATGGTAGGCAAAATGGTCATTTCGCCCAAAATAAAGGCCGACCGGGCACAAAATAGTGCCGACCGCACAATATAGTGCCGGTGACAACTACAAATGCAGTAGCCTCTAGCCCCAAATGGTGTGTGGGGATGCCTCGAAGGCATTCCCGCCTCAAAGGTAATCACAGTGTTTGGTGCAAAACCAAACACAACGGTCGAGTTCGGAGGTCCCGAGGCACGCACGCGAGCCGAGAACTCCGAACTCCAAACGAACACACATGGATGATCACCGAGTGTCAGCGGTGACGCCCAAGTCTTGAGGACGGTCAAAAATGGGGTGTCTACATTGCCCTCTTTGACAGAACTCGAAAGTCATAACAATGACGGAGGAATGTCAAAGCCTGAGACGACCCATTTTTGACAAGGCCAAGACTTGGACAAACATGCAAAGCGCAAATGGTTGAACTCGTAAGCCGCCACGTATCCCTCAAGGAATCAAACCAAATAGAAGTTCATGCAAGAGGCACACATGCCAACGATAAGATATGCTACCAGAGGGGCAAATGCAACCGAAAATGCAAGAAGCCAAGCATAACTTATGATCATGCAAAGAAAGTCAGAATGAGGCACACACGACAGCTTATAAGCTAACATGCAACAACTACACTACAATGTAGAAAGGATGTAAGAGAATTATCCAATTCTCAAAACGCCTCACTGGAGAGATACAATACTGTACGACTCGTCCGGTTTCACCAAATGTAAATGAGTCAGACATACAATATCGTGCTCGAAAGAAAACAAACTTAACAGTACAATATGATTAGCAACATGCATGTCATATGCAATGTGAATGTGAATGGTATGCAATATATACAAAACTATGTATAGATAATGCAAATGAAAATGTAGTGCAATTAAAACTAAATGCGAACTACATGCAGGGGAATTGAATCATGATTCAATCATGAGCGGTTCAAAACCTCACAAATGTCAAATAGATTGATGGAGGTAACAAGTCCGTCTCCCATAGATCGATGTCTGATCTATGAGTACTTCGCACGGACACAAGAACAAGTATTGGGTGGATTGACATAAGTGGGGTGACGACCCGCTGATGAAAGAACAATGATCCTAATGCCGGATGCAACAATTACACTACAATGTAATGGAAATGGATAAATGATACAATGGATATGGCACGCGGGCCAAACCAAATCTTGCCTAGGAAAGGCATGTACACATACAACCCATGTCTAACACAGCAACGGTGCCGCTACCCTCTAGGCTCGGACACAAAAGCTCGACAACTGTGCTTCGACACGAAAAATATGGGCACATACCAGACCAAGCTCAACTTGGAAAGGCGCAAGCCATAGATGGAAGGTGATGCAATGGATGCATGCAATGGAATAGATACAATGGATATGGCACGCGGGCCAAACCAAATCTTGCCTAGGAAAGGCATGTACACATACAACCCATGTCTAACACAGCAACGGTGCCGCTACCCTCTAGGCTCGGACACAAAAGCTCGATAACTGTGCTTCGACACGAACAACATGGGCACATACCAGACCAAGCTCGACTTGGAAAGGCGCAAGCCATAGATGGAAGGTGATGCAATGGATGCATGCAGCTACAATGCAATGGGTATTTACAGAAAATGCATGACATATGCACTATACTACAATGATGCATGACATATGCATTTTTTTTTTTTTTGTTTTTTGTAATGCAATGCATGACATATGCAATATTTACAATGATGCATGACAATGCATGTTGATGCAATGACTATGATTGCGATTTTCCCTATCTTACCAACCAAGCGATACACTAGGTTGGTTCAAGATCCGCACTGAGGCGAGACACGACGCCAACCTATGGGGCTACCATACGATTTCTGCCGAGGTACATCCCCGGTATTTAAACCAGACTTTAGTCTCGAAATTCAACCTTTATGCGTTCTAGGCATAAGCCGTCGAACTCTAGTTTTCACCGTCCCCAGCTTGATCTTCTAGGAACTCATCATGAGCATAGACAGGTGGCTTTACCAGACCACCGAAAGTCGTTCGGGCACGACAAAACCGAAGGAATTGCACCTTCAGAGGATTTAAGGTCTCCTAGACCGGGATGCGAGCGTATGCATGACAATGCATGTTGTGTTTTTTCTTTGAAATGCGCGCCAACGCGCGGCTTTGAGATGCATGATAATGCAAATGAGCGGGTTTAAGGTCTCGCCGGACCTAGGGGGGGCAACCGATGAGGTGCGCTAAACAATGCGATGGAATGCATGCCAAATGCAATGAGGTGCACAACACAACGCTATGGAATGCATGCCAAATGCAATGAGGTGCTCTTGTAATGCACCGGAGGTCTTACACCTCCCGAGGACTTAAGGTCTCCTAGACTGCGGCGTGTTTAAGGTCTCGCCAGATCGGGGCAATCATTACACAAGATTCAAGGGCATGCGATGCAATGGGGCAATTGAGACGCGCGTGTCTCAAAAGATGGAAAATGGAGTGCAATGAGGTACACGGCCTCAAAGGATGGAAAATGAAATGCAAATGAGGGTGCGCTAAACGGGCGCACGAAATGCGTGCTAAATGCAATGAGGGGCGACTTAACACACAAGGTCTTGCACCTCCCGAGGATTTAAGGTCTCCTAGACCGGCGTGTTTAAGGTCTCGGACCCGAAGGGCAACGGCAAAGTGCAATGCATGATAGTGCTTGTAATAAAGCACGGACAATGTAGTCAAGGTGTTTAAGGTCTCGCCGATCACAAGATTCTTGGTCCCGCCGACCAGCGTGTTTAAGGTCTCGCCAGATCGTAAGGGGCAATTGTATAATGTGACATACGATCACACGGATGCGAAAACAATGTGAGTGAAGAAGAACGAAACAAGAGGCACGATACCTCATTGGATGGAAAATGAAGTGCAAAACGAGGCCTACATGCCTCGAGATGCAATGAAATGCGAAATGGGGCACACGACCTCATTTGATGGAAAATGAAGTGCAAAACGAGGCGTCGTGCCTCGAGATGCAATGAATGCGAATGAGGCACACGCACCTCATTTGATGGAAAATGAAGTGCAAAACGAGGCGACGTGCCTCGAGATGCGATGAATGCGAAATGAGGCACACGCATCTCATTTGATGGAAAATGAAGTGCAAAATGAAGCGGTATGACACGATGCCACATGACAATGCAAAACGGTGCAAGTCGCGAGAGACGCGAGATGGCGCGATACGCGCCGGACAACATGATGGATGCACGTGACACACACAGGGAAACTTTTGGATCTCCGTAGATGACAAAAGGATACAAAGGATACAATCTTCGCTGAAATTGAGCACCACGATAGTAGAGACAGTCAAGTCAAACGGAGGCCGTTGAGCATCGGGACGATTTTCTCGTATTTTCTTGAGACTTGAAGACCCAAAGTCGATAATATAGCCCAAACAAGGCCCAAGGAACACCACCGGCTGGTGGAATGGCCACCGCTGGCCACCTACCGATAAAAACTTCATCGGCACAAAAGTGCCGACCGCAAAAAATGTGCCGACCGCAAAAGTTGTCGATCGGGGCGCTCGCCATTTCACCTTGGCTTTATAAAATAGGGCTTGAAGCCCTATTTCTTCACTTTCTTCCGCCGAGATCTCTCACTCTCTCTAGAGTCTCTTTCTCCTCCTTTGCTCATTTCTTTGAGTTTTTTCGCCATTTTTTGCCTCGATTCGCGATCTCCTTCGCTTTGACATTTTCAACCTAACAAATCTTTGTTTCGATTTCCTTTGCTATTTTCACCTTTTCGACTCGCCCTTGGTTTCTATATTTCAGATATTCCCATCTTCCGACCTTCGCCATTTCCGCCCTCTCTGGTTGACTTTGCCGTTGACTTTTCGCATTCCGCCCGCTTTTTCATCTTTCGCTCATTTTTCACCACCACTACACATGGCGGACGATGTTCCACATGTCGACTCCCGGATCTTGAGATGGATCCCGGTCGAGCTCTTGCCACCGAGCGAGCGCCTTCGATCCGGGCGACCTATCGCCGACCATCCACGCTACCACTTGACGGACTCGCCACTTCCGCGGCCGAGAGGGCTTTGGATCCAGAGGTTCGCCAAGTGAGCCGCCTCCCACTTGTCTTTGGCGTCGCCGAGGTAACACTCTTGCCTCTTATTTTCGCAATGTAGGATTTTCGTCAACCGCCATAGCTAATCGAACCCATCAATCGCTTGATCCCGATGTCAGATCAGAGTTGATTGTGGACAACTTCAGAATCGACATCCGCCAGGACCGACGCACATGCATACACACCGCACTAGACCCAAACACACGGCATACATCACATCGCAAATTTACTAACACCCGGTGCTCATTTGAACCCGAAAACTCGTGACGCATGCCAGCTTGCGTAAAACTACACAAACACGCAGACATATCACACGTCGCTTACACCGATCCTCACAGAGCACCGACATATCACGCATCGCAATCTACCCATCGGGATATCAAACCCGATATCCGCTTGAATCTAAAAATGTGCACACATGCACCAAGTTTACACAGAGCATCCAAAACACACCGATGTATCACGCACCGTAGTTTATCAGAAGCACACCTGCACCCAGATCTTGTTAGAAATCAAAACTTGTACGCATGCTATATTTACTCTAGAGTTTTTCATGCCTTTAGAAAAGATAAATCAAGTATTCATCATTGCTTCAAGAATCGTACTTTTGAAAACAGGGGATTCCCATACCATCCGCGGTATGGGAACGCTGTCGCTTCAGACTTGGTACGCAGAGCTTCCCGAGGAGGTTCGTTACATCGAGACGAGGGCTTCGCGTCATAGGGACTTACCAAAGCTTCGCAGGTGCCTCTTCTTGCCGCCTGGCAGAGAGGTGGTGGGACACCACAGATTCGCTTCACTCGGCGCATCGGGACATGACGATGACCCCTTATGACTTCTCGATGCTTACGGCCTCGGGTGGGGGTGATCCGATCCCCTTTGATACGCACATGGACGAGTGGATCGCCGTCAGTTCATTTACTCGGCCACTCCGCCTCGCCGCCGGCTTTGTCCGCTACTCTTGGTTTGAGGCGCTTTAGGGCCCAAAGATGCCCTTGGTGATGATGCAAATTGACCCCAGAGGCCGTGGATCGGTACGCACGCGGCTTTCTGATGTTTCTGCTAGGGACGACGATCTTCGCCGACCGGGCGATAAAGCCTCTCGCCTCAACAAGACCGGTGGATGTCGAGACATTTTATGCTTTTGATTGGGGTGGTGCACCGCCACCCTCTATGGCTATATGAGTTCGGTTTCGCCAAAGGATCGCTGTTCGGGGCTACTGGCGGGCTTGGGAGGTATGTCTCTTCTCGCTTACATTTCGCTCTACATACTTTCAGATTCTACATCAGACATCGCCACATCGATCAGACAGACACACGCACACACATACTTCTGCTTTACACCGACTGTACACGGTTCACACTATACCCTCTGCTCAATACACCGCACAACACATGGCTCTGATATTTCTGCTTTGTTCTACATTCTGCTTATCTGATGATGCTCGATATCGGTTTTGGTACTGTGGGTGTATGCCTACTTTCCTGTGCCGAGCTGGGCTGCCGACGGAGACTCTCCGTCGCCCCTTCTCGCCGCTTTGATGGGAGGTGCACACGGCGACCCCGGACACCTTCACTTCTTCCGGCATTTTGACACCATTACCCCGCAGAGGTATGTTTTACTTGTAGTTCATCCAAGTTTCGTTTTTCCAATCAGATATTTGCAATACCAATAGATAACAAATCAGATTTCGATTTCAGATCACCCGGGCATATGGGCCTTTTGCTCGCGGTGACGAGGATCGATACGCCGTGCCGAGGAGACCTCTCGTTCGGATTCTTTGAGGGCCCGATGCTGCCGGGCTTGGTACTGGGGAGCGCCACGCTGCACTGGGTTGCTGTGAGCAGATAGTCCCGGTTCACCCTCCTGAGCATATGAGGGATACCGAGAGGTTCACTGTTGACCAGATGGTGGACTACACCCTTGGCTGAGCGGCAGACGGGTTCAGAGGCGAGGGCGACTATCCTGAGTCCGTCCGGACTTTTATCATGCGACCTCTGAGTGGTGGCCGCCGAGTTGATCCAGAGAGACCTGCGGTGCCAGCGGCTCGGGCAGAGGTGGGGATAGGAGCGGATCACACAATGCCCGAGCTCGAGTCCGAGGCAGTGGTGCGAGGGGACGAGGTGCCGGTGGCCCGCTCGCCTACTATGTTGACGACAAGGTGAGCGGAGACCTACCAGATCCTTTTGCTCCTCCTACCGGTCATGAGTTGGTGGCATTCCTGACTTGCCTCCTAGATGTATCACTTTATTTCGATCTTGCATTGTTATTTCACTTTCGCCATTCAGATATCCCACGTATCTTGATGTATTTAATACTTTTGCAGACTTCTTCCGAGTATACCCGTCACAGGAGTTGAATGCCTCCCGCCGATGCCGCAATGACTCTCGACGCTTTGATCGCCACGGCTTGTCGGTATGTTCTATTGACTACGCCTCAAATCATATTCTGCTTTCACACACTGCTATATCGCACAAAAATCGACAGATCGCTTCACGGCTTTCATACATCAGACTCATACACGTGATTCTCATCGATAAACGCCCACATTCACACATCGTACTCATACACCGTGATCCCACACCGATAGACCGCCACGGTTTTCGATGTGTTTACTTTTGTACTTTCACCTCCTTTCCCGATCCCTCCAAAGGTGGCGCTGCGACTGGGCCTCCCTTTCGACCCGGGATGGCGTATGCCTCGCACTGAGAGGAGGGCATTCTCACGCGGGAGTAGCTCGAGCCAGCCCCAGAGGATGAGTCCGAGAAGGAGACAGAGGAGGTGGGGCATCAGAGGAGGAGACCGGGGACACCGGGCCTGTGCTCTGCAGGATGCTCTCGATGATGCTCTCGGCTTCGCCAGAAGAGGGCGAGGACGGATCCCTGCCATGAGGCCACCGATGATGATCATGCATTCTGCTTTTCTTTTATTTTCTGTACCTTTTCCCTTTTGTAGATAGAGCACTATGTACTGCCGCAGGCAGGTTTTTGCTTTCCAAAACTGTGTACTGGAAAAGATTATATATAAACAAACTTTTTGTCTAAAAGAGTGTTATATCTGTATGTTTACGTATACCTGCACATTTCATACTTTGCATCGCATTGCATCATACCACACCTCAAATGTAAATGGCATTGATATACTGTTTAACAAAACAACCAAGCATTTGCACTGCAGTAACAGGATAACCAATCAACTAGCAGGAAATAATTCAAATAAGCCACGGCTCAAACTGAATACACAAATTTCATGCTCATTGGGATTAATCATTGGGATTGATCTCAAGATTTAGCCCATAATTCAAGATTCGGTTCATTCCAAGACACAAAGAACTTTTGAACAAACAAATTTCAACTGACGAGACGGATCACAAAATCGATATGGTTGCGGTTGAAACACCTCGATGTCTCATATCTTCCCTTTCCTTTTCTTGCCTTGCACGGATGTAGAGAATGGCACAGCATCCTGAGTACATACAACTGCTTTTTGGAAGAGGATGGGTTTTCAACCGGGGTATCGAGCCTTCCACAGGACGCGACGAGACAGACTCAAACGAAGAAACAAAGGGCACACGACCTAGCACAACGAGACACACTTTCTAAAAGACTCAAAGCGTAACATTGAGATCGATAAGTCAAAAGACACGACACACGGACATGTTTTTTTTTTTTTTAATAAAGACCTGCTTGAGGAGCCAATTCCTCCTGTAGGTTTCCCACCCCTTCTCGATTTGTGACTCTCACATCACTGGCCCTCAAGCTCGGTTTTTCACAAAAACCCTTCTCTCATTTTTCTCTCAACTTACTCCTCTCTATTCTTTATTCTCTCATTTTTCATCCCTCCCCAAGGTGAATGACAGATGAATAGGAAGTTGCGGGTTCATGCCCCACACGGCTAGCTCGCGGCTACTTCTTTCCGGTAGATGGGGCGCTTCCGCGAATGCATGCCGATTGGGGAAGATGTAAGATTTGACTCGACTGCCCCTCGTTCATTATCTTGACCATTTTTGTTTTCTTCTTAAAACAGCTTTTGATCGAGTGAGAGTTGGATAAACACACTTATTCAATTTTGATTTGAAAATCATGTGAATCAGTCAGGAGCATCTAAAATTCTCCTTTTGGGTCCAAACATGGTCCAATTTTGAAAATGAAACAGCTGAGAAAATAAGTCAACCTCGTGAAAATTTTCAAAACCATTTTTAAACAAACGATGCTCAACGAGCATGAAACTTACCCTCGAGATATGCAAACTCGGATCGGAGGTAGTGGAAAATTGCCCCGCTTGAAGGGGATATAAACGGAAAGTTGCCCCTAGTTTGAATGGTAGCTTAGGGCAACTTTTTGGACATGGATGGCGACGGTGGCAACGGAAAGTTGCCCTTGTTTGGATGATGCCGCGGCATGTTGTATGTCACTCCTTATTGACGATCGGACCCTCTGACACGGAGGAGTTGAAGATGGCTTGAATCAATATGGACATAGTCACCGGAAGGTGTTGGTGGTTAGGAAGTTAATCACGTGGTTCCGGTTGTCAGTAATCAAGGCATTAGATTCGAGAAGGCAAAAGTGATCAAAACCATGACATGGCCCGAGACGCTGTGGAAGCGTTGAAATGGACTTCGTGATGAAGTTGCCTACGATCCCAAACATGGGAATCAAGCCTCACGTAGTTCCTAAGTATGTACACCTGTATTTAACCTCCTTTTTATGCTCTAACTTTTGCCAAGGCGCCCGATGTGTTTTCGACCTTACAGCTTTTTTTTCTTCTTTTCAATTCTTTTTTTTTTTTTCATTTTCTTTTTTTTTTTTTTTTTTTTAGGCTCTAACTTTTGCCAAGGCGCCCGATGCGGGTTTTCGACCTTGCGAGCTTCTTTTCCTATATTTTTGTATTACCTTTTTCTTTTTTTTTTCTTTCTTTTTTTTTTCTTTTCTTTCATTCTTTTCTTTGCTCTAACTTTTGCCTGGGTCGCCCTTCCGGGTTTTCGGCCCAGCGAGCCTCTCAAAGGATAAAAATGTAACAAGTCCATGCCAAATGGTTTTGGGGTTTTGAAGCCATCTCAGATCCAAGAGAGTGGCTATTGATTTGCGTAAGAACCCATCATGGTCGAATGAACCTTGCTTGGTGGGATCGATCTCCTTGATCGGACGTTGGTGCCTCTTGTTCGAGGGCTACTAATTGGGCCACACAGCGTTCGTGACACCGATCGCCTTGAACCGATCCCGGTTTGCAACATGCATTTAAACCGAATTATGAGATCGAGCGATCCTGGTCAGACGATCTCGAGAGCGATTCCACATGTGTCTTCGCAAGACCGCGCAAAATATTTTTGAAAATTTTTTGAGGGCGACAAATCGCTACCAAGACAAATAGAGGACCAATCGATCAAAGCTAGGGTCCTTCTCAAGACTACGCCGACAAGCATGATTTCATTCATTAAGGGCTTAGTATGCCTCTCTTTCTCTCATTTGATCAAAGTTTTGCAAATCCCGAGGAATTCCTTCCTCTTCGTTTTCACCACAGTGTTCAAAAGGTTTTTTTTTTTTAAAAAAAAACTTAAGTCAAAGCAATAATCTTTAGGGCACAAAAGAGCAGGCGGAATGCGCTGTCACCCCATTCGGATTCTCTAGCACAACTAGCACAACACAGTTAATAAACATGGGAACACGGTAGCCACGGCTGTTTCATTCAGATTCCCCGGATGTAAATTGGCTCCAACAGAGGCAGACCCAAAAGGAAAGCAAAAGAAGTAATTACAAAACAAAACGGTGCTTGAGGCAACAACCCCGAAGTCACCTAGCATTCTATACAGAAGAGGGATTGACTCATTACAATTAGACAGACCCTTAAGCAAAAGGACTGTCTCAAAACAATGAGACAAACTTAACAACAAAATGTAAGACCGACTCGACACCCAAGTCGATTTACAAAACTAGCATCGGCGGTACTCAAAATTGCGTACAAACACCACATCAAAAATGTACCAATGTTGCCCGCAGCGATTCATCTTCCGATCACATACTCATGTATCTGTGCCTTCAGATCAGATCCTCGTAGTCCAAGAACTCCGTAGTAATTGACTTGGCCAAGTCGGCGGAAGGATGATCTTATTATCAATCAAGTCTTGTACCGTGGCGGAGGCGAAGCTATCAAGAGTATGGCCAGATCGCTGATGGTACGACAAGATCGAGTGGCATCATGGTCTGGCTGAAGGGTTTGGGGAGTGGCCTAGGATCGAGGCGTAAGATGCCCTTCTGGCCAAAATCAAAAGTGCCCTAGACAAAGGCATGTAAAGAGGATGGAAGGCCTGGCCCTCGGGGCAGTACTTTGGAGCCCGAACACTCTCGCTAGATGTATCGCGAATGGGTCGAAAGTGCCTTGGGTTTCGATTCTTTCCCGGTGATTGGGAATGGGAGAAGCTGCTGGCATGACGGGCTGCCCCGATTCTCTCGTCGACTGCCGCCTCAGCGGGTGGGGAAGGCATTCTCCATAGCTTTTGTCATAATCGGATACCGCCGCCATTCATTCCCCGGCTTTCAAAGCCTCTACCGCCTACGCAGTTGTTCAATGGGGTCGGTGTCTGCTTTCATCTTATCTTTTCTTCTGGCCTCGGCCTGATGAGAGGTTTGGGTTGATACTGGTACATCACTGTTGTGGGTGGAGGTCATCTCTGACTGATTGAGCTCGATCACAATCCGCCCCAGTATCGGAGGCTCCTGGGGTTCGAAATTTTCAACATACGGTGCAACCGGTGGCGAGGTTGACATTCTATAAGCAAGGTCTGCCATAGACCTTTGGAGATCACCTATCATCCCCATTAACTCGAATGTGGTGGGCTCGCGAGCCTGATAGAACTGGGGAGTCCAGACTGGTTGTGCAGCGGGTGACTCAAGGGAAAGCGGTATATCAACAAAGAAGATCACTCAGGATGGTTTCTCGACTCAACGCCGTCATTATGACCACAATCTCTTCAGAGTTCGTCATATGTTCACCTCGCCAAGAAGGAGAAGACACTAACTGCTCGACTCAACTCTCAATTTCGAATCAAACGGAAAACAGACGGTATTTCAAATTTCGACAGATCAAACATGTGTAGCCGAACAACGGTATTATATCGCTGATCATCGTTTCCCAGATGCATCGTTCCAAATCAAACCGATTTCACAGATATAATCGATTCTCAAAATATCGATATCGATGCCCTCAGTCGATACGCAGACTCAAGAACCGGTATATGCATTCTCAGAGATACACTCTAAAAGCATATAGCAAGTAAATGAGAGCCAATACACCCCTATGTTGGGGTAGGGCTTCGCCCTATTTTGTCGTGAACTAGGGTTTTACTACGCACGCAATGTTTCAAACAACCTAAATCGGGTAAGCAACTGTCCTAGTTTGGGATGGTCACTATGGATTCCGACTATGCAACTAGGTCGAATGGTCAAAAGGTGCCCCAAGAAACCGGGTTTGTGTTCCATATCGCAGAGCTCAAGAATCGTCACCTTTTTACGACATGCCTTGACAAGACAAGCCTCAAGAAACCGCCAGAATAGCAGATGGCCAACACGGTGTCCTAGGCGCACTCAATGCACATGCAATGCAAAGAAACACATAAGTGAAATCAAACAGATATCACGAGTTCGAGTCAAGCTTCTAAACTCCCAAAGCAGAGTCGCCAGAACTGAATAAGCCCGGGGACCTCGCCATACTGACTCTTTAAGTTTGTTATGTTCTAAATCTGAACCAAAGAGTCCACCTGCAAATCGCTTTAAGGAAAACAGATTTTTCAAAAGTAGTGCCAAACATGGACTGCTTTGCGACACAGAGTCGCCACCTAAATATTTTTAAAATGGGGAATTTAGGAAACCCCGACTCAAGGTCAAGGCCACACGTCCGTCATCACCAAAGTGGTCTTGGCTCTAGAGCTTGGGTACGATCGGGAAGGTCATTTATGAGCACCTCTTTCGCCGTCCAAGACCGCCTCTACTAACCGTGATATCCGTTTTTGAAAACTTTATGTGTTCTTATTCCCGTTATTAACCTAGAATCACTATGTGATGCGACAACACAAAAGTATAGACTAGATCGCCTAATTTGGAAATAAACATTGCATATCCGCTTTTGTTTTGAAAACGTGTTAGATTTTGCTACCGCAAGTAGGCTAAAATACGGATTTCAACGAGTACTCCCAACTCATACAATCCAACCTCCACCCACAGCATACAAACAAATATATCACATAAGCACTTAGCATGGCAATCCTATTGTCATGTTAACATTCACACGCATGCGATATGCTAAAGCGATAAAGACTTACATCAGACTCGCGCCAAAAACAAAACCCGTTAGCAAACGTGCATGACCTAATTTCATGTTAAGTGGCTAATGCGACACGCATAGATGTAAGCTAGACTAGGCTCGGCTAACCCTAACATGGCATATGAAATGCTACCACATAGCACGATTCAATTTGGAAATCGAAGTGCGATGCGCTTATGCGATGTGTCGAGCCCAATGTATGCAATACTTATGAATGATGCACGCATGCATTTACATAAGGTATGCTAATTGAAAATGCCCTAATCTACCACCGTAAGCGGGTAAATAAAAGGGTTAGAAAGAAGTGGGATTGGAAGACATACATGCCCACTCACACACACTTATTACATTTTTGCCCTCACCAGAGGGACCGAATAAATAATTACAGAATAAATAAATAATTAACTAAACTAGCTAATTAAATATTACAAATCAACTAAATTAATTAAATCAAATAATTAATCTATTTAATAAATGCCTCGGAAGGAGGGTCGATCGCAGCTACCGGACTCGCTTTAATCGCAGACCGCTGCAAGTGTGCTCGCTTTCCTCGCTTCTTTCTCTCGAAAATTCTAAAACTTCGTGAGTGTCTCAGAGCACGGAAGTATCATCGGTCGAGTCAGGAGCCACCTCAAGAAGGAATCCACCGCTCGATTTCATTATCTACCGCTTAAAGGCAAATGGTCAGACTAAAAGTGCCGGTCGGCACAAAGTCCTCGCAGAACCTCGCAACTCACAAGAGCAGAGGGAACAAAAGGCAAGGCAATGCAATTCAAGGTATATATGCACCAAACACATCC
Organism: Camellia lanceoleosa; assembly: GCA_025200525.1. Lineage (NCBI taxonomy): Eukaryota > Viridiplantae > Streptophyta > Magnoliopsida > Ericales > Theaceae > Camellia > Camellia lanceoleosa. Next base: position 82,909,623 of record CM045772.1, on the reverse strand, counting down.
CAAATCATGCTATGGACTTAAGAGGGCATGTGCTCGATTCCTGCCACCAATCACAAGATTTACGCGTGATGGCCCTAAGGACGAAGATTCCAACTAGGATTTCACATGCATGCAATGCACACAAAGGTGCCAAACCTCTGTGAAACAAACTCCAACAGGCTTGGCATGCACAATGCCAAATGCAACCCTAAGCATGTCATCTAGCATGCAATATGGCGATGCAATGCAAGAATATTGTTATATGAACATACAAGCATGCAAAGCAAAGTAGGAATGGACTTATACATGAATTGGACAGCTCTAAAAGGCCCAAGAACAAAGGGCCAACATGCTCAAAATGAAGGCTAGAATGCACACACACATGTATACAATTATGGTCCAACACTTAGGCATTCACAAGCAACTCTCATGCATTCTTAAACAAGCCAAACATGGACTAATAGCATGCATTGTAAGCTCAAAATCAAGCAAAACATGTTGCCAAAACATGCAACAAAGCGAGCCAAATACACAATAAATGGCCCAAGTACTTGAAACAAGCCATGAAGGGTTAAACCAAAGCCAAATCTAACAAGACTCACAACGCTAAGGGGACTGAAATAGGTTACAAGGCATCCAAACAAACCCTAGGGAGCCCTAAGGTGGCACCTAAGAGCCTCAAGCACAAAGGCATACAACATGACCAAAACAAGGAGCATTCAACACATGCTTTTAAAGCATTAAAGAAGCAACCAAAGCATGCATACAAGCACATCATAAGGTCTGAAATGGCATGTTGGATGGTTTTAAACCACCAAAATGAAGCAAGCATGGCATGCTACACACTCATATTCTCAAGGCCAACAAGCCAAATACAAAGGAGCTATATAATGCATGATAGGATCGACCAAAAGGCTAAGGACAGAGCAAAATCATGGCAAAATAAGCACACAACCTTCATGTATACAAGCCTAAATCATGCAAGACATATAGACACACTACCTAGACAAGTTGAGACATAAAAGAGGTACTACAAGGCAACTATACTAAGCGTGTATAGGAGACCAAAACCAACTTAAGACCAAGTTAAAATAAGGAATAATAAGCATGGAAAACAAGTCAAACATGCCCAACACACACTCAAGCATGAAGCTCCTTAAGGAAGCAAAATTTGTCCTTTTCAGGACATCAAGGAGAGGGGTGGCCCTCTCCTTCTTGAGACTTCACAGACATGCTTTTCACCACTGAAATCCCTCAAGATTTAGTGGTGAAGAGATCCCAAGACCAAAGTCTCGGATCTCTCACAAAATGGCACAAAAAGTGGCCTTTTCAAGGCCTAAAGGTGGTCAAAGTTCCTCAAACCACAAAGCACTCTTGATATACAATAAAGAGGACTTAAAACAGAGATTTGATGTGCCTAACACTAGGCCAAAAACTGTTTTAAACTAGGTAAAAACAAGTTGCAAGAATGGGGAATAAAGTGTAAGTTTCTTACCCTTGTTGACTACCTTCACAAAGGTTGTTGTGCTTGGTCCCTTGAGCTCCAATCCACCAAGAATCACCAAAAACTAACCTCTAGAACCTCTGAACCAAGAGAAAGGGGACACTAGGTGCTAGTGTGCAAAAGTAAGGCACAAAACACCTAGTTAAACAAGAGAATGGGAGAGATATAGAAGTTATATCTATTCTAACCCTAAAACCAGAGCTCTAGCTCTCTAACAATGGCTAACCCTCTGAAAATTGCTAACCCTCAAGCCAAGAGGGAGAGCTTCCCTCTTATAGGCCAAAAGCTTACAAGCTTGGCCACTAAGAAAGTCCATCCCTCCATACACGTGCATGGTGAGGAATCAAGTTGCAAACACCGTGAGAAAATATCTCACCAAGCAAGTGCATTGTCGGCAGGGCAAAATGGTCATTTCGCCCAAAATAAAGCCGACCGGCACAACATAGTGCCGACCGCACAATATAGTGCCGGTGACAACTCTGACCCAGAGCCTCTAGCCCCGGCAGTGTGTGGGGATGCCTCGGAAGGCATTCCCTGCCCCTCAAAGGCAAATCACAGGTGTTTGGTGCAAAACCAAACACAAACGGTCGAGTTCGGAGGTCCTGAGGCACGGCACGCGAGCCGAGAACTCCGGGAACTCCAAACGAACACACACATGGATGATCACCGAGTGTCCAAGCGGTGACGTCCAAGTCTTGAGGACGGTCAAAAATGGGGTGTCTACACTAGCATGAAGGGTATATGGCATGGATCATACAAGGCAAATAAGGTGGATTGAACTACACCTATCAAGACCAAGCATGAGATGGCTTCGCCAACAAAAATCAGAGTTATATCATGGCAAAATAACCCCAACAACACATTGAAATGATAGCTCGTAAGCTTAGGCATGAAGGCATACACAATGACTCATGTTTAAGGCATAAAGGGCAAACCCTCCAACGCATTGAATGAGTGACAAATGCATGTGTATGACCACACTACATGGACTGAAATCACATACGAAATGATGTCAAATCATTCAAATAGGCCAAGCAATGCATGCTAGTGGACTTGATACACAAAGCTAACAAGCTAGAATGCATTATAGCTATACAAAACATGGCATGCATGACCAAAAAAACACAAATAAGAGCTTAATCATGCTGAAACATGGACAAAAGCTTCTTGAAGTTAAGCCAAAAGCATGCTAGAATGACATGTTAAAGCATGATACACATTAGGCTATTTTATGGAAATGCACTACAAGTGCATGGAGCATGCATAGGGCCATCAAACCCAACCTTAACAGAGTTATGGCATGTTAAAAACACACCAAAAACCTATTGAAATTGAGTCAACATAAGCTAGAAAGACATGCTACTTCATGAAGCATACAAGACTAGTTTATGAAATTTACACTACAAGTGTATTAAGCATGCATGAGGAGATCAAGACAACCAAAAACAGTAGCATGCCATCTCAAAATAACGCCAAATACATGCTAAGAACAAGCCAACACAAGCTTAATAAACATGCTGAAACATGAGGCATATGAAGCAAGTATTCAAAACACAAGGAGAGGGGATGACCCTCTCCTATTTGGCACCCCAAAACCACCTTTCCACCACTAAAAATCCTCTAGATTTTAGTGGTAGAAAGGTCATGCAAAGGCTAGAACATGAGCCAAAAGGGATGGCTCAAAACAAGGCCTAACAAGGCCTAAGAGGAGGTAAACCACTCCCAACACAAAAGTGACCTTAAACAAACATTTTAAGGACTGAAAAATAGAACTTTTGCAGTAGGAAGTTAAGCTTAAAACAACATGCAAATAGGTCTAAAAGCTTTTGCAAAAATGAGGGTTTTAAGGGTTAGAAGCTCACCCTTGATGAACATCTTCAAAGCTGTAACTCCAGCAGGTTTTCCAAGCTCAAACCAATCCAACAATACCAAAACCAGCTCCTAAGCACCTCATCAACTAAAGGATGGTGTTTGAGTGTGTGTTTGTGTGCAATAATATGATAAAACTACACTTTTAAGCACAAAAAAGAAAAAGAAGAGCAATATAGATACAAATGTGTATATGTATAGCTCCAGCCCTTTTTTTTCTGAACCTAGAGGAGGGAGGAGGAGGTTCTCTTATATAGAGAACCAAGCTCAAGCTTGTTGAGGAAGCTAAGGGCCCAAGGTCATCCCTCCATACACGTCTATGGAGGATGGCTTTAGTGCCTTCCAGCTATGCCAGCTAGAAGAAAATATCTCCAAAAAGGTGATGAAAAGCAGCCGACCACTTACTTGAAGTGGTCGGCCGACCACCACAAGTGGTCTCCCAAGAAGACAACTAGTCGGCCATGGTGGGAGATGGTTAGCAGCATGAAAGAAAGTTAAAGATGTGGTGGCCGACTAGAAAAGGTAGCCCAAAGACCAAGAAAACCAGTTGGCCGACCAGAAAACTGGCTGGCGAGAGGAAAAGTGGTCTCCAAGGAGAAGAACTGGTCTCCTATCCTTGTACCACCTTCTAAACTAGAAAAACAAGGTTTGTGCCAAAAACAAACCAAAAAGGATGCAAGACGAAAGCTCAGGAGTCAAGGCGTGCGGCCGGGAGACTCGAAAACTAGTCTACGAGTATCAAAAGTGGTTCACGACCACAAAAGTGGTCTCCCTGACCATAGTGTCCATCTAGGTAGAGGCGACAAGGTGTGGTTCAAAAACCACATCAAACGGAGAACGTTAAGCGGTCTTGAGACAAGGCACACGACTGAAGGCTCCGAAAACTAAAAACTGGCCTCCAAGTGAGAAAAGTGTTCTACGACCGCAAAGAGACGGTCTACAAGACCTCTCCCTCCCTCCAAGGAAGAGAAACAAGGTTCGGTCTGCAAACCGAGCCAAAGCACGAAGAGTTCAGTGGCCCGAAGGCAAGGCACCGGGCCGAAACTCCGAAACCTCAAAACGAGCATAACATGTACTATCACCGAGCGCTCAACCGATGACGTCTGAGTCTTAAGGTTGGTCAAAAATGGGGTGTCTACAAGTAAGCATATAAATAAAAAGAAGAAAGAAATGGAGGTTGGAAGATATACATCAAGTGTTACAAATTTACCCTTTTTACAAGAGGGTCTGAATGTCCTAATTAACTAATTATTACAGACACAAACAAAAACAAGAACATGCGCACAAGTGAGAACATCCCTCAAAAACTACTCTATCTGCCCTCTGGAGAACTGCCATGTTTTACCCTCAAAGTATTTCTAAAGGGTGTTCATCCTTATTTTTCCCTCTTCTCATAGAGATATTCAATGAGAAAATAGGTTTGTTCCACAAATCATCGAATATCTCAAAGTTATTGCATGATGATCATAGAAGCAATAGGATGCAAGATCTAACAAATAATGAGAATTAAAGCTTGAAACTTCGAATGAAGAAATGGCTAAAACCTACTACCTCCCATAGTGAATAAGAGTAAATGAGTACTCAAATTAGAGAGAATAGGTTAATGAGAACCATTTTTGAAAGGGAAGCTTGTAAACAAGAGATCACATCATTGAAGAAAGAAATTAGAGACTCTTCTCCTTACTCATGGAACATGGATTGACATCCATTTCTATGCTTCAAAATGATACTAGGAGAGAGTTTCTAATACTTTTGATAAAAGAGCTCTCATTTGGCTTCAAAGAAAAATAAAAGCAAAACTAAGCAAATATATGAAAGTTATAAAAAGTTATTGCATGCTCATCTTCCTACTCATGGAATAAGGAAGAGACATCTATTTCCATACTTCAAAAATGGAACTAGAAGAGAGCTCATGACACTTCGAAGAAGAAAAGAGAGAAAATCAAAAATCAAGCTAACTATTTAAAGTTTTAAACACACAACTTGTCAAAAATTGTTGATAACTCCTCTTTTATTCATGGAACAAGGATGAGACATCCATTTCCATGTTTTGAAAATGATTGAGAAGAGAGTTTCTCAACACTTTTGACACGGAAGCTACTACCTAGCTTCAAGGTGAACAACGATAGTATGAAAGTAAGAAATTTATAGTTACTTAATCAAACTTATAGCGAGATGCCTAAGCTCTAAATGTCCCATGACCACAACGTTCTGATATACATATGAAAAGCTATAAGAACAAAAGTAAAGTGATCAACTCAAACGGATTGGCGGCTACGTCCTAAACACACCAAATCCGCAAGGACTATTATGCTATTACAATAGTACAACTATAATATTCAAAGCATAATTAAATAACACACTACACAACCCATTAAAACAAAAATTAAAAAAAAAATAGTGCTAAAACTAAGAGAAAGCTATAGTTAACAATTAGTAATCAAGCCTGAGGAAGAGTGGCCAACCCCTCCACTTTTTGTAACCTTAATCACATATTTCAGCCCCACAAAACAGCTCAAAAACAGTATACAAAACAAGAAAAAGAGAGGAAGAGAGTAGAAGAGAAGTAGATGAAAAGAAAGCAAAGCTCTACCTCTTGAAAATAGAGAAGTAACTTCTTAGTTATCAAACTTCAATCCCAACACCGGCAAGTATCTAAAATATAGTTTGAAACCTTAGCAAAAAGCTTCAAGAAGCAGCTCTAATTGTGTATGCATTGTGTATGTATAGATAAAAGGTGATATAAGGTCAAGAAAAAGCTTCAAAGTTCAAGTGTAGTTTTAAACTCTCACCAATCTCTTAAGCCTTTGGAAAATATCTCTAAACCAACATTCTGAAGGGAGAGGGTCTATTTATAGAATTTGAGATCTTTTGGTCGAAAATATCTCCAAAAAAGGTCAGTTGGTGAAATCCTGTCAGATATTTTGTCTGTCGCTAATGAGATATGACCATATCACAAAACCCACGACTGGGCCAAAAACCACACGGTTGGGTCCTAAATTTGAAAACATCATTTTTAAGGTCTAAAACACTTTGGTCAAAATGGGGTATAAGGTTAGGATTAGAGGTCAAATCTAAATTCCTTTGCTGAAGATTCAAAAGATTGCACTGCATAATGTTTCATCATCGGGTGTTTGGAATGAAGCGCCCAAGTCTTAAGGGCGGTCAAAATGGGGTGTCTATATGTAGGGATATCCATTTCTCTTTTATATGATTTTTAGCTTAGTTATTTGCTCTTTAAAAAATGTTATTTATTTGGAATTTTTTGGTAAAAACCTAGGGTTTGGTTTGGAATCAAAAGAGGGGCTTTCTAAAGTGACTCTTGAAAATGGGTGTGGGAATATGGTTATGGATTAGTTGTGTTGAAATGATGGAAATCATTTCTTAAAATTGATTTTTATAAATAAAGGGGGTTTTGCAGGATATTTGAAATTGTAAAAGGGAAATGGAAGAATGATGTTGGTTATTGGGAAATTGGAATAATTGTTATGTTGATGAAGATGTTGGAGTTGGATATGTAATATCACTCCCATTGTAAATGATGAAATTGTAACTGTAATTGGAAATTATCTAATGCATAGAGATATCTATTTTGGGCTATTGGTGGAGGATAATGTGGACACCATATTTTTGATTGCCCGCAAGGCTTGAGCGCTTTGCCCAGTACACTCGATGATGAAAGTGGTGGTGTGTGTAGTTCAAGATCTCAATGAAGGTGCTATGTTTAAGCTCTAAAACAATCCCAAACCTTCCATATTCCCACTAATTATACCCCAGAAATCCATTTTTACACATTTTGCCACCCTATACTGAGTCTGAAGCAGAAAAACAGGGGAACACATTAAGGCCTAGCCGTGGCTATTGAAGGCTGGCCGTGCCTTAATAGCAAGAAACACTGTTCTGGGCGGAAGCCCACCAACTGTCTATTTTTGAAGATATTTATGACCCCCCCTTGCTCAAATTCTATAAAAACGAAGTTCTATCTTTGTTTTAAGGGTTGAAGAATTTCTAAAAAGCCTTTACACCTTCTTGAGAGCTCCTTCTCCTTCTTCTTGTGCAAGCAACCCTTTAAGCAAGCCTATCACATTGAACCTATCCATACATCATATCCACCTTTACACATGAGCCTAGGAACCTTGGTTGAGCCTTAAACACCATAATTCAAGCTTGAGAGTGTGTTGGGACTTAGTTTGTTTCATAAACAAAAGCTCACTTCTTTGAGAGATATAAGCTTGTCGTCCTCTCTTTTACTCTTTGTTCTATCTATTGTTATCTAGTTCTTGTAGTTTTGTGTTGTTTTGATTCTCTTCCAAGTGTTTAAGTTTGGGTTTGGAGAGCTACCAAAAGGGTAGAGAGAGTTAACACTCTTTCTTACACCTTGACCTATAGCTCAAACCCTTACTTTTACACTCTTTTCCTTTGCTATCTAAATTGATTTTCAGAGTTGAAAAGAGGCTAAAAATCATGCTTTGAGGTTTCAAAAGTGGAGGGGTTAGCCACCCCTTCTTGTTCTTGCTTACTAGCCTTGTTTTCTCTTTTTGTTGATTAGCTTTTTAGGCTATTTTCAAGCACTTTGAGCCACTATTTTTCATCTATTAAGGGCTATTTTAGGGCTGTTCTAGGTTGTTTAAATAGTTCATGCTTTGATTAGCTTGATTGTTGTCTCATAAGTTTGCATACATAGCTTGTTGAATATTGTTATAAGCTTTTCCTTGTCTAATTTCCATGTTTAAGAACTTCATTTTAATAAATCAACTTGCTATTCATTTCTTTCATTTGAGAGTTGTTTCAATCGGTTGACGATTATTCAAAACGTGAACTAGCGATTTATGCTTAATGGCTTAATCTCTACGGAGGTTCATTGTCAATGGCGTAGTCTCTTTTTCATGTCAAGAATCATCTCTCGTTTGATATATTTCTCACTTAGTGGACGTAATCTTTAGTGGACATAACAATCATCTTGGACTTAATGGATTAAAGGATGGCAAAGACTAATGAATTTGGCTTAAAATGAACCACCCCACATAAAGAAAATAAGTTATATTGCTTGGGTTCGGCCGGGCGTTATGCCGCATCTATTGTGTCAAGGGTTGTCTTACATCAATTCATGATGTTTTGATGAACCTTGAAGCATCTCTACCTTCCTTTTTGAGTTCACTCTATGATAGGAGGGAATGGTGGTTATAGTTCCTTTCATTTATTGATTTTTGTCCAAATTGTATCGGAAATCATCAAGCAATCAACTTGCTCATTAATGGTTTTGGGAAACAATTCCAACCTTATCTCGAGGCTTTCCCATGACAGAGAAGTGTGAGAGAGACAAACAGAGTCTAGAACAACTCTGTCTGTACTGTTTTCACTTCAGAGCACAAAATAGGATTTTGCATGTAATTAAGGCACGACCGGCCCTTTTGGGGCTCTGCCGAGCCTCTTTGAGGCACAACCGGTCATCAATGTTTGGTTAACAGTGTATTTTGAAGAAAATAGAGAGCAGTGGTTGAAGGTGAAACAGAATAGGCCTAGGCAAACAGAGTTGTTCTTGGCCATTGTGCATACTACCCCTGTGCATCCTTGCTTACATCATTATTATAAATTCATGCTCCAAGTATTGTTGTAATTAATTTATTTGTTATTGTTATAATTAGTCTTGTTAATTATTAATGTTGTAATTATTACTAATGTTTATTTGTAATTGTTATAACTAGTTAGATTAAATAGCCAGTTTGTTTCTCATTCTCATTATTATCCTTGTTGTAATAAAATAGTTAGCTAGTTAATTCTTTGCTTATTCATTCATTTGGTTTTGTAATAATTAGTTTAATTTAGACTTTCTGACTTTGATTCGCACCCTCTTGCACGAGGGTAAATGTGTAATAAGTTGTATGTCTTCCAACCCCACGTCTTTCTCCTTTTTACTTACTTGCTTACGATGGTTAGTATAGGAACATCATTTTTTAAATTATCATTCTTATGCTTTGCATTCCTTATCTTGTATGCTTTTAAGATTCGGCTCATCATACTAACCCAATATCAATGTTCAAATTCATTACTTGAATATGTGCTTTATCGCATTTCTTGAATGAAATCATATGCCATGTTCATAGCCGAGCCTATTAAATACATAATGTGTGCATTGAATTTAGTCATATTGCATTAATTAGGAGCATGCATATTTTTCTAATTATTTTGCTTTGTTTTGGCTTCGAGTACTAGGTGAGTAATTTTATGTTTTAGGACCTTGCATCGAATGTTTGTGTTACCATGTCAGAAGCATACTTCGATGAAGCTAATTGCTTAAATGATATAACTGTTTGAATGCTTGTGGATGAAGTCTAGTTGCTTGAATTGGGATAGTTTGATATGTCCATTTTAAGCCCACTTTTTCAAGTGGCAAATTCACAAAACAATTTCAAATAAAACACGAAATCAAATGTTTCAATTCTTGCAAATTAGTCAATATTTGTGTATGCGTCACATAGTAAAAAATAGCTAATAATTAGAACACAAGCATATAATGTAAATCGAATCATGATTAGAAGAGGCCGATCTTTGATCAGGTGAGTGGGGTGCTCAATTCATGACCTAAGTTCCTGAGCTGAGACACTTTGGTGATGACGAACTAATGGCCTTTGGCACGAGTCTTGGGTTTCTTAAATTTTCCAAAAAAAATATTTAGATAGCGATTCTGAAATTTGGAAAAGCAGTCCATTTTTGCTCTTTGATTCAAACATCGATTTTCCAAAAGAATTGTCGGATTTGGACTCTTTTGTGTTTTCACTATTTCACATTGTACTTTGTGAAATCAGATTCAAAACCACAGGAGTCTAAACTGTGGGGCTTAGTTGTCTTCCGAAAGGAGCACGAAAAGTCAAGCCACAAATAATCTTAATTGTTAGACATTGCATGAGGATTAGGTTGAATTGAAACTAATTTCTCATCCATTGTGCATTGAGCATAATTAAACGTTGAACATTGTAAATGTATTTATTTTTGAGAAAAAAAGGGTGAATATCATGGTGAATCTGGTTAGGGGGTGTGGTAATGGTTTTTATTATGTTGCCATGTGTGTCTTTAGTGAAAGTCCAGAAATTCCCGTGGTTAGGTGCCGATCCTTCCAGTTAGTACCGGTAAAATGGCTATGGTAGTGCTTATATAGCCTACTGGCAGACACGTATCTAGAGATTCCTAGTGTGTTGTATTTATTGTCCTATTTTCTCGCATTGTACTGTTTTGAGATGAAAAATGAGGAATATTTGACAAATGGCATGCACATGCATTCACCTTATGATTTTGCTAAGATTCATATACTGTGTTAGAGTATCTCTACTAAGCTTTGGCTCACTCTATGTGGGAAACAACTTTCAGGTGCTGATGATATGCCTCCGCTAAGGGCATAGCTTAGGAGGACTCGGAGCTTAAGGCTTCCTTTTTGGCTTCCTTATGTAATTATTTTTGATTAAGCCTCGAGCTTTACATGTATTGAGTTTAAACTCATTTTGTTGTAACCAAGTATCATCTTGGAAAGTTATAGCCATTAGGGCATTTCATTATTTGGTTTTATTTTCCTTTTTACTCTTATATCCATGTCATATGCTATAGATTTAGAATCTAGTATTTGTGAATATATATCGCATATGTCATCTTTTGTAATCATCAAAGGTAAAATGAATGGAAGGTATGAGATTGTTAGTTAATTGTAACTATAACACCTCAGTATACATACCAAAAAATATATAATCAATTTATCATTATCATCCAATAACTTATCCTCGATATATACACGGAATAAAAATCACAACTTTATAACAAAAAACCAACACATACGCATAGAAATACATTTACAAACACTTTGAATATAAATTTATACATTTCTATTTGCATAAGGGCTTACACCTTTCAAACAAGGGTCTTAGCTTCAATGATAAATTCCTACTTCATACATAAACTTAATAGCAACAGGTAATAACTTCTAGGAAGCTTCAACACCTTGCACTGGCTCCAATTCACTTTCAACTAAGTCTTGGTTCATCTTCATCACCTGGAATTTGAGAATATCCAGCCCATAAAAAGGGAGCGAGCTTCGACGCCCAGTAGGAGATAAACTTAACCACTTTAAATATTTATGTTCAGTATGATTTATGCTAAATATTTATGTTCAGTATGATTTATGCTCATGCAATTTCATGCCATGCCATGCATATAACTTAACATGTCTGGAACTCAGTTTATGAAATGCTTAATTTATAACCCATGTTAACCCAAGACAATCATAGTTATTGAAATCAACACCTTTCGTTTATTTGTGTTAAACTCCACCTACTTATCTCAACACCTCCACATTTACTGGCCTCTAAGCACACTAGGGCAAGTGGACATCTCTTACTTTTTAAAAACCTCCACATTTAAAGGCCACCAAGCACGGAGGGGCAATTAGACACCCGTTTCTATTAAAGACTTCTCCACATTTTTGGGCCATCGAGCACGGACGGGCAAGTGGGCACCCATCAATCATTTCAATGTTTTCCCCACATTTACCGACCATCGCGAAAGGGCAATTAGGCACCTTTACCAAAATACCATTAATACCCCATATTTTTCAGCCTCTGAGCACATAAGGGCAATTGGGCACTTCAACGCATGCGAAGCACTTTGACAACCACACACACATCCTCTTTTTAAATTCCATTATATTTGATCAAGAATTATCTGGATGCAATACGATGTGCGAGTTCTCAAGTGCATACATTTAACCCAAAGCATAGTCTAATTTTACAAGTAATCAATACACAAAATTGGGGAAGTAATCTCCATCATCACAAAGCACAATTCATTCTGCATATTTATTCATGAGGAATATCAAATGACATCTCAACATAAAACATGAATTAGTTCAACCCCCCTTTGATTACAACCCCTTCTAACCCTTTGTACACATTAATATTACTATAAGATGATTTGCCCTTACAACAACTCTATAATTCACATTTCAACCCCAAGTCAAATAATTAGCCCAATTTCATGTTTTTAAAATCAATTGAGCAAAACCTCTCTTTATTGAATAAATTTCAAAACTAGGGTTTCAATAAAAATTGGGGGTTTTCCTCATTTCTTTGTTAAATCCTCAAATCACCCCTCATAATTCATCAATGTACCCAAAACATTGAAAACATTTTAAGGATATGAGTGAAAACCCCCATCTATACCCAAACAATTTAGCATTAAAGATTTCTAACTCAAAATCAACTCAAAACCCCAAAATAAAACAAAATCACATCAAAACATAAATATTTATAGTTAAGAAAACCTCCTACCTCAAGTATAAAAGCCAACAAGGAAGACTCAAACAAGAACTCTAACCAATTCACAATCCAATTGGTAAAGAGAAATATCTTCAATCCTCCTTCACTAATCTTGCATGATCTGAGGTGGATCTTTGGTGTAATGAGATGAAATCAAAGGTTTTGAAGCTAGGGCTTTCAGACAAGAAGAGAGGAGTGAGAGAAAAGAGAGAAAAGTGAGAGAAAATGAGCAAAAAGTGGGTTTTAAACTTGCTGATCCCAAACAGACTGCTCGAGCGCAAGAAGTGTCGCTTGAGCAACCAAAAACAAAAGATATTACCGCTCAAGCGCAGAAATTGACACTCGAGCGAAGAAGACCAACTCCCAGAAGTTTTGCAGAGCTACAGTGAAAATATTTCACCACTCGAGCGGTCCCACCTACAAAACACCCAACTGTTGGGAACCATGATTTTACTCTTGAGCGACAAAGTCTTCGGTCAAGCGGCCCACCAATACAAGCTGTTATAGTAGCACTGTTAACAAATGGGTTAATATTATTTATTTCGGGACATTACAACCCAACCTTCGTCACTACACGCATAGGTGGCACCCATTCATTGCTTTGTCAATTTAGGTACAAACACAATCTATATTGCTCATGTAAAGAGAGAACAAATTCATATAAATTTTATGAATCTAAATAAGTTATTATTAATGAAACTCACGTACATAGCAAAAAAAAAATCACATAAATAAGTGATTACCAATTAATTAAGTTAAGCCTCACATAAACAATTTACAAAAAGAATAAATTCATCTTTGATATCAACATTTTTTTTTTCTTTTCTTTTGATTAAAAATTCAATGAAGCTGTATCTAGGTTTCTGATTCAATTTGTTTTGTTTGAGTTTTCAAAAAATATATATATATCTAAGTTTCTGATTCAATTTGTTTTGTTTGAGTTTTCAAAAAAAAAAAAAAAAAAAAAGAAATCTAAAAAATTTTAGAAATTAGTTTGGTGAAAAAAAAAACAAAAAACTCATTCTTTTTATGTGATTTTCCCTTTTTGGTAAACAAGTTTTTGAAAATGTGTTTTTTAGTATTTATTTTGTCAAACTAATTTCTAATTTTTGAAAAAAAAAAAGAAGAAAAGTTAGAACACAAATTCTAAAAACTTAACCAAACAGAATTTATATATATATATATATATTTGGAGCATGTATTTATTTATTTTATTTATTTATTTATTTATTTATTTTGTGTATCATGGTGCTACAATCCTAAAACATATTCTAAGGAGAAAAAATAAAAAGAAATGCATACCTATTTTCTATACTTGTCTCTACATAGTAATAACAAATCGATAACCTAATTAATTGGAACACTATTTTTTCCTTAAAAGCCTTCACTTTGAGGTGGGTTATCATGTAGGCAGTTGGTAAATTTTCAGGTAAATATGGGAGGGTCACTAGTCTTATTTTTTTTAGTACTCCTTCCGTCCTAAAATATTAGTCCCTTATTGTATTTTTTATTGCCCCAAAACATTAGTCCCTTCTCAAAAATCAAGAACTAAAATAATTTGAATTTCTCATTTCACCCTTCTTTTAAATTCATTAACATTAATATAAAAAAAAAAAGAAGTATAATTATGCTAATTGAATATTCCCCAAAGAATTTATTATTTTAATCTTAAATCAAATGGTAGTTTTAGAAAGTTAATAGTTTTGAACTATAATAATTGTACCATGAAAAAATTAGTTAGATTCCCTAAACTGGACCAATATTTTGGGACAGAGGGATTATAAGTTTTGATTCTAATTCTTAAAAATAGCAAATTATACATTAAACTCCGTTTGATTAGAACCAAAATTTAATTAAAAAAATTAAGAAAATAAAGTGAAAGAACAAAAATAGAAAATAAAATATATTTTCTTGCAAGCATTTGATTTAAATGAAAATTTTGTATGAAAAAATTTAAAAATGTAAAAGTTTAGTTGTAAATGACTCACGCATTCAATTTTTATTGTATTTTCTTGTGTTCTGTGCAAGAAACTAAAAATTAATTACAATGCTAGTATTAGATTGTACAATAAAATTAATTTTCTTCTACTTCACACCACTTTCAAACTAAACAAACTTATAAAACTTCATTTTTTTTTTCTTCTTCCCTCACTTTCTACATACTTCATCCTAAACAAAATGATCCTTATAGTTTCGGTAAGTAATTTTATAGTTATGATTTTAATTTGGATGTCAATCAGACTGTTTAGATATATATATATATATATATAAATTGTTATTTAACATAAGTACTCAAGTATTTTATTAGTACCTGATATATATTCACAAGTTGTTAACTCTTTACTTTAAGTGTACTATTTTATAATTGTAAAACTATTCAAAACAATTATGTAAACAATTCTTATCTGTAAAATGATGGAATATTATTTGATGTTTGAGTATATTTTGATCATATTGTAAATGATGACAAGATTTACAAAAATTGTGATTTTGAACTGAACAGGAATGCATTTTCATGATTCAATTTGGTTTGGTTATAAGATTTTTATGATTCAATTTGGTTATGAATTTATATAATCGTAATAGTGGTTTGTACTTGATTTACTTCAAAATCTAACCAAACCAAAATTTTCACCCCTAGTTGTAATCAATTGTGCACGGTCTTTTTCTTCTAAATTACATTAATCTCCTTTGACATTTGAAAAGTTGTCGACGCCAGAAAAGTTGCCAAAATAAAAAAAGTCATCAGAAAATTGGTCGGAAAAGTTATTGGCGGTGGCGACTGGCGGCCACAAGTAGTGATCGGCGACAATAGGTGGTGGTGGTGAGGTGGAGAAATGTGTGATATGTAACAGATAGGTTGTTGAATGAGTAATATGTGTCACATTTCAACAGATAGTTAGTTTGGTCAATTTTAATAGATAGACAAATAATTGTCCTTTTGGATAAATTGTGTCATTTTGGCCTAAAGATATTAGAGTTTGGTACTAATAGCTCAAAAGATTCCAAAATGGACTTATGACCTAAGTGCCCTAAAAAGAATGACACATTTAAAAAAAGTTGAATAAGATAATAGTACATACATTATAATTGTAACGTCCCAAAGAAATTAACCCAACAAGACTCATATCTTCCATTTTTAAAAATATACGAATATAGAGCCTCATCATTAACATCATCAACCTCTAACATTTATATTCATTAAATTCTAAAGATTACAAAAAAAAATAAAAAATAAAAAAATTTCTCCACATGCGATTATACATTTAACATTCCTAAAATATGAATCTATAGCATGTGACACAATAAGTCAAGTGCCATTCAATGTCCTCAAGGGCTACAAATTTCAATGCTTAAATCCGGTTACACAAAAATAGTTTTTTGAGCCCATACATGTAAAACTCTTGGATTGTCAAAATAATTATAACATAAGAAAAGAGTCTTGTGCTCTCAAAATGCATTCCACGTCTTTAACTTGGTGGGATTACCACATTTTTTCCTGTACAAAATTTCATAGGGTGAGCACAAAGTCCAATAGGAAAATTTTAACAAAGTATATACATTTTATATAGTCTCTTGAGATAAATGCATATGTCATGTCATGCTCAAAACATATATCACTATCTTTTGAAAATCTTGTGCTCAACACAATTTGAAAACACAATAATTTAATAACTTCAATGTAGTTCAAGGGGTAGTAAATATGACTCAAGTAATTTATAGGTTAGTGTCCGCAAGTAGGCATAACAAGCATTACCAATCTCCACTTTACCAGTTGCTAACCGGAAGGCACGTAGTACCTCATCCGCGTGTGTTGTCGGTCTTTCACCATGGATACTCAGGCCAACTTAACCAATACCAACTACACCTCATATCCGGACTTACCAACGTATTTACCTCAAAACAAATCAAAATGATCTTGTTTCACAAAACAATTCCTTTCTCAAAGCAATAACTTTCCAATGCAAGATTCAAAATCAATTGCAACAATGATTAAATGGAATGACAATGCAAGACTTAACAATGTATTAATATAGTTTCATTTTCAATTTCCACCACACAATCTCCTATTGTGATCAACTTCCACATCTGTCATCAATGTAACATCATAATACATTTTCCAAGAGATAATATAACAATATCAATAATACATTTTCCATATATTAATAATCATCATTCTTAAAATTTGGTCTTTCCAAGACAAACAACAATAAGCTATTCCTCAAGCTTCCCAAATCCACAATTCTCATTTTTTTCTCATGAAATTTCATCATTTGATACAATTATAGAAATTTCTTCCATCATTTACTCACATAACAATTTAACAAGCATAAATTTCACAATATTACAACTTTTTCCCAAAATCCCCAAATTCTAGGGTTTCTACATAAACTAGGTTTTTTGCTCCATTTTTGAAAAGATTTTTCTGAAACAACACCTATACCTTAGAACATAGCTCATACTTTCAAAAGATTTGCAAAAAAAAAAAAAAAAAAAAAATAGAGAAAATCAACTTTTAATAACATCTAAGGTTCATCAACCCAAAATCATGATCCAAACATGTATGAAATACTTCAAACAAGCATAGACTTGCAAAAGCATATGTAACTCAAAGATTATCCCTACCTGAAGCTTGGAAGAGGAAGGAGACGAAAACCCTAGAACTCAACAACGATGAAAACTCGATTCAATCGGTCTAAACGTAGCCTTCGTCGCCCTCTTTGATTTGGTGTAAAAAGCTCTCCCAAATTCTTGAAGATTTGAGTTAAATCTTAGTGAAAAGTTAGGATTTGAGTGTCTTTGTAGAGAGAAGGAAGAGAAAAGATAAGTATAGAGAGAGAGAGAGAGAGAGAGAGAGAGAAGTGAAAAAGTGCCCAAAACATGTTTTTGGCATGAATTTTGAGAAAAAGAGCTCGAAATTTGAGACAGATGCGCCAAAATCTACACGAGCGGTTTGAATTTCACACGAACGGAATACCAATCCGTACGAGCAGAATTTGATGCCTCCACGAGCTGATTGCTCTAGAGAAATCCCATAATTTTCACAAAAAATCCGCACGAGTGGAAACCAAATTCGCACGAGCGATTTTGCCCATAAATTTCCCAGCACACCCTGTGTGATTCCGCTCGAGTGGTTGCCCAATCCGCACGAGTGGTTTTGCCCAGAAAACCCAGAATTTGATTTCACATCCCAAAATAAGTTCCGATGCTCAAAACTCAAAATTTTTAACATGAAAAAGTTAAGAGATGTTAAGTAAGAGTAGAAAAAAAATCTCAATGACCCAAAACGATAAACAAAACACCGAAAGTAATGTGCACTATTTTACTACTCAATATCAGTCAAGTCCAAGACCTAAGACATCACAATAATAATGTCACATTGTCACAATTTGAGAATGACATATTTGCGAAAAGTTTAATAAGACGACAATGCACTAATATCCCATTGTCACATTTTAAAAAGAATGATACATTTGATCAAAGTTTAAAAAAATAATAGTGCATACATTAGAATGATGTCTCATTGTCACATTTTAAAAATGACATGTTTAACAAAAATTGAGCCCAACTCAAATCCAACCCATATTTCATAAAAATTCAAAAAGTGCACTTATTTAGTCTTCCCAAACTTGGCCTTAGAGAGGTGATGTGACTTAAATAAGATGATGTGATTTAAATAGGATAGCGACTTTTTGACTTTTTGAATTTTTTTGAGGATGCCAAACTTGGCCTTAATAAAACAATAATGCACACATTAGAATGATATGTCATTAAGAATGACACACATTTGGTAAAAATTTAATAAGACGATAGTGCACAAATAAAGTATATCCACATTTGGAATTTCCAAAAAATATAATAAAATGACCTGACGGTGTACTTTTTCAATTTCAATGGGACTTAATTGTCTACCATAAAATTCATGGAACTTTTGAATATATATATTTTTTTGAGATAGGACTTCTGATAAACTTCTCAAAAAGACAAATATTATTAATTTTTTTTATAGGTACCTGAAACCTCTCTAGCTTTGTACTCCAAATGAGTGTGCCAAATTTTAAAGTGATGATGATCCTCTCCATTTTAAAATTGTAATGAAGAATTTTCATTGTATTATCTAAGGATTTGCAATGATTTTTTTTATAAATATAAAATATTAATAAATTTTTATGATTAATTTACAATTCTTAAATGATATAATGGATATCCTCTATTATAACCATAAAACAGAGAGGATATCAATCCCAAAATTATAGCAAACAATAGATATATCTAAATGTTATATAAATTTATTAAGAAATTATGTAATAATAAAATTTTAGTATTTAAAATGAGATTCAATTATATGGTAGGTATCACATTAATAAGTAATAAATATGTATTAATTTGTATATCAACTCATTGCAACTTATAGAAGATTACCTGTCCCATGTTTATGAGGCACATTGATTATTATCCAATCCAATGAGATGTTAATTTTCTTCATGGAAGTGAAGGTCTAGCATGAAAAGATAAAAGCCAGCTAGGTTGCCAAGAATGACTTGCTTAGAAACCACACAAGCAGTGCTCTCTCTCTCTCTCTCTCTCTCTCTCTCTCTCTCTCTCTCTCTCTCTCTCTCTGTGTATATATATATAGCAGTGCCTTGTACCCAGTCCAATAACTCTAGTCTAGTTATTGGACTGGATGCGTTGTTCGAGTTCATGGAGCCTATTACTAATCCTATTTTGATCTAAGCAATTCATTTTTTAGGTCATTTTATATAGATTATACGCTCAAAGAGGAAGGTCGATTTGATATTGTAGCCATATAATTTTATCACATTTGTCTTTAAAAATGAACGATAGAAATTATTTTGAAAATAGATCGTACATTTTTTCGGAAACAAATGTGATAAAATTATGTATTTATGAATATCGGATCGACTTAATCTTTTGTGTACGCAATCTACATAAAGCGACCTAAAAAATAAACAAATCGAATGACCAAATAGGACCCGTGATGAGTTCCATGAGCCCAAACATCGCCCCAAACATTGCCGTCCAGTTCAATAACTAGATTGAAGATAAGCCATATATATATATTGTAGGAGCTTGAAATAGGTTTGTCCCACATCGGTCTGAGAGACATCTACAACTTACTTTATAAGTTGACCAACTCCTTCTAACTAGCATGAGGCCTTTTCTAAAGAAGAACAAAACCGTGAGGCTCCGGCCAAAGCGAACAATATATCAAGTCTTGTTAATGAAAACCCTTGGATGGATTAGGCAAGCCATCCTTGGCTACCAACAAAGACTTTTTATCCTCATACAAGACCTCTCTTCCTCACCACCACTCTTTGTACTCTTCATTGCACTACACCAATTATCAGTTACAACATCCATATATATAGGCAATAAGTATGAAGAGATTAGATTCCCTTTGCCACTTACATTTATCAACCTTTTCACATTTACAGCATTATTTTAACATTTGTAATTTATCTTTGGTTATTTCTTCCACAGAAGATTTTTTTTAGTTATCATTAAACCCTGTAAGGGAATATATTCATGCATTGAATTGTCTCCATTAGCATATTGATTGATGAACTTGCACTGAATCATTTGCCTGGCTTTTCAAGTAGGAATATGGTCATAGGTAGCTCAATCATTAGGCTGCCCTGCGCATAACTTAAGGTTCCTATTATTATTATTATTATTTTTTCAATTCTTATTATTAAATGCTCTAAGTTTTCTAAGATTCAATAAAGATTTCATTTTAATATTTAGGTTAAGATCTCTAAGAACCTTGGACCGTTACTAAATATGGGTGCTAAGTAGCGATATCTGCCTTGAGAACTTTTGATCCACACGAACCTAACCATTTCCCACCAATAAATATCAAATATAAGTCAAACAAGGACAGTTCTCGCATTGTGATAGTGAAAACTACATCGCTCGGACAAAGATTGTCTACCTAATTTTATTTATGGCTTTTTTATTGACCATGATGCTATTGTGATTTCAAATAGTGGTATGAGACGATGTATTAGTGTTGATCATGACATAATAGTATCAAGAATATCGATCAATACATATAAAAAATTGAATGTCACAATCATGAATTTTTTTATTTATTTTTTTTATCGACAATTTTTTTTAATAAATTATTAACCACAAAAACAATAGTTTTATAGCTTTTTATAGATAACAAATCAACCTTATTAGTTGTGAACTGGTTGATAGTGAATAGACTATGAATTGATACCTGTCGGATACTGAAGAAATTCTTTTATTTTTTATTTTTTTTCAATATTTGAAGTTATATCAGTTAAAATCGACCAAAATTCAAATTTCGGCACAAATGAATTGACCGAATTTTTATATTTAAATACTTTGAGCATTAGAGGATAAGTGATTAAAAAAAACACTTTTTGTAAAAAAATAAAATAAAATAAAATAAATTAGGAAGGTAGTCATTTATTGAACTACTTTCACCATTTTTTAATTTATTCTCAATATGGGATTCTACAAATTTTTATAAAATTTGTTAAAATCTCTTGTGAATCACCATTTATACCAAACTGACAAAATAGAACCCTAACATATGATTTATTTTAGTTCCTCAACTTACAAAATTGAAATGCTAGGTTCAGTAAAGTGCTATATTTGTCCTCAACTTGACTGAACCTAACTGGTTACACCCTTACACAATATTTATTCATTTAGCACCTTACAACAATAAGAGTTTAGTGACTAAACGTTTTTGTTCATAAAAGTAAAAAAATTGTTGCAAAAAAATATTTGAGAATCAATCTCTGTCGTCACAAGGATAATTAAAAAAACAAAATTAGCGACAAAATTTAAAAAATGTCACTAAAAATATAACAATGATTCTTTTGGAAACAAAAATATTTAGTTCCTAAAAAAAAAATTTATTCCAAAATTTTATTTCTAAAATCTAAAGTTTTATAGTGACACGAGCTTTGACATTCTCCATACTATAAGTGGGAGGTTATCACTTCAACATGGGAGAAGAACCAAAGAAAAAGCTTTAGATTTTATGAATGAATTCAAGAATTGGAAGATATGATCTTGAAAACCTCAAAGAGATGGATTGAGTTGAGACACATCTTCCAGTTAACTTTATGAGCTCATTATATTCCAGTGCTACTATCATCCAAAGTTGATGTATGCCCCCCTCGATGACTCTGAGCTTTTTTTTTTGACTTTGTTCTATTTTGACTTCATATATTCAACTCTCTTCTGTGAAAATCTTCTGTGGGAAACTTGTTGCTCTGCAACTTTTCTGCTTATTATTCCAAACTTCTTCAGTTAAAAAGTAACCAAACAAGGCCTTACATTCTGTAGCATCTACTTTTTATCCTCTTGAATGGCAAGTGTACCATGCTTATCAGAAAGGGTATGAGTGCGTGAACAGTGCTTGACCACCTCACCATCCCTCTGATTTCTTTTTTGTTAAGAATGTTTGTTTCAATGTATAAGATTTATCTCAAAAATATTTTAGGTATTTTTCATTATTTGGTTGAATATAAAGCAGGTCAAATGATTTATCAATAAAAATTTCGTAAATCAATTTTTGTGAAGTTCACTCTTAGTGACGATTCATTTTAGCATATTTGACATTTTCAAATAGGTAATCATACTGCAATAATTGTTTGATAGCCTATTGAATTAGAGTTATGCTTCTAGACAATAGAAATTTGTGTTTCATGTGTCAATCAAACGCGGGAAAATATATATATTTTTTTCTTTTTGCAAAATCAGTTTACATGAAGAAAGCAAAATCAGTTTACATGAAGAAAAAAAAATTGTGTACAAAAGTTAGTTTATTAATTAAAAGTAAATCTACAAAGAAGGTCAATTTTTTTTAAAAAAAAATTGATTGGCACACTATTTATTTTCTACTTTTTTCATGGTTTTTTTTAAAGTGAGTAAAGTTTTTTTTTTTTTTTTGGCAAGAAATAAATTTGCTAAATGACTAAATTCTTTTTTAGCAAAATGAACATATTTCGACGTTAAGGTATTTTTTTTAGTCACAATCAAATGAAACATAATGACAAATTCTGCTCTAACTTAAATTAATGTATTTGGTTTAGTGGTTATGTAATATCACCTTGTGATATGAGGTTGTAGACGTCACATGTGATGAATTCCTTCATAATAACAATGTCCATTCTTCAAAATATTACTTATGCACCTCAAATATATTTTAAACATTTCTCAGATAAATACATAATGTATATTACAATATTTTATAATCATTTTGCACTTTTTATAATATAATTATTACATGAATAATATTTTAATGTTTAAGTTATAAATTATATAACCTTTTAATATAATTAATTTTGTGTTACATATTTTTCATTATCTTCTAATAACTTATTCATATATATGATATATGATAAACTTGTAAGAATATAAAATTTTTAATATGTTTCAAGCTTGTTGTGTCTTGAATTTTTTTCAATTAACATATTAACGTATTCGTATCATATCTGTATCATGTCGCGTATTTTTGTCTATGCTACTTACAAAATCACCCTTCTGAAAACCGTTATGCTCTACATTATTAATTAGTGAGCCTACTTTGGGGACAATTTCAGTGATCCAAACTGTTTATTTTGTAGGATTCATTGAATAAAATATTCATATAAAAAATTAAGATAATCAGACATCAATAATTATATGTTTGAATCACTTTTGTTTTTTTAAAAAAATTTGATGACAAATATAATTTAAAAAATAACCATCCATTTTTTGTAGAATAAATTTGATTCAAACATATAGCTACTGATATTCGATCATTTTGATTTTTTTTCATGAATATTCTACTCAATGAATCTTCAAAGTGAACAGTTTTGATTACTAAGGTTGGTACCCAAAATGTACCCACCAAAACTAAACGCTCTCTCAAGTTGAAATGGTCAGCTTGAGAGAAGCCACACTCATTCCTTAGGTTCTTCTATGGAATGACCATTCCCTCATAATGGTAAGTAATGATTCTATTTGAAAAATAATTTCTATTATTTTTTTAGTCAATCAAACATTAGAATGAATATTTTGATAGAATAATCATTTCATATAGTTTTTCTGGTTTAAACCCGACCCATTTGACTTTTGGATTCAACTCTCTTCTCCTTATATAGTTGCTCTTGCCTTGTTTTCCACTATTTCTCCTTGAATTTGGTTATTGGATTGTATAGGTTGCGTTTGGAACAAGCTGGTAGCTTGGTTTTCAAACTTTTGTTGTTCAAAATTTTGCTCTTATGCTTGAGCATCACTTCTTGCGTTCGAGCTGTTTTTGTAAACTCTCAATACTTTTGCAGGTCTGCAAAAGTACTGGGAAGTGTTATTCTACGTTCGAGTGAAACTTCTTGCTTTCAAGCGGTCTTAGCTCAAGCGGCCCTTATTGAGCTCGAACGTTGGTCTTCTATCTGTAAAAGTACTAGGAGTTTATATTTCACGTTCGAGTGTCAACTTTTTACGCTCGAGCGGTCACATCTTTTATGTCTTACGCTTGAGCATCACTTCTTGCGCTCGAGCGAACTGCGTGTACATCAGTTCGTAAAAGTCACTTTTTAAATGACTTTTTCATTTCACTCTCTCTCTCTAAACTTTCCCTGATCCGCTCACTCTCTAAAACTCACATTCTCTCTTCTAAAACACCTAGATCCATTGATTTCTTTACCCTATCCCTTTGAGAAGAAGGTAGAGCTCACTTACAGCTTCATTTTCATCCGAACAAAGTTAGGTTTCGGTGGTATTGAGGTCTCTTCTCTCTCTCTCTCTCTCTCTCTCTCTCTCTCTCTCTCTCTCTCTCCCTATCTCTCTCATCTTATAAGCTTGAGGTAGGGATTCTCCACTCTTGTACAAGTTTTACCTTAGTTATTTGCTATTTCAAAGGATTATAGTGGTTTGTGTTGTTTTGGGAAAACCTAGGGTTTGAAATCAAAATGATAAAGAAGGGTTTTCAAATGGTCTCTTGGAAAAGCTTGTGGGTATGAAATTGGGATTGATATATGTTGAAATGAGGCATTTCCCACATTGAAATTGATTTTCAAAGAAGAAGTGGTTTTTGCCTAAAAATGTGAATGTTTGATATTGTAAAGAGAAAATGAAATTGATATGGAAATTGTGAAATTGAAATGATGATAATGATGAGAGTGGAGTTGGATATGTATTATCACTCCCATTTTGAGATTGTGGGAAAGGGTATCTTTAATGAAATTTATTTATCTGTTTAGAGATATCAGTTTTGGGAAAACGATGGAGAATAGCTATGAGTGATGTAAAAATTGCATGAGAATTAGGTGAACTAAAACTAATTTCTCATCCATGTGTATTGAACATTATTGCTTATTTACTACATTGAAAATGTATATGATATTGAGAAAAATTGGTGAATGTTGAAAAGAGGTATGTATCGCCAAATCAAGTTGGCCTATGTGTTCAAGGTGTAAATATTAAAAAAAAAACCCCATGTACATAGGTGTCGATTCCCGCGGACAAAATATTTGTAAAATAGAAATATTAATGCTTGTATGGGCTACATTTACATGGGTGCCGTTTGACGGTTTCCCGTGGACGAAATATCTGTGAAAGGTTGTACTGGTTTGAGATTTCCCTATGTTTTCTATTGTAAAAGGCATGATTTTGAGAATTGTGATATAAACTTAGCATGGCATGGTTTTTGGAAAGAAATGTGAAATATTTTGGCATGGGCATTGCATATGCATAAAGCCTTATGGCTTTATTAAGATTGATACATTGTGTTGTAGCATTTATATTGGGCTTTGGCTCACCCTATGTGGGAAAAACATTTTCAGGTGCTGATGATATGTCTCCACCAAGGACTTAGGTTGAGAGGACTATGGAGCTGAAGGCTCATTGTTATATTTTTGTAGTTAATTTTATACAAGCCTAGGGCTTTATCTGTATCAATCTTAAGACTCACTTTTGATGTATCCAAGCATTGACTTCGAAAGATATAAGCCTTTAAGGCATATGATTATTTGTTTAGCTTTTATTTCTTTTCACTATCTTGTAACACATGCTATAGATTCAAAATGTATTGTTTATGAATTTATATTGCATGTGTCACCTTTTGTATATCAAACTCTGATTAATGAAAGCTTATCAATTCAATTATTTTGCTATTTATTAGTTGTTATGAGATGGGTATAGTGTAATTATTTCGGCATGTTACAACTTGGTATCAGAGCGTACCGGGTTTGAATACTTTGGGTATGTGTGAAGTGGTTCTTACCATAATGGGTTTATCTCACTTGATAGAGATGTTTGTATGTTTGTAATGCTATGTGATAACATTCTTATGTGATTACATGAGTATGAGATTTAATTCCTAAGATACTGAATGGGTCTATCAGTTTCTAGAAGTCCTATTAGAAGAGCACTTGATCACTGATGTTTCTAATTGGAACTCTGGCAATGCCACGAGACGACCATTATCTAGGAAGGGCATTCGTATGTGTTTCTGTGATTATGTGCTCATATAAAGTGAATTACTGTTGTCCACCGCATTAGGACGCGAGTGAGTTAGCTTTGACACATTTGTAAATGTGCTAATATCTTTTGTTACCTTCATTAGGATGTGGTCGCGGTAGTAGGCATGGTAGGCCTAGATGGTAGGAGGTATCGATACCTGATAATATTCCGACACAAAAATGAGGGAGTTGGTCAGGCCAATGTGGCCGAACCAACAGGTCAGCAGCCTATGGGTGCCTTAGCCCGTGAGATGGCTGGAGCATTGCAGGAATCCATAGACATTCTCAGAGCTGAGAATCAAGTCCAGGTCTATGTTGCTGAGATGGGGCCATTTTTTCTGAAGCGAAAGTTTTTTTGATCGAATTTGGATGAGTTTTGATGATCCTAAGGAGCCACTGAAGGCAGATGAATGGCTAGAGCAGATAGTGAAGACGTTTGAGATGCATGGCATTGAGGACGACGGACTGAGAGTGACCTTGGCATCCTTCTAACTGAAGGGAGATATGGGTTAATGGTGGAAATATATGCGTGGGCTCATTGGAGTGACTTAGGAAGCTTTTGTCAATGCCTTCCAAGACAAGTTCTTACTTTCCATGGTTAGAGAGAAGTTGAGGGAACAGTTCTTATAGCTTAAGTAGCTCAACATGCCTATCGTTGAGTTTGAGGCAGCCTTTACCAACCTCTCTAGGTTTGGACCAGAGTTTGTTACGACAAAGGAGCGCCGTTGTGTGAAGTTCGAGAAAAGGTTAAGGACTGGGCTTCTTTCCAAGGTAACCGGTTCAATGATTAGAGATTACAAGTGACTTGTAGAGTCGGCGGCTCATCTTGAGACCATGATGCAAATGGAGGAGGAGCGGATGAGGGGCTCTAAGAGGAGTCAAGATGTTCAAGGGGACAGTAAGAGGCAGAGGGGTTTTAACCCACAATAGTCCCAAGGAGCTCAGTTGAGGTCCACTTTTCCACTACCAAGTTTGGGTTCTGAGAGAGGTCGTCAGAGAGATTTCACTTACTTTAAATGTGGTCAGTTAGGCCACAAGTCTCCAACTTGCCTGCTGAGGGGATGAGGGTAGCGGTCTACATCATCTTCAACTCATTCTCAGAGCCAAAGTCAAGGGAGAGGGCAGCCGCCTACTTGTTATCAATGTGGGTAGGCAGGGCACTTGAAAAGGTTTTGCCCTTAGTTGGATGGCACACCTAGTGCATCTGGTTCAAAGCAGACACAGAGTCACCAGCCTGCACAGTCAGTATAGGCCTTGAGGACCAATTAGAGAGCCTCTTCGGCTCAGTCAATACACTAGATGTATGCTCCGAGGGGTGAGCAAGTAGAGTAGAGACCTTCAAGGCGTGTGTATGCTATTACTATACCAGACTTAGTGCCAGTACCTTTAGTTGTGAGAGATACTTTCTTATTATGCAATTCTATTGCCAATGTGTTAATTGATACGGGTGCATTCCATTCATTCATCTCGTTTGCATTTGCATTAGCATTGGGGTTAGAGTTGGCTCGATTAGAATCTCCACTCAGTGTAGAGTCACCTATTGGTGGTGAGATTGTTTTGGAACAGGGGTGTCGGGGTTATGAGATAGAGATTGCCGATCGCTGACTTCCTTTTGCTTTTGTAGTGATTGACATGTCGAGTTTTGATGCTATTTTGGATATGGACTGGTTGTCATCGTATTGGGTTGTCATAGATTGTTACCGTCAGAGGGCTACTGTATGTATCTTGAGCGGTGACTATGTTTATTTCATGGGGGATAAAGTCCATAGAGCTCTATCACCAGTGTATGATTTGTGGTCAGAATGAGCTTAGTTGTCTTCTTACGACCTTCTTAGATAGTGAGTGTGACGAAAACCAGGTTGATTTGCCGAGGGTAGTTTGTGAATACCTGGACTTTTTTCTTGATGATCTCACTAGTCTACCACCTCACTGTCAGATTGACTTCTCAATAGATTTAGAGCCTGGCATGACACCGATCTCCATGGCATCGTATAGATTTGCACTCGCTGAGTTGAGTGAGTTGAAGATTCAACTCTAGGAATTGTTAGACAAGAGTTTCATTCGCTCTAGTACGTCGCTTTGGGGAGCATCAGCTCTCTTTGCTAAAAAAAAGGATGGTGCCTTACGACTTTGTACTGATTACCGAAAATTGAATTGGGTAACTGTTATGATCGAGTCCCCAATGCCTCATATAGATGATTTGTTTGATCCGTTAAAGGGGTCTTGTTGTTTCTCTAAAATAGACCTGAGATCGGGTTATCACCAGTTGAGGGTAATAGAGGAAGATATTTAGAAAATGACATTCCATACGCGGTATGAGCATTATGAGTTTCTAGTGATGCCTTTTGGGCTAACCAATGCACCCGCCATATTTATGGATTTGATGAATTGGATCTTTTGCGAGTTCCTAGACCATTTTGTAGTGGTCTTTGTTGATGATATTCTGATTTACTCACCCTCCGAGGAGAAACATGAGGAACACTTACATGTTGTGCTTGAGTTCTTAGGGCCCATAAACTATATGCTAAGTTTGGAAAATATGAATTCTGGTTGAGTGAAGTAAGGTTCTTAGGCCACGTGGTATCCGAGGAAGGAGTGACTCTAGATTTATCCAAGATAGAAGTTGTACAAGATTGGGAACAACCTAAGAATGCCTTTGAGATCTGTTGTTTACATAGAAAGACTTGAATCTGAAGTAAATGAGGTGGATGGAGTTTATAGAAGATTATGACTTTGAGTTACATTATCATCTAGAGAAGGCCAATGTTGTGGCTGATGTCTTGAAAAGGAAATCCATTGGTAGTGTAGCAAGTATTGCCATTCGGGAATGGAAGATGTTGGGTGCTATTGGTGAGTTTGACCTATATCTTGGTGAGTCCGTTGAGTCTGCAGCCTTGTTTTCGGTAGTTGCACAACCTATCCTTGTGAGCCAAGTTATAGAAGCACAGAGGGGTGACCTTGAGGTAGAATCCCTCAAGGAGAAGATCTCTAGTGGAAATGTAGAGAAGGGCTTGAACGTGTATTCTGACTCAAGTGTTAGATACCTTGACCATTTTTTAGTACTGGAGTCTTGTTGAGAGGAAGTACTCCAAGAGTTTCACCATTCACACCTTACGGTGCATCCGGGAGGCACAAAGATATATCATGATCTTAGTCGTCAGTTTTGGTGGAAGGGGATGAAAAAGGATGTAGCCGTGTTTGTGTCGAAGTGTACTACTTGTCAACCAGTGAAGGCTGAACACCAGAGACCAACAAGTTTGTTACAACCTTTGCCTATAGCCGAGTGGAAGTGGGAGCATGTCACGATGAATTTTGTGGTGGGTCTTCCAAGGACTCAACGGGGTAATGACGCCATTTGGGTGGTAGTTGACCGATTGACCAAGTAAATGCACTTTGTACCTATGCGCACAAATGACTTGATAGATTTTTTAGCCGACCTTTACATTAGGGACATTGTTCGACTTCATGGGTTCCTTGTGACTATCGTTTCGGATAGAGATCTACGTTTTATGGCTCGGTTGTAGCAGAGCCTACAGAATGCCTTGGGCACTAGATTGACTTTTAGTACGGCCTATTATCCTTGGACAGACGGGCAGTCTGAGCGCACTATTCAAATCCTTGAGAATATGTTTCGGGGTTTGTAACACGCCTGCGGGGGAACTCACTACAGTTCAGGACTCGATTTGTGTCACGGTTCTTAATCTTGAACCAAAGAGTCCAAATCCGGCAAATCGTTTTTGAAAACAGATTTTTTGAAAGAAGTGCCAAACATGGACTGCTTTGCCAGATACAGAGTCGCCACCTAAATATTTTATTTTTGGAAAATTTAGGAAACCCTGACTCGTTTTCCTAAGGCCACGTGTCCGTTATCACCAAAGTTGCCTCGGCTCGGGAACTTGGATACGATTGGGGAAGGTCACTTCGTGAGCACCCCCGTTCGCCCGATCAAAGATCAGCCTCTACTAACCATGATATCTATTTTTGAAAACATTGTGTGTTCTTATCCCGGTTATTAGCCTAGTTTACTATGTGATGCGCGCATAATACAAGTATAGACTGAGTCGTCTGAATTGGAACAAAACACTTCATGTTTGTTTGTGAAAACGGTTTGCTACTCGCAAGTAGGCTTAAAATGCCGATTTTGCCACCCTCGGGTGGGTTTAGAAAACATGATTTTGCCACTGTCTAGTGGGCTTAAAACAAACATTTGATGAATTGTTCCAATCCAAATAACCCAACCTTCACCCACAGGCATTCAAGGCAGTTATATCACATAAGCAGTTAGCCTCATGGCAAGCATGCTATTCATGGCAGTCACTCACACGCATGCAAGGATGCTAAAGCATAAAACTCACCGAGTACTCCAAGCCAAAACAAAAGCTCATTAGAAATCCATGCATGATCCTAGATACACAGAATTGCCTAACGCAACACAAGCAAAGATGCAAACTATAGCAGGCTCGGCTATTCTAAACATGACATATGGAATGCTCTGACTAACATGTATTCAACTTGGAATTGAAATACAAATGCAGTTAGTATGATGCGGCCGAGCAGTGCATGCAAGGCAGATGATGAATGAATGCGCACATGCTATCATCTTTGTATGCTAATTGAAACATGCCCTAATCTAACCATCATAAGCAGGTAAATAAAAGGGAAGAAAGACGTGGGATTGGAAGACATACATCACACTCACGCACACTTATTACAATTATGCCCTCGCGCAGAGGGTCCGAATAAATATACAGTCCCGAATAAAAGAATAGTACAGTCCAAATAATACAGTCCAAATATGTACAAATTCCTAATTAATTTACAAATTAACTAAGAAAATAATAAACTGGCATGCAAGCCAGGGATTACCTTGATTCTGATGAATGATGTATGTTTAGGTTGCCTTGCGCGGAAATCCACTGGGATGCCCCAATTAGTCTCTGTTTTGCAATTGTTCTTGGAAAGCGCGCCAAGCCTCGGAAGACTGCTGATTCTTGATTTGCTGCAACAGAGAGCAGGAAAGGGACATGGCAATGTATTTTCACAAATGTATGCATGCCTCGATCCTCGTGCCACCAATCACGTATCTCGATGCATGATGGCCGAGGAGTCGAATTGCACAACTCGATATGGAATGAATGCACATGAAAACTTAACAAAACCTAACTCCATCATGGGTAATCCGGAGTGTCGGTGACTGGGGAATTGAGACACGTTCCGTCACTCGGAGTACGAAACGTGCCTCGTTTCCCGTGCTTGGGCTAACTCCTATCCCAAGCACAATGCAATATGTATGACATGCATGAATGCAAACTAAGATACAACCTAACATGCACAATGTTATGAAATGGCATACACGATGCACGAGATAACATGGCATACACAATGCACTAATATACAACTTAGCATACACAATGCTATGAAATGGAATGGCATACACAATGCATAATGGACTTACACCAACATGAGTGGACCTCAGCCGCACTCACATAAGAGGCCATAAGATGGAAATGAGACACTCGAAATGCGTGCACCTGTGCACGCAAACCGAGGACCGAACCTAAGGCACGAATGCCACTCTAACATGACATGGCAAAGAATGGATTATGGCATACTAACATGCAATTTTCAGAGGCAAAATGAGATGCAAAACAGCCCCGAAGCATGGCGAAACAACACCCGAGGCATGGAATCAATCTCGAAACATGAAATTTGGCTCAAGGAATGACCTATAGCTATGCAATGCATGCATTATTTGAACATGAGACCTAAAGACAGAGGCAAGGAAGCCCCAAAACAAGCATGTTTCCAGTTCTAATTAAGGCCAAAAAGTGAGCACAAATAGGCCTAAGATAGCATGCAAAATTGGCGAAAAAGAGAGAGGTAATGAAACAAGTGGCAGATGCTGACTTCAAACACAAGATGGACCTTCAAAAATGTTGAAGAGGGGCCCAAAATATGGCATTTTAAAGTTTACGATCAGAGCCAAACCAGTGTACAAGCATGCTCAAAATACGATGCAAAATAAGGCCAAAAAGAGGCTAAAACACAAAGTATACCATGGGTGCCTCAAAAATCCAAATACCCTTAATGAGACATGAATAGGGGATCAAAATAAGGCCATTTTCAGTTCGGACCAAAGTCCAAAAACAGAAGCACAATAGGCTAATGAATCATGCAAAAATGGAGCCCAATGATGGATACAATGGAAAGTGATATATGGAGGCCCCAAACAGTGATGATCCCTTCAACAATGTTGAATAAGAGCTCAAAATAAGCTACATTATAGTTTACAACGTGCTCCAAAACCGATTACACATAGGCCAAAAATACTATGCAAAATTAGGGCCTAAGAAGGGACAAAGAAGGAAGTAGTAGTAGGAAGTCCCAAACAAGTAAAAACCTATAATCAAACAGAAAAATGAGCTCAAAAAAATGACATTTTCAGTTGGGGTCGGAGCCCAAAACAGCAAGAAAAAATAGCTAAGAAATGACACAAAATAAGCTCAAAAAAGGGGGGAATGGTACTCACCCCTGAAGACCAAACTTTAGCAAACTTTTGGCTTGAGAAATGGTTCCTCCAAAGCTCTGAGAAGGCCTTCCAAGCTGCTGGAATGGAGGTGGTGGTGTGGTTCTAGGTGGTGGTGTGAAAAAGGGGTTGGACTTGGAGAGGTTTGGAGTGAGGGAAAGAGAGGGATGTAATATAGGAGCTCAAGGGAGATTTTTCTCACCCAAAAACCAGAGCTGGAGTCTCTGTTATATAGGCAAACGAGGGGGAGAAAGAGGGGGAAAAATGGAGGGGGGGAAAAACATTCAAGTTTCCCCCCAAAAATTTGGCCCCCCGGATACAAAATCTGGGGGGGGGGGGGAAAGTGTATAATTGTAATGTACTCACCCTGAGGAGCAAGGCCGGCCAAGTTTTGAAGCTGCAGGTGGCCGGCCGGCCCCCCCCCCCAAAATGGCCGGCCGGCCAGGGGTCAAAAAGGCCAATTGGAATTAGTGGCCGGCCATTACAGATTGGTGGCCTCCCATGCATGCTCAACACAGTCATGTAGTCAAAAATTGGCAACAGTGGACCAGGAGAGAGAATAGGCCACTTTTAGGAGGGGTTCAAAAGGTTCAAATGGAATTACTGGCCGGCCACCAAATATTGGTGGCCTCCCAGATGTGTACATCACAAATATGGGGGTTAGGGTTGAAGAAAATGGTCCAAGGGTGGTCAACATTGGCTTTGAAGTGAGAAAAACGGGCGTCGGGGGAGCGATGATGGAATATAACTGGTTGTTGGAACAATTACTGGCCTCCCACCCTTCTATGACCTTCCTGGTGATGAAACAGAGGTCCCTGCAAAAAATGAACACAAACCGATGCAAAATGAAGGTTCGGGGGCCGAAACGCGCAGTCCGAGGCCCCGAAAACTGACTGTTAGGCACCGGGAGTGGTGTTTGACCACGAAGTTGGTCTCTCGGACCTCAGTGTCCCTCAAAAGGGAGTAAATAAGATGCATGCCAAAAACCGGAGCAAACAGAGGCGGTTAAGCGGTCCCGAACCGAGGCACACGGCCTGACGGCTCCGAAAACCGGGAACCGGGCTCCGAAATGGGAAGAATGGCCTACGACCACGAAATGTAGCCCACGGCCACTGAGAGATGGTCTACAAGACCTCTCCCTCCCTTTGGGAAGAGAAACAGAGAAAACCGAGCTTGGTTCGCAAACCGAGGCAAGGCACATAAAAGCTCGGAAGTCTGGAGGCAGGGCTCACGGCCGAGACTCTAAAACCTCTGGACGAGCACGATATACAACATCACCAAGCGCTCAATCGGTGACGTCTGAGTCTGAAGGTCGGTCAAAAATGGAGTGTCTACAGTTGCTCCTCTTTGACAGAACTCAGAAGTCAAGAAATGACGGGAGTGAATGTCAAAGCCCAGAGACGACTCATTTTTGACAAGGCTGAAGACTTAGACAATCATACAAGATAAACAAAGATATGCCCGCAGGTGCGCCCGCAGGCAAGTGGCAAAATGCAAAGCGATAAGCACAGGGCCAGATGTAACTTAAAAGATCATGCAAATGCAGCAAGCTGTAATGAAGCAAGTATTTGCAAATATATGCAATAGTTTTAAGCAAGAATGCAAAGCAACAACTACATTTCATGCAGTTAAGAATGCAGAGAATTATTCAACTCTCGTCACGTCTCACACGGAGAAGATACGATACCTGCGTGATTTGTCTGGTCGCACCAACTTCAAATGAACCGTACATACAATATCGTGCCTGTGAAAGAGGGGAACTCAACAAGCACAACATAGTTAGCAACATATATTCAATGTGATATCGAAAGCTCGATAAACGTGGTGTCGGTAGGTGTGTGCATCGCAATGCGAGAAAGGAACGTGCGTGACAGCACAAGCTTAAGCACAGAGGCATGGTAATATCAAGAAAACATGCATGACAATGAAAGTATGTTCATGAGAATGCAAGTTATGTGCATGATAATGCAAAACGAGCCTAAATTAGGGTGCATGTTTGTTACGAAACAACGAGCAAGGAAACGCGCGTTTCGGTGAAGGCGACTCGATCGTGGCCTCTGGTTCACCCCCGGAGGGGTTACAACATGTTTTGAAAAGGATACACTTTGATTTTGATGAATAATGATGAGACACATGTCAGAAATTGAAGCTGAAGTTCCGGCGGAGCGATTTCGTGACAGAAAGTGCACTTTTCTTGAACTTTTTCAGGTCCCGGGAACTCCAATCTTCCTCAAAATTTGCAGAGACCTTGGGGGGCATGTGAGGAACACCACCAGCCAGTTTCCTTCCCCTGGGGAGGCCACCGGCCAGGTTTCAAAAGAGGATGGCTGGCCAGCCAGAAAAGGTGGCCGGCCGGCCACTTGTCCAAATCCGTGGGTAATTTTGTCTTTTCACCCTCTTTTCTTTAAATACACTCACCCAAACACTTTGAGCTCATAACATCAGTTCCGAAATCTTCTCCTCTACCTTCCCAAACCATTTTCTCCCTTAGATCTGTGCTCTATACGCGTTTTCCAATACACGTTGTTTTCGCGAAAACATTCAGTTTTAAGCACTTTGAACCGATTAAATTTTGATTTCGGGGGTTCTTTTCTCATTTTCGCCACTTGAGGTAAGTTTGTCTCAACATTTGGAAGATTTTCTCGGAAGTTGACTTTTGTTGACTTTTTCATTTCTCGGGAGTTGACTTTTGTTGACTTTTTCCAATTTTTGCTCATTTTTGCTCCTTTTGCAGATTTTCTGAAATGGCCAGTCATTTTCCTCACGGTGGAGGTCCTCCGAGTGCTGGGGATGATCCTGACATTATGGCCCTGCCTCCGGGGGTTCGACCTTTCATTCCCGAAAGGTACGCCCCTCCGGCACACGTTCTTCCACGAGTTGTTTTCCATCACTTCACAGACTTTAATGAGCGAGCGTCCGGGGATTTGCTTCTGCGGGAGCCAGAGTATCACCTTTCATATGAGGCACGAGAGGTATTTACTTCGTTTTTACCTTTTCTGCAACATATTCTGTATTTTCATGCATTCTATGCCTTTGCCATGTTTGTCTGCTCATTTTGAGTCCACAGCTTACTTAGAATGTTATCCTTTTTGCATTTTGAACACACAGTTCGATCACTTGAATTTCTGAACACTCGGCCCATAATTTGATTGTGGACGCACGGCACACACTGGTAGAGAATTGAACATCCGGCCCAATACTTGAATTCTAAAATGAACACACAGCCCATACCTTGATGTCGGACACACAACTCGTTGTTGAGGTGAACTCACGGCACACACTGATTGAGATTTGAACACGCAGCCCAAACACTTGAGATGAACACACAGCCTACACTTTTGAGATGAACACACAGCCCATACGTTGATGTCGAACACACATCTCGTTGTTGAGGTGAACACACGGCACACACTGATTGAGATTTGAACACGCAGCCCAAACGTTTGAGATGAACACATAACCCATACCTTGATGTCAAACATACAGCTCATTGTTGAGGTGAACACACGGCACACACTGATTGAGATTTGAACACGCAGCCCAAACGTTTGAGATGAACACACAGCCCATACCTTGATGTCGAACACACAGCTCATTGTTGAGGTGAACACACGGCACACACTGATTGAGATTTGAACACACAGCCCAAACTGATTTTCTGAACACACAGTTCGAATTGAAGGTGAACACGCAGCACACACTGATTGAGATTTGAACACGCAGCCCAAACATTTGAGATGAACACACAGCCCATACCTTGATGTCGAACACACAGCTCGTTGTTGAGGTGAACACATGGCACACACTGATTGAGATTTGAACACGCAGCCCAAACTGATTTTCTGAACACACAGTCCGAATTGAAGGTGAACACGCAGCACACACTGATTGAAAGTTGAACACGCAGCCCAAACTGATTTCCTGAACACACAGTCCACTGACTTTACTTCGCACGCAGCTTTCTCATATTATTTGCTTGCAGCTCATTCATTTTATTTGCACATGGCTCATTCATTTTTTGCTGAAACATGTATTCATTCTGAATGCAGGCTGGTTCTCGCACTGTTGCGGGGATACGGCTCCACCGTAGCTAGAGATTGGTACGCCGGGCTCCCAGAGGCTGTCCGGGATTTAGTTGACTTGGCAGGGTTCGGGCCCTTCTGTACTGGGCTATCCCGTTGTCCTGCCAGGAGGACGCTGATGGCAGCTTTGGTGGAGAGATGGTGGGACACTACCAACTCTTTTCATTTTTCCACCACGGGGGACTTGACTATGACCCCGCTTGACTTAGCTGTGCTGACTGGCCTGGACGTGGGAGGTTGGCCGATTCCTTATGACGAGGATATGGGCGAGTGGGAGGTTGCTTGGGTGTATTTATTGGGGGCTCGCCCTCCTGTTGATAGGTCTTCAGGGAGAGTCCAATATACCTGGTTCTCTTCCCATTTTCGGAGGGTGGAGATGGAGCCCGGGACTCCTGAGGAGGTAGAGCAGTATGCCCGTGGTTTTCTGATGTTCCTTTTCGGGACTACTTTGTTCGCCGATAGAGGGAACATGGTTGGATCAGACTGTTGAGCGCCTGTGGACCTATCACAGTCCGACGCAGATGATCAAGGGCGGGCTTGGCCACACCCTTCTCGCTATATGAGCGTGACCTCCCGCGGTCGGGGAGACTTACTTGGTGGCTACTGGAGAGCTTGGGAGGTACTTTCTGCCCTTTTGATTTGCCTTTCTGCTCCTCATTACTTGTTCATTGCACACACAGCGCACTTTACACTCTGTATTTTGCCCTCAGCATTTTGTATTTACATTCTGCACTATCTTCCACAGTTATGGGTCTACACGTATTTCCCGACATTAGCCCCAGAGTTGGTGGTGGCGGGGCCACTCGTGACCCCATATTCACTGGTATTCGAGGGTCAGCATCGGTCCAGACCTCGAGAGTCTCTCCTTTATCTACGGCAGTATTTTGACACTGTGCGGCCGACGGAGGTATTTCAGAACTCTCAGTCCTTTCTGTTTTCATCTTTGATCTGTCTTGTATATTTCTGATTTCTGATTGGTTTATGCATTGGTTATTTGCAGATTACCTGGCAGCCCTGGGCGCCCTTAGGTGATGGTCTCCGATTTCAGTTTGCCGGAGGGTCGGGTTCCTCCCAGTACAGGATCCTATTCGAGGGACCAGTTGGTAGAGCATGGTTTCTGGGGGAACGCTTCTTGCGTCAGGTATGGGGCTATACTTCTCAGGACCCTCCTTCAGCACCCCCAGCCAGTATGCGGATTGCTGATAGGCTCTCTGCCCGGGATGTTACTGGTGCTATGCTGGGCACTGATGCTTTGCTACATCTTGAGGAGGGGGACTATGCCACCTATCGTCATGTATATCTGATGCCTCCTTTGACGGGAGTGCGTACTCCGTCACTGAGGCCTGCTGGTGTGCCATCTTCGAGTCAGGCTCGTGCTACAGATATCCCTTCCTCCAGCAGGGCTGGTACGTCTAGAGGTGGGGGTGGGTCGGTTCCCCCGATCCCCCCGACTCTTCATCATCCTGGGTGGCCAGACATGCTGACTGAGTTGATGGGGTGGCGATTCGGGACTCCCTACCTGGTTCTGTTAGAGCTTCCCCTTCCTGACCATAGATATGTCAGAGATCCTGATTCACCACTGGTATGCTTTACAGCTTTGATTTATCAGTCAGATACTTGGACATTCATTCCTTTACTGATAGTTTTGCATTTGTATCTGCAGCCTCCTGTGGAGTACGTGGATGAGATGCTTGGTGTGATGGCCGCATTTGAGGGCATGATCCTGCGGAGAGAGGCACAGCTGGCCATTATGGGCGTCCAGGTACTGTTCGGCTTTTTTTGCATTTACCATATTTCCGATGACATGCTGATCTTGAACATTCTACTGCATTGATAGGCTACTTGTGTAGAGCACACCTGACACACACCCCACTTACATACTGCATTTTACATGTACCCTCCTCATGTAGCTTTCTTGTATCTGCATCGGATATACATATTTAAGCTGATGTATTCAAATTGAACTCTTCGTTTTTTCAGATGCCTCCTGTATATGCTCCGCCGCAAGCCGGGCCACCCGGGCCTTCTCAGAGAGGTGGATCATCTGGACCTTTTCGGGGCGCTAGGCCATCCAGGCCTTTTCGAGGAGACCGAGGAGGGGGGTCGTCTCATAGACGCAGGGCACACATCATAGAGGAGGAGCCCAGTGAGGATGAGGAAGAGGAGGTTGCAGATCGCGAGTCGGAGACATCTGCTGAGGAGGGGGACTCTGGTCTTGGTTCCGGGAGTGGAGGCGAGGCTGAGGGGGATCCCGAGGGTGATAGCTCCGACTCGGATGGTGATGGTGGTGCAGGGGCTGCTTCACAGAAGAGGATGAGGAGGGCCTCATATTCTTTCTCTTGAGAGCATTGATGCTTACTGTTTCCTGCTTTATTTTTCTTTTTACTAGTAGTTTGTAGCACATTGCACTTTATCAGGTAGCTTTATTTTTGTAAAACTTGTGCCCTTGTTTGCATGGTAGAATGAAGGAAACATGATGGAATGAAACAGCTTTTTGAAAAAGGTGTTGTATTTTATGTTTTCAGCATCATATCGCATCATTTTGCACCATGAATGAGATTGAATGGAAATGTGCACTGTGTATTTACCGAGTCAGGTAATGAACCGACGCAACAAACTTAAACAACTTGACTCACTAAGAAATGACAGAATCTTAGCAAGTTTACAACTCGA
This sequence comes from Camellia lanceoleosa, assembly GCA_025200525.1. Classification (NCBI taxonomy): domain Eukaryota; kingdom Viridiplantae; phylum Streptophyta; class Magnoliopsida; order Ericales; family Theaceae; genus Camellia; species Camellia lanceoleosa. Next base: position 82,870,183 of record CM045772.1, on the reverse strand, counting down.
AAAGCAAAATACGAAAATGTTGACAACTTAATAAACAAGACTTCAACAAAATTTGCTTAAACAAAGAGCAACAACTCAAAACAAAACCGAATACGACAGCTCGACAAACAACTCGATAAGTAAAACGACAACTCGATAAGCAAATCAACAACTCGATAAATGAAACAAAACAATGCGTACTTCGAACAATCTGGGCGACGGAACGCATCCGAAACAGAGGGAAATGGAGGCCTTCGGCACACCCGGTGCTTGGAAATACCCGGAACTTTCCTTCAGAGGGCAAAACAGGACCAAAGGCACACATTGGAGCATGGCCGGCCACTTTTTGGAGCCGGCCGGCCAGTTTTTTGTATCTGAGGGGGAAAAGGTGGCCGGCCTGCTAGAAAAGGTGGCCGGCCGGCCACTTTGCTTAGCAGCCACCAAATTTTTGACACGTGTCCCTGAATAGTGTCTCATTCTCTTTAAAAGCCTCAAACCCGTGGCTGATTCATTTCATCTTAGTTTTTTTTCCAAAATGGAGGCCTTTCTCGTCGAAAATCTCACACTTTGGATGGCCTCTTTAGACGGCTCGGAAAAGTTGAATTTCCGGGGTTTCGGCTTGAATGCATTATTCACGTTGAGCCGCACTCCGCTGTACTTTCCCTTCCTCCATGCTGCGGCGAGGTTTTGGAACCCAGTGATGCATGTTTTCAGCTTCGGCGGGCAAGAGGTATGTCCAACTTTCGAAGATTTTCAGGTTTTGATGGAATCTGAACGCTGTGAAGAAATTCTGCCTCAATTTCGCTTTGGCCACGCCCAAGCTTTAGGGGAAATGTGTGGGCTCACCATGCATGATGCTCGGTCTCTGATCTGCAACGGGGAACTGGACGTTCTCGGCTTGATCCATCGCTTTTCTGATGCTGGCGACCGCGGCAACCATTATTGGCAAGGCTTTCGGCAACACGCCCTTTGCTTGTGTATGCTATCCCACTTTCTGCTCACTTCAGGATTTGGTGGATCTAGCATCCGTCTGGTTGAAGTTGCTCACGGCTTGAGAGAAGGAAAGAGTTGTATCGCTATGACACTGGCCGAGACGCTGATGGGTTTGGATGCTTTCTATCACCGGGACACGACCAGATTTACAGGGAGTCCACTACTACTACAGGTAATGTTTTCCACCCAATCTCGCATATATATTGCTCACATCACTCGGCCCTCGGGCTCGGTTTTTCTCACAAAACCCTTTTCTTGCTTTTTTTTTTCTCATCGTACGCCTCTCTATTCTTTATTCTCTCATTCTTCATCCCTCCCCAGGTATGGTTGATGGATAAATTGTGGGTTATGGACTCTTGCCCAGCCTATTCAGCTGGCGGCTACTTCTTTCACCAACGCTTAGTTGATGCCCTTGATGAAAGGTGGTGGTTCGACTGGATGTGCAATTTGTCCTCAGATCGCATTGCTTGGCGTTGTCCTTGGCTCAATCTCCCGACGATGAGCTATAGCATGTCCCGACTGGTCAGGATCCAGTTGATTGGTCTGACCCACTGCGTGTTTTATTTCCCGTTCCGGTTCCAGTGCCAATTTGGTCATAACCAGATTTGCCCACCAGAGGGGATAGAGTACCCGGCTGCATTCCCAGTCCGAGGTGCTCAGCTTGCCCGTTATGCCACGGCGTGGAGGACTCGAGAGCTCCTGGCCCCTACTTCCACTTTCAGTTGTGCTTTGTCTGACGAGTGCTGGGACTGGCTCAATGAGGAGGCACATATTGGGCCCAGCTTCGCATCAACAGCTTCTACTAGCTCGGAGAGGGCACGCAGGGACACCTGACTTATCCGTGCCCCGGATTTATTGCTTTATTAGTACTTTCAAGTTTTCATTATGAGTGTAATAAAAAGCAACTTCAATTGTATGCAAGAGCAGGAGAACTCTGTTTTGAAATCAATGAAATTGAAGGTTGTGGTACCGAGAATTTTTCGCTTTGGTCCAAAAATGGTCTTAGTTGTAAAAAGATTAATTTGAACAAAGTCAACTTTTATTAAAAATTTTCAAAACTATTTTCGATATGGATCAGAACTGGACATGCCTGAGATCTGTCACTGGGATGCACAACCCCGGATCCTAGCAACTGGAAAGTTGCCCCTAGTCTGAATGGTACGGCAGCACTGTATGGCAGTGAAAAGTTGCCCCTAGTCTGAATAGCACTGTACCGGAGATCACGATAAATGCTGATGGTCAAGGATGACTGAGATAATCAAAATGGACAAAGTTGATTGGGGAAAATGTTTATGGCTGAACTTCAAGATGAAGCTGCCTACGTATCCCAAAGATGGGAATCAAGCCTTACGTAGTTCAGGCTTAGGTTCGCTCGGGTATTTTCACTCTCCTTTTGCGCTCTAACTTTTGCCAAGGCCGCCCTTTGCGGGTTTTCAACCTTGCGAGCTCAGTTTTTATATTTTCAAATTTTTTGTGCTCTGAGTTTTGCCTAGGTCGCCCTTTCGGGTTTTCGGCCTAGCGAGCCTCTCAAGGGTAGTATTTCTTCAACTTGTCCAAATTGATCGACTGTGAAAAATCTAAGCCATCCAGATCCATCAGAACCACAGCTCTACCTAACCAGATAGACTTGATGATGTAGGGACCAGTCCAATTAGGTCTGAACTTGCCCCTAGGGTCATGGATGGGAGCTCGGTTGTCCTTGAGTACCAAATCTCCTTCCTTTAAATTCCTGGACTTAAACTTCTTGTTAAAAGCCCGGGCAATTCTGCGTTGATAGCCTTGAATATGGTACAGCACTTTCAGTCTTCTTTCATCGAAAAACATGAGTTCCTCGAATCTGCTCTGTTGCCAATCTGCCTCGGCTATTTGACACTCGGCCAATACTCGCAATGACGGAACCTCAATCTCAATGGGTAGAACAGCCTCCATCCCATAAACCAATGAATACGGAGTCGCCCCGGTAGAAGTTCTAATTGAAGTCCGGTAGCCCCACAGAGCAAACGGCAGCTTATCTGGCCAGTCCCGGTAGGTTTCCACCATCTTCTGCAATATGTGTTTGATATTCTTGTTGGCAGCCTCAACCGCTCCATTAGTCTGCGGCCGGTAGGTAGATGACTTATGAAAAGCCACGTTGTATTTTTCCAACAAGTCTATCACTTCCTTCTTGAAGTGGAAACCGTTATCTGAAATTATCTCATTTGGGACCTCGTAGCGACAGATGATGTTGTTTCTGATAAACTTTGCAACGTGCGAAGCCTTCAACACCGCGTAAGATTGGGCCTCAACCCACTTTGTAAAATAATCTATCGCAACCAGGATGAACTCATGCCCATTCGACCCCTTTGGCGTAACAGCCCCGATCACATCAATTCCCCAGACTGAGAATGGCCATGGTGAGGTCATATTGTACAGCTTTGTCGGCGGGATGTTCATGCGATTTGCATGGATCTGACATTTGTGGCATCGCCGAACGAAACCGATACAATCCTCCTCCATGGTGGACCAGTAGTACCCCTGTCTGAGGATCTTTCGTGCCAGCATTACCCCATTCTTATGTGCTCCACACTCTCCTCCATGGATGGCTTCCATTAGGCGCTTCGACTCTTCGGTATCAACACACAGCTTATGCATTCCCAGATGACCTCTTCTATACAGCTTACCCCCACAGATGACGAACTGAACGGCCAATCTTCTTATTGCCCTTTTGTCCTTGGCATTTGCCCCCGGCAGATATGTTTCCTTCTCTAAGAAATTCCAAATGTCATGATACCAGGGGTTTTCATCCTGAACCTCATCTATAGCAGCAATCGACTCATAGGCTGGTGCAAACTTCTGGTCAATGATGACTGGACGCATCCGGACTCCACACGGGATGTCTATCATGGAAGATAGAGTTGCTAAAGAATCTGCGAACCTGTTGTTCTCTCTTAGTAGATGAGTAAAACTTAGCTTCTCGAACCGAGGAATTAGCAAATCCAAGGTTTGGTGATACATCATCATCTTTTCCTCTTTTACTTTCCAGTCTCCTTTTGCTTGAGACACAACAAGGTTCGAGTCCCCGATGACGTCCAATCATCTTGCCCCTAGTTCTAGGGCTGCTTCTAGGCCAGCAATGCATGCCTCATATTCTGCTTCATTGTTCGAGACTTTGAATCGGAGTTTGAAGGCTAGGGGGATACGGGAATTGTCGGGTGCTATCAGCAGCACTCCTATCCCATACCCGTACTGATTTGATGCTCCGTCAAAGTACATCGTCCAAGCTTCATCGTCGATATGCAAAATGGCCTCATCTGGGAATAAGTATTCAACTGCTTCACCCCCTTCCACCGGATGGTCAGCAAGGAATTCTGCTACTGCTCTTCCTTTGACCGACTTGCGCGTTACATATTTTAGATCAAATTCAGAGAGCAACAGCAACCAGCGAGCTAGCCTACCCGTAAGTGCTGGTTTCTCGAAAAGATATTTGATGGGATCGAGTCGTGAAACTAACATTACGGAGTGAGCTAACAGATAGTGCCGCAGCTTCCTGGTAGCCCATACCAAAGCTAAGCAAGCCTTCTCCAACGGTGTATAGCGAGTTTCATACTCTAGCATCTTTTTGCTAAGATAGTAGATGGCTTTTTCCACTCTGTCTTCAGATTCTTGTGCAAGCATGCAGCCCATTGTGGTCTCAGTCACTGAAAGGTACAATATCAACGGTTTCTCTGGTTCTGGCGGTGACAACACGGGCGGGTTCTGTAGATATTCTTTGATCTGCTCAAACACTGCTTGACATCGGCCGTCCCATTGAAATTTCTTGCCTTTCTTCAGGAGACCAAAAAGTGGTTCACAAGTCAAGGTTAATTTTGAGATAAACCGTTTTATGAATTGCACTTTACCCAGAAAGCCTCTCACCTCCTTTTCAGTCCTTGGTAGGGGCATTTCTAGGATGGCCTTGATTTTGGAAGGGTCGACCTCGATGCCCCTTTGTGTAATCAGAAACCCCAGCATTTTTTCCGCTGTAACACCGAATGTACACTTCTGAGGGTTTAACCGCAACCGAAATTCCCTGATCCTTTGAAAAAACTTATGCAAGGCGGTGTAGTGGCCCTCTCTTTCCTTGGACATGACAATGATGTCGTCCACGTACACCTCAACCTCCTTGTGGATCATATCATGTAATATTGTGGTCGCGGCCCGTTGATAAGTAGCTCCAGCATTCTTCAGCCCAAACGGCATTACTCTATAGCAGTATGTCCCCCACGGGGTGGTGAATGCAGTCTTTTCCCTGTCTTCTGGTGCCATTACTATCTGGTTATAACCTGAGAAGCCATCCATAAATGAAAGCAATCCGTGTTCTGCTGTGAAATCCACCAACTCATCAATATGAGGTAGGGGAAAGTCGTCCTTCGGACTAGCTCTGTGCAAATCCCTGAAGTCTACGCATACTCGAATCCTGCCATCCTTCTTCGGCACCGGAACAATGTTGGCCAACCAAGTCGGATATTCAGATACCAGCAGGAAGCCTGCGTCGATTTGCTTGGTGACCTCTTCCTTAATTTTGAGAGCCCAGCCCGGGCGGATCCTCCTGAGTTTCTACTTGACAGGTCGGGCCTCGGGGTCAAGGGATCCGATCTTTGTACAATCTCGGGATCGATTCGGGCATGTCTTCGTAGGACCACGCGAAAACATCTTTGAAATCTTTTAATAAAGCGACTAAGCGCTCGCGTTCCTCCGAAGACAACGTGGACCCGATCTGGACCAGCCGCGGGTCCTCCTCAGTACCAATGTTCACGGTAGTGATTTCGTCCACTAGGGGTTTAACAAATCTTTCCTGCTCTTGCTCAATTAATCGTTGCAATACCGGAGGAACTTCGTCCTCGTCGTTTTCAAAATTTTGAAAGTCTGAATTAATGCAATAAATTAAGGGCATAGAAAAGTACTCAGAAGCCGCAATTACTTGATTCTCATTAGGCTCATCCAAATCGTCCGATTCGTTTACAACAGACTCAAATGAAAAGGAAAAAGACGACCTAGACAGGACTGTGGCATCCGGGTTAACATCCCCAGGAGTACCAGACTCAGACTCAGTCGAGCTAGAATCTGATTCCGACTCACAAGACTCGGTGGAATCAGATTCGGCACCTACGACCGGTCTTTCTTGGACAAAATCCTCCTCGTATTGCCAAGTGAGAGGTGCGATAGATGCATCCAAGATAGGCTATTTGGTTGGCTCGCGACCGTTTCATCCCCAATCATGGAAACCCGAAGTTATCCCCAAGCACTTATGGTCGATCGGAGGATCGGAGAGTAGACATCGGCGCTACCCGTTTCAAATTACGTGCCCTCGGGATCCTTTGCCTTACCTTTGCTCAACCTCGGTGATGGGTGCATCTCTGTGGCAACGTCATCCCCGGATAGTTGCAGGTCGAAGAAGATCTCGAAGCCTGGCACGCGCTTCTTCTCCGCGTTTATCCACGGCTCTGGGAAGCCGCAAAGTGGAAAGTCCTCCCCCTCCCGGACGAAGTGTCCGTTTAGGGTACCCTGGATGGGCCTATGCATTAATTTAAAAGGCTTCCCAGCCTGCTTTGCTCTAGCTCTTCTAGCTATCTCTTTTCCCTTCCTCACCCAGTCCTCTTTGGTGGGTAGATAACCCAAACCAAAGGTATGAGGGTTGTGTGGCATCTCGAACAATGTTGCGACGCCTTTCCGGCCACTCCTTCCTAATCCCATCCCGGGGATGTGTTGTAGCTTGTTCATAAGGTAGACGGATTGAGCACTGACGTACACACCTTCATTCACAGCCATAATATTCTGCACCACCCGGGCCTCAGCCAAAGTGAACCCCGATAAGAACACATCCTCCGTGCCATGCTCGATTTCTAGAACTGGTGTAGACACTTCCGGCGGCGAATGGATGGATGAATTTCCGAAGACAATAGCCACCCCCTTCCCGTGAGGGTACTTCAGCATTTGATGTAAAGTGGAAGAGACTGCCTTTACTTGGTGCAACCACGGCCGCCCCAAGAGTAAGTTGAAGGTTGCGGGAATGTCCAAGACATGAAATTCGATGTTGTGTTGTCTTGGACCAACCTGGGTCTAAATCTTGACAGTCCCCATCACTTCTCTGCTAGTATTATCGTACGCTCTAATCACCTGAGTTGTCGGAACGAAGTCCACCGGCTTCAAACCGATTGCATACGCTGTTCTGGCTGGGCAGACATTGATGGCAGACCCGGTATCAACAAGTACCACCGGTATCCACTTGTCTCTACATTCCACAGAGATGTAGAGAGGTTTGTTATGATTCACGCCCTCAGGCGGCAGTTCTTTGTCTGAGAAGGTTAAAGCCGGGGAACCTCCTCTCGGAAAAACCAGCCTAACCAGCTACTCTGGTGTAGTGTCTATAGAGAGTTTGGCCCTGTCCATAGCAGATAGGACAGCCTGTCTGTGTACTCGCGACACCATAAGCAGTCCCCAGATGGAGATGTCTGCTTGTATCTTCTTCAATTGCTTGAGTACAACTTCTTCTTTAATCTGTTTCTCTCTTTGTTTCTCAGCTTCCTTGTCTTTCCCAGATGCCTCAAGTTAGTCTAAGTGCGGAGGTTTGAAATACCGCCCACTTCTTGTCATATGAGCGATCTCATCAATATACCAGGTATCATCTGGTTGACTACTCCCCCAGTCCTTATCTGTGTGGGCAAGACATAAGTCATCGTCTTCCCACCACATCCCGTCGGCAGCCAACAGATACCTGTCCGGCTCCGGTATGATCGTACTCGCAGCACCTTCAGTCCTCATGCCCGCAGCATTTCTTGTTCCCGTGCACACAGCACTCTCGACCCCCACATGGGCCTTAGCTTTTCTGATTCTCTCAGAATCCTCAAATCTTTGTTGTTCCAACTGCGTCAGTACAGCTGGTTGGTCAATATTCCCTGCATTTACAATCCCCAAATTCTGAGCGAAATTCTTAGTGCCGGAGCTCTCCGGCGGTGTATTCTGACTCTCGGCCCTTCCGGCCATCACTGATACTCTCGCCCCTGCCGGGCCTTGTTCTAGTTGATATTCTACGACATCTGGTTGATCATCTAACCATCCAGTAACTTCTGCCGACTCCTCATATTCGAACCAGTTGATTGCTGTATCCCCTGATTCTTGGTCGCTGAAGAACTGGAGGTTGGCAAGGTCCTCTCCTACGGCTGTTAGATCATCCGTTCCCTGTTCAAATCTGTCCCCCTGAATCACACATAACTCTGCTTTTTCTGGCAGCCCTACACTCAGCTCAGACTGGCCCACTGACTGGATGTATTCACTTGGATCATAGGCTCCTTCAGCAAGATTCCCAGACTGTTCAATCCCAGACTCAACAACCCCGTTTTCCTCTGAGATCTGCCATGTCTCATCTTCAGTGGTCACCACCTTTGGCTCAGATTGGGTTGTGGAGATGTCCATCATGCACAAGTCAGTGCAGACATGAAGGATCACCTCCGGCTTAGGTAGGTGGGATGGGGTGATATAGATACTAGGATCGTAAGGCACGACCCCAGTTTGAATGAAGTTGATTCTGTTGGGAGGAGGGGCTTGGTTATGTGGTGGGAGGGGATTTGTTGTGATGTTGGGTTTTTCGGGAGGCGTGATCACCTGTTTGTCAATAAGATCCTGGATCTCATGACGCAATCTAAAACAACGGTCGGTGTCATGACCGTCTTTGTTGGTGATATCTGTGATATTTTTGCGGGTCATGAGAGGGAGGGAGTGGATTTGGTAGTGGCCTCGGCTCTAGGGGCGTCAAATGCTTCTTCCTGATTAATACCCCCAGAGCCTTGGACAGGGGCATATAGAGGGGTATAAAGGTTCTTTGGCCTCTGGGCCGATATTTGGCGGTTTGGGTGCTGCTTCCAGATGCGCTAGAGAAAGGCGTGGCTGCCGCGGGCCTTGGATGGGGAAGGGGAATGGTGGCGACCATACTGACCTCCGAAGCTCTTGTATTTGCAGCGCCACTCGGGCCTGCGTTGTTGTTGCGGTTAAATGTCCTCCGAGGTTGCTCCCGATCCTGGTCAATCAGACCTTGTTTCATTGCATCCTCGATTTGTACCCCCATCTTGTGTAGGTCTGAGAAGGTGGGGAAGGGGAGTACGATCATCTTCTGCATCAATTTTGGTTGGAGATTGCGCACAATCATCCTGATCTGGTCCTTGTCTGTAGGCCTCAAAGTCATCATCGATGCCTTAGCCCTCCATCGAGTCACAAAATTGGAGAAAGTCTCCTTGGGCTCCTGCCTCGTCGTCTCAAGATCACGAGTTGTAATCTCGATCTGGGTATTGTATGAGTACTGTGCAACAAAGGCCTCAGCCATCTCATCCCAACTTCTTTTGACATCATCCTCCAGCTTTGCATACCAGATGACGGCCACACCTGACAGGGTTCGGCCGAACAGCGAAAGCTTTTGTGGTCTGGTCAGGCCCATTGGTCGCAATATGTCTGAAAATAGCCGAAGATGGACCATGGGGTCCCCGGACCCGTCGAAGCGGTCAATTTGCGGCATCTTGAACCTATCAGGCAATGTCACGGCCACATCGGTATATCCGTCCTCGATATCCGGAATAGCCTTCACCTCCTGGGATTTCTTGAAAAGCTTCTCAAGCTTACTCAGTTTCAGAGCTATATGGTCTATCTCGAACTCGAAAGGAGAGTCCGGGTGGTTGGCAGGTGTATGGATTTTGGACAGTTGAAGCAGAAGCGGGGGCGGAGCTGGCCCCGTTGGAAGGCCTGTGTCCTCTTGAATATTTGGTAGGGTGTTTTGGGGATTTGGTAGGGTATTTTGGGCAGCCGGTGCCTGCTCGGGTAATGGGACCCTTGGTGGAGGAGGGGCTGAATGTGAGGCTGATGCTGCATTCTGTTGTTGCAGCCTAGTAATGAGCTCGGCCTGTTGGGCCATGACTATGGCCTGTTGCTTAGAAAATTCCGCTTGGCGGATGGCATCCTCCTGCATCTGTCTCATGCTCTCTTGCATTTGACGCATCATTTCCTCTATCCCGGCCATATTCTGTTGGTCCGGCTGACTGACCGGTAAGTGTATCTCTATGGCAGAAACAGAAATCCCAACCTGACTGTTTGCTACTAAAGTAGCCTGCTGTCCCGATAATCCCTGCTCTGACACACTGCGCCTCCTTGGCCTTCTTCTAACAACTAGGGGTAGGGAGTGGAACACTGGATGACCGTCAACTAGATCCTCAGATCGATTGAGCCGACGACCTCTTGTCCAAAGTGCTTGGGGAATATCTACTGGTTCGGAAGCAATTGTGCTAAAAACCCCTACCCTAGCAAAAAGATAAATAAAGCGAAAAGGAAATAAATAACCAGATAAACGGACAGCATAACAGCTTAAATTAAATACACAACACACGGCTGGGCATAACAACACACGGCTGGTAAGCTGAATACACACTGTTCTCAAACACTGATCAATATCCCTGAATCACTGTCCCCAAAACTGAATCGGATACCCGCAGATAACTGATTCCCAAATACTGACTGATGCCCGCAGGCCTGATGCCCAAACTCATAAACTGATGCATGCATTCTTGTAGAGACGCACTCTAAAAGCACATAACAGATAAGTGAGAGCCAAAACACCCCTATGTTGGGGTAGGGTTTCCCTGTCCTATTTTGTCAGGAGCTAGGGTTTCACTACGCACGCAGCGGTTTCAAACAACCTATAAACGGGTAAGCAACCTGTCCTAGTTTGGAATGGTCACTATGGATCCGAATATGCACTAGGTCGAATGGTCAAAAGGGTGCCCCAGTAAAACCGGGTTTGTGTTCCCCATCTTGGCAGAGCCCACAACCGGTCAGCCTTATGGTCATGCCTTGATAAGACAAGCCTCCGGCAAACCGTTCAGGAATAGCAGATGGCAAACACGGTGTCCTAGGCGCACTAATGCAAATGCAATGCAAAGAAACACAAGTGTAGTCAAAACCAGATATCATGAGTTCGAGTCAAGTTCTCTAAATTTCCCAGCGGAGTCGCCAGAAACTGTAACACGCCCGCGGGGGAACTCGCTACAGTTCAGGACTCGATTTGTGTCATGGTTCTTAATCTTGAACCAAAGAGTCCAAATTCAGCAAATCGTTTTTGAAAACAGATTTTTTGAAAGAAGTGCCAAACATGGACTGCTTTGCCAGATACAGAGTCGCCACCTAAATATTTTATTTTTGGAAAATTTAGGAAACCCTAACTCGTTTTCCTAAGGCCACGTGTCCGTCATCACCAAAGTTGCCTCGGCTCGGGAACTTGGGTACGATTGGGGAAGGTCGCCCGATCAAAGATCGGCCTCTACTAACCATGATATCTATTTTTGAAAACATTGTGTGTTCTTATTCCGGTTATTAGCCTAGTTTACTATGTGATGCACGTAGCATACAAGTATAGACTGAGTCGTCTGAATTGGAACAAAACACTTCATGTTTGTTTGTGAAAACGGTTTGCTACTCGCAAGTAGGCTTAAAATGTCGATTTTGCCACCCTCGGGTGGGTTCAGAAAACATGATTTTGCCACTGTCTAGTGGGCTTAAAACAAACATTTGATGAATTGTTCCAATCCAAATAACCCAACCTTCACCCACAGGCATTCAAGGCAGTTATATCACATAAGCAGTTAGCCTCATGGCAAGCATGCTATTCATGGCAGTCACTCACACGCATGTAAGGATGCTAAAGCATAAAACTCACCGAGTACTCCAAGCCAAAACAAAAGCTCATTAGAAATCCATGCATGATCCTAGATACACAGAATTGCCTAATGCAACACATGCAAAGATGCAAACTATAGCAGGCTCGGCTATTCTAAACATGGCATATGGAATGCTACAGCTAACATGTATTCAACTTGGAATTGAAATACAAATGCAGTTAGTATGATGCGCTGAGCCCGGTGCATGCAAGACAGATGAATGAATGCAGACATGCTATCATACTGTATGCTAATTGAAACATGCCCTAATCTAACCATCATAAGCAGGTAAATAAAAGGGAAGAAAGACGTGGGATTAGAAGACATACATCACACTCACGCACACTTATTACAATTATGCCCTCGCGCAGAGGGTCCGAATAAATATACAGTCCTGAATAAAAGAATAGTACAGTCCAAATAATACAGTCCAAATATGTACAAATTCCTAATTAATTTACAAATTAACTAAGAAAATAATAAACTGGCATGCAAGCCAGGGACTGCCTTGATTCTGATGAATGATGTATGTTTAGGTCGCCTTTGCGAAAATCCAGATGCCCCAATTAGTCTCTGTTTTGCAATTGTTCTTGGAAAGCGCCAAGCCTCGGAAGACCTGGCGATTCTTGATTTCTTTGCAACAGAGAGCAGAAAGGGCATGGCAATGTATTTTCACAAATGTATGCATGCCTCGATCCTCGTGCCACCAATCACGCATCTCGATGCATGATGGCCGAGGAGTCGAATTGCACAACTCGATATGGAATGAATGCACATGAAAACTTAACAAAACCTAACTCCATCATGGGTAATCCGGAGTGTCGGTGACTAGGGAATTGAGACACGTTCCGTCACTCGAAGTACGAAACGCTCCTCGTTTCCCGTGCTCGGGCTAACTCCTATCCCAAGCACAATGCAATATGCATGACATGCATGAATGCAAACTAAGATACAACCTAACATGCACAATGTTATGAAATGGCATACACGATGCACGAGGTAACATGGCATACACAATGCACTAATATACAACCTAGCATACACAATGCTATGAAATGGAATGGCATACACAATGCATAATGGACGTACACCAACATGAGTGGACCTTAGCCGCACTCATATAAGAGGCCATAAGATGGAAATGAGACACTCGAAATGCGTGCACCCGTGCACGCAAACCGAGGACCGAACCTAAGGCACGAATGCCACTCTAACATGACATGGCAAAGCATGGATTGTGGCATACTAACATGCAATTTTCAGAGGCAAAATGAGATGCAAAACAGCCCCGAAGCATGGCGAAACAACACCCGAGGCATGGAATCAATCCCGAAACATGAAATTTGGCTCAAGGAATGACCTATAGCTATGCAATGCATGCATTATTTGAACATGATACCTAAATATAGAGGCAAGGAAGCCCTAAAAAAAAGCATGTTTCCAGTTCTAAGAAAGGCCAAACAGCGAGCACAAATAGGCCTAAGATAGCATGCAAAATTGGCCAAAAAGAGAGAGGTAATGAAACAAGTGGCAGCTTCTGACTTCAAACACAAGAGGGCCCTTCAACAATGTTTAAGAGGGGACAAAAATATGGCATTTTACATTTTATGATCAGAGCCAAAACTGTCACGCCCCAAACCCGCCCCTAAAAGTTTGGGCATGACCCATTCGAAAACAGACACTAAACCTGTTATACATATCATATGGGGCCTGAACGGAAGCATCAAATAATATAAAATACATAAAATAACAACCATTGAGCTATTCCTAACATGCCAGGATCTCAACTTCACACTGAACATTATACAAAAAGTTTACACACATATGCCTCGACTCATTTCTACAAATAGGCGTATAACAAAAATATTAATGAAAAAGAATTAAATACAATCAACTATCAACAGGCGTCCAGAGTGTAAATCAGCACTAAACAAGACTGTACATGATGCACGGCTTCAGGTGGTGCCTGGACACATTAATGTTGACAAGAGGAACACAAGTCTTAAAGGTTAGGATTGATCTCCTGGTTGGTTACCTACAAGAGACAGACAAAATATAGAATGAGCGAACTCAGTGAATAATAGTACATAAATAATGTGATATTTAACCTGAATAACCAAACGTGTAACTGTAGATACATATGATTAACTACATGCCGTGATTATTTCCAAAATATCCATAGTCCAATTTCATATGAATGGCTTTAAGCCCGGTTTATACTGAACGACCATAGGCCTCTGGATGTAGAACGACCATGGGTCCAGAATAACAGTAATAACAGAAACAACGGAAATAGCAGAAATAACAGATGTATGGACTCAAGAGGTGGCTCGTACGGATTCCAGAGGTGGCTCCCACCAAAGTGTAGCACTTCGTTCCGTACAGCACTTTGTTCCATACCAGAAAATATTCATATCTGAAACATAGTCTTATCAGAAACAGAGTCTTATGCATTTCAGTTCAAACCATTTTCGTAATCATTTTCGTAATCATTTCCATATTCAGATTTTGCATACGATTATATGTGGTACACCCATTAGCCATCAGATCAGGTAGGTCCGAAGACCACAACAGGTAGGTCTAAAGACCACAACAGGTAGGTCCGAAGACCACAACAGGTAGGTCCAAAGACCACAACAGGTAGGTCCAAAGACCACAAAGTTGATACCAACAGCCACGGTATTGTTACCCCCGGGCGAGGGCCATCCGGACTAAGGGTGCCACAAATACTTTTTAGAAACTGGATATTCGTTCGTTCATTTTCAACATATCATAGCCTTTCAAGAATCAATCATTTCATTTCATGGTATACTGAAAACATATAACTTAAGTTTACAGAACGTTGCTAATAACTGAATGGTAACATTAATTATCAATAGCAAACAAAACATATGGTACAATGTTTCCTTATGGTTCTTTGTACATAGATATACTTGTTTCGTAATTAGCGTAATCTTAACATTACCTACAATCCGAAGGTAAATCGCACCAATTCATAAATCAACTTCACGGTGTTAATAGTTGTATGCAATTCTTATGCGTAGTATAGGTAATTCTTAGGATGGTACATTGACAATAATCATTAGCCATAACCCAAAATCTGAGAATAAGTTCAGAATCATACCGGTGTGTGATCACTCTTTTAACGTTCACCTCAATTCTCAACCAACACATATGTTAACACATTAACTCACGGAGGATAGAATATCAATAACAATAATGACTAACGGTAAATAACATATGGTTGAGGTACTATTACTCACAGTGTTTGGGTTTTGGTGCCTTATCGTTGTCCCTACACAATTTGTAATGCACAAAGAAATCGGATCACAAAACTTATTTTGTTCTTAATTAATTCTCTTTATCCAAATTACACATCACTTTGCACTTCTACATAATTCAAACTAAATCTTTGAATCTCATTTCAACACTCCACAATTGAGTTCATGTCATCCAGATTCTTACTAAATCAATTCCCTAATTTTTCCTTTACATTATTACATGAATTCCAACATAATTCAAACACAGCTTATTATGATCCCACACAATTCAATTCAGCACTATTAACATAACTTAACATAATCAACGCAATCCCACATATTCGTCACCATCCACTAGAATCCATATTATTTAATTCAATGCCACCAAATATAATTCAACATAATTCAAAGCAAGTTGCCAAAGCTCATTTCAACATTTCATAGTCAAGTTTACATCATCCACCTCATCAACAAATCTTTTCTCCAATTTCCTTTCTCATTAAAACATGATTTACAATACTCCCAACAAAGTTCATTCGCCAATTTTAAACATTATTTTCAAACATTTCCAATTTCTAATTAAACTTGAACACATATAATTCAATACCTCAATTTCATTATTCTATTTTCAATTTGGGCCAAATCCTTGATTACCATCCTTAATCAACCTAGGGTTTCAAGAAATTTCAAATAAAATTCAACCTTATGAACCCATCACTCTTTGTTCCAATTTTCTCATTGATTAAACACCTAAGATTCATAATCCAACATTTAAACCCATTAATTGAACTTCCAATATCTTCAAACCATAAAACCCCAAATCACATAATTTACTCTATATGCTCAAAATTGCAAATTTGTACATTAATACCATAGAAATACCATAACCCTATCTCTTAATGTAAGTATTGAAGAGTATTAGAACCCTTACCTCAAGAATCAACAAAGGAGCAAGCTTGCGGAGAACCTTTCGCAAATCCAAGTTCCAATCGGTTACAAACATTGATCTTTCCGTATTCTCCATTCTTGATGCAAAAACCATGGTGGATTGTTGTTCAAAATAGAGGAAATCAAGGTTTTGAGGCTAGGGTTTCGAAGGAGAAGAGGAAAGAAGAGAGGGAAAAAAATGTCAAGAAATGGTCCAAAATCTTATTTTTAACGCTGCTGTCCGTAATTCCCTTTCGGACTGATTCCCGCTCGAGCGGACTCGCCTCAACCAGATTTCGAAACTTTAAACAGGTATAACTCTTCCATCCGGACTCCGTTTTAGGTCGTTCTTGTGTCCAAATTGAAGCCCCGGAAATAAGCTTTCCAATGGTTCTAACCTCACATCCAAATTCAAAGTGTGGAAAAAGAAAAGGGCAAAAGAGTGACGGCTGATCGTAAGGCAACTATCCGAATTAAATTCCTTGGTCAAATCTTACTTTACCATCATATTACCACCTCAACCAAAATCCCAAAATAGAATAAAAACGTTCCAAATACACTAATACGATGTCAAAAATGAGCCCACATGCCTCAGAAATACAACTCATCCCAGAGACCCGCTCGAGCGCTCAACATTGCGCTCGAGCGCGAAGACCAACAAACCTGTCCGCTCGAGCGGAAAATCACCACTCCCAGATCTTCAGCCCGCCTGCAAAATTACTGGAACCCCCAAAAGCCTGCTCGAGCGTCAACTCTTCCGCTCGAGCGGAGGGTAAAATTCTGGGTCGTCACACCCTTCCCTCCTTAAAAAGAATTTCGTCCTCGAAATTGAAGAAAACCAAATAGAAGATAGATCAAACACAACCAGAAAACCACACTTGATATAGGAAGGGATCACAAATACGTCGATCAACATACACGTGTCAGAATTTCAACGGCAAAGAGCCATTTATAATCCCAAAGTCCATAACAATTTCGCAATTAACAGCTAAGTGGACCACGTCTAGTGGATGCCCAAACCTCAATTTCAATTACCTTTCCCCAATAGTTCAAAAAATTCCCATTAACACCAAAGCTTCATCTCCTTATTCACAATTCTCGTATATTTCAATTTATTGACTCAAAGGTCATATCTTCCAAATACTTCCAAATACTATAACAACTTAAGAACATTCAGAAATGGGTTTACTCAAGTATTCGACCACATGTAACTCATAAGCTATCATACCTAGTTCAACCTCTTTAGGTTCACAGCCAAGTTCTAAATCAATGACTTTGGGTCCCTTTGCTCACTATCAGAATTAAACTTATTAGGCCAAAACAGATTTCTAACAGACTCCAAATAACAACTCAATTCACATATTACAGTATGGTATGACCATTTAAAATCCATATTCACTTGGAAGATCTTAAAGTCAATATCATGACATCAAGCACATAATACATTTATCATAACATTTGAATATGTTCAGAGGCAGTATTCAAAAACTTATTGGACCTTTCAAGAATATCAGACAATGGAATATTTTCCCATAGCAGCAAGCTTATTTAAACTTTGTCAGAAAATCTGTCATATCTTGGACATTCAAATTTTCGTACATTTAGGGGAATTTATCCAGAAAACTTATCATATCATAAACTTGTCAGAAATTCGTGACATTTTTGTCACTTCAGAAAACATTTATCATATCAAACATTTCGTAACCCGAACTATGAATTTCCTTAAACATTGAATAGCATAGTTTAGTTAGAATCATTTATGTCAAATCAGTTCATCAGTTATAACAGCATCACAACTAGCGTTATATACTTTGACTGAAGCACAAGGTACAAATCTGTAGAAGCATATGAGTGATTACATTATATAATTATTTCCATTACAGTCATGGATCTAGTTTCCTTAGTAGAGTAACTTTAAGCCCAACATGTATCGGTAATCATAACTCCAGATACAAAACGCCATAAGCCCATAAATATATACATATGTAATTGCGTAAGCGAAGAGTAGTTCAATACCATTGTATTTTGAGCGGCCTTAGGCCCGAAAATACTGAATGGCCCTCGGCCCAGAATATTACAGAATAAGTTACTAAATGCACACAGACTTATATCACGGAAAAGATTCTCAATCTTAAATCCTTAATACACAGAGGCAGAATTCTAATTCTTGTAGTAACTTATTAGAGTACCACTCATTTTGGTTTGATATCAAATTAGTCAGTAATTATCTATTATTTTGCAAGTGTCATATGGATGAACACGTATTGTAGGCGGGATTCCTCATGTCATTGGACTATTACTTAGAAAAAGTCCCAATTACAGATTGCAGATTATCCATATACAGAGCAAATTACAGATTACGGATTTCAGATTTCAATCACAGATTACAGAGGTCAGAATACAGAGAGTACAGTACAGAGTATAAATTCCCATAATCCAATTGCAATTACGCATAAACCATACTCATTAGACACCATCAATAATTTCCTATCAGAAGTCGTCAGTAATTTCCTTAGTCCACAAAATCACATTACTTACATACTGTCTCAAGGTCAATAACCGATTTCCTAAACATAGCTCACAATGCACAACAGTGCATTCACAGAAACATGAGATCTAATAGTGAGTTTGATATTGGTTTACTTTCAGAACGACTTTTGGTCTAGTATTACTGCTATTACAGGACGGCCTATTGGCCCAGAATAATCAGAACGACCTTTCGGTCCAGAACAGCCTTTCGGCCTATTGAAATCGTCAACAAGAACTCACTTATTACATAAAACACATCTTATCAAAATGTTCCAATACAGTAGCTTCTCAGAATTATTGATCTAAACATTGTTACAGCAAGGGAGACATAACAAACCATAAGGTAACACACACATATAACATTTCTTTTAATCTTAGATATATCCGATACTTAAAATTTAATCAATTTCCTCAAATCTAACCATTTATATATAAACTAACTTACCGATCAGTTCAAATTCTTACCACACCTCTGCAGTGCAACATTGTTAACTTGATCTCATTTGCATGTCTTGCTTTACGCACCAATCTATATAAGATAACAGAGGTGAGAAAAGAATATGCAACAGACATAGGTTATAATCATCGAAATGCAGACACAACATATACATTTAACGTTGCCATCAATCTTTTCATGTCCTCTCAGAATGTTATGCATGACGCCTAAGTCTTGCTAGACATCCTAAAGCTCAATGGATTCGTGTGTGGGATGGCAACTCGTGCTCTGATACCACCTGTCACTACCCAAACCCGCCCCTAAAAGTTTGGGCATGACCCATTCGAAAACAGACACTAAACCTGTTATACATATCATATGGGGCCTGAACGGAAGCATCAAATAATATAAAATACATAAAATAACAACCATTGAGCTATTCCTAACATGCCAGGATCTCAACTTCACACTGAACATTATACAAAAAGTTTACACACATATGCCTCGACTCATTTCTACAAATAGGCGTATAACAAAAATATTAATGAAAAAGAATTAAATACAATCAACTATCAACAGGCGTCCAGAGTGTAAATCAGCACTAAACAAGACTGTACATGATGCACGGCTTCAGGTGGTGTCTGGACACATTAATGTTGACAAGAGGAACACAAGTCTTAAAGGTTAGGATTGATCTCCTGGTTGGTTACCTACAAGAGACAGACAAAATATAGAATGAGCGAACTCAGTGAATAATAGTACATAAATAATGTGATATTTAACTTAAATAACCAAACGTGTAACTGTAGATACATATGATTAACTACATGCCGTGATTATTTCCAAAATAGCCATAGTCCAATTTCCTTAACAGAATGGCTTTAAGCCCAATTTATACAGAACAGCCATAGGCCTACAAATGTAGAACGACCATAGGTCCAGAATAACAGTAATAACAGAAACAACGGAAATAGCAGAAATAACAGATGTATGGACTCAAGAGGTGGCTCGTACGGATTCCAGAGGTGGCTCCCACCAAAGTGTAGCACTTCGTCTGACAAAGACTTTGTTCCATACCGTAAAATATTCATATCTCAAACATAGTCTTATCGAAATGTAGTCTTATGCATTTCAGTTTCAAACCATTTCGTAATCATTTTCGTAATCATTTCCATATTCAGATTTTGCATACGATTATATGTGGTACACCCATTAGCCATCAGATCAGGTAGGTGCGAAGACCACAACAGGTAGGTCTCAAGACCACAACAGGTAGGTCCGAAGACCACAACAGGTAGGTCTAAAGACCACAGCAGGTAGGTCCAAGACCACAACAGTAGGTCCAAAGACCACAACGTTGAGACCAACAGCCACGGTATTGGTACCCGGCGAAAATATAGGCCACGGCATTGTTACCCAAGCGAGGGCCATCCGGACTAAGGGTGCCACAAATACTTTTAGAAACTGGATATTCGTTCGTTCATTTTCAACATATCATAGCCTTTCAAGAATCAATCATTTCATTTCATGGTATACTGAAAACATATAACTTAAGTTTACAGAACGTTGCTGATAACTGAATGGTAACATTAATTATCAATAGCAAACAAAACATATGGTACAATGTTTCCTTATGGTTCTTTGTACATAGATATACTTGTTTCGTAATTAGCAGAATCTTAACATTACCTACAATCCGAAGGTAAATCAGACCAATTCATAAATCAACTTCACAGTGTTAATAGTTGTATGCAATTCTTATGCAGAAGTATAGGTAATTCTTAGGATGGTACATTGACAATAATCATTAGCCATAACCCAAAATACAGAATAAGTTCAGAATCATACCGGTGTGTGATCACTCTTTTAACGTTCACCTCAATTCTCAACCAACACATATGTTAACACATTAACTCACGGAGGATAGAATATCAATAACAATAATGACTAACGGTAAATAACATATGGTTGAGGTACTATTACTCATAGTGTTTGGCTGTTTGGTGCTTCGTCGTTGTCCCTACACAATTTGTAATACACAAAGAAATCGGATCACAAAACTTATTTTGTTCTTAATTAATTCTCTTTATCCAAATTACACATCACTTTGCACTTCCACATAATTCAAACTAAATCTTTGAATCTCATTTCAACACTCCACAATTGAGTTCATGTCATCCAGATTCTTACTAAATCAATTCCCTAATTTTTCCTTTACATTATTACATGAATTCCAACATAATTCAAACACAGCTTATTATGATCCCACACAATTCAATTCAGCACTATTAACATAACTTAACATAATCAACGCAATCCCACATATTCGTCACCATCCACTAGAATCCATATTATTTAATTCAATGCCACCAAATATAATTCAACATAATTCAAAGCAAGTTGCCAAAGCTCATTTCAACATTTCATAGTCAAGTTTACATCATCCATCTCATCAACAAATCTTTTCTCCAATTTCCTTTCTCATTAAAACATGATTTACAATACTCCCAACAAAGTTCATTCGCCAATTTTAAACATTATTTTCAAACATTTCCAATTTCTAATTAAACTTGAACACATATAATTCAATACCTCAATTTCATTATTCTATTTTCAATTTGGGCCAAATCCTTGATTACCATCCTTAATCAACCTAGGGTTTCAAGAAATTTCAAATAAAATTCAACCTTATGAACCCATCACTCTTTGTTCCAATTTTCTCATTGATTAAACACCTAAGATTCATAATCCAACATTTAAACCCATTAATTGAACTTCCAATATCTTCAAACCATAAAACCCCAAATCACATAATTTACTCTATATGCTCAAAATTGCAAATTTGTACATTAATACCATAGAAATACCATAACCCTATCTCTTAATGTAAGTATTGAAGAGTATTAGAACCCTTACCTCAAGAATCAACAAAGGAGCAAGCTTGAGGAGAACCTTTCGCAAATCCAAGTTCCAATCGGTTACAAACATTGATCTTTCCGTATTCTCCATTCTTGATGCAAAAACCATGGTGGATTGTTGTTCAAAATAGAGGAAATCAAGGTTTTGAGGCTAGGGTTTCGAAGGGGAGAAGAGGAAAGAAGAGAGGGGAAAGAAAAATGTCAAGAAATGGTCCAAAATCTTATTTTTAACGCTGCTGTCCCGTAATTCCCGCTCGAGCGGACTGATTCCCGCTCGAGCGGACCTGCCCTCAGCACAGATTTCGAAACTTTAAACAGGTATAACTCTTCCATCCGGACTCCGTTTTAGGTCGTTCTTGTGTCCAAATTGAAGCCCCGGAAATAAGCTTTCCAATGGTTCTAACCTCACATCCAAATTCAAAGTGTGGAAAAAGAAAAGGGCAAAAGAGTGACGGCTGATCGTAAGGCAACTATCCGAATTAAATTCCTTGGTCAAATCTTACTTTACCATCATATTACCACCTCAACCAAAATCCCAAAATAGAATAAAAACGTTCCAAATACACTAATACGATGTCAAAAATGAGCCCACATGCCTCAGAAATACAACTCATCGAGACCCGCTCGGCGCTCAACATTACGCCGAGCTCGGCTGAAGCGCCACTTTCGGCGGAAAATCACCACTCCCAGATCTTCAGCACGCCTGCAAAATTACTGGAACCCCCAAAAGCCCGCTCGAGCGTCAACTCTTCCGCTCGAGCGGAGGGTAAAATTCTGGGTCGTCACAAAAACAGTGTACAAGCATGCTCAAAATACGATGCAAAATAAGGCCAAAAAGAGGCTAAAACACAAAGTATACCAAGGGTGCCTCAAACAGACAAAGACCCTTAATGATACATGAAGAGGGGGTTAAAATAAGGCCATTTTCAGTTCGGACCAAAGTCCAAAAATAGAAGCACAATAGGCTAATGAATCATGCAAAAATGGAGCCCAAGGATGGATACAATGGCAAGTGATATATGGAGGCCCAAAAAAGTGATGAGCCCTTCAACAATGTCTAATAAGGGCTCAAAATAAGCTATATTACAGTTTACAACATGCTCCAAAATAGATTACACATAGGCCAAAAATACTATGCAAAATAAGGGACAAAGAAGGAAGTAGTAGTAGGAAGTCCCAAACAAGTAAAAATCCTTAATCAAACAGAAAAATGAGCTCAAAAAAATGACATTTTCAGTTGGGGTCAGAGCCCAAAACAGCAAGCAAAAATAGCTAAGAAATGACACAAAATAAGCTTAAAAAAGGAGGGGAATGATATTCACCCTTGAAGACCAAACTTTAGCAAACTTTTGGCTTGAGAAATGGTGCCTCCAAAGCTCTCAGAAGGCCTTCCAAGCTGCTGGAATGGAGGTGGTGGTGTGGTGCTAGGTGGTGGTGTGGAAAAGGGGTTGGACTTGGAGAGGTTTGGAGCTTGGAGTGAGGGAAAGAGAGGGATGTAATATAGGAGCTCAAGGGAGATTTTTCTCACCCAAAAACCAGAGCTGGAGGCTCTGTTATATAGGCAAATGAGGGGGAGAAAGATGGGGAAAAATGGGAGGGAAAACATTCAAGTTTTCCCCCAAAAATTTGGCCCCCCGGATACAAAATCCGGGGGGGAAAAAAGTGTATAATTGTAATGTACTCACCCTGAGGAGCAAGGACGGCCAAGTTTTGAAGCTGCAGGTGGCCGGCCGCCCCCTCCCCCCCCCCCAATGGCCGGCCGGCCAAGGGTCAAAAAGGCCAATTGGAATTAGTGGCTGGCCACTACAGATTAGTGGCCTCCCGTGCATGCTCAACACAGCCATGTGGTCAAAAATTGGCAACAGTGAACCAGGAGAGAGAATAGGCCACTTTTAGGAGGGGTTCAAAAGGTTCAAATGGAATTACTGGCCGGCCACCAAATATTGGTGGCCTCCCAGATGTGTACATCACAAATATGGGGGTTAGGGTTGAAGAAAATGGTTCAAGGGTGGTCAACATTGGCTTTGAAGTGAGAAAAACGGGCGTCGAGGGAGCGATGATGGAATATAACTGGTTGTTGGAACAATTACTGGCCTCCCACCCTTCTATGACCTTCCTGGTGATGAAACAGAGATCCCTGCAAAAAATGAACACAAACCAATGCAAAATGAAGGCTCGGGGGCCAAAACGTGCAATCCGAGGCCTCGAAAACTGACTATTAGGCACCGGGAGTGGTGTTTGACCACGAAGTTGGTCTCTCGGACCTCAGTGTCCCTCAAAAGGAAGTAAATAAGATGCATGCCAAAAACCGGAGCAAACAGAGGCGGTTAAGCGGTCCCGAATCGAGGCACACGGCCTGACGGCTCCAAAAATCGGGAACCGGGCTCCGAAATGGGAATAATGGCCTACGACCACGAAATGTAGCCCACGGCCACTGAGAGATGGTCTATGAGACCTCTCCCTTCCTTTGGGAAGAGAAACAGAGAAAACTGAGCCTGGTTCGTAAACCACGGCAAGGCACAGAAAAGCCCGGAAGTCCGGAGGCAGGGCTCACGGCCGAGACTCTGAAACCTCTGGACGAGCACGATATGCAACATCACCAAGTGCTCAATCGCTGACGTCTAAGTCTGAAGGTCGGTCAAAAATGAGGTGTCTACAAGGTTGTGTCCTTGAATTAAAGGGTCGTGGGAGAAGCACTTACCATTAGTGGAGTTTGCTTATAACAACAGCTTTCAGTCAAGTATTGGTATGGCATCATTTGAGGCCTTGTATGGCCGACCGTGTAGATCTCCTATGTGTTGGGCCGAGGTGGGCAATGCACCTATGTTGGGTCCAAAGTTAGTGCAGAAAACAGTGGAGAAAGTTGCACTTATCGTTAAGAGGTTGGTCACGGCTTAGAGTCGTCAAAAGAGCTATGCTGACCGTAGGAAGAGACCATTATCCTTTGAAATAAAAGATCATGTCTTCTTGAAGATATCACCGAGATGGGGTTTAATGAAATTTGGGAAAGTAGGAAGTTATCTTCTAGATTTATTGGGCTTTTTGAGATCCTAGAGCGGATTGGAGAGGTAACTTATCTCTTGGCCTTGTCGCCATAACTTTTTGGGGTTCATGACGTGTTTTATATTTGTATGCTCTAGAAGTATGAGCCAGATCCATCACACGTGTTAGATTGGACCGAGTTAGAGGTAAATAAGGATACCTCGTATGAGGAGAGACTTGTGAGAGTCTTGGATACTCGAGATCAAGTCTTGCGAGCCAAAACAATTCCTTTGGTGAAAGTGTTATGGAAACACCACGGGGTTGAAGAAGCAACATGGGAACGTGAGTTCGAAGTCCATGAGAAGTATCCACGGGCTTAAACTTGGTTTTAAATGTTTGGTTTAAATTTCAAGGATGAAATTTCTTAAAGGGGGAGGTTATAGCGTTTCTGGTTTAAACCCGACCCGTTTGACTTTTGGATTCAGGTCTCTTCTTCTTATATAATTGCTTTTGCCTTGTTTTCTACTATTTCTCCTTGAGTTAGGCTATTGGGTTGTATTGGTTGCGTTTGGAACAGGTTGGTAGCTTGGTTTTCAAACTTTTGTTGCCCAAAATTTTTCTCCTATGCTAGAGCATCACTTCTTGCGCTCAAGCGGTCTTTGTGGACTCTCAGTACTTTTGTAGGTCTACAAAAGTACTAGGAAGTGGTATTCTACACTCGAGTGGTCTTGGCTCGAGCGACCCTTATTGTGCTCGAGCATTGGTCTTCTGTCTGTAAAAGTATTGGGAGTTTGTATTTCACGCTCGAGCGTCAACCTTTTGCGCTTGAGTGGTACATTTTTTGTGTCTTACGCTCAAGCGCCACTTTTTGCGCTTGAGCGGACTGCGCGTATATCAGTTCGTAAAAGTCACTTTTTACGTCACTTTTTCATTTCACTCTCTCTCTAAACTTTCTAAAAACCGTAGATCTACACTCTCTCTCTCTAAAACTCACATTCTCTCTTCTAAAACACCTAGATCTATTGACTTCTCTACCTTATTCCCTTTGAGAATAAAGTAGAGCTCACTTAGAGCTTCATTTTCATCCGAACAAAGTTGGGTTTCGGCGGTGTTGAAGTCTCTTCTCTCTCTCTCTCTCTCTCTCTCGTCTTATAAGCTTGAGGTAGGGATTCTCCACACTTTTGTATAAGTTTTACCTTAGTTATTTGCTACTTCAAAGGATTATAATGGTTTGGGTTGTTTTGGTAAAACCTAAGGCTGGAAATCAAAATGATAAAGAGGGCTTTCAAATGGTCTCTTGGAAAAGCTTGTGGGTATAAAATTGGGATTGATATATGTTGAAATGAGGTATTTCTTACATTGAAATTGATTTTCAAAGAAAAATGGGTTTTTGCCCAAAAATGTGAATTTTGAGATTGTAAAGAAAAAATGGAATTGATATGGAAATTGTGAAATTGAAATGATGATAATGATGAGGGTGGAGTTGGATATGTATTATCATTCCCATCTTGAGATTGTGAAAAAGGGTATTGTAACTGGTTTTTCATGCTCTTCGGAGGGGTTTAGTCTCCTCAGATACGACAGCCCTACAGTTTATCTAGTTTTACAAGTGCAATGTGAAATAGAAAAATGAATGGGAGTCCAAATATGGCAAATATTTAGAAAATCCATTTATCATCAAAGATGCTAGAAATGGACTGCATTACAAGATTTCAAAGTTGCCACCTAAATATTTTTGGAAAATTTAGGAAACCTGTGACTCGTGCCAAAGGCTACTTGTCCATCATAACGAAAGTGTCTTGGCTCATGAACTTAGATATGAGAGGGGAAGGTCATGAATTGAGCACCCCCCTTACCCAATCAAAGATCGGCCTCCACCAACCATGATGTGATTTTTATGGACTGTATATGCTTATGTTTTGATTATTATGCTAACTTACTATATGAGGCACACAAGTATAGACTACATCACCCACTTTGGAATGCTTTGATTTCTTGTTTGTTTGAAAAGAGATTTGAATATGTGCAACTTGAAAAAGTGAGCTCACATGTACACTAATCAAAGTCATTCTAACTTAAACGAAATAGCTTTCATCCACAGGCATTCAAAGATGTATTTAAAATAAGCACGTAGCCTCAGGGTGGTATGCTTGACATGACAACACAAACACATGTAATATGGTAAAGCAAAAATGCTCACTTAGTACTCAATCGAGGCGAGCCACAGAAAAGAATATAGTTAGAAAAATACATGATCCTAATATGCAAAGTGACTAATGCAACACATACAAAATGCAACAACTAGGTTCGGCTTTATTTATCATGTCATATGAATCAACTCAAAGCATGCGACAACGCACGTATTCAAGTAAGTAGGAAATGACAATGACAGTGGAATGATGAACTGAACTCAATGCATGCAAAAATAAATACAACGCATGGTAATGATATGAAACGAAAAATATGATACTATATGCAACCACAGTAAGCATGTAAATAAAAGGGAGAAAGAAATAGGGATGGAAAACATACAAAATAGTACAAATTTGCCGTCGCACAAGAGGGTCCGAATGAATACTAATTTTTACAACATAAGTGAATGAATTAATTAACTAATTATTACATGTTCGAATGAAACCAAAGCAATTAATTAGTTACAACATATGAATCTAAAAGTTGTTAATCTAATGGATTCGAATGGAAGGTGAGAAACAGCATGCGCACCAACAGAGAATGTCCTTCGAAAGCCTCTCTGTTTGCTGCCAAGAACAACTTTGTTTGTAGTAAAAAAATTGTTCTGTTTTGGCCTCAGATTCTGCTCTGTTCTACTGTAAAAATGCCATTGCCTGTACAAAATGGGTGGTTGGCGGCCCTCAGAAGTGGTCAGCCATACTTTTGAGGAATACCCTGCTGCAATAGAGCTAAAACAGAGTGTTTCCAAGAGATGTTTATCCTCTCTGACCTTCCCTATCATGAAGATGATCAAGGGAGAAGTAGATTCGATTCTCAAATCATCAATCATTGTAAATTTGTTACATGATGATCTTAGAAGTAATTGCACAAGAGCTCAATAAAATGAAACAAAAGACAAACAACACCTCCTCTATATCATGGAGTTATCTCAAGGGAGGGGGTAGACTTGCTTCATGAATCATCAAACATCATTGAAATAATATGCAATGATTCAAGATGCAATAGGTTCAGCATAACGTCCGACTAAACCTAACGAAATTTTATTATCTTTTTACCTCTTTTACTCCTATTTTATTAGCCTTTTTACTTTCCCTTTTCCATTTTTCTTATCTTTTTTTCCTTTTTTGTCCAAAGGTGATGATTATGTCCACAAAGTCCAAAAGCAATAAAGAGTAGCAAGCATGACTTGACCTGAGAAATGAGCTTTTCAAGCCTTTTCTACGGGGGAAATTACAAAGGAAGAATCAACCCCGTTTACAAGCGATAATGAGTTCGGAGTCCAAACTCGAAATGAACGATAATGGCTTTAAATCCAAACTCAATAATGAGCTATAATGACTCTTTCCTTTATGATTTCCATGGGTCTAACTAGAAAATTAGTCCTTTAGAAGTAAATACATCGACGATAAAGGGAAGTGTCAAACAAAATATCATACTTAGCATATGAGAGATGTAATGCCCTGGTAATGAACATCAGAAGAGATTAAACCATTTAGCATGAGGGGTCTCTTTCTTATGCCTTGAGTGGTGATCTATTGTTTGATACACCTCTTAATGAAAAGAAACAAAGAAAGGAGGGAGCTTGTAGATTATGAATGAACAAGTAGATGGTTACAATGGTGTGAATATGTACATGAAAGCCAAAAAAAAAAAAAAGGGACAGAAAAAAAGGCTATTTACTCAAATGGATTGGAAGTTATGGCCTATACACCAAATCCATGAGAACTTACAATAACATGAGCATAATACTCAAAGCATAATTTAACACATTAACAAGCACTGAAACAACAGAAAAACAGTGCTGAAAATCAAGTTTTAGAGGTGGAAAAAGTGAGCAAAGATGAAATAAAACCAAGGGATTTCAAACAACCAACAAACCTAAGGAAGGGTGGCTAACCCCTCCTCTTTTTTGTGACTTTAAATCACATATTTTAAGCCTCAAAATACTTTGAAAACAGCAAGTAAACACAAGGAAAAGAGAGAGGGAAAAGATGGTGAAAGAGCTCAAAGATTCCCCTTCAAAGAGAGGAAGAGCTTCTTAGTTCACAAACCACAAGTTAAGCACTCTTAAGTAGCTGAAATTGTGTTCAAGAATCTCAGCAAAAGCCTCAAGTTTTAAGCTTAGAAGGTGCATGTATAGTGTATGTATATTGCAAGAAAAGAGGGAAGTGTGTTGGACACGTTATAGCTCTTAGCCAAAATTTTCTAACCCTAAACCATGAAGGGGGGCTTGTATTTATAGAAAAACGCCATCTCACGTCAAAAATATCTATAAAGAGACAGTTGGTGCAAGGCATGTACATGAGGACAATTGGCTGCTGCAAATTATCTGCCTACGCTAAACATGGTCACCCGACCATGAAGGGGTACGACCAGCCACCTGAAAATGGCCTGCTCGCCACTTATTGGCCACATCTTCTCTGAGTGATGAGGCTAGAAAAAATAAGGATTTGGTTCAAACGGGGTGCAAGGTTTAGGTTTTAAAGCTTGAAACTGAAACCTTTCGCTGAAGAAATTGAATGAATGTACAGCGTAATATTTTATCATCGAGTGTTCAGCGTGAGGTGCCCAAGTCTTAAGGGCGGTCAAAATGGAGTGTCTACAGTTGACCCTCTTTGACAGAGCTTGATGTCATAAAATGACTTGAGTGAATGTCAAAGCCCAAAGATGACCCATTTGACAAGGCCATAAGACTTGGGCAAGCAATCAAAATGTAAATGCAATTGGTTAAGCTCGAAAGTTGCCTATGGATCCCTTTGCAAGGAATCAAACCAACGTAGTTCAAGGGCAAAATGCAAATGAAATGCACAAGACTACACTTAGAAGTCAGACTCATACATTTCGCGAAGCTGGTTGTTTTGAAAATCCATGATTGTGCAAGATAATGCAATGAGTAATGACAAGATGACAACATATGGAAACAAGCCTCAAGCTTAAATCAAAAAAAGTCCAACCGTGTTTCACATGAAAATGAGTAAGCAAACAGTAATTCAAAACACGTTTCATGTGAAAGGAGGAAAGATGGTGTAACCAAGAAGCGTATCTCACCATATTTCATACAGAGAGAGAGAAGGTTGTAACCAGGTAAAACAACATCCTAATGCGTTTCACGTGAAAGGGTAGAAAGGGTGGAGGGTTCAAACCAAACCACACTCATGTGACAAGGGTGAATACAATCAAATGAAAAGCACGATGCACATGGATACAACATACATAATGTGATATGATTGCTATAGTTGATGTGGAATATGATGCGATGCATGCTCCATAATAGGCAACATAATTGAAAAGATAAACAGAAAGTGATGGTTTTGACAACACCTTATAAAGATCTTCGACTTACAATTCAGAGGTCCTCAAATGCTCAAAAAAGGATACAACTTGCTCAAGCTTGAGATCGGGAAACTTTCCCACTTTAGAGAAATGACGTGACCCAAGACGGTGCATTCATAATGACATTTCAGAATTCTCTGTAACCAAAACACATCCAAATTCTTCAATTTTCCACTTTGAAGATGAATATAAGACCCTCCATGCACAGAATAAGCAAGATCTCAGCAAAATAGGTTAGGACCCACTTAATAGGCACAAATGGCCAAAAGATGGGTCGACCGGCCAATTCTTTGTACGGTTGGCCACCTGTGCTGCTTTCGAGGGCAGTCTCAGTTTTCACACCCGAGACTTTTTAAAAACAAAATTCGGCCCACTTTTTCATACACATACCATCCGAAATCACACTTCCTCTCTCTCTAGGTACTCTCTCTCTCTAGATTTTCATTATACTCGCTTTACCCAATGACCCACACAAACTTTATTCGTAAAACCCATTTGGCCCTTTACATTTTGAACCAATTTAATTTTTTTTTTGGTCGAGTTTTTGGGTTTTCATTGTTTTTGGCTCATTCTCACTGGTTTTCCTTCGTTTTCTGTACTCTTTTCTGAGATTTCACTTGTTCCTCTCTTTTTCTCTCTCCTAGGGCTTGGTTTTGGGGTTTTTACCTATTTTTCTCATTTTCCTTGTTTTTCTTTCACCACCCACCACATTCTCCATGGCTGATGATGTTCCACATGATGGTGCCCTTCTTGAGGTACCCATGCTCCCACCTACTACGAGAGTGGAGGAGACGATGATAAACAAGGCCGGTGGGGTGGCAAAGGACATTGTCGCTGACATTGCTGTGGAGGAGATCTACCCTCCGGAGTCTGAGCTTGAGCCTGAGCCTGAGCCTAAGCCTGAGTTATTGCCACTAAGGGTGAGGCCTTTTGATCCAGCCACCTATTACCCTTGTACACATGCGATGGCTCTTGGCGGCATGTTGCGGTTTGAGGACTTTGCTCGGGGTGCGCTTGAGGACTTTCTTTTGAGGGACTGTGCATCACACCTCTCCTACGACCCCTCTAAGGTAAGAACCTTTACTCCTTTTTATGCACCTTGCTTGCTCTGACATTCAACACAATTTTTCATCTGTCATGCATTTTACGAATTTCTCTTTCAACAAAGGATGATGCTCTTGCCTGGAGAGGCTTTGGGGTAGTGACTGTGAGAGATTGGTACCAAGAGCTCCCTACTCGAGTCATATAGTTGATTGATAAGGCAGGCTTTGGCTTATTCTGCTCGGGGCTCACATGACTACAAGCTAGTCGGTCCTTGCACGGTGCTTTGGTGAAGAGGTGGTGGGACACCATGAACTTCTTCCACTTCTCCTCCACAGGGGACATGACGATGACCCCTTATGATTTTTCTATGATCACAGGGCTACGATTAAGAGGTGATCCGATCCCCTTTGATCTCGACATGGGCCAGTGGGAGGCTGCTTGGATCTATCTACTTGGAGCGTATCCTCCCTTAGATAGGCAGGCTATGGTGAGGTACAACTAGTTCTATGACCACTTCCATGGGAGTTAGCTAGAGACTCAGAAGTAGTTCGAGCAGTACACTCGGGGTTTCCCAGTCTATCTTCTCGGCACCACCTTGTTTGCGAACAAGTAGAACATTGTAGGCCTGTATCTGCTCAACACCTTAGTTGTGTTGCCATGGGTGCACTTCTATGATTGGGGTGGTGCTGGCCTTGCCACCTTGTATGACTACATGAGCTCTGGTTCCTACAAGAAGGGGAACAAGGTCGGAGGCTACTAGAGAGCTTGAGAGGTACATACTGCACTTTTTGTTTCCATTTCTGTTATAAACAATGCTTTTTGCTCTGCATTTTTTGTCTTTATTTATGTTTCTTCCTGTATTTCTGTCTCTACTTGTTGACTCACAAACTGATCTTTTCTTGTAACTCTGGGTATATGCCTACTTCTCCGCCCTTGCCCTGGTACTGAGAGACGAAGTAGATGCAGCTGTGCCTCACTCCAGCCGATATGACGACAGGTGCCACCCTCAGCGCCGTAATGTCACCACCTTCGCCTACTACCATTGATTCTTCAACATAGTGATGGCACGAGAGGTAATTTGAAACTCATGCCCATTCCATTCCATTTGTATTGCTTCCATTCCATTCTCTAACAACTAACAACTGTGAATTCTTTATCTGCAGGTTACATGGCAACTATGGGTGGCCATGCCGGTGGCGACGATGGCGAGTATGCCGAGTCTTGGGATACCTCCAGGCTACGGATCTTGCTGGAGGGTCCTTTCTACCGAACCTAGTACTTGGGGGAAAGGTTCGTGCACCAAACCTAGGGTCTACCAAACCCCATTGTTCCTATTCTTCCCTCTACATCCATGAGGATTGTTGAAAGCCAACCAGTCGAGGCTATTGCGTAGTTTATGAAAGGGCAAGATGCCAATCTTTTCTGTGGGAATAAGGACTACACTAAGTTCATCTGGACCCACCTCATGTCGTCTCTAACCAAAGCTCACGTAGGAGGTGCTGCAGATGTTCCTGGTGCTGGAGGTGCTATTCCTATGGTTGAGCCTTACGCTGAAGAGATTGCCCCCGCTGTACATGTAGCTAGTCTGCCTATGATCCAGGCCACGATCACATACTGGCAGCCAAGTTGGACGGCCTACTAGATTCCAATTGAGTACCCAAAGAAGTGCAAGTATGTCAGGGACCCCAACGTGCAGCAAGTATGTACTTTGTCTTGCATTTTATGTTTCATATTCCCTTTTCTACATACTGATGTTCAAATTGACTTGTAGGTACCGGTGGAGTACGTAGAGGGCCTCCTTCAGTTTGTCTCTATTTCTTACTTTCAGCCTCCGCCTGTACCTGTAGCATCGGCAGCACCAACGGCACCTCCTTCAGCTATGAGGTGGAGAGGTGGACAAGCTCCGGCATGCAGCAGGGGCAAGAGTAGAGGTTAGGGCAGAGGTAGAGGTGCTTGGAGTCAGAGTGGAGAGTCTCAGACATAGGAGACTTCCTCATCTTCAGAATCGAGTTTGAGTGGAGATGATGCCGAGACCAGTAGCACTGAGGGGATGATAACCAAGCACTCTGGGTCTGAGAGTGAAGAGGATGATACCAGCTTTAAGACACACTCCTCTGACGATAGCAGTGTTGACGGTGAAAGTGACCCTGAGTCCCCTCCTTAGAAGAGAACAAAGAGGGCCTCTCGACGTACCTGATGCGACTGACATTGATTTTTACCCTCTTTTTACTCTTTTCTTTTGTTTTGGTAGTTCAAAACTTTGTATAGCTTCAAATAGGTCTTTACTTTTCTGTTTTGAAAACTTGTTTTTTCTCTTTTGTAAAAACTGTGATTAGGGTCGAACCCTGCAGTTTTATGAAAGAAAAGATTTTGTTTTGCATAACATCCCGAGCATGGCACAACACTTGCATAAAAAATGACGGTATTTGAATTGAAACTGAGAACGATCATATTTGAACAAGTACATAACCGGATATTGAGCGTATAACTGACCAAAATACAAAATATAACTCAATAAAGGAAAAACAAAGTAAAAACAACTTAAACACACATATTCACACTTGTTAGAAACAAAAGACTCAAAACAAGACTCAAAAACAAAAGGGGCCAACATAACACTGCCGCCCAGCTGTCTGGCCAACATTCTTGGTTGGTCGGCCAACATAATGGACGTCTGGTTGGTGAAGTGGCGAGCTGGCCAAGACTTACGACTAGACAGCTAGCAACAGTTATCAGCCACACACACACCTTTATCTTCTATAAAGGTCTTCTCTTGATATTTCTTCGAAAGAACCTCATCTTTTCTACTGTTTTCTCTGAAAATTGAGATTTTCCCTGTGGAGAAGATCAAAGATTGGACGGCCACTTTGAACAACACGGAAAAGGAGAATTTCAATGGTTTTGGCATAAACATTATTTTTAATTTGAGTCGCACTTCACTTTGTTTTCCATTCCTCCATGCCGCCGCTCGTTGTCAGGACCCGATTACTCATGTATTTCACTTTGGATCACAAGAGATGTGTCCTACTCTCGAAGAGTTTCAAGCGTTAATGGAGTCCCGGCACGACGAGGAAATTGTGCCTCAAACCCTTTTTGGCCATGCATGGGCTCTTCAACAAATGTGTGGCCTCTTTTTCAAGTAGGTTAAATCTATGGCTCATGATGAAGAGTTAGACATTTGTGGCCTGATTCGCCGTTTCTCCGACATTGGGAATATGCGTGATCTTCTTTGGTGAGGTTATCACCAACATGCCCTCTGCATATGCTTGTTCACCCATTATCTTCTTGTCCCTAGTGGTAGCAGAGTTAGCATCTAACGGATTGAAGTTGCTCAACGCCTCAAGAAGGGCCGAAGTTGTATAGGCCTAGCACTGTCCGAAACCATAATGGGTTTGGACGCTTTCCATCGACGAGAGACTTCTCATTTTGAGGGGAGTCCACTACTTCTTTAGGCATTGTTTCCCACCCTATCTCATTTATGATTTCTCACATTACTCTGGCACTCACTCTCTATTTTCTCTCAAAGCCCTTTTCTTGTTTTTTCACTCAACGTACGTCTCTCTATTCTTTAATCTCTTTTCTTTTTATCCCTTCCCAGGTGTGGTTGATGGATTACCTGAAGGTCGTGGACCCTTGCCCTGAGTATTCGGCCAAATCCAACTTCTTTCAGTCACAACTAGTGAACTTCCCTACAAAAGGGTTGTGGTGCAAATAGATGTATAGCAGATCCATGACCGATATCCCTTGGCGTTGCCCCTGGCTTAATTTGTTCGAGATGAGCTACAGCATGTCCCGCTAGCCGGGTATACAATTGGTTGGCCTCACACATTGTGTGTTCTAC
Organism: Camellia lanceoleosa; assembly: GCA_025200525.1. Lineage (NCBI taxonomy): Eukaryota > Viridiplantae > Streptophyta > Magnoliopsida > Ericales > Theaceae > Camellia > Camellia lanceoleosa. The sequence continues at coordinate 82,835,036 of CM045772.1, read as the reverse complement.
TTTCCATTCTAGTTTAGACGTCAGTTTAGGCGTAATCAGACTTGCCCAAATGAGGGGGTTGAATACCCTGTTTCTTTTCCAATCCATGCTTCGCACTTGGCTCAATACCTCGCTGCTTGGAGGATGAGAGAGCTTTTGGCCTCTGTTACCAGCTTTAGTTACACTCTTTTTGGTGAGTGCTTGGCTTGGCTTTGCTTGAGGATGAGACACAGGTTGGGCCATCCTTGGAAACAGAGACTTCTGCGAATAACGGGCAAAAGGCAGAGGACCATCACCTAACTTATCTGTGCCCCTAGTTTATTGCTTTGACTTTTCTTTTCAAGTTTTATGATGCAAAAACAATTTTGATTTAACCTGAGAGTTGGAGGGTATACTTGTGATGAAATCATGTAATTAAAGTTGTGAGTACTAGAAATTTTCCTTTTTGATCCAAAGAATGGTCGGTGTTATAAAAAGTGAAATTTTGAGAAAATCAGCTTCATTAAAACTTTTCAAAACAATTTTCGCAAATGGTCATCACCTGACACACATAGAATTAATCCTCAAGATGTACATCCCCGAATCAAAAAGATCATAATTGCCCACAACAGCATTACATTCGCTATTGTTCTGCCGCTTGCTTCATCTTGTTACTGGCCCCTTTTGCCAAATGGAGGTAAAACAACTAAATCAATTGATGGTGAGACAGGTCGAGCAACAATGGATAAGACAGTTGAGTTTAAAATGGCTATGGTTGAACTTCAGGAATCAGGCTTTACGTAGTTCGGTTAAGGTTCACTCGAGTATTAACTTTCTCCTTCGGCATTCTAACTTCTACTTTCTCCTTTCTCCTTTCTAATTTTTCATGCTGTAACTTTTATCTAGGTCGCCCTTTTGGGTTTTCGGCCTAGCAAGCCTCTTAGGGATAGTATTTCTTCAACTTGTCCATATTTATCGGTTACGAGAACTCCAAGCGATCTAAATCTATAAGGATGATTGCTTCCTCTGACTAGACAGATTTGATAATGTAGGGACCAATCTAATTAGGTCTAAACTTGTCCTTAGGGTCATGGATGGGAGCTCGGTTGTCTTTGAGCTCCATATCTCATTCTTTGAGGTTTCAGGACTTGACTTTCTTATTGAAGGCCCTGGCAATTCTACGCTAATATCCCTGGATGTGATACAATGCCTTCAACCTCCTCTTGTTAAATAACATCAATTCTTTGAACCTGATCTGCTGCCAATCCACCTCTGCTATCTAACACTCGGCCATAATTCTCAATGATAGTACTTCGATCTCGATCAGCAAAACAACTTCCATCACATATACCAGAGAGTAGGGGGTTGCCCTTGTAGATGTCCAAATTGACGTTCTATAACCCAGAGTGCAAAATGCCGTTTATCTGGCCAATCCTTGTAAGTTTCCACAATCTTTCTTAGGATGTTCTTGACATTCTTGTGTACGGCCTCAACAGCTCCATTGGTTTGTGGTTTGTATGTTGATGACTTTTGAAAAGCCACGTTTTATTTCTCAAGCAAATCCACCACCTCCTTCTTAAAGTGTGAGCTGTTGTCCGATATGATCTCATTTGGCACCCCGTACTTGCAGATGATGTTATTCCTGATGAACTTGGCTACATGTGATGCTTTCAACCCAAAATACGACTGTGCCTCTAGCCACTTAGTAAAATAGTCGATCGCCATCAAAATGAACTCATGTCCATTAGAACCCTTTGGCGAGATTGCTCCTGTAACACTCTAGAATTTTTCCCTCCGTTCGAGCGCAAGAGTTGACACTCGAGTGGTCTTGTGAGGCTCCCAATACTTTTGCAGTTTGTTTGAGATTTTGAGAGTTATGAATTTTCATTCGAGCGTGGGAGTGGTCGCTTGAGTAGTCGGCTTTGTTGGTCTGTTCACTCGAGTGCAAGATTGGACACTTGAGCGGTCTACCTAGTTGTGTTTGAATTTTTGGGACTAGTGGGATTGCTCTTGACATTTTTATTATTGTGTTTGGAGCCTCCTTGTTTTATTTTGGGATATTGATCGAAGTGGTAACATAATGGTAAAGTAAGAGTGAACCAAAAACTTTGATTCGGATAATTTTCCTATGAACAACCATCACTCTTTTTCCTTTTCTTTTTCCATACTTTGAATTTGGATGTGAGGCAAGAAGCATTGGAAATCTTGTTTATGGGGCTTCAATTTGGACACAAGAATGACCTAAAACGGAGTCTGGACGAGAGAGTTATGCCCGTTTGAAGTTTTAGTATCTGTGCTGGAAGTAAGTGTGCTCGAGTGCAAGAAGTGGCACTCGAGTAGACTGCACGAATTCAGCAGTTAAAAAGTGTCTTTCTTGATTATTCTCTCCACTTTTCTTTTCTCTTTTCCTTCCTCCCATTCTAAGTCTGAAAACCCTTGATTTTTTACCCAAATACCTTTCATTTCTCAAAGATTTGGCCAAGATCTCTTACCAAAAAGGTGATGCATACATGAAGATATCATTTTGCTACCGATTGGATTTTTTTTATTTTATGAAGGAATCTCAACAAAGCCTTGTTTTCTTGTTTGATCCTTAAGGTAGGGATTTCTAGTTCTCTTTCAATACTATCATTTATAGATAGATTTGTGGTATTTTCCTTATACAAATACAAAATTTATATTTTTTTGAGTATATTATAATAAATCATGAGATTGGGGGTTTAGGGTTTGAAATGTTGGGGTTTATTTGTTGGGTTGTGATTTTGGATTATGAATTTGGGTGCATAATTAATAGAAGAATTGGAATAAAAAATGTTTTTGTGAAAAGCCTAGTTTGGTTCATGAAGATGGATGGTGGTTTTGCTTAAATTGAAAGTACTATTACGTAATTGAGATGTTAAATTGCACATATACAAGTTTAATTGAATTTTTGGAAGTGTTTGAAAATTTATGTAAAAGTTGCGATTGAACCGTTATTGTTGATATTTTAAATTATGTTATAATATGAAACAAAATTTGAGGGAAGAAATTGTTAATGATATGGATTATATGAGCTTTGTGATGAATTGATGAAGTTAAGGCTTAAGAGGTTGCATTGAAATGTGTTGAATTGCATTGAGCTATGTTGAATTTGCATTGAATTGAGTTGTGTTGATGAATTAAGTTGTGTTGATGAATTGAGTTGTGTTGGGTTGTGTTGAGTGTGTTGAGTTGTGTTGGGTTGTGTTGAGTTGAGTTGGGTTGAGTCGTGTTGGGTGGTGTTGTGTTGGTACCCACGTGGAGAGTTAAAAATGTGCCCAATTGCCTTGTCTAGGCTTATCGTTGGACAAATATGGGAAAGATGTTTTTAAGTGTCCACTGGTCCTGCCATATTAATAATCGGCAAAAGTGGAAAAACAGATGGTTTTCTTGGGTGCCCATGTCCTACCGTATTAATAGCCAACAAATGTGGGGGTTGGTTTTCAAAATAAAAAGGTGATTTTGGATGTCCACGTCCTTCCATATGACAGTCGATAAATGTGGAAAAATATGGTTTTTAGAAAAACATGGTTTTAAAAGTGTTTTACCAATAAAAATGTTTTTCTTAGGACTCCACCTCCCGCTGTACAAATTCAGCAAAAGGTGAAAGGTGTTATGAAATTGGGTGCTTGCTATCTCGTCATGTCACATTGGCAAAAGATGGAAGGTGTTATGAATCGGGTGCCCACTATCCCGCCATATCAGGTCGGCAAAAGGTGGAACATGTTGAGAAATGTGTTGAGTCGGTGATAATATGTGTGACATGTGATAAACTTGTGAAATTACGAATTGATATGTAATTTGGTATGAAAGGGAAATGAAAATAGAAATTATTTGAAGAGAATGGAAAATGAAATGGTAATTGGATTAAGGGTTAGTGATGATCAACTCAGTGGATTAGTTGTGACTATAAAGGAAAATTATGAGTTTTGTTTTGTAAGTAATTGAGAAATTGAATTGAAAGGGTTTATTAATCTTGTGTTATGTTGAATTATAATTTGAGAATGAAAATGTTGATGTGATGTAGTTGTTAAACAAGTAGGAGTTGAGTGTAGGAGAATTGTTTTTGAATATAAAGGAGATTTGGATTTTTATGTTATGGAGTTATAATAATTGTGAATAATAAAAAGGAAAATGGAAATGAAATGAGGAACACTTTGGAATTGTGTTAATAAATTTAAAATGATGTTGTTCCTTAAGCATATTTGTTTTCAAAGAGGATTTATGGTTTTTTTTCTCATGATGGAGGATAATTTTTATGACTGAAAGTTTTCTTTAAATATTCAAATATATTTTGAGATGAAGGTACTCTACATATAATATTTTGAAATTACAAAACGTCACCTTACTATATGGTATCACCCTGCATGCATGATCCTTTCTATCTGTGTGTTAGTTATTGTTGTAGAACTGTGAGATTCCTATTAGGCAATTGTGCTCATCCCTTGTTTCATTTTTTCTTTTTCTTTTTTTTACAAGAAGAGAATTTAGATTTATTGGTTGGAGAGTTAAGAAGTTTATGTGTATTTTATGTGTAATTTCATCATAGATGTGAAAGAAATGAATATTGTACATTGACGTTTGTAATTATATATTTGTAGTTCCGCAGTGGAAGTTGGCAGGTATTATTATTGTTGTTGTATTCATTACTAGAGAGAACATGTGTTATTATGTTTCTATAACTCGAAGGCAATAGAAATTTGTTTTTTAAAAAAAAAAGAAAAGAAAAAAGATGGACCTAAATTAAAGGATTTTGGTAATGTTTCCGAGTAATTAAAAATTTGGGTGTGTCAGCTCCGATGACGTCAATTCCCCAGATTGAGAAAAGCCATGGTGAAGTCATATTGTCGAGCTTTGACAGTGGGATATTCATGCGATTAGCATGGATTTGACATTTGTGGCATCGCCGAACAAAGTTTATACAATCTTTCTCCACGGTTGACCAATAATAGCCCTGCTTAAGGATCTTCCTGGCCAGCATCACATCATTCATGTGTGCTTCACACTCTCCTCCGTGGATGGCCACCATGAGATGTTTTGACTCTTCCACTTTGACACAGAGCTTGTGTATTCCCAGATGGCTTCTCTTGTACAACTTACTTCCTCATATGATGAACTGAATGGCCAGACATCGTATTCCCTGTTTATCTTTGGCATTTGCCCTTTGTGGATACATATCCTTCTCTAGAAAGTTCCAAATGTCATGATACCAGGGGTTCTTGTCCTGAACTTCGTCTATTGCGGCTATTGTCTCGTAAGCAGGCACATACTTTTGTTCGATGATAATTGGACGCATCTTAACCCCGAGCGGTATGTCTACCATGGAGGATAAAGTTACTAGCACATCAGCAAACCGATTGTTCTCTCTTAGCAAATATGTAAATGTCAATTTTTCAAACCTTGGAATCAGAATGTCTAGGGTCTGATGATAAACTTTCATTTTCTCTTCTTTGACCATCCAATCTCCGTTGGCTTGAGAAACAACTAGGTTTGAGTCACCGATGATGTCCAACCTTATTGCCCTTAGTTCTAGGGCAACTTCTAATCCAGCGATACACGCCCCGTACTTTGCTTCATTATTGAATACTTTGAATCATATTTTGAAAGCTAGGGGTATGTGGTAATCATCAGGTGCTATAAGCAACACGCCTATCTCATAACTGTATTGATTAGCTGCTGTGTTAAAGTACATTGTCCACATCTACTCTTCCACTTAAAAGATCTCCTCATCTGGGAATAGATACTCTACTGCTTTATCTCCTTCCACTGGGTGGTCCACCAGAAATTTCGCTACTGCTCTTCCTTTAACCGACTTGCGAGTGACGTACTTGAGGTCAAACTTGGAGAGAAGAAGCAACCAACGAGCTAGCCTACTTGTCAGCGCCAATTTCTGAAAGAGATATTTGATGGGATCCAATCTCAAAACCAGAATTACAAAGTGGGCTAACAGATAGTGCCTCAACTTTCTAGTGGCCCAAACCAAAGCTAAGCAAGCTTTCTCCAGAGGAGTGTAGCGGGTCTCATAATACACATCTTCTTGCTCAGGTAGTAAATGGCCTTTTCCACCTTAGCTTCTGATTCTTGTGCTAGTATGCACCCCAAGGTTGACTCCATCACCAATACATACATGATCAGTGGCTTCTCTAGTTCTAGTGGCACCAATACAGGTGGATTCTAAAGAAACTGCTTGATTTGTTTGAAAGGAAACTGACATCGATCATCTCATTAGAAAATTTTCCCCTTTTTCAAAATACAAAATAGTGGTTCACAAGTCAAGTTAATTTGGAGATAAACGACATTATGAATTGCACTTTTCCCAGAAAGCCATGCACCTCATTTTCAGTCCTTGGTGGTGGCATTTCTAAGATGGCCTTGATCTTGGATGGATCTACTTCAATTCCTCTCTGCATAATTAGAAATCCCAACATTTTCCCTCCAGTCACCCTAAAAGTGCATTTCTGTGGGTTCAACCTCAGTCTGTACTCCATGATTCGTTCGAAGAACTTTCCAGCGCGATGTAGTGGTTTTTTTGCTCTTTGGATTTTACAATCATGTCACCCACATACACCTCGACCTCTTTATGGATCATGTCCTGCAAGATCGTGGGTTGTAGCTCTCTGATATGTAACCCCAACATTCTTCAACCCGAATGGCATGACCTTATAGCAGTAGGTACCCCATGGTGTGGTGAATGCAGTATTCTCTCAGTCCTCAGGCGCCATCAAGATCTGGTTGTACCCCCAAAATCCATCCATGAATGATAACAAGGCATGGCTGGCGGTGAAGTCTACCAACTCATCGATGTGCGACAATAGAAAGTCGTCCTTAGGACTAGCTTATTCAAATCCCAGAAAGTCGACGTAAACTCTGATTCTACCATCCTTCTTCGAAACTGAAACAATGTTGGCCAACCTAGTCAAATATTGAGATACCATCAAAAATCCGGCATTGATCTGCTTGGTGACTTCCTCTTTAATTTTCAGTGCCCAATTTGGACGGATTCTACGAAGTTTCTGCTTGGCTAGTTGGGCCTTGGGGTCAAGAGAGCTCTGGTGCTGTACAATCTAAGGATTAATTCCAGGCCTGTCTTCATAGGACCACATGAAAACATCTTTGAATTCTTTTAATAAAGCAATTAAACGATCGCGTTTCTCTGAAGACAACGTGGACCCGATCTGGACCAATCGTGGATTTTTCTCAATATTCACATTAATTGCAATGATTATATCTATTCAAGGATTAGTGTGCCTCTCCTCCTCTTAGTCAATCAAAATTTTCAAAGCCTGAGGAATTTCTTCCTTTTCATTTCAGTCAAAATTTTGAAAATTAATATCAATGTAGCAAAGTAAAGGCATAGAGAAGTAAGTGAAGTCTACCACATTCCCATTAGTAAAATCCAAGTCCTCTATTATGGTTGACTCAAAAGAAAAACTAATAGAAGACCTCGACAGGTCTTTGGCACCCAGATTACCACCCTCGAAAGTGCCAGACTCAAACTGCTCAGATTAACTTGAATCTGATTCTGACTTAACAGACTCGGTGGAATCAGACTCAGGCTTATCATTCGATTCAGAATTGGCAGTAAAGCCCTTCTCTAACTGCCAAGTGAGACTTGACACCCTTGACACATCCAGAATGCAACTGGTGGAGTCCACAACTGGTTCCTCTTCGAGCATAGAAATAATAGTGGTGTCATGACCCAAACCTGCCCCCATGGATTAAGGTCATAACCAGCCAGTAATCATGAGATTACCTACGGCATCAAACGAGATTAAATGTATCTCCAAAGAAATAAACGTGCCAAAATGGAGGCAGACTTAAAATTTTTGTCCAAAGAGTTGTGCTTACATGGCATAGCAAAATCATTTCATAAGCACTCAATGCACTCCATAATAACTCACACATATATACAGAGTCAACATCTTGTAATATCTAGTATATCCAGGAACTTTCAGACATGTAGTCAGCCCAACAAAAGTTTATATACATAGGTGGTCCAACATAATCACCAAGAGAGTAAAAAGGGTAAAACAAAAGAACAAAAACAAAGTCTCGTGCGAGAGACATTCGGGCTGGCTTCACAAAAACTTGGGTTTCTCTTACATCCTTCACTGAGGCTGGGTTTGGACATCTCTTTGCTCACCAACATACATATAAATAAGAGTGAGCAAATGCCCAGTGAATAATACCTAAGAGGTTATATGAATGAAATTCTCTACTAGGTAATATCCCTATCAAGCACATCAAACGGCCTTAGGCTCATTCATATTCTTATCAAATATATCAAACAACCTTAGGTCCAAGCATATCAAACGGCCTCTAGTCCATCATATCAAATGGCTTCGGGCCTAATTCTTTCATATCAAATAGCCTCGGGCCTAATTCATTCATGTCAAATAGCCTCTGGCCCAATATTTGTATTCAAACGGCCTCTGGCCTAATATTTGTATTCACACGGCCTTAGGCCCATTCATATCCTTATCAAATATATCAAACAGTCTTAGGCCCAAGTATGACAAACAGCCTCGGGCCCTCTTCATGTTCTTCACAGACCTTATACAAAAATTTAGCATATAGAATACTCATTCATAATTCAAACCAACAAATCCATAAAGCTTAGTCAGAAGTAGCAGTTGGAAAGTAACATACTTGAAAATATCTTTACTAAGATATTACTCATAGTGTTCTGTCGATGGATTTTCCCTTTCTCTTGACCCTACACATTTCATAACACATTGGGTCACAAGCAATTCAATTTGTTCTCAACTTGTTTATTTCTCTTAAACCTCTTTCTTAATCCTTTAGTTCATTTACAATGCTTAATGTGTGCCTAAGAGTGTTTAGAAATTAAAGAAAACGGAAAATGAAACATGAAATAACTTTTCAAAAATTTTGAAATAGGGCCCTTTGCTCGAGCACAGCTTTGGTCGCTTAAGCGGTCTGCAAAACTTTACAAAAGTACTGATTGCCTAAATTTTACGATCGAGTGAGACTCTTGCCGCTCGAACGAAGATTCTTGCAAAACAGGGTTTGCTGAAAGCGCAAGATTTGTTGCTCGAGCTATTGTGTAAATCTCTGCAAAACTTCTAGGAGCTAGATTTTTATGCTCGAGCAAGGCTTTCTTCGCTCAAGCGAGTAGGTCAACCTCTGGAATTTCCAGAATTCTATTTGAAGTTCAAAACTCACTCCCAAAGGTCCAAAGCTTACAAATTGGTACCAAAACATAGAAAAACTTTTTCTAACATGTGAACATAGTTAATTTGAAACCAATTGGCTAAATTTATGGTTCATGTTCCAAAGCATTCCAAATTCTTCTTGCCAATTTCAAAATTCGTGCAATCAAGCTTCGCACCTTCATGAATCATTCATGCATGTAAATTATTGACTCTAATTCCATTTCAAATGGTACAGATGATGCTCAAAATCATGAAGCTCAACAAATTTATGTATGCATGTGTGATTTGGTACTCAATTCTTCATGATTATGCATATTCATGGCAATTCTTTACATGCATGGATATATTGACTTTAATTCCATCATACACCACTCAAATCTTGTTCTTGATCACCAATTCTCTTGGAATTCATATAATTACAAGCTTAACTCATGAATTAAGGGTTGGTTACTCACCTAAAGGCCCAAATTCTTCCAAATATAGCTAAGTCTTGAGCTAATCTACCTAGTTCTTGAATTCCTTTGCAAAATCTTCATGGATGAGCCCTTCCTCTCTCTAAATTCAGCTCACTCTCTCTCTAGAGTGTATATTTTAGATTTTTGAGCTCATTCAATGAGCCTAAGTGTGATTAGCACATTTATATACTTGTTGATTAGCTTAGGTTAATCAAGCTTAAATTAAAGTTTACGAGTCTCACTTAATTAATCTAATTACTTCGATACGAATCAATTTTTAATCAAATTTCACCATAGGCTTTAAAAATCACATTAATCATAATGGTACAGACAATTTCAATTTTTGTAGCCTCTATGGCCTTCAATTTTCAAATTGTGGCAGTAAGTTGGACAAATTTTCCTACGGTGAACAGATATAGATTAAATAACATAGTTAATCACATAATTATTACCCAAAATCACATTAATCCCATAATTACAATCCAAATTCAGGTTAATTAACATAACACAGAATAGGGTTATCACAAGTGGTATCCTCTAAGTTCTCTGTACTGGCTTTAGAATGTATCAAGAGATCGGCTAGTGCTACCCCTATTCCAACCTCACTACTGTCTGAATCGTCATCTTTACTCTAGCTAGCATTGACACTTGGATTAGCCCCCTCTGAATCATTGTCTTGAAGTTAGTGGTCGAAAAAGATTTTGAAACCCGGGAAATGCTTTTTCGTTCAGGAATCGACTCAAGGCTCAAGAAAGCTGAAGAAGGGGAAATCCTCTCCTTTTCTGACAAAGAGCCCATTCAACGTTCCCCAGATTAGCATATGAACCAGCTCATAATGTTTCCTGGCTCTTTTGGCCTTGGCCCTTTCTCTCATCTCTTCTCCCTTCCTTCTTCAGTCTTCTTTGGTGGGCACATAGTCCAACCCAAAAGCATGTAGATTGTGTAGCACATCAGTTAGCATCACAACACCTTTTCTTCCATTTCTTCCAAGCCTCATTCCGAGAATGTGTCGCAATTTGTTCATGAAATAAATGGACTGAACACTGACATACATGTCTTCGTCCTTAGCTAGGATCGTCTATACCACTTAGGCTTCTGCTAGAGTGAAACCCGAAAGAAACACATCCTCATCACTGTGATTGATTTCCAGAAAAAGACATAGTAACCTTTGGCGATGGATGAATAGATGAGTTCCTAAAAATGGTAGCCATCTTTCCCTCATGAGGATATTTCAGCATTTGATGGAGGGTAGAGGACACAACCTTCATGTAATGCAACCAGGGCCTTCCTAGAAGTAGGTCGAAGGTAGCCGGCACATCACGCACATGGAACTCAATCTCATGCTTGGAAGGGCCCACTTGGATTTGTATTTTCACCGTCTCCATAACTTCTCTGCTCGTATTGTCATACACCCTGATCACTTGGGTTGTGGGAGCGAAATCTATCAGCTTTAGGCCTATTGTATAGGCGATATGAGAAGGACAGACATGGATAGCAAAGCGGATGTCCACTAGAACCACTAGAACCCACTTTCCTCTGCACTCGACAGATATGTATAGTGGTTTGTTGTGAGTCGATCCTTCTAGTGGCAGCTCCTTGTTAGAAAAGGTCAGGATAGGATTGGTGCTACCTCGGAAGATCAAGCCGACATGCTGCTCTAGTGTAGTATCGATGGATAACTTAGCTTTATCCATCATCTGCAAAACTACTTATTGGTGTAGTCATGAAGTCATGAGAAGGCCCCAAATGAAAATATCAGCCTGCATCTTTTTGAGTTGTTTCAGAACCTGCTCTTCCTCCAGCTTCTTCTCCTTTTCCTTCTCAATCTCTCTGTCCTTTCCTGAGGGTTCAACCTGATCCAAATGTGGAGGTTTGAAATATCGTCCTCTCTGGGTTAGGTGGTCTATTTCTTTTGCATTCTAAGTATTGTCCAGGATAACATCTCCCTAGTTTTTATCTGTATGGGCAAGATTCAAATCGCTGTCTTCCCACCATTCACCTTTATTCGACGACAGACAGTTGTCTGGCTTAACTTGAATCACTCCCAAAGGACAATTATCTCCCTCAGGATGACAAGGTGTTGTGATCTTCTGACTATCTTCGATCCTCTCCTATTCAAACTGCCCCAGCACAGCTTCTCATTTTGCGTCTGTGATTTATCATCACCCAATTCTTGGGTTTGTTTTTCTGTACTACTACTCTTAGGCAATTTCCCTTTCTCTTCGGCTTCTCCAGTTACCACAGCTGCTGCAGTCTTCTTTCCCTCGAGTTTATCTCCTATTTCTTCTTCTTTGTCAGATTCATCACTCAACCATCCCCGATTATCAGCGGACAGGCTTAGATCAAACCAACCGATATGCACATTGCCCTGGTCCTGTTCTTCAAAGAATTGAAAGTTGTCCAAATCTTCCTTAAGGTTTGCAAGATCATCCAGCCCTTGGCTTGGGCCTTCTTCTCTGACCACATTAACATTAACTAAGCTCGGCAGTACTACCTTAGGTTTGGGTTAAGCAATAGGAACAATGGATTGATGCGGGTCATATTCCTCTTTAGATAATTCCCTTAGAATCTCCATTGATAGACTGGCACTTCATTCTAAGGTCAAAACCTCTTCTTCTTCGGGCGTTGTCACCATAGATTTATGAGGTTCAGATTATGGATTGGATATGTTCATCATGCAAAAGTCTATGCCATTAGGGATGAACAACACTAGCTTTGGTAAATGGGATGGGGTGATATATACGCTCGAGTCATAGGACAGGGGTAGTGTATGGATGAGGTTGGTACGTGGTGGGGGTGGTACCTGGTTATGGTTAGGGAGTGGGTTGGTTATGGTGTTTGGCTTTTGGGATGGGGCTGTAACTTTCTTGTCAATGAGATCTTGGATCTCATGACGTAGGTACAAGCATTTGTCAGTTTTGTGGCCATCATTGTCAGTTTTGTGGCCATGTTGTTGATAGAAAGCACAATACTTAGTGGGATCATGCTTTAGCAGAATAGGGTTTGGAAGTGGTCGAGGATCTAGGGATTTCAGATGTCCTTTTTTTATTAACACTTGTATGGATCGAGATAGAGCCATGGGAAGCTGGTTGAAAGTCCAACCTGGAGGCCAGGTAGGATTGGAAGTTTGTGGGCTCATATTAGTAAAGGGGTCGACGGTTTTGGTAGTGGTGACAACACTTACCTCGGAAGGCCTCGCAGTTGTGCTACCCCCTGCAGCATTGGAGCTGCAAATAAAAGGCCTTTTGGCTGGCTCCTTATCATCTATGATGATACCCTATTTCATTGCGTCCTTAATCTGAACTCCTATTTTATGAAGTTCCTTGAACGTGAACAAGCAGAGAACAATCATCTTTTGCAGTACCTTACTGTGAAGATTATAGGCAACCATCTGGATTTGGTTTTTTTTTTTTGAAGGTCGGGTGGTCATCATTGATGCCTTGGCCCTCCACTTAGTTACAAACTCTAAGAAACCCTTATTTGCTTTCTGACGCGTTGCCTCAAGATCACGAGTTGTGACCTCAATCTGCGTATTGTATGAGTATTGAGCAATGAAAGATTTGGTCAATTCCTCCCAGCTGTGTTTCACAGAGTACTCTAATTTAGCATACTAGATGGAAGTCATACCTAACATGGTTTGGTCGAAAAACGATAACTTCTAAATTCTAGTCAAATCCATTGGTCGCAGGATATCAACAAACAAACGTAGATGTACCATTGGATCCCAAGTGCAATCGAAGCGGTCAATATGTGGCATTTTGAACCGCTCTAGCAAAGTAACAGCAGATTCAACATACCCATCCTCTATATCTAGAATAGAGTTAACCCATTGTGCCTTCTTGAATAGTTTTTCCACTTTGTTGACTTTAAGCATGGTTGGGTCAACCTTGAATACAAAAGGCACCTCAGTTTGGTAAATTGGGGCTCTAGATATTTGTACTAGAATTGGATCTGTATGGATGGAAAAAACTAGAACACCCTTGGCTTGTGGATCTTGAGTTGTAATAGCATTGCCAATGGCACCAGGCACAGGGATAGTTGCGTTAGGTGTATGCAAAGCAGAAGCCCCAGTTGGCTACTATTGTTATTATTATAACCTATTTGTGACCTCGGCTTGATGGGCCATGTCGTATTGAAGTAAGTCGACTGACTGCTGCAAATGGATCAGTAATTCGTCTAAATCTGATGATGGATATTGAGCCATTCTAGGAGTAGGTGACTATGCTTGAGGTGAATTAAGTATAGGTGAGCTGAGATATGATTGCTGAAATGACTGAATTGGTGAACCCTGTCTGACCTTTCTTCGCCTTGCAACTGGTGACAGTGAGGCAAACACTGGTTGTCCCCGAACAAGATCTTCGACCTTGCAAAGTCTTCCAACATGGGTCTAGAGCACTTGGGGGATATCAGAACTTTTGTAAGCTTTGGTTTTAGACTACCTAGAAAAAGAAATAAAAAAAAAAGAGCAACAATCAGAAATCGGACAGCATCTCAACCAAGATTTTATTAGAACAGATGTGATCATAGCTATTGGATTATACTCCCCACTAAATTCTCCCCCACAAACTGATACCAATTGTGTCACTGATATGAAGCACCCCTGTACAGTTTCACTGTAGAGCACATACCAGGTAAAGAGAGCCAAAACACCTCTATGAGGGGGTAGGGTTACCCTGCCCTTGCTTTGGCATGAGCTAGGGTTTCACTACTTTAAGCAAATAGTTTCACGAAATCCTGCATATAGGTGAGCATCCTATCCTATGTTGGAACAATCACTAGAGCTTTACTATATGCACTAGGCCAATTGGTCGAAGGGGTACCTCAACAAGGTTACCTAATATACCTCTCACACCTAACACTTAAAAGTGAAAGGAGGATCAAGTGGTACAGTGGTAACCCAGATCCAAGGGTTGTGTTCCCAACATAACATTGCATATGTCCGACCAGCCTTTTGGCAAGATCTTGTCAAGCCTCCGACAAGTCATCCAGGATATCAAATGGTAAACACAATGACTTACGAGCACTATGCAAATGCAATGCAATGAACATATATCTGTAAATAAAATGTGACATCATGAAGGCCAAGTCAAGTTCTCTGAATATCCTCAACAGAGTCACCAGAAACTATAGCTGGTTTTTTGTCCTCCTTGAAGGGGTTTAGTCTCCTTGGATACGAAAGTCCTACAGTTCGGATTCCCATGGTTCTGAATCTGGTTTCATATGTACAATGTGAAACAGAAAAATGAATTAGAGTCCAAATTCGATAAATCTTTTGAAAATCCATTTATCATCAGAGATGCTAGAAATGGACCACATTGTTAAATTTCAGAGTCGCCACCTAAATATTTTTGGAAAATTTAGGAAATTCGTGACTCGTATCAAAGGCCACTTGTCCATCATAACCAAAGTGTCTTGGCTCGGGAACTTAGGTATAAGAGGGGAAGGTCATGAATTGATCACCCCCCTCACCCGATCAAAGATTGACCTCTACTAATCATAACGTGATTTTTATGGACAATATATGCTCATTTTTTATTATTATGCTAACTTACTATATGAGGCACACAAGTATAGACTATGTCACCCACTTTGGAACGCTTTGATTTCTTATTTGTTTGAAAAGAATTTTGAATATGTGCTACTTAAAAAAGTGAACTCACATGTACACTAATCAAAATCATTCCAACTTAAGCGAAATAGCCTTCATTCACAGGCATTCAAAGAGGTATTTCAAATAAGCACATAGCCTCAGGGTGGTATGCTTGACATGGCAACAAAAACAAACGTGCAATATGCTAAAGCAAAAATGCTTACCTAGTACTCAATCGAGGCAAGCCAAATAAAAGAATATAGTTAGAAAAATGCATGCTCCTAATATGCAAAGTGACTAATGCAACATATACAAAATGCAACTACTAGGTTCGACTTTATTTATCATGTCATATGAATCAACTCAAAGCATGTGACAACGCGTGTATTCAAGTAAGTAGGAAATGACAATGACAATAGAATGATGAACTAAACTCAATGCATGCAAAAATGGATACAACGCATGGTAATGATATGAAACGAAAACATGATACTATATGCAACCACGGTAAGCATATAAATAAAATGGAGAAAGAAATGGGGATTGGAAGACATACAAAATAGTACAAATTTGCCCTCGTACAAGAGGGTCCGAATGAATGTCCTAATTAACTAATTATTACAACACAATTGAATGAATGAATTAACTAATTATTACAAGTCCGAATGAAACCAAAGCAATTAATTAGTTACAACATATGAATCTAAAAGCTGTTAATCTAATGGATTTGAATGGGAGGTAAGGAACCGCATGCGCACCAATCGAGAACATCCTCCGGAAACCTCTCTGTTTGCTGCCAGGATTAGCTTTATTTGCAATCAGAAAATTGTTCTGTTTTGGCCTCAAATTCTACTCTGTTCTGCTGTAAAAATGCCACTGCCTGTACAAAATAGGTGGCCAGTCGGCCTTGAAAAGTAGTCGACCATATAGAATGATGGCTGGTTGGCCGGCCACGGCTTTTGGGGAATACCCTACTGCAACAGACCTAAAATAGAGCAAAAATAGAGTATTTTCAGGAGATGTTTATTCTCTCCGCCCTTCCCTATCATGAAGATGATCAAGGGAGGAGTAGATTCTATTCTTAAATCATCAATCATTGCAAATTTATTGCATGATGATCTTAGAAGTAATAGGACAAGAGCTCAATAAAATGAAACAAAAGACAAATAACACCTCTTCTCTATCATGGAGTTACCTCAAGGAAGGGGGTAGACTTGCTTCATGAATCATCAAACATCATTGAAATAGTATTCGACGATTCAAGACACAATAGGTTTAGTATAATGTCCGACTGAACCTAACCAAATTTTATTATCTTTTTATCTCTTTTACTCCAATTTTGTTAGCCCTTTTTACTTTACTTTTCCATTTTCTTCATTTTTTGTCCAAAAGTGATGATTTCATCCACTAATTCCAAAAGCAATAAAGAGTAGCAAGCATGACTTGACCCGATGTAGACACCCCATTTTTGACCGGCCTTAAGACTCAGACGTCACCGGTTGAGCGCTCGGTGATGTTGCATACTGTGCTTGTTCAGAAGTCTCAGGGTTGCGGCCGTGCGCCCTGCCTCCGGACTTCCGAACCCTCTTCTCTACCTTGTCTCGGTTTGCGAACCAGGTTCGGTTTTCTCTGTTTTCTTTCCTGAGGGAAGGGAGTGATCCCGTAGATTATCTCCCGGTGGCCGTGAGTCGCTTTGTGGTCAGAGGCCATTTTGCCCATTCCGGAGCTCCGGCTTTAAGTGTGTGCCTCGCTCGACCGCCCAACCATCTCCGACTTCTCCGGTTTTGGCGGAGACCTGCTTTTAATGTTCCGAGGAACACCGGGGCCCTGATGCCGCCGCCGAAAGCACCACTTTGCGTTCGGTGACCCATTTTCGACTCGAACCGCTGATTTGGGCCCCGAGCATTCATTTCAGATCCGCTTCCGGTTTCTGGCAGAACCTCGCTTTTATCATTTCGAGAAACCACAGGGCCTCGATGCCCACTTCGTGGTCAGATGCCACTTTCGGTGCTCAGAATCGGGACCCCAAACTGCCCGATTTTGGTCCCGAGCATTCATTTTACATCGGTTTGCTCTGATTTTTGGCGGGAACCTATGTTTTGTCATTCCGAGGGACACTGGGGTCGCAGATACCCACTTCGCTGCCGTATGCCACTTCCGGCACCTGCAGCCCATTTTCGGGATCCCGAATTGCCCGGTTTTGGCCCCGAGCGTTCATTTCTCATTAGTTTTTGTTCAAATTTGGCAGGTACCTTTGTTTCAACATCAGGAAGATCACTGGAGGGTGGGAGGCCAGCAATTATCCCGGATAACCCGCTGCTCCTCCGAGCTGCTTTTGCTCACTTCCTGCCAATGTTGAACACCCTAGGGGTATTTTCTTCCAACCAAAGCTACATATCTGTGATGAGGGCATCTAGGAGGACCTCAAGGGTTGGTGGTCGGCCGAGATCTGGGTTTCATTTTTGGGCCTCTCCTTCAAGCTCTATGTTGTGGCTCCTGCTTCAGTGTTGCCAATTTCCGGCCTTGGAACCTTGTTGCACACATCTAGGAGGACACTTTGGTATGGTGGTCGGCCAGCAATTGTTGGTTTCATTTTTGGGCCTCTCCTTCAAGCTCTATGTTGTGACTTCTGCTTCAGCGTTGCCAGATTCCGACCCTGGGGCCTTATTCTATACACTTGGGAGGACACCTTGGCATAGGGGTCGGCCAGAAATTTTTCACTTCAAATTTGTGCCATGGCCGGCCGGCCAGGAGGGGTAGCTGGCCGACCAGGTGGGGTGGCCGGCCGGCCACCTCCCACAAATTTACCTGGCCGGCCAGCTTCCTGCTTTCCAGCCTGTCCCAGCTGTCCGGATAGTTTCCAGCATATCCCGGGGCATCCGGGGGATATTTCGGGAGGGAAAGATTGGATGCTTTCCCTCCCCTTTTACACCCCATTTCTTGCCTATTTGAAGGGCCCTCCTTCTTCAAGGTTGGAAAAACTTGTCTCAAGAGATCATCTCCAAAAACCTCCATTTCCTTAGCTTAAAACCTCAAAAAAGCTTCTAAGTTCCTAGGTCTTCTCTTCATCAACACCTAGCCTCACCTTCTTTACTACCATTCCAGCAGCTAGGAAGTGAATTTCAGAGGTTGAGAAGCTACAAATCAGAGCCAAGAATCAAAGAAAGACAAGTCTTCAAGGGTAAGTCCTCAAAACCAACTTTTAGGGCTTTTTCTTGATTCATTTCTATACTCTATTTGGTTGAGAATTAGGGCTCCGACCCCTACTTCTTTTGTGCTTTTTTTGAGCCCCTATACAACTTTGTAGAAGGACTCAACTTCATTTGAGGCTTCTATGATATACTTGTTTCAATACCTAGCCTTTATGCCATTATCTTGCATGCTAGTTTAGGCCTATTTCCTTTTGTTTTCAGGGGTCCGACCCCTACTGGTGTTGTGCTCATTTTGAGCCCCTCTACAACATTGTAGAAGGGCTCAACTTCATTTGGCCATTGTGTATACCACCTCCTTCAAATTTCATCAAGTGTGGCCTTTTTGCATGCAATTTTTGACCTATTTGTGTTGGTTTTTAGGGGTCCAACCCCTACTGATTTCTTGCTTATTTTGAGCCCCTCTACAACATTGTAGAGGAGCTCAACTTCATTTGGCCATTGTATCTACCACCTCCTTCAAATTTCATCAAGTGTGCCCTTTTTTGCATGCAATTTTTGACCTATTTGTGTTTGTTTTTGGGACTTCGACCCCTACTGGTTTTAGTCTTTTTTTGACCCCCTTTACATGTTTCATGAAGAAGGTTTGGTCATTTGATGTATATATTGCATGTCTTATGTTATACCCTTTTATGGCTCCATTTTGCCTTCCATTTCTAGCATGTTTGTCTTATGATTTAGAGGCTGCCATAAACTGAATATATGCTTATTTTTGGGCCCTCTTTCATGTTGTAGAAGAAAGTTTGTCCATTTGGTGTTTGAATATACCACCTCCCATTGTAATGCTCTTTTGGCCATTAATCTTGTATGATCTTGTTGCCATATCTATATCTCCTTTTTGGCCATGATTGTTACTGAAATATGCTGTATTTGGGACTGCCTTGCTACTGTTCTTGCTGCCATGATCATGTTTTGCATGTATAGCATGGCTATAGGCCATTTCGGGGCTTAATTTCACATTTTCGGGATGATTGCATGCTTCGGGTGTCATTTCGAATTGTTTCGGGGCTGTTTTCCCCCTCTTGTAGCTGCTGAAATTCCATGTTGCATGTTGCATGTCATTTTGTGCCTTAATGCTTTGCCTCGGTTTGCGTGCCCGCGGGTACGCATTTCGAGGCACTTCGTTTTTATCCGACGGCCTCCTATGTGAGTGAGCTGAGGCTCTCCCATGTTGGTGTAAGCCCATCGTTGCATTTTCGTATGCCATTTGTATCATTTTTGCATTGCTTCGGTTTGCGTGCCCGTGTGCACGCATTTCGAGGCACTTCGATTTTATCCGATTTGCACTTCACATCATCGCCTCGGTTTGCGTGCCTGTGGGCACGCACTTCGAGGCACTTCGGTTTTATCCGATTTTCATTTCATATCATCGCCTCGGTTTGCGTGCCCGTGTGCACGCATTTCGAGACACTGTTTTATCCGCTCGGTATTGCGTATGCCTCCGCCTCGGTTTGCGTGCCCGTGTGCACGCATTTCGAGACACTCTGTTTTATCCGCTTGGCATTGCGTATGCCTCCGCCTCGGTTTGCGTGCCCGTGTGCACGCATTTCGAGACACTCTGCTTTATCCGCTTGGCATTGCGTATGCCTCCGCCTCGGTTTGCGTGCCCGTGTGCACGCATTTCGAGACGCTCTGTTTTATCCGCTTGGCATTGCGTATGCCTCCACCTCGGTTTGCGTGCCCGTGTGTACGCATTTCGAGACATTCCGTTTTATTCGGTTTGCATTGCGTATGCCTCTGCCTCGGTATGCGTGCACGCGTGCACGCATTTCGAGGCACTCTGTTTTATCCGATTTACATTTCATCATTGCCTCGGTTTGCGTGCCAGTGGGCACGCATTTCGAGGCACCTCATTCTTATCATCCCGGCATCCTATGTAAGTGTGGCTGAGGCCCTCTTCATGTTGGTGTAAGCCCATCATTACATTTCGCATGTCGTTCCGCATCGCCTCGGTTTGCGTGCCCGTGGGCATGCATTTCGAGACATCTCATTTTCATAGCATTGCGCATACTAGGCTGTATCTTAGTTGCATTTCATGCATATCATGCATATCGCACGGGAAACGAGGTACATTCCGTACTCCGATTCCTCTGCATTCATCCTATATTGAGTTGTGCAATCCGATTCCTCGGCCATCATGCATCGATATGCGTGATTGGTGGCACGAGGGTCGAGGCATGCATATATTTGTGAAATACATCTGTGCCCTTTTCCCGCTCTCTTGCAGAAAATCGAGTTAGCAACTTTTCGTAATCCGCAGATTTAGAAACACCGCAAACAGAGGCTAATCGGGCATACCAAAGGATTTCGCGCTAAGCGACAAAGACATCTATCGGCGAGGCGATCCACGGCTTGCACGCCAGTTTTACCGCTTTTATTAATTAATTTGTCAATTAATTAGAAATTTGTATATTTATTTCCGGACTGTATATTCTTTTATTCGGACTGTACTATTTATTCGGACCCTCTGCGCGAGGGCATAATTGTAATAAGGGTGCGTGAGTGTGATGTATGTCTTCCAACCCCCATTTCTTTCTCCCTTTTATTTACCCGCTTTGGATGGTTAGATATAGGGCATATTTCAATTAGCATACAGTATGACAGCATGTTTGCATCATTCATCTGTTTTGCACGCACCGGGCTCGGCGCATCATACAAACTGCATTTGTATTTCAATTCCAAATTGAATACATGTTAGCCGTTGCATTTCATATGCCATATTTAGAATAGCCGAGCCTACTATAGTTTGCATTTTTGTATGTGTTGCATTAGGCATTCTGTATATTTTAGGATCATGCATGATTTCTAATCAGCTTCTGTTTTGGCTTGGAGTACTCGGTAAGTTTTATGCTTTAGCATCCTTGCATGCGTGTGAGTGTTGCCATGATAGCATGTTTACCATGAGGCTAAATGCTTATGTGATATAACTGCCTTGAATGCCTGTGGGTGGAGGTTGGGTTATTTGAAGTGGAGCAAATCATTGATTGTTTGTTAAGCCCACTAGATTGTGGCAAAATCTGCATTTTAAGCCTACCTGCGGGTAGCAAACCATCTTTCACAAACAAACATGAAATGTTTTGTTCCAATTCAGACGGCCCAGTCTATACTTGTTTGCTGCGAGCATCACATAGTAATCCTAGGCTAATAATCGGAATAAGAGCATACAATGTTTTCAAAATCAGATATCATGGTTAGTAGAGGCCGGTCTTTGACCGGCGAGAGGGGTGCTCACGATGTGACCTTTCCCTAATCGTACCCAAGTTCCCGAGCCAACTTTGGTGATGACGGACACGTGGCCTTTTGGCACCGAGTCGGTTTCCTAAATTTCCCATTTTAAAAATATTTAGGTGGCGACTCATATCCGCAAAGCACCATGTTAGGCACTTCTTTCAAAAAATCTGTTTTTCTTCAAAACGATTTGCCGGATTTGGACTCTTTGGTTCAAGATTTAGAACCGCAACAAAAATCGAGTCCGAACTGTAGCGAGGTCCCTCGCGGGGCGTTGTTACACCCGAGAAATGAGCTTTTCAAGCCCTTTTCTATGGGGAAAATTACAAAGAAACAATCAAACCCATTTACAAGCAATAATGGATTCGGAGTCAAAACTCGAAATGAGCAATAATGGCTCTAAATCCAAACTCGATAATGAACTATAATGACTCTTTCCTTTATGATTTCCAAGGGTCTAACTAGAAAATTAGTCCTTTAGAAGTAAATGCATCGGCGATAAAGGGAAGTGTCCAATAAAATATCATACTTTGCATAAGAGAGATGTAATGCCCTGGTAATGAACCTCCAAAGAGATTAAACCATTTAGCATGAGGGGTCTTTTTCTCATGCCTTGAGTGGTGATCTATTGTTTGATACAACTTTTAATCAAAAGAAACAAAGAAATGAGGGAGGTTGCAAATTATGAATGAACAAGTAGATGGTCAGAATGGTGTGAATATGTATATGAAAGCTATAAATAAATAAATAAATAAATAAAAACAACAACAACAACAACAACAACAACAATAACAACAACAAAAAACCAAAAAATAAAAGAAAATAAAAGAAAAAAAAGAGAGAGAAAATCAACTCAAATGGATTGGAAGCTATAGCCTATACACCAAATCCATGAGGACTTACAACAATACAAGTGTAATATTCAAAGCATAATTTAACACATTAAAAAGCACTGAAACAACACAAAAAAAGTGCTGAAAATCAAGTTTCAGATGTGGAAAAAGTGAGCAAAGATGGAATAAAACCAAAGGATTTCAACCAACCAACAAACCTAAGAAAGTGTGGCTAACCCCTCCTCTCTTTTTCTTTTTTTTTTCTTTTTTTTTTTGTGGCTTTAAATCACATATTTCAGGCCTCAAAACACTCTAAAAATAGCAAGTAAACACAAGGAAAAGAGAGAGAAAAGATGGTGAAAGAGCTCAAAGATTACCCCTTGAAAGAGGAGGAAGAGCTTCCTAGTTCACAAACCACAAGTTGAGCACTCTCAAGTAGCTGAAATTATGTTCAAGAATCTCAATAAAAGCCTCAAGTTTTAAGCTTAGAAGGTGTATGTATAGTGTATGTATATCGCAAGAGAAGAGAGAAGTGTGTTGGACAAGTTATAGCTCTTGGCCAAAATTTTCTAACCCCAAACCATGAAGGGGGGTTTGTATTTATAGAAAAACACCATCTCACGTTGAAAATATCTATAAAGAGACAGCTAGTGTAGGGGATACACATGTCGACATCTGGTTGTTGCAAAATATCTGCTTGCGCTAAATATGGCCGATCGACCATTAAAGTGCAATCGCCACTGAATATTCTTGGCCACTTGTGGCCAGCTCTTCTCTAAATGGTTAGGCTAGAAAAAATAAGATTTTGGTTCAAATGGGGTGCAAGGTATAGGTTTTAAAGCTTGAAACCAAAGCCTTTCGCTAAAAAAATTAAACGATTGTACAGCGTAACATTTCATCATCGAGTGTTCAGCGTGAGGCGCCCAAGTCTTAAAGGCAGTCAAAATGGGGTGTCTACAAGTATCTTTAATGAAATTTATTTATCTGTTTAGAGATATCTATTTTGGGCTATCAGTGGAGGATAACAATGAGTGTTGTTATAACAACCCCGACCTCTGATTAGCTTATAATCTTTGATTAAGAATGCCTAATAAGTAATTAAGAGAAAAATTTTAGTTAATTGCATGTGAATTGTGTTATTTTCATTTATATATGTTCATGGTAGGACTGCATTTCCGAATCGGTATGCGAATTGAAAGCCTTATCGACATCTAATCACGAAATTGATTTGGTTTATGTGTTATTTGAAATTTTTAGAACATTATGGTAGGTTTAATTGAATTTGATTCGAAACTGAATAATTAGACTAATAATGTCAATTGATTAGTTATTAATTAATCTAGCTTAACCAAGCCTATATAAGGCTAACTTGATTGCTAGACTTTTCCATTATATTCTCATTTCATTATCGTTGAGACTAAACTCTCTGTGTGTGTGTGTGTGTGTGTGTGTGTGTGTGTGAGAGAGAGAGAGAGAGAGAGAGAAGGAAGAAAATTGTATTCAAGCTTGGAATTGTACAGAATTGGAGGATTCAACTTGGAAGCTCAAATAACTAACAACTTAGAACAAAATAGAACACCTAAGGTAAGAATTCAAGCTTTTAGTTTTGTATTTGAGTTGGTTAAGGCATGAATTCAAGAGAATTAAGCTAAGAGATGCAAGAATTAAGCTAAAGAAGTAGAGAGGAAGATCAATTCATACATGCATATGCATTTCATTGCATTTGGAGCATGTTTTCTAAGAAATTCTCTCATGCAGGTAATAAGTTGAGCTTAGTTGTGGGAATTCATCATGTTTTACATTCTTTTGTCTCATTTGATCATGTTTTGGAAGGTTGAATTTCAAATCAACTCATGCATGTTATGTTTTCCAATTTTCAAGTTTGAGTTTGAACAATTGGCTTACTTTTGGGCCCTGATTTTGCGAAATGATCTTCAATTCATAATGTTTTACAAGTTTGCAAGTGTTTGCTCAAGTTTTGGCCCAAAAGGATGTGTTTTGAAACTTTGAAAATGGATTTTGAACTTGAATTAGCAATCTGGAAATTACAGATTTTGCACCCTTCGCTTGAGCGGTGGAGTATGCGCTTGAGCAAAGAATGCGAGCTCCTAATACTTTTGCAGAGTTTAGGGGTTGTCTTGAGCGGCAGAACCTATGCTTGAGTGACCGTCCTTATTTTTGACCCTTCGTTCAAGCGTATGAAGTTGCACTCGAGCGTAAATTGAGATCTCCCAAAAGTTTTACAAAGTTTTGTAGACCGCTTGAGCGACCGAAGTTCCGGTCGAGCGGATTGCCCTGTTTTTGAAATTTTGATTAGGTGTTTTAACTCATATTTTGGCATCCTCATTTTATCTTAGGCATTCCTAAGCCTTAATTAAGACACAATAATGAGAATAAAGATTATAAATACACCAAGATAGAAAAGAAATAAGTTAAGTGTTTTCTAAGCGTGCGTTTCAATGTCTATTTGTTATGTGTTTGTGTAGGTCACGCATTGATTCGACTATTTTGACCTTTCTACTATTGGAGCTATCAGTGAGTAAGAACTCTATAAAGCTATGTTTGATTATAAGTTTTTTCTGACTAAAATGATATGATCTATTTTCTGAAATGTTTTTTTATGAATCATGAATAAATGTCCATTTTTCTGAAATGTATTTGTGGCATCCTTAGTTCATGTGGCCCTCACCCAAGGGTAACAATACTATGACTTATGTTCATGTAGCCCTTGCCCGGAGGTAACAATATTGTGGCCTATGTTCACGTGGCCCTCGCCTGGGGGTAACAATACTATGGCTATTTGCGCACAAAGATGTTAACCTTTATGGTCCTCGATACTGACTATGCATGTGGGTCTTATGACCAATCTGATCTATTAGCTAATGGATGTACCACATATAACTGCTCATGAATTCTGTATAAGTATGTAAATTTGAATCTATTTCTGAGATGAATTCTGATTTCTGAATCAGTTTTGGACATCATCATTCATAACCCTTTACCCTGTTATTATTCACTAGGCTCCAACTCATGCTATTATTTATGTATATAGGTGATTAGGTGCAGGACCAGGCTCAGTGAGGTTTTCCGGGAGATATGTCAGTGTTAGCCAACCAATGTGCCACCCAAGCAGGTTCCGAAATGTTTTGTGGTCGAGTTTTGTGGGCATGATGCAAGTTTATGTTTTTCTTTTCTTTTTTTTTTTGGTCAACCTTTTGGTTTATCTATATCTACAATGATGTAAGGCTGACATTCTGATGACATCATATATGTATAAAAATATAAGTTTTAAATTTTCTATCCCATGTATGTCTACACAGCTCTATGGACGTTGTATGTTTATAATTGCTTCCGCTAGCCTCTTTACTTTTGCTTAATCTATTTAGAGGCCTTAGGTAATCCCAGGATTACTGGCCGGTTATGACGCTAAACCTATAGGGCTGAGTTTGGGTCGCGACAGAGTGGTATCAGAGCATGTGTTCTACTGCATACACGAGTCCATAAAAGCTATAGGATGTTCTAGAAAGAATTTGGGACATTACATCTGCATGTGCGAGTGAGTGACATCATGTGAACATATCTGAACCAATTGACATTAACACTAAAATAAAATGAACTGAAATTGAACGCTATGAGAAGATTAGTTTTGTGTTTATTAGTGCCTTGTTTACCTATAGCAAACAGAAAATCCTAGAAGTGATGGTACTGAATCTTCCGAGGCTCGAATGAACCGCATAGAACGAATGTTAGTAGATCTAATAGAATCAATGCAACAACAACAGAGGCAACAACCCCTGCCTTCTCCGCCTCCTTCGGTCCAAGTAGAGCTGGTCAACAATGACATTCTCAGTCTGACTTAGAAATTTAATAAGATGAAGCCACCAACTTTCTTGGGTGCAATTGAACCTTTAAAGGCTAAGATGTAGATGCTAGACACTGAAAAAATTATTTGAAGTCTTTCTATGTACCGAGACTCAAAAAGTTTTGTTGGCCACCTACACTCTGAAGGACGAAGCTCGACGTTGGGGGATGCTTATCCAAGACACTAATGGGGCTTTAACTTGGAATCAATTTAAAGAGATTTTTTATGAAAAATATTTTCCACAGTGTTTCCAAGACCGAAAGGTGTCCGAATTCCAAGAACTTAAGCAAGGTAATATGTCAATAGCAGAGTATGAAGCCAAGTTTACCGAATTGGCCCGGTTTGCTCCACACATGGTGGATATCGATTCCAAAAAGGCTCAAAAATTTGAAGGAGGCTTGAACCTAGATGTATTTGATTGGGTTGGTGTGTTGAAATTACCCAAATATGTGGATGTTCTTGATAGAGCCCTAATAGCTGAAGCCAACCTAGTTGCTATGAAACAAGCCAAAGCTCCAACAACTGAATGTAGAGGTAAGAGATCAAGATTTAATTTCAAAAAGGGTCAGTCATTTTCAAATAAGCAAAACTCAAGATCCTCTAATAGTTCAAGTCAAAGTAGTGGTACAACCCCTACTTGTTCAGAATGTTAAAGAAAACACAAGGCTGCTTGCTACCGATCAACAGCTGCTTGCTTTAGGTGCTTGCTTTCAATTCATGAAGTTCAATGATTTCTACATGTTTTCTCAAGTTTTAAGTTTTGCATCTTGAACAACAATCTAGAAATTCCAAAATTTGGTCGCATCGCTCGAGCGTAAAATTCGAGCTCTCAGAAGTTTTACAGAGTTTAGGGGTTGGCTCGAGCGACCAAAGTTACTCTCGAGCAACCACCCTTTGTTTTGAACCTTGGCTCGAGTGACCAAAAGTTGGCTTGAGTGTGAAATGAGAGCTCCTAGTAGTTTTGAAGACAATTGCATGGTGGCTCAAGGGGCCGCCCTTTATTTTCAGTACTTGGCTCAAGAGACCATCGAGCGTAAAAATCAAGCATCCAGTACTTTTGCAAACTTTGCAGACCGCTCAAACGACCAAAGCTTCGCTCGAGCGACCTACCCTGTTTTAAAAAATTTGGCTAAGTGTTTCAAAGCATTTTTGCATCCTCATTGCATATAAGGCATTCCTAGGCTATCTTTAAGCTACAATAATGAGGATATGAGATAGAAACACAACTAGAAAGAAAAATGATAAGTTAAGCACCTTTGGGGCGTGTGTTCAAGTGTATCTATCACGTATTTTTGTAAGTCTTGTGTTATCACCTAAGTGCTCTGTTCAGCTTCTGGAGCTATCTATGAGTAACAACTCTGTAAAGCTATGTTTGACTATAAGCATTTTCTGAATAAAATGATATGATATGCTCTGTTTTTTGAAATGATATTTTCTATATAGATAAATTATTGTCCTATTTTTGAAATGTATTTGTGGCATCGTTAGTTCATGTGGCCCTTGCCCATAAGAAACAATACCATGGCCAATATGCACATGGCCCTTGCTCGGGGAAAACAATACTGTGGTCTATGTTTATATGGCCCTTGCTTGGCAATAACAATATCGAGGCCTATATTCACGTGGCCCTCGCCTGGGGGATACAATACCATGGCTATATGTGCACAAAGATGTTTACCTTATGGTCGTCGATACCAACTATCCATGTGGGTCATATGACCAATCTGATCTATTAGCTAATAGATGCTTATGAATTCTGTATAAGTATGTGAATCTATATATAATATGAACTTTGATTTTTGAATCTGTGATGGACATCATTCATAAACCTTTTACTCCGTTGTTATTCACTTGGCTCCAGCTCACCGTATTATTGTGTATGTAGGTGATCAAGTGCGGGATCAAGCATAAGTTGCTAGCTTGGAGTTCTATTTTGGTAAGCCAACCATCGTGCCTCCCGAGGAGGTTCCTGAATTAAGAAGTGGTCAAGTTTGGTGAATCATGTTTAAGACTTTTGTTTTCTTTTGTTTTGTCTGAACAAGTTTCTATATATGAGATAAATAAGGCTAAGACCTATTTTGTTTTATTTGTGTAAGGGTGAGGTAAGACGGATGCATTTATGATGTCACATGTATATGTAAATTAATTTTAAATTTTTTATCCCATATATGTCTACACAACTCTATGGACATTGTATTTTCATATTTGCTTCCACTAGCCCCTTAATTTTGTTAATCTGTTTCAAAGGCCTTTGGTAATCTTAGGATTACAGGCCGGTTATGATGCTAAACGTATAGGGGTGGGTTGGGGTCGTGATAAAAATACTTGTTTTCATTTATGGTTTGGAATTGGTAATCTCGTGGTTGTTGTATTATGTATTTTTGAAGAAAAGATTTGGTTTTAATGGATTTTCAAAGGTTAATCAAAAACATGTTTTCATTACTGGGTGGTTACAATGCTAAACCTACCAGGGCAGGTTGGGGTCGTGACAAAAATACTTGTTTTCATTTATGGTTTGGGATTGGTAACCTTGCGGTTGTTGTGTTATGTTTTTTTGAAGAAAAGATTTTGTTTTAATGGATGTTCAAAGGTCAATAAAAAACTAGGGTTTTGGATGCTCTTATGGGAAAATGATGGAATTAGAATGGTTGTAGGATTTTGGTTGAAATAAGGTTTGGTTGAGAAATTTTTTGGAATTATTAGAAAATACTGAGTACTATTTACTCTTT
This sequence comes from Camellia lanceoleosa, assembly GCA_025200525.1. Classification (NCBI taxonomy): domain Eukaryota; kingdom Viridiplantae; phylum Streptophyta; class Magnoliopsida; order Ericales; family Theaceae; genus Camellia; species Camellia lanceoleosa. The sequence continues at coordinate 82,805,978 of CM045772.1, read as the reverse complement.
TGAAATGGTGGTTTTGTTGGAAATGATATCAATGGTTTTGAGAAAATTGTGTATTTTCAATGGAGATTCACAAGACTCATGAGGAGTGTGAATGTTGTTTTGGGAATCAGGAGATTTTGTATAAATCATCAGGATTCTAATTTTGTTATGATTTTGGAATATTATCATTGTTGTTGTCTTTTAATTAGAAATAATTATTGTTGGCAACCGATGGAGGATTGTATTTATTGTTGTAGAAACTGCATGTGGATTAGGGAATGGAAACATTTGCAAATTGCATTGTGCATATCATGGATTTGTAACTGGAGATTTCAATGTTTTAGGAAATGTATTATTATTTTGAGATGCATGTATTGTATTATTCAAAGGGTAAATAAAATGGTGAAACCATGTGGGGGTGTTAAAATAGAATTAAGTTGGCCTGGGTGTCTTTGGTGTAAGACCTAAAACCCGTGTGGTAGGTGTCGAGCCTTCTGGTTAATGCCGATAAAAATGGCATAGTGACTTGTATAGTTACTATTATGAACACTAGCCGTGGGGATTTATTCATTATATTTACCACTTGTATGTTTTGAAAAAATATTGTTGATTTGGAAAGATCTTTTGGAAATCTCGCATTGTATTGTTTCACAGAGGAAAAAAAGCATTTTATCATGACATTTAATTTGCATACATCTTATGACATTGTTAAGCTTCATACATGCCATTAAGTTTAATTCTACTGGGCTTTATACTCACCCTACGAGGGAAACCACTTTCAGGTGAACCGGTGTGCCTCCGCCAAGGTGATGACTAGGGATGATCTTGGAGCTTGAGGCTTGTATGTTTTGTTTCTTTGGTTATTTGTTTGTAATTTAAGCCACGGGCTTCTTTGTATTGAGTAGTGACTCATTTGTTGTAACTAGGCAAGGCCCTGGAACCTTGTAGCTTTTAAGGCATTAAACTGTAATAGTTTAATTTTATTCATTTTGTAGGACTAAAAGAATGTACTAAGGCACGTGTTGGAAATGATGTTGTATAATCATATTGTTGTTGTGTTCCGTTTGTTAGCAATATTATAATAGAGTAGAACGTTTATTTATTTTGGGGCGTTACAACTTGATATCAGAGCGTACCGGTTTTGAATACTTTGGGTATGTGGGAAGTGGTGCTTACCACAATGGGTTTGTCTCGCTCGATAGAGATGTTATACGCTCAATATGCTAAATGATAACATGTTTATTTGGCTAAGTGGGTATGGAATTGAATCCTTAGGATGTGATTTGTGTCTGTTAAACACTTGGAGGTCTTATTAGAAGGACACTTAATCAATGTTCGTTCTAATAGGAATTCTTGGGGTTTCGTGGAACAAATTTTTATCTTAAGGATATAATTCATGTGTGAATATGCGACTAAGTGCTTATGTGGAATGCATTTGGTGTTGTAATGCTGTAGAGTGTATGAGATTTTGTTAGGGGCACCTTTCGATGTGTGCTAAATTGTTATGCTTTCCTTTGATTAGGATGTCTAGGCAAGGATGTGACGACATTCCTCCTTCCATACAGGAAGAATTAAGGAAGCGATTTTAAGAGTTGTGCCAAGGTACTACATCTTTGGCACAATTTGAGGCGTGGTTTACCAACCTATTGAGTTTCGCTCAAAAGTTGGAAGAGATTGAGGAGCTCTGTTGTGTGGAGTTTAAGAGTAAGTTATGTGAGGATGTTCGAGGAAGGATTGTCGAGTCCTGGCATAGGAATTATCGTGTGCTTATGGAAATGGTGACTTAAGTAGAGGCTACAGTATTAGTCATGGGGTAGAGTGGGGAGAAAGCCATTTCAGTAACTTTTGCAGCTTGGGGTCGTGGTAGACCTAGTAGGAACCAAAGGAGAAAAGCAAGGTTGTTGCCCTAACCAATAGTTACATCAACAAGATCATCTAGCCAACCAGGACTTTGGGCGATTGAGTGCTCATAGGAGGAGCAATCATTAGGATCCTTACCGATTCAGACTTCGAACCAGTCGTGTATTTAGGGACCGCCTAAGTGCTATTCATGTAATCAACCAAGTCATACTAGGTATTTTTGTATGCAACCGGGGACTTCTTTAGGAGTTCCACAATCTAGTCGGGTTCAACCTTATCTGTCTGGGCATGGGGCGAAACCAATACCAGAACCGAATAGGCCAGACTTCAAGGACCTTTGGAGGGTCAAACTTTTATCCTCAGAGTGGGGAGATGCATGTTTGTTTCAAGTGTGGCCAGCTAGGTCATGTCTGTTGCTCTTGTCCTTGGCGTCAGAATTCTGGGGGTGTTCCAAGGGTTAAGAATGACCAGTTTCGGTAGTCTAGTTAGAAAGGTGATAGTGGTGTTGGCGGAGGGATGGTTGTTTTGGGTACTTAGTTTTGGTTACCTTGTTTTGTGACTGAAGGATAGACGGATGCAATAATTATGTGATCATTTTGTTTTGTAACCGGTATGGTGTGGAATGTTGTAATATTATGACTTTTGTTTATGCACATATCTATGGTGGGTTGTTTATTTTTATGAGTTGGATATGTTGTGATTTTGAGTTTTCCCTAATGTGATGAGTTGTTATGGAATTTGGAAACCTTCGTATTGATGGGTATGAACTATTGCATTTTGACTTAGGAATGTAATGGCCGGAGAGCTTTATTTTGATTAGGGATTGTTTGCTATGTTAACTAATTTGTGTTTAGTTAAAATTGATTTAGAATGGGTGGACAGTGGAGTTGGGAGAAGATGGGTATTTTGAGAGTCATTATGATTAATTGGGATATTGCGATGGTGGAATTATACCAATCAATATATTCGGTTTGGCTGATATTGGTTATGTTAGAGGTATGAGTCTTAATTTGTTGCAGTGAAGGCTTATTAGGAGAATAAGAGGGTTGTGTCTTATAGTGACCGAAGTAGTGTTGTGATTGTTGTCGGATGCAGGTGGATTGGTGTGGGTAGTGAACCTATCATGGACCTTATCGGTCTTCAGTATAGTGTGGTTGGTGGGTGTATATTGTTTGTAATGGGAATTGTGGGTTTTAGCCTCTAGAAGTCCACTTTGGACTTCAGGGAGGTGTGGGAGAAGTTGTAGAATCCCATGTAGGAATGTTTGGTGTTGGAATATTGTAGGTTTGGCGCTAAATGGGGAGAGTGGTTGAATAGACGAAATGTTTGATTCTAATGGGTTGGTGTAGGGTAACATGTTGTTGTTATCATGCCAAGAAGTTGGTTAGATGAATCGGTGTCCTTAGTACACCTTTAAGAATTCCTTATCAGGTTATTAGGAATTGATAGTATTGGTGTTTGGGGTAGTTAAGAGTGGTTGGCATGGAGTGACTTGAGTTTCGTATATAGAAAATTATTCCTAGTCTACTGAGGACAGTTAGTTTCGTTTTATGGTGGTTATCATAATAATAGATTCACATTTTATTTTGGGTTGGCGGTATGCGAGAGTTTGTTACTGTGGTTTGTAATGTGTTTCTTGTACTAAAGGTAAAGCCTCTTTGCAAGCTTTGTCCGAGGAATAGGAGTGAGGGTTGTGAACCTGAGATGTTGATCTCTTGTTTGATTAGAATTGGGAGATATGGTAGTGGTACTAGGGCGGCTCATTTCATAGGTATATTCTAAGATTGGGTGGCAATGAGGCATTAAGAGAGTTAAGGGGAAGCTTTGGAAGTAATTATAGAGTCGAATATGTGTTAGGGTGACCTTTTGTCCTGGGTTGACAAGATCCTTTGTAAGTTCGAGATTTAGTGCAAATTGCTTTCTTTGGCTTGGTTGAGTTATCCTTTCTTTATAAGAGCGTATGGACAGTTTGTTCGTATTTGAGTTGTTTAGACCCCTTCATGATTAGTTGAGTTTGGGAAGTGTGAATTTTGGGCTCACGAGGTGAAATTCTGAGAGGCGTTGGATTCGAGGAAAGGTGGTGAGCTGAGGTAGTGGATATCAAGGGGTTCAAGTGTGTTGTTAACGAGGAAAGTTAAGGTAGTGACCGATATCTTGGGTAGGAAATCGGCACGAGGTGTAGTGAACCTAGTCCTTTATTGGTATTCTCTTGAAATTGGGCGAATTAATCCTTAAATTTATTTATTTTTATTTATTTTTTTATTTTTTTATCTTATGCATATCTTAAGATCTTTTGTTCAGAGTGTTGTTATTCGAGCATGCGTTTTGATCAGTATTGTTATTCCCTACATGGGAGCGAATGTGGTAGTTTGTTTTACTAGAAAGGATGTAGTAACGGGTGGTCAGTGGGTGTCATAGTTGTGGTAATGGAATGTAATTTTGGGGCAATTTTTTACTATTGTTTAACCTCTTGATGTCATGTTTGACGTGTTCTATTTATATGTCGTAACAGGATTACCATTTTATTCTTGAAATGATTATGTCGTTGGTCGAGTAACAGTTGGGAGTGTTATAAATTAAAGTGTTTTGTAAGGGAAATAGGGAACTAAAACTTTTTCTTGTTGGGAATTGGATTGTTTCAAAATGGCGGTGAGTATTTAATAATGGTCAAGGTTGGTTTTGGGAATTGTCTTGTAGGTGTTATGGTTTAGGTCATGGCATAATAATAGTGTACAGTTTTTTATGGCAAACAAAACTAACAAGAATAAAAGTTCATGATGGGTTTTGGTTGTTTTCAATTCCGGAATTTCGGTGTCTATTGTAGCAAGTTTTGTTTATACAGAGAAAGTTGTGCCTTAGAATTCGTGATGGGTGCTAGGCAAGGTTTTATTCTCTTTTGTGTGTGGTTGTGTTCCTCGGCATAGTTGGGTTATTGTGGATTAGAATTTCACTTTTTGAGAGGTTTTGCTTTGGGAATGTCTATGTCGTCTTGTGAATGGAAGGATGAAGATTTTGGGTGAATAGAGCATTCAGGGTGGTTTTATAAGTTGAGGTGCCTTTGGATTCAAAGTAACCGAGTGTGACATGTGTTTGGATTTCCTTGCTTGAAGTGTTATTGGTACCTTATTATATTGTTATTTGTAAACATTGTATATGTTTTGGAAGAAGTAATGGTAATATTCAGTATTGAACGCTTTGTTTATCATTGTTATGAGAATGGATAACCAGATGGGTCATGGTTTTGAATTGAATTAGTTCACATTGTAATGATTTATTTAAATACTGTGTTGTTGTATTGATTTTGTTAAATTTTGGGAACGAAATTTCTTAGGGGGGGAGGCTATGACGATTCTAGTTTATATCTGACCCGTTTATTGTTTTGGACCAAGAATTCCTATTCTTGAATGGTTGTTTATATCCCTATTCATCTTATTCCTTATTGAGTTTGGTTGTTTGTGTTAGCCCCAAGGTTATTCAAATTGATATTGATTATTGACAAAATTTCTTTATTTAATTTATTATGTATACAAATTGTGCTAAAAGATGTATGATTCTAGAAGTGTTATTTTTCAATGATTTTTGGCCCTTTAAAGCATAAGCTTAGCACCTGTTTGCAAAACTCTATCCATGCTTACAACAGGTCTAAGGGTCAACACCAAGATAGCAAGGGTCGACACCAGAGTGAAGATTAAAATGCCTAAGCGTTCCAGCTGCAAGGGTCGACACCAAAATTCAGTGTGCAATCCAGTAGCAAGGGTCGACACCAAGAACAGTAAGGGTCGACACCAAAATTCAGTGTGCAATCCAGCAGCAAGGGTCGACACCAAATTTCATAATGCAATCTAGTCGCAAGGGTCGACACCAAGAATGATAAGGGTCGACACCTGGAATACTTGGAACTCAACTCCAAGAAGAAAATAAAGTAAGGGGTTGATACCCAATCTGCAGAGGTCGACACCTATAAACCTGGGTTTAAAAAAATTCCACCTGCCAAATCAGATCTAGACTGTTGCAAATCATTTCTCAGCCACTTTTTCAGATTTGGGTGCAGAATACATCATATCTTCTGACCACATAACTGATCCTTTGGCACCATATCTTCTCCAAGAAGTTGACTTATGATGTTGAGCATTAAATAAAAAGCTGATGCATTTAATGAAACCTCTCCTTTCAAGACCTACCTACAGTTTGCCTTTTTTCTTTTCTGATCAAACACAGCTAGAGCAAATCCTTCATGATCTTCTCCAACAGATAGGAGATTCAAATCTTCTCTCTCTCTAACAGCTAGAAGCCATCAATATTATAAATATGGAGGTCTCTTTGTTCATTTAATGCACTTCTTCAATACAACAAGCCTAGAGCATTCAAGAGCAATCAAGAGCTTTTAACATACTTCATTTGTACTTCCATTTTCATATCTGAGTGAGTCTTAAATTACTTGAGAGCTTACACTTTCATATCCATTTTTTGTGAGAGAACATTTGTGAAAGAGGAAAGTTGCACCTCTTATTCTTATTTTCTGAGTGATACACTTGTAAAGTGAGGCATTTAGTTGAATGGTTCTCAACAGATTGAAGTAAGTCCTTGTAAAAATCCACAAGCTAGGTGAAGCTTCAGGAGTGGACGTAGGCCGGTGAGCCGAACCGCTATAAATCCTTGTGTCAAGCTCTTCTTTCATTTCCTTTTATTTTTCTGTGCATTCATTTATTGTCATCTGCCTTTAAACACTTAGTCTTTGCAAATTTATTTTCGGACCAAATTTTTAATTACCCAATTCACGCCCCCTCTTGGATTTCCTTCCTAAATAACAATTGGTATCAGAGCCTCGTCTCTAGTATTGTGACTTAACCGTCTTAGAGTGATCTATGGCAACCCCTAGCTCCTCTCTTCCTAAAGGTCAAGCCTCAAATAGACCACCCTTCTTCAATGGCACAAATTTCAACTATTGAAAAACCCGCATGACTATGCATATTCAATCTACTGACTATGAGGTTTGAAAAATCATATGTGATGGTCCTAAAGTCCCCACCAAAACCATAGATGGTCTATTAGTCCCCAAACTTGAAAGTGAGTGGACTAGTGCTGGTTATAAAGATATTTAATCCAATGCCAAAGCTGTTAACATGTTATATTGTGCACTTGATGCTACTGAGGTTGACAGAATATGCACTTATACAACTGCGAAAGAAATTTAGAATAAACTTGTTGTAACTCATGAGAGAACTACTCAAGTCAAAGAGTCTAGAGTAAGTTTGTTTGCTCACAATTATGAGCTCTTCAAGATAAAACCCGATGAGAACATATCCCAAATGTTCACTCACTTTACAGACATTATAAACAGTCTTAAATCTCTTGGGAAGACTTATACTAATGCAGAGATTGTCAAAAAAGTTCTCCAATCATTGCCAAAAAGTTGGGAGAACAAAGTTATTGCAGTGATAGAAGCAAGAGACTTGTCAACATTGAGTCTTGATGAGCTAATGGGATCTCTCCTAACCCATGAGATCATTATGCAAGAGGGAAAGGGAAAAAAAGATGCTTCAAAGGAAGAATGAAGTAATGGCTTTCATTACTAAAAGATTCAAAAGGTTTGTGGAGAAGAAACAAGGTGTAAGAAAGTTCTTCAGAAAAGACTTCAACAAAGATCTTCAAAAAGGAGAAAGTCATAAAAAATCTGAAGTTACTTGTTATAAATGTAACAAGCCGGGACACTACAAATCGGAATGTCCAGAGCTCAAAAAACAATTCAAGAAGGATAAGAAGAAGCCCATGATCGCATCATATGGAGAAGACAGTGATAACAGTGACTTGAAGACGGATCTTTGCAAAAATGAAGTCGCAAATCTATGCTTGACGGTACTTGAAAATGAGGTAAATGATGACTCATTTACTTTTGATGAATTACAAACTGCTTTTGATGAATTGCATGCGGAATTTAAAAAATTAAGTATGAAAAGTAGTTGTCAAAAGAAAATGATCTCAAGAAAAGAAATCCTTGACTTCTAAGATCAATACTTTGGAAAATGAAGTATTAACAATGGAAAAGGAGAAAGAATTTTCAAAGGAAAAAGAATTCTTCATTTTTGAAAAGAAAGTAGATGATTTGCAAAAGGAAAATGAAATTTTGAAAAAGGAGAAAATTATCTTAAATGAAAACATAGAAGATTTAAAAAAATGTTCTTTCAAAATTTACTCAAGGTAGAATTACCTTAGATAAAATTCTCAAAAGTCAAAATCAAACATTTGGAAAAATGGGAATTGCCTTTAAACCTTTTTCAAAAAATTTCAAAAAGACTTTTGTTCATGCATCATCCAACCATTCTCATCTCACATGCCATTATTGTGGAAGAAAATGTCACATCTCTCATTCATGTCCTGCTAAGAGAAACTCATTTGATAGAATGAAAAAGAAGTGGGTTCCCAAAAACACTTCAACTCCTAACTCTCATGGACCCAAGAAAGAATGGGTAGCAAAAGATCAACAAAAATTTGATTTTTGCAGGTGTGCTTTAGGTCAAAATCCAGCAATAACTGGTGGTACCTTGATAATGCGTGCTCAAGGCACATAACCAAGGATAAAGCAATGTTCTTAACCCTTAAATCCAAAGAAGGAGGTCACGTAACCTTCGGAGACAATAGTAAGGGAAAAATCATCGGTGAAGGTAGTATTGGTAAAACTTCTCCACCCATCATCGAAAATGTGTTGCTTGTTGAAAGATTGAAACATAACTTGCTTAGTATTAGTCAAATGTGTGATAAAGAGAATCATGTCACTTTTGAAAAATCCCACTGCACCATTAAAAATTCTGCTGAAAACAAAGTGCTTTTTGTTGGTCATAGGCATGAAAATGTGTATATATTTTATTTGCACAGTTTATCTCCTAAGCATGATGTTAAGTGCTTATCTGCTATAAATGAATTCGGATGGCTATGGCATAGAAGGCTAGGGCATGCTCATATGGATTTGCTTTCAAAACTCTCAAAACTTGATTTGGTTGTAGGTTTACCAAAAATTGATTTTGAAAAAGATAGACTTTGTGATGCTTGTCAACAAGGAAAATAAACAAGAGTTTCTTTCAAATCTAAAAATATTATTTCTACTTCTAGACCTCTTCAATTGTTGCACATTGACTTGTTCAGACCTTCTAGAACTTTAAGTGTTAGTAGTAAATCTTATTGTGTTGTTTGTGTGGATGACTATACTAGATTCACTTGGGTGATTTTCTTGGCACGGAAAAGTGATACTTTTTCTGCATTTACAGCTCTTTGTAAACGTATTCAAAACATGATTAGTCTTACTATTTGTAGAATTAGAAGTGATCATGGTAAAGAATTTGATAATGATGTGTTTATTTTATTTTGTAATGAGCATGTTATTAATGATAATTTTTCCGCTCCTCAAACTCCTCAACAAAATGGTGTGATAGAAAGAAAAAATAGAGTTCTTGAGGAAATGGCTCAGACTATGCTTTGTGAAAATAATTTGCCAAGATATTTTTGGGCAAAAGCTATCAATACAACTTGTTATGTTATTAATCGTGCCATGATTAGACCCATACTTAAGAAAATGTCGTATTAATTATGGAAAGGTAGAAAACCCAATATTGGTCATTTTCGTGCATTTGGTTGTAAATGTTTTGTACTTAATAATAATAAAGATAATCTTGGGAAGTTTGATGCAAAATCTGATGAAGCAGTGTTTCTTCGCTATGCAAATTCTAGTAAAGCTTATTGTGTCTTTAATAAAAGAACTTTACTTGTTGAAGAATCTATACACCCTGCTTTTGATGAATCTAACTTCTTTGCTTCCAAGAATATCGTTAGTGATGATGTTGCAGATTCTAATACAAGCATTGAAGGTATTTACTTATCGAAAAATGACGAACTTCATTCTTCAGAACCCAATGTTGAAGTCTCTATGGAAGATCTTCAAAAAGAGTATACCCTTCCAACAAAGGAAAATGATCTACCCAAAAAATGTAAGTATGCTCATAGACATCCCAAAGACCTCATTATAGGAGACGCCACACAAGGAGTAAGAACTCGTTTTTTTATTCATAATGTCTGTGGCAATTTAGCTTTTGTTTCTCAAATTGAGCCAAAAACCTTTTTTTGAGGCTGAACATGATGAAAATTGGACTTTTGCTATGCAAGAAAAGTTAAATCAGTTTGAAAGAAACGAAGTTTGGTTTTTGACTATTTGTCCTATGGATCATTCCGTTATTGGAACTAAATGGGTTTTTTGAAACAAAATGGATGAATCTGGGTTTGTTATCCGAAACAAAGCTAGACTTGTAGCCCAAGGTTATAACCAAGAAGAAGGCATTGATTTTGATGAAACATTTGCACCCGTTGCACGCCTTGAAGCCATTCGTATGTTGCTTGCATTTGCTTGTTTTAGAAATTTTAAACTTTACCAAATGGATGCGAAAAGTTCCTTTTCAAATGGGTATATTTCGGATGTATGTTGAACAATCTCCCGAGTTTGAAAACCACAAACACCCGGACCACATCTATAAACTTTCAAAAGCCTTGTATGGTTCAAACAAGCCCCTAGAGCTTGGTATGAACGCTTGAGCAATTTTCTTATTCAAAAAGGTTTTTCCCGTGGGAAAATTGATACAACTCTTTTCATAAAAATCAAAAATGAAGATATGCTTATTATTCAAATTTATGTTAATAATATCATATTCGGAGCTACTAATGAATCTTTATACGAGGAATTTGCTAAAGATATGCAGGGCGAATTTGAAATGAGTATAATGAGAGAATTGACATACTTTCTCGGATTGCAAATAAACCAAACCCAAGATGGCATTCATCTATCTCAAGCCAAATATATCAAAGATCTCCTCAAAAGGTTTGAAATGGATTTGTCCAAACCTGCGGCAACTCCTATGAGCACATCGATTAAAATCAACAACGATAAGCAAAGTAAGCTGGTAAACGAAAAGAAATATCAAGGTATGATTGGTTTATTACTCTATCTAATAGCTAGTAGACCCAATATCATGTTTAATGTTTGTATGTGTGCTTGTTTTCAATCATCTCCAAAAGCATCACACATCACCGCAGTAAAACGTATTTTCAGATATCTCGTTGGCACTCCACTTTTGGGGCTTTGGTACCCTAAAACAAATGTTTTGGATCTTTATGGTTATTTGGATGCCAACTTTGTGGGATGTAGACTTGACCGTAAAAGCACTAGTGGTACTTGTCATTTTCTTAGGAATTCACTCACATCTTAGTTTTGTAAAAAACAAAATTATGTGGCTTTGTCTACAGCTGAAGCAGAATATATTGCCACCGCTAGTTGTTATGCTCTAATGCTTTGGGTGAAACCACAACTTCTTGACTTTGGACTTCACTTTGATCACATACCTATTAAATGTGATAACACTAGTGCCATTAATCTTTCAAAAAATCCCATACAAAACTCAGGCACTAAACACATTGAAATAAGGCATCACTTTCTACGAGATCATGTACTAAAAGGTGACATTGAACTCGAATTTGTGCCTACAAGTCAATAATTGGCCGATATCATTACAAAGCCTCTCAATGAGGAACATTTCTACTTTATACGAACTGAGCTTGGTATGTTAAATGTTCCTATGTGATGTTAAACTATGTGTTATTATGCTTCTTTGAGAAATTTGATGAGAAAAACACTAGCTTTTTACCTTCTAGGACCCTTAAGGGTCGACCCCCTACTCCATAGGGTTGACACCTAGTTAAACCAGGCTTGTGCCTTTTGTTGCTTAGGGTTGACACCTCTTTTCGAAAGTGTCGACACCTGATGAATCTGAGGTCACTACTTTTTAGTGTCGATCCCTTTTTTCCTAAGGGTCGACACCCGCCTTTTGAGTAAGGTTTTTGTTGCGCAGTCTTTTCAAATTTGCAGGGTCAACACCTCTCTTCCCAAGGGTCGACACCTTCTCAGGAGTATTAATATACCACACGACCCTTCCTTCTCTCTTGCGACATCCATTAAATCCCTAGCCCTAGCCCCTTTTCCTATTCTGACATCTCTCTCCGACGATTCTCATTCCGATCTTCTCTCTTCCTCCTCGCAACGTCTCCTTCTTCATCTCCATGGATTCTTAAGCCCCTCCTCCTATTGCAACACGAAAGCGACCACAAACATCCTCCACTTCCACTGCCGTCACTGCTTTTCCTCCCGTTCTTCGATTCAAGAACCCAGAGTGCCGATCTACTTTTAACAAGAATACTTTTAACAAGAACTTCAATCTTTGATCTCACATTTTTTGAAAAACATTCTATTCCTGTAAAAGCCTAGTTCGATAACCAAAAGTGGTCATCTCTTTTGAAACTCGATTGTGATATTTACCCCACACTAATCAAAGAGTTTTTTGCAAATATATCTTATGATGAGGACATTTCTCCTCATACCCTTGACTGTTTTGTAAAAGGGGTCCCTTTTACCCTGACATCATTTGTCATTAACTCCATTCTGAAAATTTCAAATGATGGACACAGGGTCAATCCATTTGTAACTCTTAAACCACCCCAATACTCTCATCTCACTGGTCTCCGTCTCCTCACAAACAACCTTGATTTAAATCATCTAGCCACAATTTTTGGGAAAGATCTCTCCCTAGAACTGAGACTGTTACATCACATCATCACTCAAAATATCATTCCACATTCTGGCCGCTTTGATGCTGTCACATACGGCCATACTTTTCTCATTTGGGCCTTATCCATTGGTTTCCCCCTTGATTTTGGTTTTTTGGTCATCCACTGCATCAAAAATGTCTACAAACAAAATAATCAAACCCTTCCCAATTGAATGATTTTCACTAAAATTTTCAATCATTTCAAAATCGATATGAAGGGTGAAGAAAAAGTCCCTCGTGACCCCTCGTGTTATGGGGCTGAAACTCTTAGAAACATGGGATATTCACTTGTCAACCACATTTGGACCAAGACCAAGAAAACTGTGTCTTCCCCTAGTCTCTCTACCCCTAGATCTTCTCTTCACAGTCCTACACTTCCTTTCTCCACCCCTAGTCCTTCTTCTCCACCACCCTCTTCTGACCTATCCTCTCTCTCTTAAAAAATCGAACATCTTGACTTTATGGTTCAAGGTCCCCTGGTGGATGGGATTGCTCCATCAATTCTAGGCTTAACAATCTAAACCTAGATTCCCAATCCATCCCTGCCTCTGACATTCCCTCATCCTCTCACACTATCTCTGTTTTATCATCCCCTGCCTTGGAAGAAAAGATAGATGAGTTGAGCACCTAGGTTCTCTAACTTGTCTCTCAGCAGATTGACATGCAGAAAGACATTGATCGAATGAAGTTGCAACAAGCTCAAGTCATTGCAACTGCTAAAGAGAGTATCGAAAGTATGGTGATTGCCGTCTACGAGATCAAGGACTCCAACGAAGAATTTCAGAAAATATTCCAACAATGCTAGGACGATGATTTGGGGAAAAAAATTACGAAATTTACGCTGTGGTTTGCCCAAGGCTAGCGCGAAACTGCTCCTCACTGGCCGCGGTCTCCTACACCTTTCCGCTAGATGCTACCCCTCTTTTTGATAATGAAAAAGGGGGAGAAAGTTATAGTTTTTGTAGTTATTTTACTTTGTTGTCTTACTTGTACTTGAGATGTGGATGCTTACTTTAGATGTGGATGCTTAGGAACAATTATTTTAGAAACACTTAGATGTGGATGCTTAGATATGGATGCTTAGGAACAATTATCTTTTGGACACACAAACATTTGAGAAACACTTACTTGTTGAGGAACTGAAGTTCTTGATATTTTGGAAACACAAATATATTATGATATGCAAACATTCTGTTATTAATTGTGATTGGTTATGAATGGTTGTGATGTGTTGTAAATATCTATACTTGAAGCATTATGGAATTTGTTTTTAAATGCTTGTGATTTCATTCAATGAAAATAAATTGAAGAAATTGATTTCACTAATGATTGTTTCAGTGCATATTGATAGGGGGAGCTTGATCTATATCAAGTTGTCTTATTATCTTGACATATATCATTATTTTTGTTATGGTCTTGAAGACCTTTCTATAGGGGAAGTTTTTGATTTTTTTCAAAACTGTTATTCACAAAACTCCTTGAAAAACACTTCTTGATGCCTTCTTTTTGAAGCTCATACTTTGAAAACTTTAAATATTTGTCATCATCAAAAAGGGGGAGATTGTTAGCCCCAAGGTTATTCAAATTGATTTTGATTATTGACGAATTTCTTTATTTAATTTATTATTAAAAATTTTCAAAATAATAGTATACAAATTGTGCTAGAAGATATACGATTCTAGAAGTGTTATTTTTCAATGATTTTTGGCCCTTCAAAGCATAAGATTAGCACCTATTTGCAAAACTATATCCATGCTTAAAACAGGCCTAAGGGTCGACACCAAGATAGCAAAGGTCGATACTAGAGTGAATATCAAAATGTCTAAGTGTTCCAGCTGCAAGGGTCGACACCCAAATTCAGTGTGCAATCCAGCAGCAAGGGTCAGCACCAAGAACAGCAAGGGTCGACACCAAATTTCATAATACAATCCAGCAGCAAGGGTTCACACCAAGAATGATATGGGTCGACACCTGGAATACCTGGAACTCAACTCAGAGAAGAAAACAAAGCAAAGGGCCGACATCCAATCTGCAGGGGTCGACACATGTAAATCTGGGATTAAAAAATTCCACCTGCCAAAACAGATCCAGACTGTTGCAGATCATTTCTCAGCCACTTTTTTAGATTTGTGTGCAGAATATGTCATATCTTCTGACCACAGAACAGATCCTCTGGCACCCTCTCTTCTCCAAGAAGTTGACTTATGAGGTTGAGCATTAAACAAAAAGCTTATACATTTAATGAAACCTTTCTTTCCAAGACCTGCCTACAGTCTGCCTTCTCTCTTTTCTGATCAAACACAACTAGAGAAAATCCTTAATGATCTTCTCCAATGGATAAGAGATTCAAATCTTCTCTATCTCTCTAACAGCTAGAAGCCATCAATATTATAAATATAGAGGTCTCCTTGTACATTTAATACACTTCTTCAATACAACAAGCCTAGAGCATTCAAGAGCAACCAAGAGCTTTTAATGTACTCCATTTGTACTTTCATTTTCGTATCTGAGTGAGTCTTAAATTACTTTAGAGCTTACACTTTCATATTCATTTTTTGTGAGAGAACATTTGTAAAAGAGAAAAGTTGTGCCTCTTATTCTTATTCCTTATTTTCTAAGTGACACACTTGTAAAGTGAGGCATTTAGTTGAGAGGTTCTCAACAGATTGAAGTAAGTCCTTGTAAAAATCCACAAGCTAGGTAAAGCTTGGTGGTGCATCTATTCATAGTGAAGAAATTCTTAAGAAGGTGTCTTGAGGAGTGAACGTAGGCCAGTGAGTCGAACCACTATAAATCCTTTTGTCAAGCTCTTCTTTCCTTTCCTTTTATTTTCTATGTATTCATTTATTGCCATCTGCCTTTAAACACTTAGTATTTGCAAATTTATTTTCGGACCAAATTTTTAATTACCCAATTCACCCCCCTCTTGGGTTGCCTTCCAAAATAACAGTTTGGTTGTTGTAGTTGCGTTTAGAACAGGTTAGGAGTTTGTTTTTCAGTAAAAATGCTGCCCAGATTTTGGCTTGTTCACTCGAGCAAACTTTCTTGTGCTCAAGCGAACTTTAAGAACTTCTACTACTATTTTAGATTTGCAAAATTACTAGGAGTATGGCATTCTTACGCTCGAGCAGTATTTCTTGTGCTCGAGCGGTCTTCGCTCAAGCAATCATTCTTATGCTCGAGCAGTCTTTTGAAACTCTCAGTACTTTTGCAGGTTTGCAAAAGTACTGGGAGAGTGGTATTCTTCACTCGAAACGGTACTTTGTTCACTAAAGTAGTCTCTCTTTTTGTGTTTGTTCACTCGAGCGGTGTTTTTGTCGCTCGAGCAGTCTGCCCATATATCAATCCGTACAAGTCACTTTTTGGATCACTTTTTCGATTCTCTCTCTCTCTCTCTCTCTCTCTCTCTCTCTTTGAAACTTGTCTTTGAACCTTAAATACACCATTATCCGTCAATTTCTCCACCATTGTCCTTTGGAGAAAAATGTAGAGCACACCAAGAGCTTCGTTTTAATCTAAAAAGTTTGTGTTTTTGTCGACATTGAGTTTTGGGGCTTTTGGGCTTTCTCCTCTTCCAAAGTTAAGGTAGGGATTTTCTTAACAGTGTGCATGTTGTTTAGCTTCATTTAATGTTATTTTGTTAGTTATGGGTTTTCAAAAAAAAAAAAAAAAAAAGGATTTGGATATATATTTATTAATGCACAAATTTGGCAAAAAATACTTGCTTTCATTTATGGTTTGGGATTGGTAACCTCGTGGTTATTGTGTTATGTATTTTTGAAGAAAAGATTTGGTTTTAATGGATTTTCAAATGTTAATCAAAAACTAGGGTTTTTGGGTGCTTTTATGAGAAAAGGATGGAGTTAGAATGGTTGTGGGATTTTGGTCGAAATGAGGATCAGTTGAGAAAAGTTTTGGAATTATTAGAAAATACTGAGTATTATTTACTCTTTTGAAATGGTGGTTTTGTTGGAAACAATAAAAATGATTGTGAGAAAATTGTGTATTTTCGGTGGAGATTCACAAAACTTGTGAGGAGTGTGAATGTTGTTTTGGAAATCATGAGATTTTGTATAAATTATTAGGATTCCGATTTCGTTATGATTTTGGAATATTATTATTGTTTCTGTCTTTTAATTAGAGATAATTGTTGTTGGCAACTGGTGGAGAGTTGTATTTATTGTTGTAGAAACTGCATGTGGATTAAGGAACGGAAACATTTGCAAATCATACATTGCATTATGCATATCATAGATTTGTAATTGGAGATATCAATGTTTTAGCAAATGTATTATTGTTTGGAGATGCATGTATTGTATTATAGAAAGGGTAAATAAAATGGTGAAACCATGAGGGGGCGTTAAAGAAAAATTAAGTTGGCATGTGTGTCCTTGGTGTAAGACCTAAAACCCACGCGGTAGGTGCCGAGCCTTCCGATTAATGCCGGCAAAAACAGTATAGTGACTTGTATAGTTACTATTATGAACACTAGCCGTGGGGATTTATTTATCATATTTACCACTTGTATGTTTTGTAAGGATATTGTTGATTTGGAAAGATCTTTTGGAAATCTCGCATTACATTGTTTCCAATAGGGAAATATCCATGTTTTATCATGACATTTCATGTGCATATCTTATGACATTGTTAAGCTTCATACATGTCATTAAATTTATTTCTAATGGGCTTTTTGCTCACCCTACAAGGGAAACCACTTTCAGGTGAACCGGTGTGCCTCCGCCAAGGTGATGACTTAGGAGGATTTGGGAGCTTGAGGCTCGTATGTATTGTTTTCTTTGGTTATTTGTTTGTAATTTAAGCCACGGGCTTCTTGTATTGAGTAGTGACTCATTTGTTGTAACCGGGTAAGGCCCTGGAAACTTGTAGCCTTTAAGGCATTAGGCTGTAATAGTTTAATTTTATTCATTCTAATAAAAACTCATGTTGTAGGATTAAAAGAATGTTCTAAGGGACGTGTTAGAAATGATGTTGTATAATCATATTGTTGTTGTGTTTCGCTTGTTAGAAATATTATAATGGAGTAGAATGTCTATTTATTTTGGGGTGCTACATGGTGAATTTGGTTAGGGAGTGCGGTTGTGGTTATTATGTTGGCCTGTGTGTCGTTAGTGATAGTCCAGAAACCTACACAGTTAGATACTGATCTTTTCGGTTAGTACCGGTAAAATGGTTTTGGTAGTACTTGTATAGCCCACTGGTAGACACGTACCTAAAGATTCTTAGTGCTTTGTATCCACTGCCCTGTTTTCTGATATAAAATGACAGTTTTTCATACATTGATATATAATCATAGCATTGCATTGTTTTGAGATGGAAATATAAAATGTTTGACAAATGACATGTATATACATTCACCATATGACTTTGTTAAGATTTATACATTGTGTTAAAGTATTTCTATTGAGCTTTAGCTCATCCTATGTGGAAAAAAAACTTTCAAGTGATGATGATATGCCTCCACCAAGGACATAGCTTGGGAGAACTTAGAGCCAAGAGTTTCTTTTCCTTTATTTTGATGTAATTATTTTTGTACAAGCCTTGGGTTTTAACTGTATTGAGTTGAACTCGTTTTGTTGTATCCTAATATTGACTTGGAAAGATGTAGCCATTGGGGCATGAACTTAAATAATTCATCTTTTATTTCAATTCATGTATACATGTCATATGCTATAGATTCAGGATTTAGGATTTATGAATGTATACACACATATCATCTTTTGTATGTTCAAGGAGTATAAATGCAATGTTAAATATAATGTTAATGATTAATTCTACCGAATATTAATGCGGGTTGTTATTATTTCGGGGTGTCCCAGTAAGAGTTATTCAGATTGATGCATAAAAAATTACAGATTCAAATCATAAATAGTGTCTTCAAAGGGAATCAGACACAAAATCCCTATAACCTTAAAAATTTTAATTCTCAAAGGGGTTCTGATTAATTATCATATATATATATAGTGTTTTCTTTTCATTAGGTGGCGCATTCTAAATTCTAAATTTTAAATTTTTATTTAAAAATTATTCAAGAAACATCAATATGTGCCTTAAATATAAACAATCATTTTCAATGAATCATTATTGTTTAAAATAATACTCCACATTATTTATCATTTGACATTTGTTAATTTCTCTTCTAAAAACTTAACAAAAAAAGTATTGAGTTCTATAATTTTATACAATCAATATCAAATTGGACGCTACATGTGTATGTAAATCATTTCTAGAAATATGATGTTTGATATAAAATCATAATGGAGTTAACTTTTGATGATGCAGTTTTAGATGGTAGGACGGGTTGGACTGATCCACACTCCTCAAACCTAACGTCCGAATGACCAAGCCCATTAGAGAACCTGCACAAGAGTCCAACGGGGAATGGGGAGTCCCCCAGCGAACCCTCCGATGAACAAGTTAGAAAGAGAGTGGAATATGTAGATGGATTAGAGATAGAAAAACTTAACCTTCTTCTTGTCTTCAATATTTGCTTATATTCTTTGGTAATCATTTCGTTGTCCCTTCTGACCTGTCACATTGGCCAAAAGTCTATGCTGTAGCTTACCTTGTTCAGAGTGAGGGCGTGTCGTCCCGACAGAGAGGTGTTGTCGTAATAAATGCTGTGAGGGGCTGCATTAATGACGATGTGCAGTCGCAATAACTTTGCAGATCTTTGTCTGCTAATGTGGCTTGGCCTTTACCTGCCACGTGTCTGAATATCATTGGTCCTTCAAGTCATGTTGACTTCCAGCTGTGCTGGGCCTTATCAGTTAGGTTATGTGTTGGGCCCTAAGTGGTAGGCTTGGGTTGTTCACAGGGGGTTATGGCCTTTATGGGCCTACCCACGTCAGTAGTCCTCCATTCCCAAGTGCAGCTTTAGTCCAAAGAAGGGAATAATGAGGAAGATGGGAGTTAAAGGTTGGCTGAAAGCCGAGTGGAGGGACCAACCGTGAGGAGGGCCGACCACGAAAGGTGACCGAGTGGAGGGGCCGACCATGAGGAGTGGAGGGGCCAACAGGGGCCGACCATGAGGAGTGGATGGACCGACCATGAGGAGGCCCGACCGTGAAGGGTAACCGAGTAAGGGACCGACCGTGAGGAGGGCCGACCGCGAAGGGTAACCGAGTGGAGGGACCGACCGTGAGGAGGGCCAACCGCAAAAGGTAACTGAGTGAAAGGACCGATCGTAAGGAGGGCCGACCGCAAAAGGTAACAGAGTGGACGGACCGACCGTGAGGAGGGCCGATTACAAAGGATAACCGAGTGAAGGGACCGACCATAAGGAGGGCCGACTATGAAGGGTGAGGTGGCGGGGTGCGGGGCTCGAGAGGCGGTGAGTCACGTGATGACTTGAAGTGGAAAAGACGGGGTAGGGGAAGGGGGCAGTGAATCGTGGTCGTACACGTGGCAGCATCTCGTGGTAGGGGAGGTTAGGCGTTGACCAGAAGTGAAACGATAGATCATAATGGGTGTTGAAAAGACAATTTTGGTGGATGGTTGAAAATTTTTCAAACTGGTGAAAATTAATTGTGACCCCTGGAATACAGGCAAGCCTTAGGCTTTTGGTATTATACGGTTTACCTACTTTTTTTCGAAAAATCAAAACACTCCAAGTATAGACTCCTTTGTTGCAAGTGATACACCCTTGCGACATTTTTTGAATTTTCTTGCGCCCGCATCCGAAGCTATTCGTAGATACACCATAGAAATGACCCAAGAAGAAACTGCAAACGCCAGGGTTAATCCACTAAAGGACGACGACGCGGTGGATTTGGCAGAGCAATATAGGACGGAGAGGTGATTGGGGAGCGGAAAGGAGCCGTCGGGGCGACCTCGTTCGTCCACAATGATGGCAGCGCCCACGCCAATCAGCCAGGTGAAGCCAGATCACTGGCATACAAAGGTCGATAAGTCGATTATCACCACGAGGGAGTTGGTAAGTATACGCGAGAGGTACCAAATTCCTGCCGAAATAGAGTTGAAGCTGCCGTCCACGAAGGAGAGGCCATCCGATGCCCAACTGGAGGAGTTTGTCCTCTACGAGGAGGCGTTGAAGGAAGGTTTGAGGTTGTCGATTCCGGAGGTAGTAGTTGGCGTCCTAAACCAGTTGGAAGTGGCGTCGGGTCAGTTGATGCCCAACGCGTGGAAGATTGTACTAGCCTGTGTGAGCGCATGGCCAAAGGCGAACGAGGGGGCAGCTATGACAGTGGACGAGTTTTTTGCGTGCTACAAGGCGTCGGAGCAGCAAGAGACTTGGGTCACTTTGCAGGTGGCGGCAGGGAGGGGGTTGGTAGCGGGGTTGCCATTGTCGATAAAGGGGTGGAGGCCGCAGTGGTTTTATGTGTCCGCCAACGGGGGGGTTGAGGTGTGCACGGTTTGGAAAGTGCCCACCAAGTCTGTGGAGCCAAAACTGGGGGCAGTGGCAGAGGCAAGAGTGATGAGGGTGAAAGAATGGAGGAAGAAAGAGGGTGCCCGATGGAACGAGCTTGTTCAGCCGTCTGCCTTATTTGCGGCAAGGTTGGGCCCTCAGTCGATCGGTCAAGACCTGGGACCGGCGGAGTTAGAGGCGAGAAGAAAAGCGCAAGAGGCTGAGGATATGACCATTCTCGCCAAAGCCAGTAAATTCAAAGAGTCCCAGGCAGACCGACCGCCGAAGCCGATCCCTAGGGAGAGGATCTGACCACGTCCCAAACCCCTAGGAGAAAAGGACTTAGGTAGATTTGAGCCACGACCGCCCCCAGTTGATCCGTTGAAGGAGAGAGCATACAAGGAGATGGGAGGTGTAGTAAAAAAGAAGAAGAGATTGAGGAGTGAGGGGGAGCCTGCCTTGAAGAGGAGGAAGGAGGCGACGACGAAACAGATTCCCTTAGAGGGGAAGATAGAGGGGAGCCCTAAAATGGGGTTGGAGGGGGAGACCAAAGAGGGGGAGGGTGGGGCGACAAGCCTTGGTGAGCAAACGCAGAGTGATGGGATCGGTGCTGAGCCAAGGGTGGAGCCAAGGGAAGAGCCACAACCGCAGGAGGGTCTGGCACCCCAAGGGGAGGGAGAGAGGCTTGCGTTGAAGACCGCCTTCTACTACGTCCCTGCGGTGTCTGGGTGAGTGAAAGAGGAAGGGAAAGAGGCCAGGATGGCTACAGACCTCCTCTTGAGGGTGGTGGAAGACGCAACCGTCCGCTCGATGGCGGGTTATACTGAGGCTAAGCTGGTGAAGGGGTTGTGCTCAGCCCAGATGGAGACGGCTGCTTTGGCGGGGTCCCTGTTGAATAAGGCGGCAGCAGCGAAGGGCGAATGGAGGAGGGAGATGGAGAAGTTGGGGTAGGTGAAGGCCCAACTTGAAAATTTCAAGAGAGAGAGCGTGGGTTGGCGGAGGGCTGCGCGGAGTGCGTGTGCCAGGGGGTTGGAGGAGGCTCAAAAGGCGAAGAAGATGGAAGTGTTGGCAATCGTGCAGCGCAATATGGCAGCGCAAGCCCATGCTAAGCTACTCGCGACCAAGTTGGAGGTAGAGGACGAACGCCGCAAGGTAGTGTCGCTCGAATTCCAATTGGCTAGCTAGCAGAAGAAGCTGGAAGAGGCTAAAAATGCCTGCACGGTCGCCAACGATTGTTTTGAAGAGACGATGGCACACAATGAAGAGTTGTGCGCCCAGCAGATCAAAGAGAAGGATGAAGTAGACGTGAAGATTGCTGGGCTGCAGAAGGAACTGGAGGATGAGCGCGCTAGGGCAATGGAGGAGAAGGCAAGATTGCAGAAGGAGTTGGAGGAAGAAAAAACCAAGGCAGCCTCTGAAAGGGCAGCATACCCCGATCTGTGCGTTGCAGCAGTAGAGCAATTCAAGGGGTCTGCTGAATTTCAGATGGCAGTCGATGCCGCGGTCGCCAGCAACTTGGCAAGGGAGGTGTCTGGGGGGGCGGGCCCGTCGGGAACGACCGCTGGAGGCAGGACTGAAGCAGAAGTTATTGAGAGCTTCCAGCGGTCGGACTTCTACAAACACGAAATGGCTGAGTTCTGGGACAGTGGCTGGAAGATGTTTAAGCGGAAGGCAGAAGAACTGTTCCCAGACTTGGACCTTAGCGGTGTAAGGATTGATGAAGACGACGTGGCCCAGACCCCCCTAAATGAGGGCATTAAAGAAGAAGACCTTGTGTCAAGTGAGGAGGTGTGACTGGTGTGAATAAAACCTGTACTTAGGTTTTTTTTTTTTTCTTTTTTTTTGAATTTTTGCTTTTGCTTTTGAATGACTGTAAAAAACTTATATATAAGTTTGTGAATAAATAAAATTTTGAGCCTTGTTTTCATGCCATTGCTTTTGTTTGCGCATCTGAAATGAATGAGAATGGCGACCTATATAAAGCTTATGTATAAATCATTGTGAAGTGTAAAATGTAAGGAAAACTCAATGTAAAGTGAAGTCTAACTTGTAAGAAAAATTCAATGCAGAATGACTTTTAACTTGTAAAAATTCAATGCAGAGTGAATGTAGGAAAAACTCAATGCAGAGTGAATTTTAACTTGTAAAAATTCAATGCAGAGTGGTTGGGGCTTGAAGTAACTCAGTATGACGGGGTTCTGCATGCTCGGTCTAGCTGAGGCTTTTTGCACTCAGTCTAGCTGAGGCTTTAAGTGACTCGGTCTGGCCGAGCTCTTCATGCCCAGTCTGGCTGAGGCTTTTCGTGCTCAGCTTGGCTGAGGCTTTAAGTGACTCGGTCTGGCCGAGCTCCTCATGCTCAGTCTGGCTGAAGCTTTTTATGCTCAGTCTGGCTGAGGCTTTGAGTGACTCAGTCTGGCCGAGCTCTTCATGCTCAGTCTGGCTGAGGCTTTTTATGCTCAGTCTGGCTAAGGCATTGAGTGACTCGGTCTAGCTGAGGCTTTTTATGCTCAGTCTGGCTGAGGCTTTGAGTGACTCGGTCTAGCCGAGCTCTTCATGCTCAGTCTGGCTGAGGCTTTTTATGCTCAGTCTGGCTGAGGCTTTTTGCGACTCGGTCTGGACGAGGCTGCAATCAAAGCGTTATTGGAATACCACAGATAACTGAGATATAAGCTTGCTATTATACAAAGTGTAGCCCATGGGGTCATAAATTTACACTATATGAGGAGAAAATGAGAACATAGATTGTCAAAAAGAACATAAAACAATTTGGACGACAATACGACAATATAACTTTTATTGAAAATAGCGCTTCAAATGTTTAGCATTTCAAGGATGGGGGAGGTCTCGACCTTCTATATCCTGAAGTCAGTAAGTGCCTAGACGTGGTCTGGCTTTCACAACGTAAGGTCCCTCCCATTTGGCTGCCAGTTTGCCCTCAGTCGGATTTTTGGTGGCAAGAGTTACTTCTCGCAAAACAAGGTCCCCCACGGCGAACTCCTTTGGTCGAACTCTGCGGTTGTAATGTGTTCTCATTTTCTGTTGGTATGAGGCCCGTCTTACTGCAGTTGTTTCTCGAAGCTCTTCAATCAGGTCTAGGTCTGCCCGACGCAGCTCTTCAGTTAGTTCTGGATTCGGATGTAGAACCCTTGGGGTAGGAAGACTGATCTCCACTGGGATGACCGCCTCTGCGCCGTATGTTAAGCAAAAAAGGGTCTCCCCAGTGGGAGTCCAAGCGGTAGTGCGGTAAGCCCAGAGTACATTCGGCAACTCCTCAGCCCAGAGTCCCTTAGCAGCTTCCAGCTTAGTTTTGATAATCTTGAGAAGAGAACGGTTGGTGACCTCAATTTGGCCATTGGCTTGGGGGTGGCCTAAGGAGGAGAAACATGGCTGGATTTGGAGCTTTGCATAGAATTTTCTGAATTTGGCATTGTCAAATTGTTTGCCGTTGTCAGAGACGATGGCTTAAGGGATGCCAAATCTGCAGACGATCGACTGCCAGATGAATCTGGTTGTGTTCTGCTCGGTAATGGTGGCAAGGGGTTCTACTTCAACCCATTTGGTGAAATAATCAATGGCGACAATGGCGAATTTGGTTTGGCCTTGTCCAGTGGGCAGTGGGCCAACTAGGTCGATACTCCATTTAGCGAAGGGGTAGGGACTGCAGAGTGTGATCAATTCTGTAGGAGGGGCGTGGGGGATGTTTGCAAAACGTTGGCACTTGTCACATTTGAGCACAAAATCTGTCGCATCTTGATTGAGAGTAGGCCAGAAATAACCAGTGCGAAGTATTTTGTGGGCTAGGGACCTGCCGCTCGAATGATTGCCACATATGCCCTCATGGACTTCTCTCATTACGTAGGTCGCCTGAGCAGGATTGAGGCATCTCAAGTATGGGCATGAGAAGCCCCTTTTGTACAAGAGTCCGCTGACAAGAGTGTAGTTAGCTGACCGGGCCCTGATTTTGGCAGCCTGCTGTTTGTCGTCTGGAAGTCCCCCTGTTGTTAGATACAGGAAGATGTCTGCGGCCCAAGGGATGGGTTCGTTTTGGAGGAACTGGACTTCTTGCTGGTTGGGTGAAATGACAGGGTGGGCTAGGTAGTCGAGGCGGACACCATGGCTGAGGTCGGACTGGTCTGCAGAAGCCAACTGAGCCATCTCATCCGCCTTAGAGTTTTCCACCCGAGGGATGTGCTTGATGTGGAAGGTATTGAAGAGGCGAACAAGGGGGAGTGCTATATCCCTGTAAGCCCGTATTGTGTCCTCCTTGGCATCGAATTCCTCGTAATTTGTCCGACAATGAGCTGGGAGTTGCTGAACACCCGGATGTGGCTGACACCAATATCCCGGGCTAGGCGGAGACCTGCTATCAATGCCTCATATTCGGCCTCATTGTTACTGGCCTCGAACAAGAAACGGAGAGCACATTTGAAATAACCACCCTCAGGGGTGGTGAGGATGAGACCAGCCCCACTGCCTTCCCTGCGGGATGATCCGTCGACGTTGAGAGTCCAAGAGTGAGGGTCTTTTGGGTCGGTAGGTGTTGGTGGGGGTGGAGGGGCCGTGGTTAGGGTAGGATTAGTGAATTCCAGGATGAAATCGGCGACAGCCTGCCCCTTAATCGCTGTTCGAGGCCGGTAGAAGATGTCAAACTGGCTGAGTTCCACTGACCACTGCATGAGTCTGCCGGAGAGTTCTGGTTGCTACATTACCTTCTTCAAGGGTTGGTCGGTGAGGACCACTATGGAATGGGCTTGGAAGTAAGGACGAAGTCGTCTAGAGGCAGTGACCAGGGCCAAGGTCAAGTTTTCTAACAGTGGGTAATTCTGCTCCGCTCCCCTGAGAGTCCGACTGATGTAGTAGACCGGCCATTGGACAGAGCCGTCTTCCCTAATAAGAGCGGCACTGATTGCGGTGCTTGACACAGCTAAGTAGAGGAAGAGGGGTTCGCCTGTGATTGCCTGCGAAAGGAGGGGGGGTTAGCCATGCACTGTTTCAACTGCTGAAAAGCCTCTTCGGATTCGGTCGTCCATTCAAAAGTTTGCCGAAGAACTTTGAAGAAGGGAAGGCACTTATCCGTTGCGCGGGAAATGAAGCGGTTGAGGGCGGTAACTTGGCCAGTGAGTCTTTGAACCTCCTTAACCATTCTAGGTGACTGCATTTCAATCAAGGCCTTGATCTTTTTAGGGTTGGCTTCAATGCCCCGCTGACTGACCATGAAACCCAAAAACTTCCCAGATCCTACACCGAAGGCGCACTTCTCCGGGTTGAGCTTCATTTGGTACCATCGTAGGGTGGCGAAGGTCTCTCGCAGGTCGGTCAGATGATCAGCGGAGAGTTTGCTCTTGACTAGCATGTCGTCGACATATACTTCCATATTCCTACCTATCTGATGATGGAAGACAGCATTGACCAGTCGTTGGTAGGTGGCCCCAGCATTTTTCAGTCTGAACGGCATCACACGGTAATGGTAGGTACCTCGGTCGATAATGAAGGAGGTGTGTTCACAATCAGATGGGTGCATCAGAATTTGGTTATACCCAGAGAAGGCATCCATAAAGCTAAGCATTTGATGACCGGCCGTGGTGTCAACCAGCAGATCTATGCGGGGGAGAGGATAGTTGTCTTTGGGGCAAGCTCGGTTGAGGTCAGAGTGGTCGACACAGAGTCGCTATTTACCATTATTCTTACAGACCAGGACGACGTTTGACAACCATCTAGGGTAGTCCACGTTTTTTATGAATTGTGCCTTAAGGAGCTTGTCAACCTCTGCGATAATGAGAGTGTTGCACTCCGGATGAAAAATGCGCTGCTTCTGGCGATAAAGTCGGAAATGGGGTTCAATGCTGAGGTGATGGGTTATGAATGAGGGGTCAATACCCGACATGTCTGAGTGGGTCCAGGTGAATACATTGTTGTGCTCGATCAGGAGGGCAGTACGGTCAGCCTTAGCTTAGAGGGATAGTTGGCTGCCGATTTTGGCAGTTTTCATCGAGTTGGCAGGGTCGATGGGAACCTCAATGAGCTCCTCCACAGGCTCCCCTCTGACCAGCTCGTCCTCATCTCGGACGTCAAGCCCTTCAATGATCATTGCCTCCTTCAGCTTGACTTCTTTAAGTGAGGCGACATAACACTCCCTGGCAACTATCTGCTCTCCTCTCACTGTCCCGACCCCCAAATCGGTGGGGAACTTAATGGCAAGGTGATAAGTTGATGTGATAGCTTGAAAAGCATTTAGGGCGGTGCGGCCGAGGATGATGTTGTAGGCGGAGGGGCAGTCGACAACAAGGAAGGTGAGCAACTTTGTGGTCTGCCGCGGGTACTCGTCGATTGTGATAAGAAGATCAATGGAGCCGATGGAGGTCACCCGGTCACCAGTGAAACCAACCAAAGGGGTTTGGAGAGGAAACAAACTTTACTCCCTAATCTTGAGCTGGCGAAAGCAGTTGAGGAAGATGATGTCTGAAGAACTGCTGTTGTCGATGAGAACTCGTCTGACCTTGTAGTTGGAAAGGAGAGCAGAAATGACAAGAGGGTCATCATGAGGGTAACAGATGCTTGTGCAGTCGGCGTCCGTAAAAGTGATAGGCTCGGTCCACTGCTTGGGCTGCTTGGAGGATCGGTCCACCGTGGCAATTGCTTTGTCTGAGCCCTGCCTTATCTTTCTAAGTTCTGCTTTTTGAGCCGAGCGGGACGGTCCCCCGCAAGCAAGGCCGCCCGAAATAACTCTGATTTCTCCAATAGGTGGGGGGGGATTACCTTGCGGCCGAGGCTGTTGTGGAGGGCAATCATGGCCTTGGTTGGATTGGGCGGGCTGCCGAGAAGGGGTACGCCGGCGGTTGTTTCTGAGGGGCTCAGTCCTTTGCCTCTGCTGAGGGCGGGTGTCCGTGAACCGGCTAAGACGTCCCTGACGTATTAAGGTCTCGATCTGATCTTTGAGGTTGATGCAGTCATCGGTATTATGGCCGTGGTCCTGGTGGAAGCGGCAATATGTGGACTGGTCTTTCCGATTGGAAGGGGTTCATGATGGTTGGGGCCATTTGAGGGGGTAGTCCCATTGGATCTGATTGAGGACTTGTTCTATGAGGGAATTGAGTGGAGTGTATCGTTCGAACCGATCGGGCGGCCGGGCTGGTGCCATCCGGTCAGCTCTGAGGGGTCGGTTGGTATAGTGGGTTGTTGGGTTGTTGTATTGGGTGTTTTTAGTTTCTGAGTCTTTTCGCTTTTCTCGGGGGGTCGGGTTTTTTGCTGTAGGGTCTTGGCGAGCAGCTAGGGAATCTTTTATGTTCATGTATTTTTGAGCTTTGGAGAGTAGGGCTGCCATGGAGGTGGGGGGGTTTTTAGAGAGGGAGAAGAGGAAGTCAGACGACAGTAGTCCGGCCATGAAAGCTGTAAGGATGACCTTATCATCATTTTTCGCCACCTGCAAGGCTTTGGTGTTGAAGTGGGTAACGAAACTGCGCAGGGACTCTCCCTTGGTCTGGCGGATGTTGAGGAGTTATGTTGCCGGACGGCGTTGGCGCTAGGCTCCAATAAAATGACTGAGGAAAGAGTCACTGAGATGCTGAAAAGTGGAGATGGAGTCTGCTGGCAACTGGCTGAACCACAGCCGAGCTAACCCCTTCAGTGTCACGGGGAAAGCCCGACACATGATCTCGTCAGGGAATGTATGGAGGATCATGAGGGTTCGGTAGGTCTCCAGATGGTCGATTGGGTCCGTCATACCGTCAAAAGAGTCGATGGTGGGCATTTTGAACTTGGAGGTTAGAGGTTTATCCCGGATGGAGGCAACAAATGGTGAATTTGCTGTGGTAGAGGGTTTATGCTGGATGTTCTGCATGACCCCTTGGAGTTGGAGCTTCATGGCTCGAAGTTCGGCATCCTAGAGAGGGATGTTATCACCTCCGGAAGGCAGCGGGGGTTGGACACTACTGGCTTCCCCTTCAGGGGTTGGTGTCAGGACCGATGAATGCGGGGGTTAGGGCGGTGGATGTATATTAGGAGGAGGAGGTTGCAAGCCTTCCAAGTTGGGTGGGTAGGAATATCGGGAGGTGGTGGAGGAGGCATAGGATGGTTTCTTTGGAGTAGAGCATTTATCAGGGCTTGGTTTTGCTCGGCCATGCGGTTAATGCTGTTGGTAAGCTCGATAAAATACTGTGGTGGGTTTTTTGAATTGGGGGGGTCGGCTTGGTGGTTGGCAGCATTTTGATGAGAAGTCATGGATCTAGTCGTGACTATACACTTTGATGGGTAGCAGGAAAGGGTTATTGGAACAGGATCTCCGGCGACAATGAGCACAACTGGCGCGCAGAGCAAAGTTGTTCCCACAGACGGTGCCAACTGATGATGCAGTTTTAGATGGTAGGATGGGTTGGACTAATCCACGCTCCTCAAACCTAACGTCCGAATGACCAAGCCGACCAGAGGGCCTGCACAAGAGTCCAACGGGAAACAGGGAGTCCCCCAACAAACCCTCCGACGAGCAAGTTAGAGAGAGAGTGGAATATGTAGATGGATCAGAGATAGAAAAACTTAACATTCTTCTTGTCTTCAACGTCTGCTTATATCCTTTGGTAATCATTTCGTTGTCCCTTCCGACCTGTCACCTTGGCCAAAAGTCTATGCTGTAGCTTACATTGTTCAGGGTGAGGGCGTGCCGTCCCGACGGAGAGGTGTTGTCGTAATAAATGATGTGAGGGGTTGCATTAATGACGATGTGCAGTGGCAATAACTTTGCAGATCTTTATCTGCTGATGTGGCTTGGCCTTTACCTGCCACGTGTCTGAATATCATTAGTCCTTCAAGTCATGTTGACTTCCAGCTGTGCTGGGCCTTATCAATTGGGTTATGTGTTGGGTCCTAAGTAGTAGGCTTGGGTTGTTCACAGTGAGTTATGGCCTTTATGGGCCTACCCATGTCAACTTTGATCAATGTAATGGTATTTTATGTTATGATATGTGTCATAAAAGAATATTTTTAATTTTAATTTTAATTATTTGTTTTAATAATCATAGTCGTTCTATAACAGTGTTAGTTGGATACTTATATATAATAAACTTAGTTAAATTATTTGCTTATTTTGATCATTTTAGTTCTATTATGTTACAAAAATGTAATTATCATATAATGATTTTATATGATGCATATTAAATTATAAGATAATAAAATAAACACTCATTTTGATATTAAATTAGAAAGAAAATCAGTAATATAAAATTAAAAACCATTCTAATTAATTATTTTTATTTTTATTTTTATTTGGAAAATAAAAATATGTATAAATAGAATTACACAAAATTTATTTAAAAGATTAAATATAAATATATTGTGATTGGATTAAAAAGAAAATACATAAATTAATAATGTACAGTATTCATTTTTTCTTTAATATTCTTTTTGAATTATTCATACATATTGTATATAGGTATATAAAATTTAAATTAAATATAATTGTTTTGTAATAAATAATTTCATGTTAAATAAAAAATTAAATGTAAATTAATATTAAGATATCAATAAGATAGACAAAAAATAAAAAATATAAAAGAAAATTAATTTGATCCGTGTAATATACATAATTAAGCACATTGTGTCTTATTTATTTTTATATCAGAACAATTTTTTTTTTCAAATATCATAATAATTAAATTAAAATGTCAACTGTATAAAATATATGAAAATTAAGTATTTCTCAAATAGAGTCCATATCAAATTAGTTATTGTAATTGAAATTGAATTTACATATAACTTTATATGTAAATAAAAAAGACATACTGATATGATTTTTTTAAAAAAAAATAAGCTTAAAATAAGCCACATAAACAAATGAAAAATATTACTTATAATAATATATATGATGATAAGTTTGGTCAATAAGATCCCTCATATGTGTCCAGATATTTATTCCAAGGATCGCTTCACAGGCCATGGTGGGCCAACCTGGTTAAGACCAATTTGTGTGCACCCACTGATAACGAGCTAGGCTTCATTTGTTAGTTCACATTTCATAGAGCCCATTGGATCTGATCTTCAGCCGAGTCATTAAAATGCCCACTTCACATGCCCGAGATAGTAGTTACAACATTTCTAGCCCAGTATTGTAGGTCCAAAAAAATTACTCTCTATCTTAAAATATTAATCATTTATTTTATTTTTTATTATCTAAAAATATTAATCTCTTTTCAAGAATTAAAAACTAAAATAATATGAATTTCCTATTATGTCCTTTTAAATTCATTAATAACACAGAGTACAATTATGACAATTGATATTTCAAAAAAATTTACTATCAAAAGATAATTTTAGAAAATTAATATTTTTAAAGTACAATAATTGTTATATTAAATAGTTAGATTCCTCAAAAGAGACTATTATTTTGGGGCAAAGGAAGTAAAAAATTTAGGATAAATTACACTGACACCCCCTGAGGTTTCTATTTAATACAGATTACTCCCTCACGTTTGAAAAATTACACTTATCCCCCTGTTAGATTAAAATGACACATTTGTCCTTTAGTCTTTATACATATAAAATAATATTTTGTTCACGTTATCTTAAGAAAAATAACAATCATCTTCTTTAGTTTAACTCACAAAAAAAATTAAAATTTTTTATTTTTCGTATTTTTTATTTTTATTGAATTTTTTTAATATTTTAAGAATTTTTTTTAAAATTTTTTAAATGCACCTAATCTAGATATACTTAAGAAGTATAATATTTTGTAATTTTTTTTAAAAAAATTCACCACGTATAAAAAAATATAAAAAAAAAAAATCAGTAATACTGTAATAAATGTGAATGATGGTATTTGGTAATACTGTAATAAATGTAAGTGAATAGACGAGAAAGAAAAATGATGGTGAAACAAAAATGAAAATTTCTATGCATATATAAGAATTTATACAAAAAATATCATAAAAATATTGTGATAGTGATATTGTTGTAAATATAAATCATATTTATAGGTGTTTTATTTTTAAGTAAAAGGTCGCCATTAAGTTATATTATTGTGTTTAAAAATTTTATATAAAATTTGTGTTAGTATTTCATCACTCAATAAGAATATATTCAAACATAATTTAATGATGAAAAGTTTTAGAATGTAGTCATGATGATAAGAAGAATAAATGGTAAGAAAAATGATAAAATAGTCATTTAGAAAATTTTAGGATATCACATCAGTAATACAGGGGACAATTTCTAATGAGATTACAAACCTCAAGGAGGATAATGTAATTTTTCAAATGTGAGAGGGTGATCTGTATTAAATAGAAACCTCAAGAGATGTCAATGTAATTTATCCAAAAATTTAAAAAACAAAAAATGTTGAAATGAGTAAACTAGACTAGATGACATCTAGTCATACGATTGAGGGGTTGTTTGGTTTTTGAGTTAGGCTAAAAAATCACAAAAGGACAACAAAAAAAAAAAGTCAAAAAATACAAAAAGCCAAAAATCACAAAATGACAAAAAAAAAAAATCCACCATTCCAAAGTTGAAAATCCAAAAAAGCAAATAAAGAATACTAAACGAACAAAAAAGTCTCAGGCTAAAAAAGTCAAAAACGCCAAAAAGCTAGCTAAGAAAGTTATTGCCAAACGAAGGCTAAATAGTTTGGTTGTAATTCTGGTTCTGAAATGAATTGATTTGAACGGTTCAATATAGGTATAGTTCTTTTTTGAACTGATATAGGTATAGTTTGAGATTATGTAAGGTTATGTAACTCGAGGGGTTGTGGCAACTTGGTAAGACTTTGAGGCATCAATCTTGACGTCTCAGGTTCCATTCTCTCTAGGGCCAGCTATTCAGGAGACAGCATATACGGTTAGTAGGACAAACCTTATAGGCTTAGGCGAACCATAGCCAGTGTTAGGAGTGTGAGTTCAAATCATCATTTTTGTGTGAGTTTGTAACTTACTGCTATATAGTTGAGTAGTCCTACTATATAACACCACCTAAGGGTGACCTTTGGGGTATCGACTCCTTAGAATCTATCCCCAGAGGTCATCTCTATGTAGTTAGGATTTTTTATATAGGGTTATATTAATGACAATTTTATGGACATTTGATAAAATGAAAAAAATTATCAAAATAATTGGAATTTTAATGCACTTTACATATTTTCATGCATGCTTTACTCGTATATGAAGTCAAATGACTACCCATTAAGCCGTCATTAGAATTTTTTATATATGCGTGTCTGTATGAACCTTTCAATTGAGTGGTTAATTGTTGTAGGTGTTTCATTGTATTTTGTGTTGGAATTAATAACTTCATATTTATTTCTATCATATTGAATAGCTAAAATTGATAATTCTTTGAGATTGAGATTTCAAAATCAATTAATTTGAATTACTTAGAGTCATAGAAGTACACTGGAAGTTTAGTTCGATGAGATTCCATTGCTTCCTGTTGTTAGGTTTTTTGTAATTGGCAATTTTGTTAGATAAAACTCTTTTCAGTTGTATTTTTATTTGCTCTATTGTATTTGTGGATTATGAGAGTTTAGATGTGAATCCAACTCGAGTTATGCCTGTGCAGAGAGTTTGTGCTGACATTTCGTATCTTAATTTGAGTATTCTTGTTTGTTACTTCGTTGACTAAGCACGAGTTGTCTTTTGCACGCTCAAGCGGCAAAGTGGTTCATCTACACTACAGGAAAAAGCACCTACAGCGACCACTTTTGGCGACTAAAACAAATTTAGTCGCCAAATGTTACGGATTTGGCTACCAAAAATAAATTTAGTCGGCAAAAGTCAAATTTTTAGCTACTAATTATTTTTAGTCGGGGAATATTGATTATTGGCGACTAAAAAAAATTTAGTAGCTAAAAATATCACAATTGGCGACTAAAATAAATTTAGTCGGCAAAAATGGCATAAATTGGCGACAAAAATTTTTTTAGTCGCCAGAGGTATGCATTCGCTACTAAAGGCTTTAGTCGGCAAATGTTTTAATAAAAATTAATTTTGTCTTTGGCGACTAAACATTTAGTCGCCAAAGTTGATTTTCAATGACAAAAATTTTTTTTAGTCGCCGTATCCACACATTCGGCTTCCAAATCCTTTAGTCGCCAAATGTTTTAATAAAAAATTAATTTTTTATATTTGGTGACTAAACATTTAGACGCAAAAAAGAGATTTTCAGCGAGAAAAAAAATTTTAGACGCCCCAGGCACACATTACTACCAAATCCTTTTGTCGCCAAATGTTTTAATAAAAAATTAATTTTTGTCTTTGGCGACTAAACATTTAGTCGCCAAAAGTTGATTTTCTTTTATTTCATTTGATCTTTTACACAATTAAATAAATATATATTTTTAAATTAAATAAATAAAATATCAATAAAAATATATGTTATTTTTTAATTAAAATTTTAAATAAATTTATTTTAAAAAATATTAATAATTAAATAATGAAATTAAATAAAACATCCATTAAAATTTAAATAGTGAAATTAAATAAAATAAAACATCAATAAAATTTAAATATTTTGTGGCAAAATTTAAATAATGAAATTAAATAAAATAAAACATCAAAAAAATTTAAAACACGGGTTGAGCTAGCTCAAAATTTTTTTTTTCCTTTTTTTTTTTAATTTTATTTCTTTCTTTTCTTTCTTATTATATATAAAATTAAAAGCTCAATTTGTGATTATATTTTTCAATAAAAAAAATTTTAGGATAAATATTTAAGATAATTTAATATTTTTAATTTATAATTTTATTACTTATATTTTTATTTAAATATCATTTTAATATATTTCTTAGTTTTATTTAAAAAAAAATTTAAATAATGAATTTTTTTTGTTACTTTTAATATATATTTTTAATATATTTTTTACCGACTAAATTTTAGTCGGCGATTATAATTACAAAAAATCTATCTGTCTATCTATTTGTCTATATGTCTGTCTATCTCTTTCTCTCTCTGTGTCTCTCACACATCTATCTCTTCTCTTCGTTCTCTATCTCTCTATGTCTCTTTCGTTCATCTCTCTTCTCTCGCTCTCTCTCTCTGTTTCTCTCTGCCTCTGTCTCTATCTCTTTCTCTTTTCTACTCTGTCTCTGTCTTTATCTGTCTCTTTATATCTCTTTCTCTCTTTATCTCTCTCTCACTTATCACTCTTCTCTCTTTCTTTCTCTCTCTGTGTCTATTTGTCTGTCTCTCACTCTTCTCTCTCTCTCTCTTTCTTTCTATGTGTCTATCTGTCTGTTTATCTCTCTCTCCCATTGTGTTCACATTGCTCACTCTCTCCCCTCTTTATCTCTCTTCTCTCTTCTCGCTATCTCTCTCTGTCTCTCTCGCTCATTTCTCTTATCTCTTCTCTCTATCTTTCTCTATGTCTCTTTCGTTCATCTCTCTTCTCTTTATGTCTCTCTTGCTCATCTCTCTTCTCGCTATCTCTCTGTCTCTCTCGCTCATTTCTCTTTATCTCTCTTCTCTCTATGTTTCTTTTCTGTCTATCACTCTCTCTCACCTCCCATCTCCTCTACCACCTTCACCACTACTGCAAACACCATTCCACCACCACTATTACTTCTACTGTCGCTACTTCAACTCTACGACTACCATTACTACTACTATCGCTACCACTCTACTATCACCATTACTACTACTGCTACTACTACTACCATTATCTCTCTTTCACCACCTTCACTACTACTGCCGCTCCTTTTCCTCTACCACAAAAATATTTTTCATTAAAATATTTTTTAGTATTAAATTTTTCCTTTTTTTAAAAAATTTTCTTTCTTTCTTTTCTTTCTTATTTTATATATATATATATAATATAACAATATAAGAAAATAAAATTTTAAAATATGTTATTATATTTTTCAGTACAAAAAATATTAGGACAAATATTTAAGATAATTTAATTTTTGGTTTTTTTTTAATTTATAATTTTATTACTTATATTTTTATTTAAATATAATTTTAATATATTTGTTACTTTTATTTTAAATTTTTTTAAAATTGTTATTTTTCTTTTACCGACTAAATATTAGTCGGCGATTATATTCCCTCTCAAATTGGGGATTCCCCCTAAAACAAATATTCCCTCTCAAATTGGGGATTCCCCCCAAAATTTAGCCCTAACCCGTCTCCGTTTCTCATCTCAGTCTCACACACAACTCCTTCTCATTCCTCCTCCTTCTCGCCCACTGCTCGCGCCACCATTGACGCTGCAACCCAAAACCCCACCAGCTCGCTCCCAGGTATCTCCCTCTCTCTCTCTGTATCTCCCTCTCCATTTCTTAAACATCTCACAAGGCCATTCGGTTTCCCTCTTTCTCTCTCTCTGTTTACACACACACAAACACGAATCATATATTCACAGCCTTGATTCCATATATACTCGATTATATACACAAATCATCAGACACTCACGCCTCGCCTCTTCTTCAGACAGAATAGACTCCATCGCCGAACTCCCAACCTGGATCATCCCCCGAACTCCTTCCCAGGTATGTTTGAATTTCGCATCTGTCTCTCCCTCAGTTTCTATCTGTCTCTGTTTACACACACACACACACACACACACATATATATATATGTCAAAACACACAGAATATGAAGTACGAAATGCCCTCAATTAGGGCATTGTTATTGAAATGTGATTCAAATTAAAAATTAGGGCAATGTGATGTTTTAGGGCATTGTACGAAATGTGATACAAAAATTAGTACATATATAATCTGCATTTGCTCTAGTATGATACAATCTATTGGGGCTTTAGCAGGGCTTGCCATTGCACAAAATGTTATTGATAAGTTCTTCCAGCCCATAAAGGTAACTAAATATTTTTCTATCTGTTTTTGGATTATACGTTGCTTCATACTAATTTCATTTATAATTAATTTTTTGTTGTCATGCACCAACTTTAGGACAAATAGTTAGATGTTTGAGTGAAGGAAGGATGGTAATTTGTTTAGTTTTTCTTGTATTTTTCTTATTTAATAGAGGTTGCTCGTTTATAGATGAAGTGATTATGAGATTATGAGATGATTATGAGATGAAATGCTTAAAACTGAAGGAAGGACAAATAGTATTTTTCTTATTTCCCTCAGTTTTATTATTTATTTAATTTGTGTTGGGGAAGTGATTATGAGATGAAATGCTTAAAACTGATGGATCAACAAAATCTGTTGAAACTAACCCTTCCTTTAGGCACGGGTATCAAGTATGAACATTGCTTGCTGACTGTAATGTTTTGCAGTATGGGTTGTGTATCAAATGCCCACTTTGTGAAGTCCGGTTCATAGTGCACGAACAATGCACAAATTTTGGTTGGTTTAAAACAATAGAGTGTACAACTTTAGGTGAAGTTAATACAATTTTTGAATGTGGGAGCTGATCAGATTCTGTGTTTTGTTCACATGCTCTCAAAGTGTACAAACTCATTTTACACATTGAATCTCCTGCAAAAATGTTGGACAAATCATAGAGCTATGCACCCAGATTTAAAGCTATGCACCCGGATTTTGCAAATGTGTAATGATAGTACACATTGAATAGTCCTGCAAATGGTTTTGCTTTGGTAAGAACAATTCTCAAGTCTCCTATCATGTCTGTTAATAAACCTATCAAAGCAACCAGCTGTTATTAACTTATTTTTCCCTCTCTTCTTCTTCTCTCTGTCTCTCTTCTTTCTGATTCAG
Source organism: Camellia lanceoleosa (assembly GCA_025200525.1). Classification (NCBI taxonomy): domain Eukaryota; kingdom Viridiplantae; phylum Streptophyta; class Magnoliopsida; order Ericales; family Theaceae; genus Camellia; species Camellia lanceoleosa. The sequence goes on along the minus strand of CM045772.1, from coordinate 82,768,456 downwards.
GTTAGACCTCCTGGACACCATGCTGGTGTAAGGCATGCAATGGGGTTTTGCCACCACAATAATGTCTTTGCGATTCTTTGCATTAGCGATTCAGCTTTGGGGCTAAGAAGGTGCTAATTGTTGATTGGGTAATGTCAAGAACTCCTTTATACTTTTTATGCTTCTTTGTTACTAGGTAATTTTACAATCTTGTAAATCTAATGCGATTTTATGTGCAAAACTAAGGGTATCTTACCCTGAAAAGTCAGTGACATATGTCAATATTTCTTTATCTTTTCTTCATGCTGTTTGGATAATTTTGTTTGCAATGATAGAGTAATTACTTCCATTTATATATGATGGAGGCCTTATGCAACTACTGAATGTAATGCATGTGAGCATAACACCTAATTCATAAATGGAATTATTATTTTGTTTCTTGCAGGATGTACATCACGGAAATGGAATGCAAGAAATTTTTGAGGGGAACAAATTTTTGAGTGAAATGATACATGCGGTGGTGGATGCTGACTAAGTTACTTTTAGTATTTGACAATAATGTATAAGTTTTGCAAGTTAAAAATTTATGCACAGTTATTTTTCTGAAATTTCTTACATTCCATATGCATTTGGCATCTGATTGACACCAAGCATCGTTTTTCATATAAATATACATACATAAATTTTCCTCTGAATGAAAATTTTTCATATAAATATACATACATAAATATACATTCATATAAATATACATACATAAATCTATTGCAGTGATGAGGTTGGGCATATGTGTAGGTCCTGTATATCTCCTTACATAGACATGAGGGTGGGAAGTTCTATCCTGGTACAGGTGCAGCTCATGAGGTTGTTGATTCTCTCTCTCTCTCTCTCTCTCTCTCTCTCCCCTCACCTTGTCTCTTGGAATCGATTTGTAATCTCTGGCAGATAATTATTTGTTTAGTACTTTAGTGGAACATATGTTACGGACATCACAGTTTTTTGTTCTGAAAACTTGTACATATTGAATTTACCTCCATAGGATTGCCATACGAACTCCTTTGTGGCTATTAATTTCAGGACGAAGTCAGGAGGTATAAAACTTATTATTGTTGTTTGAAATTTGTTCTTAAATTTATGTGCATGTAACAGATGTGACAGCTTTCAATTGAACATTCTTTTCCTATTTAATAATTCATTGGATATAAACATAGAAAATACAATGTTGTTACCTCTACACTCTGAAGAGCTCAAATTGTGGCCATAATTCACAGTTTGTTGGATTGGATCCTGTCCTTTGCAAGTGACAACAGTATCTTGGATGATATTGCTTTGATGGTTTTTTCACCTTCGACTTTTGTATTTGCATAGAGAAAGGTTTGTTTAACTGCTTCATCTCATGATAGCTATCTAATTGAGATCTTCTCCATTTGTAAATGCAGATATTGGCTAGATGGAATCCTGTTGGAGCATGCAGGCCTGTCATTGATGAAGCTCCTGTTTTTTACCTTACTATTGAGGTATCTTTTTTTTCTTAATAAGATGTGATGAATTTGATGGTTAATTCAAATGTTAAACAAATAATTCAAATATAAATTATTAGAAAATGTGGAGTATCAATAATAATTGTAACATGGATGGAAACTTAGAAGTTAATTACAAAAACATGTTTCAAATTATGTTTTTCCCTTCCATCTCAAGGGAGAGAGTAAAACCTTCTTCTTCTTCTTCTTCTTTCTTTAGATATTAATGATTCATATATTATTTGAATAATTTCTATGTTTTATGAGACATGGGCAATGGGTGTATTGGAAAATGTTCTGGCATCTTTCCATTCCATTTCTTGATTTTCTGATTGCATTACTGCATTTGCATTATTTTGCAGTTGGTGTCTTCAGAAAGAAAGGTACCAAACTATATGAAGGAAGCTTGAAGGATGAGAAGCGTTTAGATTAGTAGCTTCATTGTTAAAATTAAGCAAGTGTTTTAGTAAATAAATTTAATTTTCCCATCATGTTTAAATTTACACCTTCAAAATATTCTGTAAATGACATTTGATGTAGAATTTTTTGTACAGAGGACATCTTTTTTGTATGATTTTGTACTTGTATGGAATTATTATTTTGGGTTGGATTGTATTTGATTTGTATAGAATTTGATGTTAACAGATTAAATTTTTGTATTGTTGAAACGAAATAGATATAGATATATGTATTATTTTGTTTAAATACAGGGTGCAGGTTGCACGAAATAAATATAGGTTGGGAAGAAATTAATTATAATAAAAAAAACACAAAATAAAGTTTTTGGCAATTACATTTTTAGTAGCGAAAAAAAAAAGAAGTGAATTTGTTAGTGACTAACCAATTGGGAGCCAAAAAGGAAATCAATATTTTTAGTGACTAAATATTTGGTAGCCATAAAGAATCTAAAGATTTTTGGTGACTAAAAATTTAATAGCTAAAAATATAATGAAGACTTTTGGCTACCAAATGGTTAGTAGCCAAAAGTTTAATAAAATGAAAAATAATTCTTTTGGCGACTAAATTCTTTAGTCGCTGAAAATTTAATTAATTTTATTTGAACACTTTTGGCTACTAATATTTTGGTAGCCAAAACATAACCTTTGCCGACTAATGAAAATTTAGTAGCCAAATGCTTACTTTTGGCTACTAATATTTTGGTAGCCAAAACATAATCTTTGCCGACTAATGAAAATTTAGTAGCCAAATGCTTACTTTTGGTTACTAATATTTTGGTCGCCAAAACATAGCCTTTGCTGACTAACGAAAATTTAGTAGCCAAAACGTTCACTTTCAGCGACCAAAAATAGTGTAGTCGCCAATACTATCGCCGACAGCTTTTAGGCGACCACTTTGGCGACAAATAAATTTAGTCGCTAATTGTTTTGGCGACCAAAAATTGGGCTTTTGGCGACCAATATTTTGATCGCCAAAAGTGTCGTTTCTTGTAGTGCTAGTATCTCTACTTGCATTCTAAACTTCTGGGAGATAAGTTTTACCACATGAGCGGTAGATTTTGCGCTCGAGCGGTTAGCCTATATGGAAGTACTGCAGCTCAAGCAGTCTTCACGACTCTATTTAGTATAAAGTGTGCCGTTTGCTCATTTTAGGGTTGAGCTCGTCCAAATTCTCTGAGAGAAGTAAAATACAAATGTTCTATATTGGAGGGTGTAGACACGCCCGTGGGCTTCACTCTACAGTTCGGACTCGATTTGTGTCACGGTTCTAAATCTGAACCAAAGAGTCCAACTCTGGCAAATCGTTTTGAGAAAAAACTAATTTTTGAAAAGAAGTGCCAAACATGGACTGCTTTGCCAGATTACAGAGTCGCCACCTAAATATTTTTTTAAAATGGGAAATTTAGGAAACCACGACTCGGTGTCAAGGCCACGCGTGTCCGCTATAACCAAAGTTGACTTGGCTCGAGCTTGGGTATGATCGGGAAGGTCGACTATGAGCACCCCTCTCCGGGGTCCAAAGACCGCCTCTACTAACCGTGATATCCGATTTTGAAAACATTACGTGTTCTTATTAGGTTATTAGCCTAGATTTACTATGTTATGCGACAAACAAACAAGTATAGACCAAATCGCCTAAATTGGAACAAAACATTGTAAGTTTGTTTTGAAAATGATTTGCTACTCGCAAGTAGGCTAAAATGCAAGTTTTGCCACTCTCAAGCGGGCTTTTAGAAAAGACGGTTTTGCCACTATCTAGTGGGCTTTAAAACTCACAGTTTTAATGTGTTGTCCCAATTTAGGTAATTCAACCTCCATCCACAGGCATTCATGCAGTTATATCACATAAGCACTTATCCTCATGGTAAGCATGCTATCATGGCAACATTCACACGCATGCGATATGCTAAAGCATAAAAGCTCACCTAGTACTCCAAGCCAAAACAGAAGCTTATTAGAAATCCATGCATGGACCTAAGCATACTGAAATGTCTAATGCAACACATGCAAAGATGTAATCTAGGCGGCTCGGCTATCCTAAACATGGAATATGGAATGCTACAAATAACACGTATTCAATTTGGAATTGAAAGTACGATGCGATTTGTATGATGTACCTGCCGATGCATGTAAACAAATGCATGAATGCACGCATGCATAGCATAAGGTATGCTAAAATTAAACGTGCCTAATCTACCATCATAAGCGAGGTAAATAAAAGGGAAAGAAAGGCGTGGGGTTGGAAGACATACACACACTCACACACCCTTATTACAATTATGCCCTCACTCGGAGGGACCAAATAAATATCTGAGTTCCAAATAATAAATCAACTATCCTAGCTAATTAATTATTACGGACCCTTAATTAATTAACAAATTAATTAAACTCTTGAAAGCATAAAAGGCCTCGGGAAGAGGGATGCACGCATGCTCGGATCCGACTTGCGGGAAAACCTACACCGTGCCACTTCTTTGCCTCTGTTTTCTTGCCATGTCTCTCCAAAATTACCAAAGTTTGAAAAACCTTCCTTGAATCTTCTTTGTACACCACCATTTGGAGGAAGTTCGCATCGGTGTCTAGAAAGATCACCGTGCTCTGGAGTCCATCGGCCAAAAATGAAGTGCCGGTCGGCACTATTTATCTTGCCGGGCACAAAATTCTGCGAGAGGCAGTTTGGCAACAGTGACAAAGATGTATGGCATGGTTTTTGAGCATATATATGCATGGCTAATGCCCCTATCATGTAATAAACTCAAGAGCACGGCCCTTGACCCCAAACCATCAATCACGCATTCCAATGCATGATGGCCCAGAAGCCAAGTTAGCAACTTTGATTCCAAATGAAATGCACATCAAACACACAAGTGAAACCCAACCTCTATCATACTCAATTCAAGAGGCAAGGCATGACAATGCACATGCAACCTAAGCATGCAAGCTAACATGCAAACATGCAATGCAACTAGGCAGCACACAATGCTAACAACATAACATGCACAACGCATTGAAACATGGCATACACAATGCAAGATGGGCTTACACCAATATGAGATAGCCTCAGCCACACTCACATAGGAGGCCATAAGATGAAAATGGGGCCTCGAAATGCGTGCACGTATGCACGCATAAACCGAGGACCGGACCTAAGGCACGAATGCCACTCTAACAAGGTATGGCAAGGCATGGATCATGGCATACAAACATATGAATTTCAACCACTGAAATATGATGCTTAACAGCCCGAATCATGGCAATATGGCACCCGATACATGAGGCGCATCCGAAACTCAAAATTAGGCATATGAAATGGCCTACAACTATGCGATACATGCATTATTTGCACACGAAGTGTGAATACAGAAACAAGACAGCCCGAGAAAAACATTTTTACAATACAAAGCATGGTCAAACAGCAAGCGCAGGTAGGGCTAAAATGGCATACACAAATGGCTCCATAAAGGAGGCGATGAAGCAACTAACATATGGAAGTCCCAAACGGCAAAGAACCCTGAATGAAACATGTCAAGAGGGTCAAAATAAAGCTACTTTTAGTTCTGACCAAGGTCCAAAACAGAAGCAAGATAGCCTAAAAAATCATGCAAAATGAGGCTAGGCATGGATTTCAAAGCAAGTGATACATGGAATGCTCAAACAGTGATGAGCCCTTCTTCAATGTTGAAGAAGGGCTCAAAAAATCCACTTACAGTTTATGAAAAGCCTCAAAACAGATTACACATTGGCCAAAAATATCATGCAAAGATACGGTATTTCAAGAGGGTATTGAAGCAAGTGCAATATAGGGACCTCAAATGACAAAATTTCCTTAATGAAACATGAACTAGAGCTCAAATAAAGGTGACTTTCAGTTTTGGTCGGAGCTCAAAACAGTGGGAAAAGAGGGCTAAGAAATAGACCAAGAAAAGAGCAAAAAAGGGAAAAAACGAGACTCACCCTTGTAGACCAATCTTCGCTGCCTTTTGAACTGAAAAACAGAGCCTCCTAGCCTCTGAAAGTCCCTCCTTGCTGCCGGAAATGGAGTGGTGGTGGTGGTGCTAGGTGGTGGTGAAGGAATGGTGCCAAACTTGGAAGATTTTTGAGAGTTTTGGAGCTTGGAATTATAGAGAGAGAGAGAGAGATACAATATAGGAGCTCTCAAACCAGATTTTCTAACCCTTAAAACAGATCTGGAGGGCTGTATTAGTAGGCAAAAACGTTTAGAAAAGAGGGGGAAAAAGAGGGGGGGAAAAAGGGGGGGAAACATTTCAAGTTTCCCTCCAAAAATGGCCAAAAGGGAAAGTGGCAGCTACGGGTTTCAAACGGTCGAGAGTCCTTCAACAAAGTCGAAGAGGGGCTCAAAATAAGACGCTTTGTAGTTTACGACCAAGTCCAATGCAGCCCACAAGTACGCCTAAAATACCGTGCAAAAAGGCCCAAAAAGAGGTAAAAAAGGCAAGTGACAAATGGAGATGTCAAACAGTAAAAGGTCCTTAATCAAACATGAAAAGGACCTCAAAATATGACTATCTCAAGTTCGGGTCGGGGCCCAAAAATGCAAGATGAGGGTTCGGGAGCCGAAACACGCAGTTCGGGGTCTCGAAAGTGGGCTGTTAGGCACCGGCAGTGGCATATCTGACCCACGAAGTGGTATCAAAGGCCCCGGGGTTCCTTGTAATGATAAAACAGAGGTTCCCGCGAAAATGAACAAAACCGATCTGAAATGAATGCTCGGGGCCTAAAGCCATGCGTTCAAGGTCCCAAAATGGGCCGAGCACGAAAGTGGCGTCTGACCACGAAGTGGGTATCAAAGGCCCAGTGTCCCTCGGAATGATAAAGCAGGCACTTTCCAAAAGCCGGAGAAATCGGAGATGGTTGGGCGGTCCCGAACCGAGGCACACGGCTCCAAAAGCCCGGAACTCGAAATGGGAAAAATGGCTGCGACCACAAAAGCGTAGCCCTCTGACCCGAGAGATGGTCTCTGAGACCTCTCCTCCCTTCTCAAGAGAAAAGCAGAAAACGGAGCCTGGTTATAACCGAGGCAAAGCACAAAAAGTCCGGAAGTCCGGAGGCAAGGCTAAATGGCGGACTCCGCAACCTCGAAACGAGCACAATATGCAACATCACCAAGCGCTCAATTGATGACGTCTGAGTCTTAAGGTCGGTCAAAAATGGGGTGTCTACAGTTGCCCCTCTTTGACAGAACTCGAAAGTCATAAAAAATGACGGGAGTGAATGTCAAAGTCCAGAGACGACCCATTTTTGACAAGGCCGAAGACTTTAGACAAAGCATACAAGCTACAGAAAAAGATATGCGCCCGAAGGCAGGGGCAAAATGCAACTGACAATGCAAGAAGCCGAACATAACTTATGATCATGCAAAGAAACATAGGGACGTATCCTGGTGTTTCGGAAAGGTATAAGCATTGGAACGTATTCCAGATGCTCTTAGCCAAAGATGAAGAAACATGGGGACGTATCCCGGTGTTTAGGGACGTATCCCAAAAGTTAGGGACGTATCCCAGAGGTTAGGGACGTATCCCAAAGATTAGGGACGCATCCCAGAGGTTAGGGACGTATCCCAAGGTTTAGGGACGTATCCCAGAGGATTAGGGACGTATCCCAAGGATTAGGGACGTATCCAAAGAATTAGGGACGTATCCCAGAGGTTAGGGACGTATCCCAAAGATTAGAAAAGAAGGAGAAACATAGGGATGTATCCCGGTGTTTCAAGAGGAAGGAGAAACATAGGGACGTATCCCGGTGTTTTGCAAGGGACGTGAAACATAGGGACGTATCCCGGTGTTCCGCAAGGAATGTGACACATAGGGACGTATCCCGGTGTTTGAAAACAAGAGAAACATAGGGCGTATCCGGTGTTTGAAAAGAGAAAACTTAGGGCGTATCCGTTGTTTGAAAGAAAGGAGAAAGCGTAAGGGGCGTATCCGGTGTTTGGAAAGAGAGAAAGCGTAGGGGCGTATCCGGTGTTTGAAAGGTATAAGCGTAGGGACGTATCCCGGTGTTTCAGAAAGAAGAGAGAAACGTAGGGACGTATCCCGGTGTTTCGCAAAGAGAGTGTGCACAACAATGCGATTGAAACGTGCATCACAATGCAAGTGAAGTGGGTGCAACAATGCAATTTAGAGTAATCATAACAATGCTATGAAAGTGCAGACACATGTAAGTAAAGAACACGCAACAACGTGTACAATGTGTGTGATGGGAAAATTGAACACATGTAAGTAAAACGATGCACGCATGCAAGCAATGTGTAATGAAATCTGAAAATACATATGTAAGTAAAGCATGCAGTCGCGCAGGCAATGTGTAATGAGACTGGAAATTGAACACATGTAAGTAAAGCGAGCGGTCAACGCGAGCAATGTGTATGAAAAGGAACTTGAACACATGTAAGTAAAGCGATGCACGTATGCACGCAATGTGTATGAAAAGGAACTTGAACACATGTAAGTAAAGCGATGCACGTATGCACGCAATGTGTATAAAAGGAACTTGAACACATGTAAGTAAAGCGATGCACGTATGCACGCAATGTGTATAAAAGGAACTTGAACACATGTAAGTAAAGCGATGCACGTATGCATGCAATGTGTATAAAAGGAACTTGAACACATGTAAGTAAAGCGATGCGTATGCGCAATGTGTATAAAAGGCAATTGAACACATGTAAGTAAAGCGAAACACGTATGCACGCAATGTGTATAAAAGGAACTTGAACACATGTAAGTAAGCGATGCACGTATGCACGCAATGTGTATAAAAGGCAATTGAACACATGTAAGTAAGCGATGCACGTATGCACGCAATGTGTATAAAAGGCAATATAATGTGCATAACGATGCAGTGTAGCGATGCATAACAATGCAAGTGGAATGTGCGTGACAACGCATATTTGAAACGAAATGCCGAATAAGGGAATGCAAGCCTTAACGAGACCAATTCAAACACAACCTCCAATTTACCTCTCGGAGGGGTTTGTAACATACTCTGCCTGAAAAGGGGACACCCTGTTTATGTTGGCAAGAGATAACATTTGCTGCTGCTTTAATTGCCATTCTGACTTGAAGCAGGCTTACACTTGGAATAGAGGCGCGCTCATTCTTCGGAACACTGACAAGGTCTGAAGAGGCACTTCCGGAATACAATCTCAGAATTCACTGAAGGTGAAACACACTCAGATGCTTCGATTTTCCCTCTTTTGCTTTTGCTTTGCAGTCCGGAACCATTATAGCTTCAGATAGGTCCTGGTTCTACTATTCACACTTATCGGGGGTGGACCCTGCAATTTTCGAAAGAACAAATTCCTTTTTTGCACAAATGTGGAGAATGGCACAGCACTCTGAGCACACAACAAATCATTTTTGAATTTGAGAAAATGAGTTCTCGACCGGGTATTGAGCCTACAACTGAACACAGCAAAGACGACCCAACAACGGAAAATAAAGGTAAACAACCTAAACACATCTATTGACACTTGAAACGACTCAAAACAAGAATCGAGACAAACAAAACACAACGAAAGACTCAAATGCGCACAGGGAGCCTGTTTCACCGGGTATTATTTCCCACCATTTCTCATTTGTAATTCTCACATCACTCGGCCCTCAAGCTCTATTTTTCTGGAAAAGCCCTTTTCTCACTTTTTCTCTCATCGCACATCTCTCTATTCTTCAATCTCTCATTTTTCAATCCCTCCCCTGGGTGGTTGATGGATAGATAAAAAGTTGCGGGCTCTTGCCCCTAGCATTCTGCTAGATTTTTGTTCACAACAGTGAGTTTCTCCCACAGAGGGGTTGTGTTACAACTGGGTGTGTAGCAAATCTGCAGCTAACACCGGTTGATGATGCCTTGCTGGGGAGTTTGGACGTGGTTAGATCTGTCCAGATGAGGAAGTGGAACATCTTGATCCATTCCAATTCGTGCTTCGCACTTGACTTGATACCTCGCTGCTTGGAGGGTGAAAGAACTTTCAGCCGTTTGTCGTCGCCTTCAGTTGTGCCTTTTCTGGCAAGTAGAGTGCCCTTCTTGGCAAGTATGGTGCCCTTTCTGGCAAGTATGTTGACAATGGGGAAAACAGAGAACACGACTCAAGCTGTGCCCCTAGTTCATCATTTCGACCATTTTTTTTGGTTTTAAAACAATTTTGACCAACATGAAAATTAGATTAACATGCTTATTCAACTTTTTGATTTTGAAAATCACGCAAGTTAGGTTGTGAGCATTGAAAATTTTCCTTTTTCGGGTCCAAGAAAATGGTCTAGTTTTGGAAAACATAGAATAATTTTCGAGAGAATTAGTCAACCTCAGTAAAAATTCTCAAAACTATTTTTGCAAACGGCCAATGCTCAACAAGCACGGAACCTACTCTTGAGATGCGCAACCTCGGATCCATAAGCAATGGAAAAATTGCCCCTTGTCTGAAGGACCTTTGCAACGGAAAGTTGCCCCTTGTTTGAAATGACACCGCGGCGTTTTGAATGGCAACGGAAAGTTGCCCCTTGTTTGAACGGCACCGCGGCGCATTGAATGGCAACGGAAAGTTGCCCCTTGTTTGGATAGCGCCGTGGCATACTGCAATCAATCTTCAGAGTGACGATGACAACCAAACTCTCAGATACAGAGAAGGCAAAGAGGATCAAAACCATTACATGGACACAATCGAATTGGAAGTGTTTCTGGTGGACTTGAATGAAGTTGCCTCGTATCCCAAACATGGGAATCAAGCCTTCGTAGTTCGGTTAAGGTACACCGGGTATTTAACCTCTCCTTTTATGCTCTAACTTTTGCCAAAGGCGCCCGTCTGAGTTTTCGACCTTGCGAGCTTCTTTTCCTTCCCTTTTCAATTCTTTTTCATTTTTTCTCTTTTTTTTTCTTTTTCTTTTAGGCTCTAACTTTTGCCAAGGCACCTGATGCGGGTTTTCGACCTTGCAAGCTTCTTTTTCTTTTTCTTTTTTTTCTGTATTTTTTTTCTTTTCCTTTTGTATGTATTTTTTGCTTGCTCTAACTTTTGCCTAGGTCGCCCTTAGGGTTTTCGGCCCAAATGAGCCTCTCAAAGGGTAAAAGTGTAACAAGTCCATGCCAAATGGTTTTTGAGATTGAAGCCCTCAGATCCCTGGAGAGTGGTCATTGTATCGATTCTTGAAGGATCCCTCTTTGGCTCTTCGAGCACATCGGATATTTTTTGCCCCTAGTTTGAGGGGTGCTTCTGATCTAGCTTTGCAAGCTTCTTTTGAAAACACTTGAACCTCTTGATCTGACTCTCTTGCCCCTAGTTCAAGGGTTGCTTTGAATTTGGCCACGCAGGCCTCACGTTGTAGTTAACCGTTGAACATTCTGAGTTTGAGTCCAAGGTTTAAAAATGAGGGGTCGAGTCTCGAGGCTGAGAGCGATCCTAGGTGCACAATCTCAAGAACGACTCCACACAAGTCTTCGAGGACCGCATAAAACATTTTTGAAAGTTTTTAAGAAGCGACAAATAATATATGAAAGGATGAAAGCAGAACCAATCAATCAAAGCTAGGGTCCTTCTCAAGACTCACACTAACAAGCATGATTTCATTCATTAAGGGCTTAGCTTACGCCTCTCTTTCTCTCGGTTGATCAAAGTTTTGCAAATCCGAGAATTCCTTCCTCTTTGTTTTCACTTGATGTTCAAAAAGTTTGAAAAACTTCGAGTCATTACAATGACTTCAAGGCACGAGAAAACAGAGTTCTTAGTCAAATACTATCATTTCATTCGAACTTCTAGCATAAGCGGCACAAGGCAGAAGCAAATGCGAGAGCGTGAAAACAACTGCTATTTGATTCAAAACTGTTGGCACAACTGGCTACCTGGCAGAAACAGACGCAAAAGAAAGTAGAAGGACAAACATGAAACAAAATGGTGATGCCCGAGGCAACACCCCCGGAATCACCGACCTTAACAAAGCGATCGACTCGATACAGACTCAGAACAGGTTGACTACATAACGAGACTCAACATGGTGACTCGATACAACAAAGGCGCATTTAATACCCAAGTCGAGAAGGTAGGATAAACGGATTCACAAATGCTCAAAATAGTGCGTGCCATCCATCACATCGTAAAAGCACCAACAAAGAAGTGGTTCATCCCTAATCACATAACAACACAGTCCAGTACCCAGAGGATATAAGACCCATACGGAGCTATGGTTCCGGGACTACCTAGCAAAGAGGAATCATCTGACATCTCGCGATTTCAGAGCAGAGATATGAGTAGAGGTGAGCTGTATTCTATTATTGATCCTTTGTTCCCAAATCATCGCTTGCCATGAATAAGCGATTCTCAAAAATCGTCTTGGTGCCCTTGATCGACACAGTCTATAAGCCCAGTATATGCATTCGTAGAGATACACTCTAAAAGCACATAGCAAGTAAATGAGCCAATACACCCCTATGTTTGGGGTAAGGTTCCTATTTTGTCGAGCTAGGTTTTCACTACATACAACGGTTTCAAACAACCTATGATCGTAAGCACTTTGTCCTAGTTTGGAATGGTCACTATGGATCGAATATGCACTAGGTGAATGGTCAAAAAGGTGGGTAAAACCCGGGTTTGTGTTCTATCTTGTGAGCCCCCTACACCGTCTGACCTTATGGTCATGCCTTGACAAGACAAGCCTCCGAGAAACCGCTCGGAATAGCGAGATGGCCAACACGGTGTCCTAGGCGCGCAATGCACATGCAATGCAAAGAAACACATAAGTGTAGTCAAAAGCAGATATCACGAGTTCGAGTCAAGCTCTCTAAAATCCCAGTCGCCGAATGGAGACACGTGGGCTTCACTCTGATTCGGACTCGATTTGTGTCACGGTTCTAAATCAACTAAAGAGTCCAACTCGGCAAATCGTTTTGAGAAAAAACTAATTTTTGAAAAGAAGTGCCAAACATGGATCGCTTTGCGGTCTGAGTCGCCACCTAAATATTTTTTAAAATGGGAAATTTAGGAAACCACGACTCGGTCCCGCTATAAGAATAAAATCGTCATAAAAGTTGACTTGGCTCGGGAGCTTAGTACGATCGGGAAGGTCACACTATGAGCACCCTCTCATGGGAATTACTAACCTCTACTAACTGATATCGATTTTGAAAACATTACATGTTCTTATTCCGGTTATTTAGCCTAGATTTACTATGTTATGCGCACAGCAAACAAGTATAGGCCAAATCGCCTAAGTTGGAACAAAACATTACGTGTTTGTTTTGAAAAATGATTTGCTACTCATAAGTAGGCTAAAATGCAGTTTTGCCACTCTCAGCGGGCTTTTAGAAAAGACGGTTTTGCCACTATTTAGTGGGCTTTAAAACTCACAGCTTTAATGTGTTGTCCCAATTTAGGTAATTCAACCTCCATCCACAGCATTCATGCAGTTATATCACATAAGCACATATCCTCATGGTAAGCATGCTAGCGTGGCAACATTCACACGGATGCGATATGCTAATGCATCAAAGCTCAACTAGTACTCAAGCCAAAAGCGAAGCTTATTAGAAATCCATGCATGGACCTAAGCATCTTGAAATGTCTAATGCAACACATGCAAAGATGTAATCTAGGCGGGGCTCGGCTATCCTAAACATGGAATATGGAATGCTACAAATAACACGTATTCAATTTGGAATTGAAAGTACGATGCGATTTGTATGATGTACCGAGCGATGCATGTAAACAAATGCATGAATGCGCATGCATAGCATAAGGTATGCTAAAATTAAACGTGCCCTAATCTACCATCATAAGCAGGTAAATAAAAGGGAAGAAAGACGTGGGGTTGGAAGACATACACACACTCACACACCCTTATTACAATTATGCCCTCGCTGGGAGGGACCAAATAAATATCCAGTACTAAATAATAAATCAACTGTCCTAGCTAATTAATTTTTACAGACCCTTAATTAATTAACAAATTAATTAAACTACAGAAAGCAGTAAGACGCCTCGGGAAGAGGGATGCACGCATGCTCGGATCCGACTTGCAGGAAAACCTACACCGTACACTTTGCCTCTGTTTTTATCGCCTGTCTCCAAAAATTACCAAAGTTTCAAAACCTTCCTTGAATCTTCAGACACCACCGGCCGGAGGAAGTTCGTGATCGTCTAGAAAGATCACCGGCTGCTCTGGAGTCCATCGGCCAAAAATGAAGTGCCGGTCGGCACTCTAAACTGCCGGTCGGCACAAAATTCCTGCAGAGGACAGCTTTGACAGCAACAGCAGACAGACAGTGCATGGCATGGATTTTGAGCATATATATGCATGGCCAATGCCCCCTATCATGTAATAGACTCAAGGGAGCACGGCCCTTGACCCCCGGGCCATCAATCACGCATTTCAATGCATGATGGCCCAAAAGCCAAGTTAGCAACTTTGATATCAAATGAAATGCACATCAAACACACAAGTGAAACCCAACCTCTATCATACTCAATTCAAGAGGCAAGGCATGACAATGCACATGCAACCTAAGCATGCAAGCTAACATGCAAACATGCAATGCAACTAGACGGCACGCACAATGCTAACAACATAACATGCACAACGCATTGAAACATGGCATACACAATGCAAGATGGGCTTACACCAATATGAGATAGCCTCAGCCACACTCACATAGGAGGCCATAAGATGAAAATGGGACGCTCGAAATGCGTGCACGTATGCACGCAAACCGAGGACCGGACCTAAGGCACGAATGCCACTCTAACAAGGTATGGCAAGGCATGGATCATGGCATACAAACATATGAATTTCAACCACTGAAATATGATGCTTAACAGCCCCGAATCATGGCAATATGGCACCCGATACATGAGACGCATCCCGAAACTCAAAATTAGGCATATGAAATGGCCTACAACTATGCGATACATGCATTATTTGCACACGAAGTGTGAATACAGAAGCAAGACAGCCCCGAGAAAAACATTTTTACAATACAAAGCATGGTCAAACAGCAAGCGCAGGTAGGGCTAAAATGGCATACACAAATGGCTCCGCAAAGGAGGCGATGAAGCAACTAACATATGGAAGTCCCAAACGGCAAAGAACCCTGAATGAAACATGTCAAGAGGGTCAAAATAAAGCTACTTTTAGTTCTGACCAAGGTCCAAAACAGAAGCAAGATAGCCTAAAAAAATCATGCAAAATGAGGCTAGGCATGGATTTCAAAGCAAGTGATACATGGAATGCTCAAACAGTGATGAGCCCTTCTTCAATGTTGAAGAAGGGCTCAAAAAAAATCCACTTACAGTTTATGAAAAGCCTCAAAACAGATTACACATTGGCCAAAAATATCATGCAAAGATACGGTATTTCAAGAGGGTATTGAAGCAAGTGCAATATAGGGACCTCAAATGACAAAATTTCCTTAATGAAACATGAACTAGAGCTCAAATAAAGGTGACTTTCAGTTTTGGTCGGAGCTCAAAACAGTGGGAAAAGAGGGCTAAGAAATAGACCAAGAAAAGAGCAAAAAAGGGGAAAAACGAGACTCACCCTTGTAGACCAATCTTCGCTGCCTTTTGAACTGAAAAACAGAGCCTCCTAGCCTCTGAAAGTCCCTCCTTGCTGCCGGAAATGGAGTGGTGGTGGTGGTGCTAGGTGGTGGTGAAGGAATGGTGCCAAACTTGGAAGATTTTTGAGAGTTTTGGAGCTTGGAATTATAGAGAGAGAGAGAGATACAATATAGGAGCTCTCAAACCAGATTTTCTAACCCTTAAAACAGATCTGGAGGGCTGTATTAGTAGGCAAAAACGTTTAGAAAAGAGGGGGAAAAAGAGGGGGGGGGGGGAAAAGGGGGGGAAACATTTCAAGTTTCCCTCCAAAAATGGCCAAAAGGGAAAGTGGCAGCTACGCGTTTCAAACGGTCGAGAGTCCTTCAACAAAGTCGAAGAGGGGCTCAAAATAAGACGCTTTGTAGTTTACGACCAAGTCCAATGCAGCCCACAAGTACGCCTAAAATACCGTGCAAAAAGGCCCAAAAAGAGGTAAAAAAGGCAAGTGACAAATGGAGATGTCAAACAGTAAAAGATCCTTAATCAAACATGAAAAGGACCTCAAAATATGACTATCTCAAGTTCGGGTCGGGGCCCAAAAATGCAAGATGAGGGAGCCAAAACACGCAATGGGGTCTCGAAAGTGGGTCATTAGGGCACCGATGGCATACGGCCACGAAGTGGGTATCAAAGGCCCAGTGGTTCCTTGTAATGATAAAACAGAGGTTCCCGCGAAAATGAACAAAAACCGATGCGAAATGAATGCTCGGGCCCTAAACCGCGCAGTTCAAGGTCCCAAAATGGGCAGTAACCGAAAGTGGCGTCTGACCACGAAGTGGGTATCAAAGGCCCCAGTGTCCTCGGAATGATAAAACAAAGGCACTTTCCAAAAGCGAATCGGAGATGGTTGGGCGGTCCCAACCGAGGCACACGGCCCGACGGCTCAAAACCGAACCGACTCGAAATGGGAAAAATGGCTCATGACCACAAAACGTAGCCTACGGCCACTGAGAGATGGTCTACGAGACCTCTCCCTCCCTTCTCAAAGAGAAAACAGAGAAAACGGAGCCTGGTTCGCAAACCGAGGCAAAGCACAAAAGAGTCCAGAAGTCCGGAGGCAAGGCTCGTAGCCGGGACTCCGCAACCTCAGAACGAGCACAATATGCAACATCACCAAGCGCTCAATTGATGACGTCTGAGTCTTAAGGTCGGTCAAAAATGGGGTGTCTACAGAGGGTGTTTGTATGAATTTCCTTTATGCATAAAAGGTTATTGATTGATCAATGAATTGCATATCAACAAACATTAAGGGTTGTTTTTGTTTTTTATTCACAAAAAAAAAAAAAAGAGATGTGTTTATTGGTGGATTCTAAGAAACTTGGGTCTAAAGTTTTAGTAGATTTCGGAGTGGCTCATCGTCATGAATTTGACATCAGCATTGTAGATTCAACGTTGGGCAAAACAATTGCGAGATAAAGACAGTGGTGGAAGAGGCACATCAGGTTTGGTTTAATTCGAATATGGATTCATTAGGTAATTTAAGATTTTTGTTTGTAATTCATTTGTCTTCTTAGTAGATTGTTTTATAACTTTAACTTGTAATTTTTTTCATCACAATTGGAAGTGTTCTAATTGTGATTTTTTTCACGTGTTAAATCGTTGTACCAATTTATTATTGATTATTTGATTGAGATTGCTGTCTTTTTGTTTAAAATAAAATTATAATCACAAATTAATATATATGTTCGGGAGTTTTTATTTTATTTTAAATTTCACCTGTATTTGAAAGCGAGTTACACAGTTTTAAATGACAAAGGGAAGTGACTTGGGTCTAGTGAAGTAGGCAAAATAAGATTCTGCCTTCAAATTTATTTATTTAGGCTTCACATGTAAAGAACATGCACACGAATTCTTCAGTAATATTTGCTCAATACTTGTACTTGCAAAATGTGAATGCGTAGCCTAAAATTTTGGGGATCACAACCAAAGTAAATATATTAATTTTCTGCACATAAGAGCATCTTAAATGTTTATAGCAGTTTAAAATTACACTCACCTCCCATGAGATTTGAATAAAATAATAATAATAATAATAATAATAATAATAATAATAATAATAATAATAATAATAAATTTCATAAGTTTAGTAATAATTATACTGACCTCCTTTAAAATTTTAATTCATATAACATTTAATCCTATTTTCATCAGAAATTCGTTAGTCGTATGAATAAAAAATGATATTCTCATCTCTTTTACATTAAAATATATATTTTACCTTGTATATCTTTGTGTCTTTATATCATTTATATTAGTTTTGATTTTTTTAACTTTATTAAAAGAAAAGTCAATATAATTATGCCAAAATTATAAAAATTTTATATTTTTTTTCAAATATAAGGGAGGTTAATAGAATTTTGCCTTCCTATAATATGACATAAGTTTGACATATTGTCAAATTTCATCCAGTGTCATCATTTTATCTCTCTTTTGATGTGGCCACAAATAACAAAACAAAAGAAACATTTCTCCATTGGAGTAACCATTTTATATCCCTTTTGATGTGGCCCACAAATACCATTTAGTTTATTTAGTTTCAGTTTTTTAAATTTAATTTTATAAAAATTAAATTTTTTATTTTTCATTTTTTTATTTTTATTTTTGAGTGAATATTTTTAAAATTTTAAGTAATTTTTTTATTTTTTTAAATGCACTTTACTTTGATGTATCTAAGTAGTAAAATGAATAAAGACTAAGAGTTCTAATTTTGGAGCTTCAAAGAGAGTTCTAATGATGTGGCAAGGAGTGAGACCCACATTTAATATGATGTGTGTGCCTATGCTTTTATTTTTTTTTCTCTTACCACATCATTAGAGCTCTCTATCATTGTTGTAGTAAAATATTTGTGAAAAATATTTTAAAAATTTAATAAATACACAAAAATATGAAAAATGTTTAGAATTTTCATGTTTTTTTGGTATTTAGTGAATTTTTTAAAGATTTTTTTCACAAATATTATACTTTTTAAGTGAATTTATGTTAAGTATGTCTAAAAATTTAAAATATTAAAAAAATTCATTGAAAATAAAAAATAAAAAAATAATTTTTTTTGAAAAGTATTTTTTAAAAACCAAAACCTAACAAGTTGATCTGTATTTGGCTTTTGTTAACAAAGCAAAAGAAATAACATTGAGTAACCAATTTATCGCCCTTTTGATGTGGCCCACAAATACCATTTGTATTGGCTTTTGTGAACAAAAACAGAAGAAATAACATTTCTCCATTGGAGTAGTGTTATTTACTTTGATATTTTATATTGTAACATGCTTAAAAATTAGTTTTAGCACAATATTTTGACAATTTGGCATGGAGCAAATTGCTTTTGTTCCAAGAATAGAGAATTGTGTTTGTTGCAAAAGATGTGCATCTGCCTCTCCAATGAATTTCTTGAGTGTTCGAGTTTATTTATGACATGAAACAATTTATAGCATGGGTCTAACTTATTGATATGTTCCGGAAAATTCCTCTTGAATTCATTTAATTTTTTTATCGGCAAAAACCGATGCTAAGAATGACATATTTTGATTTTTTTTTTTTTTTTTTTTCGAATGCTGATTTTTCTGGTCTATGTGTATCTTGTCTTTACTACCAATTTTTACCAATATTGATATTTGCTAAATTAAATTCAACAATGAAATTTAAAAAGTTATTTAATGGTCCACACCATTCATGTTGGGACATGTAACGCCTCGAAATAAATAACAATAACCCATTTATTAACAGTGCTACAATTAATTGACAATCTCATATCTTTCATATATTTTATCTTTGATGATTACAAAAGATAACATATACAATATATATTCACAAATCTTAAATTCTGAATCTATAACATATGGCATGAATACAAGAGTAAAAAGGAAAATAAAACCCAAATAATGAAATGCCCTAATTGCTATAACTTTCCAAAATAATACTTGGTTATAGCAAAATGAGTTTAAACTCAATACATGTAAAGCTCAAGACTTAATCAAAAATAGTTACATAAAGAAAAAAAAAAAAAAAAAAGCCTTAAACTCCGAGTCCTCCCGAACTATGTCCTTGGTAGAGACATATCATCAGCATCTGAAAGTTGTTTTCTATATAGGGTGAGCCAAATCCCAATAGAGATAGTCTAACAATCTTAACAAAATTATAAGGTAATGCACATGCATGCCGTTTATCAAACATTCCTCATTTTCCATCTCAAAATACTGCAATACCAAATTATAAATCAATTCATGAATATAATTCTTTCATATAAAAAACAGGGCAGTAGATACAATACACTAAAAATCTCTAGGTACGTGTTTGCAAATAGGCTATACGAGTACTACCAAAACCATTTTACCGATACTAATCAGAAAGATCAATACCTAATCGCGCAGGTTTCTGAACTTTTACCAAAGACACACAGGCCAACATAATTAAACTACAACCATACCCCTAACCAGATTCACCACGGTATTCACCTTTTTTTTTTTTCTCTCAAAAAGCAAGATATTTACAATGTTCAATGTATAATGATGCTCAATGCACAATGGATGAGAAATCAGTTTTAATTCAACCTAATCCTTATGTAATGTCTATAACAATCAAGACTATCATCTACCGATAGCCCAAAACAGATATTTTATTCCATAGATAAATTCAATTTAAAATATACAATTTCATCAATTACAAAGGGAGTGATAATACATACCTAACTCCACCATCATTATTAACATGAACCTTGTTCCAATTTCACAATATCCAACATCATTTCCCATTTCCTTTCACAATTTCCAAATATTCAAAATTAGGACAAAACCCCATTTTCTCACAAAATCAATTTTAAGAAAAGATTTCCATCATCTCAACTCAAATCATCCATAACCATTCCCTCCTAACCAATTTCAAGAATAAATATTGAAAAACCTCTCTTTTGATTTCAAACTAAACTCTAGATTTTACCAAAAATTCCCAAATAAGTAACCCTTTTAAAAAAATAAATAGCTAAGCTAAAAATCATATAAAGAGTCAAAAAAATCCCTATCTCCAAGTAAAAGACAAGAAGAAACAATGGGTAGAACCCGATGGAGTTAAAAACACCAACTTCACCGATTAGAACAAAGCCCTCAATATGCTCTATCTTTTACTCCAAAGCGCGAGGGTTAGGAAATCCATGGATTGAGAGTATTTGAAGTAAGAGTTCAAGAGCTAGAGAGAGAGAGACAGAGACAGAGACAGAGTAGATCTAGGAAGAGGAGAAAAAGTGATTGAAAAATACTGTATCTCGGATTGACATACGCACCGACCGCTTGAGCGACCAAAACACTACTCGAGCAAATAGACATGGTAAGTGACACTGCTCGAGCGGCGAAAACCACCACTCGAGCACACAATAACCCCCTTTTAGTAGTTCAAACCTGTAAAAGTTTGTTTGAGCGCAAATATCAAACTCTCCATAGCTTTACAGACTGCAAAAGACTGCTTGAGTGCAAGAAGTATCACTTAAGTGAACAGGCAAAAATCTGGATAACTTATTGAAAAATTGACTTTTTAACCTGTTTCGAATACAACCAAAACTCCCAATAGCTAAACCCAACAAACAATAAGATAAAAATAAACTAAACAACAGTTAAATACATGGGTTCAAGAATCCAAAAATAACAAATGAGTCGAATCCAAATCAGAATCACTATAGGACATTTGTCATGTTGTCTCTTAAAAGGAAACACAAAATGATGAATCTCAGTGTTTAAAGCCAAATAAAATTCAAATTGAAGCACCACGTGCATTTGCCCTTTGATCCCGAAGCATTATATAAATTTCAATGAAATTTGCAATCCTAAAAAGTTGTATAGATAATATATTATTACTACATATGCACACATTGTTTTGTCTTTGATTTAGGCTAACCATAGTAGTTGCATCACTTTGTACCATATTGGCAATAAGAGCCTAAGAATGCAAAAAAGAGGCTTTATCACGAACTACTCTTTATTTATTTATTTATTTATTTATATTTTTTCCTATAAGAAAGTACAGAAAGTCTCACTGACATGTTTACAAGATATGCCCATTTCATCATATATTCACCACCACCATTGCCAAGATCCTCTCTCCCTCTCTCTCAAAGCTTCAAACTTGAATTTTTCTGGACTTGTTGGCAGAGATGATAGTGAGAAATAGATAGAAGAGGAAAGAGAAATAAGAGAAAATCAGAGAAATGGTGACTCTGTCACAAAATCTGACAAAATTGTCACAAATGGGCATCCAACCAGCATGATTATTCCCATATCGACCCACAAATCCAATCGATGTTGCAGCCCCACATGCAGCTATTACCAATGTCATCAAAACCTGCCCAAATTCACATCCCCCCATCAAAAAAACATCTAAATTATCATTTTGTGCCAGTAGTAATTTTATAATTTATCTGTTGTATTGAGACATAGTGTTTTATGTAACGGGTGCATTGGATTGGTGCACTTTCTTCTTTCACAATAAGTGCATTAATGCAGCGTACTCGTTATATAAAAAAACTTTTGTAATGCTAAATATTAGAGATTGATATCACTATTAATTTTTGACTATTGTATAATAGAAAAAAGGTTAAAATTTAATAACTTTGTTCCAATTCTTTTGTCATTTTTTTGACGTAGTTATCATTTTATCTTTCAACTATTGTGGAATCTTTATAAAATACATCTAGTAGTTGATAGCAATGTAAAAATTGACAAAATGTCAAAACTTGTGTCAAATTTTGCACCAAAGATAATAATGCCAAAATTGGGCAAGTTCAGTTATGAAAACTTAAGTAACAACTTCATGCTATGCACTTAAAAAAATGGTATTTTGAAAAGTGTCAAACAAATAAAATATGTGAATTAAAGTCATTCTGAAGTCCTCATTTGATAATTCAATATTTTAATCTAAAAGTCAAAAATTCACTAAAAATTTTAAAAAGCCAATAATTTATACCAAAAAGTCAAAGGTTTTATTTTTTCTCTACTTTTTGCACATCTTTTCGTAAAAAAATTAAAAAGCCTTTCCATATATACTAATTTTTTTTACATCATATTTTAACTAAAAAATCAAAAAGTTACTAAAATAGCATGTATCCAAACAAGGCCTTAATGTGACTTATACTGTAATAAACAAGATTTCAAAAAGCGGTCGTAATCGTTATGTAAAGCCGTTACATAACGGTTGTAGTGGTTACTGTCATCAGGTATGGCCGCTATGGCAGTGTGACGGAAATTTGCTTATGTAATAGGCGTTTCAGTATTACATAACAGCCATAGCGTTACACACTGTAACTGTTTGTTACACATCGTTACATCTTTTTACAACATTCTAAATAGCTTCCTTTCAAAAAACAAAAGCTTACAAAAAAAAAAACAAAACAAAACAAAAAACAAAATATTCAAGTGATCTAAGCCAAAAGAAAAATCTTAAATGAATTTTTTTCTTTATAATTTTTTTTAAAATTTTTATTCCATTATATTAGTATGTAAAATAAAAAATATATAAACAGTGATTGTATTCATTTTTATAATCATTTAATTTAATATTTAATTGTAAATATTTTTTTATTTTGTTACTATAATGTGTTGTCTAAAAAAGGTTTTTAAAAAAATAAATAAAATCAGTAGTTCAAAAATACTTTTTGTTTATGTCACAATCTTTATTTTTATAATAATTTCATTTAATACTTGATTGTAAATAATTTTATTTGGTTAGTTGTAAAGCGTTGTCTAAAAAAATGCCTCAAAAATAATTTTCATTTATGGCATAATTTTTATTTTTATAATCATTTCATTTAATAATTGTGAATATTTTTTATTCAGTTAGTTCAGGTATTGCTCAAAAACAATTTGTAGACATTTAAAATCAATTATTCTTAAAATTATTAACTATTAAAATAAAATGTAAAAAGCTACTTTTATCGTGATTTGAAAATATGAAATATATTTAATCATACATAAAAATTAATAAAAATTGATTGAAGTATATTTTAAATCCTAATAAATATGATTCTGAAAAAAAAAAATATGCTTGTCGGTAAGTTTTCATTAAATTGTAAAAAAAAAATAAAATCACGATTTCGGTTATCGCAACCGTTACGCTACGACCATTACACCTTGCAACTACAACCGCACCATCGCAACCATTACGGCGACTGCAACTCCTTTCCGAAACCTTGGTAATAAATTTAAATTTACATCATAAATTTCATTTTTTGAACACTTAAATGGGAATAATTTTTTTTTTTTTTTGTGGGTACCTTGTTTTCAAACTATAAGATTTACAAGAATGTTTACCAAATCATGCAGGAACATGTAGAAGTAGTTGTTGAGGTGAGACCAATTTCGAGCAAGGATAACAGCAACAAACAAGGATCCCACAGAGAATACACTTGTAATAAGATTTGCAACAGCAAAGAACCTGCAACAAAATTTGTGAATCTTGAGCAATCTTAACAACACTAACACAAGGAAATGAAAAAGGTCTCCAAACAGAGCTAATACTGAAATTAAAACATATATACCTAAATGCATATACATGTCTTACTTGAAAGCAGAGGAGTAGCTGTATCGGGCATCGACCACAAGGCCATATAAAATGATAGATTGCTTATTGGTGAACATAATCCAGGCAGCAGCTAATGAAGCCACAGTTGCCAAAATTCTGAGGCAAATTTGGGCTGCTAAGGAATATTTGTGGGTTTTGAAAGTTGGATTTTGCATGATTTTGGGTTCAACACCATCCATGGTGTGCTAAGAGCTCTTGAAGGGTATGAAATTGAATAAAACAGAGCAAAAACAAGGGAGATGGGAGAGAAGAATGCAAAAGGTGTAGTATTAGTAACTAGAAAAGTGGGAAGTTGTCGTGGCATTTATAGAGAGAGAAAAGTGAGGAATGGACCAAGAGGGGAGAGCATTGATGTGACTATTGAATCGTGATTCTCTTTACATTTTCAACTGATATAAAATAAACATAGAAATTTATTACTATTTTAAATTAAGAAGAAGTCATTACATTCACTAAGGTAGTTTTTTCACAACATTTAGATGATATTATATTACAACAATGTAATTGAAAGGATCTTAATGATCACTCGAAAGTCCAGAAGAAAAAAAAAATAGTGGGTTTCAACTTTCAACTATCAAATTTTTAGCACTAACTGTCACAAGAAAAAGAAAAGAAGAAGTCTAATTTTCGTGGTTCAAGATTCTCATATTCTTACTAATTATAATTAGTTAGCTTAGTAAAAATGGGGTTTGATGTATCACTTGACCTATCATCTCAGGAAAGAAAGAAAAAAAGGTTCCATCTCGTGTCATAGTTTTTCTATTTAGCTGACGATAATTAATAAGAATGACTAATAACACAGTGCCCTCAATTCTTTGAATAGTTTCTCAAGAAAAAGAGATGTATTGATATAATTTGATAAGATTTTATGTTAGAAATACATAGACCAAATACATAATGAGAAGTGATGGAGACTCCCTCCAATCACCACCCCCACACACGTGTGACAGGTAGTGATTGGAGGACAAGCGAAACAAAAAAAAAAGAAAAAGAAAAAAGAAAATCCAACCAATGAGAGAGAGGGGGGGTCAAAGGAGTGGGAAAAAAAGGGGGTCTTAGACATTTTTGATACATAATATGACATAAATGTCTCATAAAAGGTGAGTTTCACATCATGTGATCTCATCCATATACGATATCTATATCCCATTTTATATTTGATCTTTTGTGTACTTAGACTTAGTGTAATTTGACACCTGGATTGACGTGGTGATAATTTGAACCATTAAATTGTAATCTCATAAGTTGGTCATCTTGAAAATGGGCCTAACATTTAGGGGAGCATAGACTGAGTTATCTGTCGAGGCTCTTGTGGTCGAGTGGCATGTAACTGCTCCTTACAGTGCAATGAATGAAAGGTTTGGAGTTCAAGCTGATGGATCAGTGGCGGCTCTTTTAAATTGTAACCTAACTTTACTAATTTACTAACATTCTATTTTTGACATAAAAAAATAAAAAAATAAAAAGAAAAAACAAGACTGAGTTCTCACCACAGCTTAGGAGAAATTAAAATTGATGCCATGTCATCGTTTTAATGTAGTCACTCCATTAAATGTTAAGCCCTTTCTCTGTTATTCCTTTATGTTTTTCCCCTCAAATTCAGAAATTAATCACAACTAGAGGGGAAAAAAAATTGATACAAGGATTGTTGTTTTACTATTAGTTCAATTTTTTATTTATTTATTTAAAGTTAACCAAGGTTACCACAGTCTTCATAACTTTGTATTATTTTTTAAGAGGTGGCAAGTTTGACGCCTCTTCTCCGATGTATAAAAAAAATCTTTAATTGAAGTTGGTTGAAACAATAAAAATGAAAAGTAGAATAGGTACTATGTATATGAAGTACAACGTTAGCGGTTTGCTCAAGCAATACCACAAGCCCTAATAATTACATTACTTACATAGCCCTAAATACAAGGAAATGGTGAAAGAATGACAATATTCCATTAGATTGGTGCACGACCCCACATAATCTTCATGACTTATGTAATAATTTTTTACGGCACGTGATTCTTTATTATTGAATTATGTCTCAAAATTCTTATATAATTATATGCAGTGGCGGAATCAAGATTTTGATTCATGTGAGGCACTATTCAATTAAATCATTAGCGATATCAATTACAAAGCCTAACCAGATCTAATTTTCATTTGGCGATAGAATGGCCAAAAATCAACATGATGTCAAAATTATATGCCTTAGTTATGTTTTAATTAACCGATAATTTTTTTTTTATTTGCTATTTTAGTTCCTAAATATGATGATAATCACAATTTAAAATGTAATCACATGCATACCCCTCCAAAAAACAAAGAAAGAAAGAAAGAAGAAGAAGATAGATATGGAGAAAAATAAGAGAGAAATGAGAGAGATAGAAATAATTATAGCAGAATATTTTATAGTGGCAAATTGTAAGAAATGTATTTAAAAGAAAGAGAAAAGAAAGGTGAGATAAAAAGATTTAGGAACATATTTAAAAATTAAAAAGGAGATAAATTATAAATAAATAAAAAAATCTAATTGGAGGTAAAAGTGTAATTTCCAAAAAATGAGAGGGGGCACGTGTCCTCCCTACCTAGTCCCCATATGTAGCTCTGTCTATGATTCTATGGTTTAGAGTGCAATGAAACATAGAACAGAAATTTTAAGACAAAAAAATCTTTAGCCAGATTTGATATATGGTCTAGTTTCAAGACCATAATAATCAAAGACAATGTTATATAATTCTTTACAAGTAACTAGTTACAGGGTTTGTGATAATTTCAGCTAGGAAACTTGGTCACAACTCTCTCTTAAATTGGCCACACTACACATTCAGAAAGATTAAAAAAGAGATGTAGATGTTGCATAGAATGCAAGCAAAGAGAGGTTGAGACGGCAAGCTTTTATCCATCTATTCTATAATCCATACTGATTGTTACGGTTGCTGGTGTGAATCTCTTTGTTTCCTTCTTTGATGCATCCATCTACTTCGCTTATTTCTTACAATTTCTTTTTTTGCATTTTCTACTCCTGCTTTTTCTCATTTATTTCAAGTACTCACTTCTTTATGTTAAGCACTTTCAGTGTTTACATTTATTTCAACATGGAAGCATGTGAGCTAGAACTTACTGTGATTTGGTTTGGTTGGAGCATGCAGCCAAGCCAAGAGCCTTAGTGGTTGTTATTTATTTATTTTTTTTGGAAAACGAGTTTTGGACTTTTAGTAGATAGTTCAATGAGAAATTCTATGGCAAATTCTATGATACATACTCCTTTTGAGATGTATATACTGCAGTTACGCGTTTGTAGTCTGTAGTATAAGTTATGACTTGGTTATGATTTCGTTATACATATTGTGGTATAGTTATGTTTTATTGCGATGTTAATTATGATAGTGTTTTAGTTACAATTCAAATTTTTTTTATTATACCTTATGTGTTATTCGATTATGACTCATTTTTTTAATTATGATTGGAAATGATTCAGTTATGACATTTGTAGTAATCAACCTCACAAATGTCATAATATACATATGATATACACTTTTTAAGGGTGTGTATCATAGGATGACCCCTATAACATATTAATAAATAAACTCATTAAATAAGATGATTATGAACTTTCAGTAGTAGTACTACTGATACATGGACCATTTAAAGTTGAAAATCCAATGGTACAAACTTTTCAAGCCAAGGATCACTTCAAATACCGTTAGTGATATATACCAATCAAATTACAAACCTAACTCATTAAAAACACAATTAAAAACCCATCTCTGTATTTTTAACTCTAATCCCATTTCGGGAAGTAATAGCTGTTTACACACTTTTTCTCTCTGTATATACTAAGACAAGGGGTGAATTAGATGCCATAATAGAGTGGCTAACACTATTTTGTAGGTTTACAACTTCTTGAAGGTTCAACTTTAGTTTGAGTATTTGAATTTTCTTTCTGCCTATGGTGTGTGTGAATTCATGGAAAACTAGCATGGCAATTTGGTGATGAGAAAGTTTTAGGTACTACATACTGGATTTGGTATCAAGCTTAACAAATGGAGATTGACTGCTAACCAACCATATTGAGCTTGATTTTCTCCTAACAAGAAGTCTATAGATATTGTGGGTCCTAATTTTGTGTGTTGATCGAGTTGTGTCCAAAATCCTCATCTTGAATTAATTTAAGGGCAAATTATAGCGGTAGTCCCTATAATTTACCTTTTTTCATTTTGGTCCTTGTTGTTTCAATTTAATCAAATTTGCCCCTTAATTTTATAGATTGTGTCATATTAATCCAATAAATAACGACAGTTAAGTTTGATGGACGGATAATCATATGATGTATCAATTTGGTTCATGTAGTTTACAGCATGTATCAATTTGATTCTTGTTGTTTTGACGTTCCTATAAACTATAGGGACCAAATTGACACATCCTATAAACTACAAGGACCAAATTGAAATATCATGTAATTTTCCGTCCATCAAACTTAACCGCCGTTATTTATTGGACTAATATGACACATTTGTAAAATTAAGGGGCAAAATTGATCAAATTAAAGCAACGACAACCAAAATAAAAAAGGGGGTAAACTACAGGGACCATTTGCATAATTTACCCTTAATTTTATCTCTCATAGAATTGGTAGGCCAAAAAAATAAGGATTTGATTCAAATAATTTAAGTTCACAGTCTAAATTAAAGAGGCTTTATAAATCATAAATGTTTAATTAGTAATTTTGCATCTAAAAATACAATAAGAGTAATATTTAACTAATGTTTTATTGTAGTTGGTTCAATTTTTATTTGAGAAAATTGTTGAAAAGTTCAATCTAAGAAGGGTATAAGTCCTATGGATATCTTTCCTAGGTGAGAAGTCCATTCTTTGTAAAATATTGTGGTGAGAAGTCCATTTTATTTTTTTGGAGGATATTTTGTTTCTAATTTTCTCCCTTAATCTATAAGTCCTATATGTTCAAATATTTTATCAGTTTAATTTTTTTGACTATTATTTGTTCATTTTTTTCCCCTATCTGCGTGAAATTATCTATTTGATTTTTTTAACTGTTCAAAAAAAATTTTTATCTATTAAAATAACAATTCAACAAGCAGTCACAATATTTTTTTATCTATTGAAACAAGAGATGATCTATTGAAAGTGGTGATTATCTGTTGAAATTCTCAACAGATCTAAGCCTTTCAAATCTCTCTCTCTCTCTCTCTCTCTCTCTCTCTCTCTCTATCTATCTAGATATAGACCTCCAACAGTAGAGTGTTCTCGATGAGCACCAGTTATTTGCTCAGATAACTGACGATTGACATGGCTGATGACGTGGTTCTAAGAACATTTCGAGCTCTGGTGGAAAGTACGGACCAAAAGTTTGCTAGGGGGAGAAAGAGAGAGAGATTCAAAAGGCTCAGATTTGTTGAGTATTTTGAATCTCTTTCTCTCTTTCTCACTCTTTGAATCTCTATATATAAATATATAAAGGTCTCCAGCATCATAGTGTTCTCAATTATCACCGGCCATTTGCTCGGATAACCGATGATTGGCATAACTAATGACGTGGTTCTAAGAACATTCTGAGCTCTAGTGGAGAGCACGGAACAGAAGTTCGCTAGGGTTCACGACATCCTTGCCTACGAGTGAGGACCAAATCACTACTTCACTAAGGTGTTCAAGGCCTACATGAGGCTCTAGAAGTACCAGCAAGAGAATCGCCAGAAGCTCATCGAGTTCGGACTTCAGGATTGGAAAGTCGGTGAGATCACGTCTCGGATTGGCGTGCTCTACTTTAACTAGTACATGAGGACCAACTCTACTTTAATATGAGCTTCAATCTAAGACAAGGGTTCGATCTGACCTTTATCGTCGTCAAGATAACGGCAACATCAAGGATGTTGGCCTCGTGGACCACCAGGCTGTCGGCTGTATTGGAGAGGTTGAGAAGGTTGGAGGAGGCGGAGCCAAGGAAGATGGAGGTCATCGTCATTCTGCGTTCGTCATCATCATCATCTCTAATCGAAAATATGAGAGAGAGAGAGAGAGAGAGAGAAATAAAATACGAGAGGGAGGTGGTGAAGAGATATTTTCATCATTTTGGAGAGCTTATCCTTGTGGACATAATATTGGGTAATTCTATTTAAACAACACTCATTTACTCAGTATCCATCATCTTTCAAAAAAAAATTTATTATAATTTTATCCCTTAATTAAATTACCCTTTTAGACACAATCAACCCTAATTTGTTTAGCATGCCAATACCAACCACCACAACACCTACTGCCTCTTCCGACTCTAGCGATGCCACCTGCTAACCCTCGACTCCGATGATGGTGGCCTACTTAGATCCCGACTTTAGCGACCATCGCCTCCCTAGCCCTCGACTTTGGCGATCATCGCCTCCTTTCTTCTTATTTTTCGTGTTGTGTCTCTCTCTCTCTCTCTCTCACTCTCACACACTTACTCTTCTTTTTCTTTTTCTTCTTCTTTTTCTTTTTCTTCTTCTCTTTCTCTTTTTTTTTTTTTTTCATTTACAACTTGTGCCACCCCATCAGTTGTCGCTATAACTCAAGTTGCTTTCCCTTGTCACTATCATTGTAACTCATACAAATCGTTTCCCCGTCATTGTAAATTGCGATCGACAACACCTCAAACCCTAGATCTATGGTTCAACATCATTTGTTTAGAAGAAGAAAGATGATGAGGGCTAGAGATGGTAGGGGAGGTGACAAGAGAAGCTAAGGTGGCAGAGAATAGAGGCTGAAGAAGGGCGGCGATCGGAGGGCGTGGTGTGCTTGTCGATAGTGGTTAGGGTTGGAATTAGGATTTTGGTGTGTTAGAGAAGATAAGGGTAATATAGTATTATATGAAAATTGGTGGTGTGTTTTGAGTCAAAATCAACATATTCAATTTGTGTGTGGTGTGAACTAAGTAAATGGTGTTTACTAAGATAAATGATGGTATGTAAATAAAATTTTCCCATAATGTTTCAGAGTGTGGACCTTTGGAAAAAAAAATCCACATTTAGATTTATGGACCGAGTGCCATTTTTATTTTTTATTATAAATTTATATTTTATTTAATTTTTTTTATATAATTGTTATTATTATTATTATTTTTTATTATCAAACTCCGTCGAGGTTGTTTAATAACTCCACCAGTTCCATGCTTGGGTAAAGTAGGAGGGTTACGTATTAGGTAGCCGACAGCCAACATGTAAAAAAACCGCTTGAATCCCTTATGAAAATGAATCATACTTTGAATAGATTAAATGCTAGGCCGTTTCCCTTAAGTGATGCATTGTACATGCCTCTGGGTATTTTCAAAAGTGAGTAAGGGGCGCCGCATTGACAACTAGGTGCGGTGAAAAATAGGCAAAGGTTTTTGCATTTTTCTAGACGAGCACGGATAAAAAAACTAGTCCAAGACTAAAGGTTTCGGATAGCCACATGGAATGTAAGAACTTTAACTAGTAAGACTATGGAATTAGTAGATGTCATGATTAGGAGAAGAGTTAGTATATCTTGCATACAAGAAATTAAGTGGACGGGTGAGAAAGCTATGGAAATAGAGGATACCGGTCTTAAAATATATTATAGTGGCAAGGATATACACAGGATTGGAGTAGGAATAATAGTTGCCAAGGGTCTTATAAAAAATGTAGTTGCGGTCATTAGGAAAGGTGATAGGATTATGTTACTTAAACTAGTTATTGAAGAGAATATAGTGAACGTTATTAGTGCATATGCCTCCTAAGTAGGATTTGATGATCAAACTAAGAGAGATTTTTGGGACTAAATGGATAAGTTATTACAAGAGATACCCATACGAGAGAACCTGGGTGTAGGTAGAGATTTCAACGGTCATGTAGGAATAGATAAACTAGGTTATGAGATGGTGCATGGTGGGTAGGTTTTTGTGATAGAAATGAGGTTGAAGAGAGTATTTTAGATTTTGCATTGGCTTTTAACCTGGTTGTGGCCAATACTATCGTCACTACCCAAATCTGCCCCTATACGTTAAGCATCATAACCAGCTAGTAATCCTAAGATTATCGAAGCCCTCTGAGACATATTCACAATATAAAGGGCTAGCAAAAGCAAATAACAAACATAGAATGTCCATAGAGCTGTGTAAACTTATATGAGACAAAAATTTCAAAGTTAATATACATATATTATCGCATTATTCTTACATCACCCAAAAATAGATAAAACCAAAGGGACTTAGGCCTATTACAGATAACCAAAAACTTGTCCAAAAGAGTTACGAACATAAAAACTTAAAACTGTTCACTTGACATAACACTGAACACAAAGACTTCTGGGAACCTTCACATGAGGCGCATTGGTTGGCTTAACAGAAACATATCCAGACTGTAAGCTTTAAGCTTGGTCACGCACTTGATCACCTACATACATAATACAATAATGAGCCAAAGCCCAATGAATAACAATAGAGTAAAGTTTTATGAATGATATCCATAACAAATTTAGAAACCATAATTCAAATAAAAAACAGATTCATATACATATTCAGCTTTGTAAGAAGTCATATGTGGTAAATCCATTAGCGCTAACATATCAGATTGGTTGTGATGTTCTGAGTTTTGGGGATTGAATAATATGGTGTAGTAGGGTAGTATTCTTTTTCTTTCGATGTTTGGTTTACCGTAATGGGTCATTGAGATTCCTTTTCTATTCCAACTAAATCTCTCGTAACTTTTCTGGGTTGTAAACATTGAGTTTTGGGCATTGAAACTTACCTTGGTTTGCAAAATCACTTAATGAGTACTGGGCAAAACTGCTCGTGCGGAATTAAAAACTGCCCGAGCGGATCTTCACAAGGTTTTTCAAACTTTTCAAGGTTTTGGGCAGAAAACCGCTCGAGTGGATTTTGCGTTCCACTGAAGCAGAGTTTGGGTGATTTTTCTTGGCAACTCTCTGGAGCAATCCGCCCTTAAGGCAAAATTTTCTGCTCATACAGATTAGAATTTCAGCAGCACAATTGAAACCACTCGGGTGGATTTCGAAGCATCTGTTTTGGTTTTCATGCTCTTTTCTCAAAACTAATGCCAAAAGTTATTTTGCACAGACTCTCTCTCTCTCTCTCTCTCTCTCTCTCTCTCTCTCTCTCTCTCTTTATATTCATCTTTTCTCTCTCTTCTCTATAAAAACACACCCAAATCCAACTTCTCACTAAGATTTAGCTCAAATCTTTAAGAGTTCAAGGGGGCTTTTTACGCCAAATCGAAGAGGGTAGCGAGGGCTACGTTTACAACTGATTAGATCAGGTTTTCGCCAACATTGATTTCTAGGGTTTTCATCATCTTCATCTCCCAAGCTTGAGGTAGCGATAATTTTTGAGTAATATATATTTTTGCAAGCTTACACATGTTTTGAGTATTTCATCATGTTATGAGTTATGATTTTGGATTGTTGAACCCTAAATGATCTTAGATGTGGATTTCATCTTATTTGTTTTTTCCCAAACTTTTTTGAAAATTGAGTATGTTCTAGGATATGAATGTTGTTTTGGAAAAATCTTTTCAAAAATGGAATAAAAACCTTGTTTTGGTGGAAACCTTAGAATTTGAAGATTTTGGAAAAAAGTTGTGATATTGTGAAATTGATACTTGATAATTTGCCACGCGAGTAAATGATGGAGGAAATTCTATAGTTATATCGAAGGAAGAGATTTCATGAGAAAATAAAAAATTGTAGAATTGAAAAGCTTGAACAATAGTTTGTTGTTGATATTGTTATATTGTCTCTTAGAAAAATATACTATGATGTTATATTGATAAGAGATGTGGAATTTGATCACAATGGAGGATTGTGTAGATGAGTTGAGAAATTAAGAAATTGCAAGGCATTGATGTAGAAATATATTGCATTGGCACTTGATTTAATTATCATCACCTTTCGAATTGTCATTGTTGAGATGTTCAAATGTAACTTTATTATTGCATTGGATATTGCATCATCATTCCATTTTATCATAAATGCAACTGATTTTAAATATTGCATGGAAAAAGTCTTGCTTTGAGAAAGAGAATTGTTTTGTGAAACAAGATCATATTGATTTGTTTTTGTGGTAAATCCGGATAGGGGTGGTAGTTAGTATTGGTTATGTTACGCCTCGAAATAATTACAAAATCCAACTCCAAACAACTAATACAAGGTGACAAAATTGAAATGATAAGTTTTCATTAATCAAAATTAATATACAAAAGGTGATAAAGAATGAAAGCTAAACAAGTGTTCATATTCCCTAAAGGCTTACATCTTCCAAGCCAAGGCTTGGGTACATCAAAAATGAGTCATAAGCTCAAAACACATAAAGCCCTAGGCTTGTACAAAAGTTAAATACAAGATAAACAAAACTAAGCCTTCAGCTCCACAATCCTCCCAGGTGGAGGCATATCATCAGCACCTGAAAATGATTTTCCAAAGTAGGGTGCGCCAAAGCCCAGTAGAAACAATCTAACACAATATATGAATCATAACAAAGACATAAATGAAATATACATCCACAATGCCCGTAATATAAACATTTACAATTCTTTTACAAAACCATGCTACATAAAGCTTTATATCTCAACCCATATTATCTTGATTCAAACAAGAAAAAAATGTTTTTCATTTCATTTGGACAACCAAACTGAGGGTATAACTTAGTGGGTCTCTAACCGATATAACTATTATACAAACTCTTTCGTCTGCCATTTTACGGATATATTGTCCGCGAAAATCGGCACCCATGTATATGCGCGATTTTCAGGACTTTCACACTGGATACACAGGCCAACTTAATTCAATGGAGTCTATCCCCTTTCTTCTCCTAAACATTGTATATATTCTTCTCCCAAACATCATACATTTACAATGTATTAAAGACATAGTTATATTCAATGACAATGAATAAGAGATTAGTTTTAATTCACTTAATCCTCATGCAATTTCTATAACAATCATAGTTATTCTTCACCGATAGCCCAAAACAGATATTTCTAAACAAATATACAATCTTCAAGACAGATAAATTATCCAAATTTTCATAGATGAGAGGTAACACATATCTAACTCCACTATTTATATAAACATTCATCCAGTTTCATATTCCCAATACCAATTTTATTTATTTATACAAAATAACTATTTGAGACATTTTAGGGCAAAACTTCATTTTCTTCCAAAATCCACCTTGGGTTTCAAAATCAACAAATTTATCACAACAAAACCTCACATCTACTCCCATAATCATTTTTAAGACATACATTTGAAAACCCCTTTTTTGATTTTAAACCAAAACCCTAGGTTTGTTCAAAATCATCCCAAATTCCAATATTCTTTATACATCAACAAACAACTAAGTTAAAACTCATAGAAGAGTGTAGAAAGTCCCTACCTCAAGTTTAGAAGACCAGCGAAGCAAGGAAGAATCTTCAAAGACGTTGAAACCAAGTTTTGTTTAGACCAAAGTGAAGCTCTTGAGACGCTCTACCTCTTTCCCAAAGACACTAGGGTAGAGAAACCAATGGATCTAGGTGAAAATAAAGAGAGAGAGAGAGGGGCTCTAGACCTAGGGTTTTGATAGAAAAAGTTATGAAAAAGTGATATAGAAAGGTGCTATTGTGAACTGATATACGCACAGTCTGCTTGAGCGCAATTGTAGCAAGCCCGCGGGGGACCTCGGCTACAGTTCGGACTCAATTTCTTGTGTCGGTTCTAAATCTGAACCAAAGAGTCCAACTCTGGCAAATCGTTTTGAGAAAACAGATTTTTGAAAAGTAGTGCCAAACATGGATGCTTTGCGGTCTGAGTCGCCACCTAAATATTTTTAAAATGGGAAATTTAGGAAACCGACTCGGTGCCAAAGGCCCGTCAACACCAAAGTGACTTGGCTCGGGAGCTTGGGTACGATCGGGGAAGGTCAGCTATGAGCACTCCCTTTCGCCCGGTCCGAAGACCGGCCTCTACTAACCGTGATATCCGTTTTTGAAAACTTTATGCGTTCTTATTCCGATTATTAGCCTAGAATTTACTACGTGATGCGCACAACACAAAAGTATAGACTAGATTGCCTAATTTGGAAATAAGCATTGCATATCCGTTTTATCTCGAAAAACGTGTTAGTTTTTTGCTACTCGCAAGTAGGCTAAAATTTGGATTTCAACGAGTTGTTCCAACTCAGGCAATCCAACCTCCACCCACAGGCATTCAAATAGTTTATCACATAAGCACTTAGCCGCATGGCAGGCATACTGTCATGGTAAACACTCACACGCATGCGATATACTAAAGCCATAAAAACTTACATCGTACTCCGTGCCAAAACAGTAAACTAGTTAGTAAACATGCATGACCTAGTTCATGTTAAGTGGCTAATGTGACACATACAGGAGTGTAATCTAAACAGGCTCGGCTAACCCTAAACATGGCACATGAAATGCAACAACTATCACGTATTCAATTTGGAATTGAAAGTATGATGCGGTTTGCATGATGTCTAGCCGATAATAATGTAAACAAATGCATGAATGCACGCATGCATTGCATAAGGTATGCTAAAATAAGTATGCCCTAATCTAATACCGTAAGCGGGTAAATAAAAGGGATAGAAAGAAATGGGGGTTGGAAGACATACACCCACTCACTCACCCTTATTACAAATTTGCCCTCACTCGGAGGGACCAAAATAATAATACAGTCCGAATAATCAATTAACTACACAAGCTAATTAAATATTACAAATCAACTAAATTAATTAAATAAATTAATTAATCTAATTAAACAATAAATCGCCTCGGGATGAGGGCCAAAAGCAGCGCGCGCTCGGGACTAGCTCGGAACTGCACTGCCGTGCAAGTGTGCCTCTGTTTCCTTTGCTCTCCTCTTCAGAAAATTACCAAAATCCCAGGAGTGCCTCTCAGAGCACTGGAGATCACCACCGGCTGGGGTAGAACACCACCCAAGGAGGAGGCTACCGCACGTAATTGTTCCATCGGTGGAAAACACTGCCGGTCGGCATTAAAAAGTGCCGGTCGGCACAAAATTCTGCAGATCACTGCAACTCCACGATGTGAGGGAAACAACATGCAAGGCAATGCAATTCAAGCCATTTATGCACCAAACACACTCCCTATCATGTTATTGACTCAAGGGGCATGTGCCTCGGTTCAGGACCAATCGCGCATTTCCATGCATGATGGCCCTAAAAACCAAGAGTGCATCTTTGATGTCAAATGCATGCAATGCAATCAATCAAACAATGGTGCTAAAACCTCCATCATGACTTAGTCAAGAGGTAAAGCATGCATGCTCATATGATGCAATCCTAGACATGTCAAACTAGTATGCAATATGGGCAATGTGATGCACTATGCAAGCATACAAGTAAGCATTCAAGACAAGCATGCAAACCAATGAAATGGTGGATTTAGACATGAATTAGGCATCTCAAATGGGCCCAAAATCAGTGGCCAAAGTGCCTAGAAATGGAGACTAAACAAACTCACACACATGCAAGTGTTAAGGTCCAAACCCAAGGCATAAACAAGCAATATCCAAGCACACTTAAAGAGGCCAAACATGGACTAATAGCATGCATTAAAAGCTCTGAAATTCATATTAAACATGATGCCAAATCATGCAATGAAGCATGCCAAACAAAAAGCATAAATGGTCTTAGGCTTAAGGCAAGCCAATAGGGGCATTGAACTACACCTATGCAAGGCAATTATGGCATGCACTTAACAACTCAAAACAGATTTTTAGCATGTCAAAATAGGCCTAAAGGACCACTTAGATGGCATCTAAGAAGCTTGGAATCAAAGGCATGCAACATGACCAAAACATGGAGCATTTAACACAAGCTTAAGAAGTCACAAAGAAGCATGCAATGTAAACATACAAGCACCTCTAGGGGACTGAAATAGCATGCTAGGTGGTTCCAAACCATCAAAACAATGCAAACAAAGGCATACTACACATTCATACTCTTAAGGCCAACAAGCCAAATGCAAAGGGGCTATATTAAACATGTCAAGATTGACCAAAATACTTATGGACAGACCTAAAACATGGAAATATAAGCACAAAATCTTCACAAACACAAGTCTAAAACATGCTAGAAATGAAGGCATACCACCTAAGCATGTTAGAGCATAAAAAAGGGCATTACAAGGCAACCATGCTAAGCATGCATAGGAGACCAAAACCAACTTAAAACCAAGTTAAAACATGGCATAATAAGCATGAAAAACAACTCAAACATGTTTAATACATACTCAAGCATGGTGCTCTCTGAAGAGGTAAAACTTGCCCTTTTCAAGGACATCAAGGAGAGGGGGTGGCCCTCCCCTTTCTAGGACTTTATGGCACCATCTCCACCACTGAAATCCCTCAAGATTTCAGTGGTGGTGAGGCCCAAACACACAAGTCTCGGATCTCTCCAAAATAGCACAAAAAGGGACCCTTTTCAAGGTCTAAAGGGGGTCAAACCTCCCCAAACCACAAAACACTCTTAATATACAATAAAGAGGGTCAAAAATCAGAACTTTTATGTGCCAAACACTAAGCCCAAAAACTGTTTTAAACTATGTAAAAACAAGGTACAAAAAAGGGGTAAAAAGAGGACTAGATCCTTACCCTTGTAGACCTCTTCACAAAGCTTGGTGTTGTGGCTTCTTTGAGCTCAAAATCAGCCAAGAATCACCAAAAACCAACCTCTAGAACCTCTGTCCCAAGAGAAAGGTGAAACACTAGGTGCTAGTGTGCAAAAGTAAGGCACAAAACACCTAGTTTAACAAGAGAAGGATAGATATGGGATAGATATATATTTTTTAACCTAAACCAGAGCTTCCTCTCTGTCTAAAAGTGGCTGAAAACCTCTCAAGAAATCCAACCCTTGAGCCAAGAGAAGAGCCTTCCTCTTATAGAACTTGTAAGACTTACAAGCTAAGCAAACAAGGGTTCATCCCTCCATACACGTGTATGGAGGGGAAGCCAATTGCACACAGCTATCTGAAAATATCTCAGAAAGCAAGTGCACAGTGCCCGGCCGGCAGAAAATGTCATTTTGACAAAATTGAGTGCCGACCGGCACCAAAGAGTGTCGACCGGCACAATAAAGTGCCGGTGGAAACTCTAGCCAGCCGGTGGCCTCTAGCCCCAGTCGGTGGTGTGTGAGAATGCCTCACAAAGCATTCCCTGCCCCTCTAAGGCAAAACACAGTGTATGCGGTGCAAACCGACACAAAACAAGGCCAAGTTGTTGAGGTCTGAGGCAAAGGCGGCGGCCGAGAACTCCGGGAACTCTAAACGAACACACACATGGATGATCACCGAGTGTTCAAACGGTGACGTCCGAGTCTTGAGGACGGTCAAAAATGGGGTGTCTACAGCAATAAGTGACGCTTGAGTGTCAGACACAATAAGTTATTCCGCTCGAGCACAAGAAGTGACACTCGAGCACAGAATGCACACTCCTAGTAGTTTTACAAACAACAGACCAACGCTCGAGCGCAAGAAAGACCGCTCAAGCTGAGCTCGTTCGAGGGCAGAAAGCACCGTTCAAGCGTAGAATACACCCTTCCAGTAGTTTTGCAGACCTGCAAAAGTACTGAAAGTTCACAAAGCCCGCTCGAGCAAGAAGTGTCGCTCGAGCGGAGGAGTAAAATTCTGGGCAACCAAAGTTTGAAAACCAAGAACCAATCTATTCCAAATGCAACCATTACAGTCCAATAACCAAACTCAATGAAGTATGAGAGGAAAAAGACATGAACAACACTATGAGACCACGAAACCCGAGTTCAAGATACAAAAGGGTCAGGTTAAAATTGGAATCGCTATAATCTCCCCCCCTTAAGGAGTTTTGTCCCTGAAATTTCAAATCAAGTTTTAAAACTATGTTTAAACCGATCACAATTAAGATAATTAATCAATTCCCTCACCAGAACCCATCCTCCGGTCACCCATTCTCATCAACTTGATACACAAGTTCCAACATTAAAAGCACAATTCACATTTTTCCAAAGCATATACAATGTTTATATTAAATCTGTGTTTCCAAACACATACAACATATACAATGTTTTCTTGTTTCATTAACATAGTCAAAATTTCAATACATGCTCAAACATTAACAAATAAGTCTGGATACTTCTCATGGATTTCCAACTCATGTTCCCAAGTTGCTTCCTCAATCCCGTGATGTTTTCACCATACTTTAACTAAGGGAATTGCATTTCCTCACAAAACTTGGTCTCGAGTATCCAAGACTCTCACCAGTCTCTTCTTATATGAGGCATCCTCATCTACCTTTAAGTCAGTCTAATCTAACACATGTGATGGATCTGGCTCATACTTCCAAAGCATGCTAATATGAAACATATCGTGAACCCTAAAAAGTTGTGGTGGCAAAGCCAAACGATAAGCCACCTCTCCAATTCGCTCAAGAATGTCAAAAGGCCCAATGAATCGAGGGGACAACTTCCCACTCTTTCCGAACCTCATCAAACCCCTCATAGATGATATCTTCAAGAAGACATGGTCTCCTACGTCAAAAGACAAGGGTCTCCTCCTATAGTCGGCATAACTTTTCTAGCGACTCTGGGTAGTAGCCAACCTCTTACGAATAAGAGCAACTTTCTTCGTCGTTTCTCAGATTAACTCTGGACCCGACATAGGTGCATCACCCACCTTGGCCCTACACACAGGGGATCTACATAGTCAACCATACAAGGCCTTAAACGATGTTATGCCAATACTCGATTGGAAGCTGTTATTATAAGTAAACTCCACTAAGGGCAAGTGTCTCTCCTATAACCTCTTAAGTCAAGAACACAATCCCGAAGCATATCCTCAAGGATCTGAACAGTACGCTTGGATT
Organism: Camellia lanceoleosa; assembly: GCA_025200525.1. Classification (NCBI taxonomy): domain Eukaryota; kingdom Viridiplantae; phylum Streptophyta; class Magnoliopsida; order Ericales; family Theaceae; genus Camellia; species Camellia lanceoleosa. The sequence continues at coordinate 82,727,474 of CM045772.1, read as the reverse complement.
GCTTGTCGGTCTGAGGGCAATACGCAGTACTAAAAGTAAATATATGCCCAAGGCACTCTGTAGGCTCTACCATAACCAAGCCGTGAAACATGGATCTCTATCCGAGACAATAGTCACAAGGACCCTGTACAACCTCACTATGTCCCTAATATAAAGGTCGACAAGGTAATCTATCGAGTCACTCACACGTATAGGTGTAAAGTGCACCGACTTGGTCAACCGATCAACTACAACCCAAATGGCATCACTACCCTGTTGAGTCCTCGGAAGGCCCACAACAAAATCCATCGTGACATGCTCTCACTTCCATTCGGCTATAAGCAAGGATTGCAACAAACCCGCTGGCCTTTGATGCTCGACCTTTACTTGTTGACGAGTAAGGCACTTTGATACAAACACAGCCACATCCTTCTTCATTCCCCTCCACCAAAACTGATGGCCAAGGTTGTGATACATCTTTATGCCTCCTGAATGCACTGCAAGGCGTGAATGGTGAAACTCTTGGAGTACTTCCTCTCGGTAAGACTTTGGAATGAAAAGATGGTCACGGTATCTAACACTCAAATCGGGATACACATTCAAGCCTTTCTCCACTTTCTCACTGGAGATCTTCTTTCGGAGGGATTCCACTTCAAGGTCACCCCTCTGTGCTTCTATCACTCGGCTCACAAGTGTAGGTTGTGCAACTACTGAAAATAAGGCTGCCGACTCAACGAACTCGCTGAGATGCAAGTCAAACTCACCGATAGCACCCAACATTTCCAATTTCTGGATGGCAATACAAGCTACACTACTAATAGATTTCCTACTCAAGGCATTGGCTACAACATTGGCCACAACATTGGCCTTTCTTTGGATGATAATGTAACTCAAAATCATAATCCTCTACGAACTCCATCCACCTCCTCTACCTCAGATTCAAGTCTTTCTGTGTAAATAGATATTTCAGACTCTTGTGATCAGAAAACACCTTAAACTTCTCACCATACAAATAATGCCTTCAAATCTTTAAGGCAAAAATCACCGCCGCTAACTCTAGGTCATGAGTAGGGTAGTTCCTCTCATGTGTTTTCAACTGTCGCGAGCCATAGGCTACTACCTTCCCCTCTTGCATCAAAACAAAACCCAAACCTTCTCGTGAAGTATCATAATACACCGAATAGCCCAAACCCCTCTCCGGAATAATCAATACGGGAGTAATGGTAAGTCTAACCTTAAGCTCTTGAAAAGACTTCTCACAGGTCTCACTCCACACAGATTTTATCCCTTTCCTTGTCAGTTTAGTCAATGGTGAGGCTAGCTTGGAGAAATCCTTTACAAATCTACGATAATACCCGGCCAACCCCAAGAAATTACGGATCTCAAAAGCATTCTTAGGTTGTCCCCAATCTTGCACTGCTTCTATCTTGGATGAATCTACAATTACTCCTTCCCCAGATACCACATGGCCTAAGAACTTAACTTCCCTCAGCCAGAATTCACACTTTCCAAACTTAGCATATAGTTTGTGGGCTCTAAGTAACTCAAGCACCACTTGCAAGTGTTTCTCGTGCTCCTTCTCAGACGGTGAGTAAATCAAGATGTCGCCCACAATGACGACCACAAAACGGTCTAGGAACTCATGGAAGATCTGGTTCATCAAATTCATAAACACAGCTGGTGCATTGGTTAGCCCAAAGGGCATCACTAGAAACTCGTAATGGCCATACCACGTACGGAATGCTGTCTTCTAGATATCCTCCTCCTTTACTCTCAACTGGTGATAACCCAATCTTATGTCTATTTTGAAAAAACAATAAGACCCCTTCAACTAATCAAACAAATCATCTATACGAGGCATTGCGTACTTGTTCTTCACAGTTACCCAGTTCAATTTCCAGTAATCAATACACAATCGTAAAGTGCCATTTTTCTTTTTGTCAAACAGAACCGGTGCTCCCCAAGGTAAAGTATTACGACAGATAAAACCATTATCTAACAATTCTTGGAGTTGAATCTTTAACTGACTCAACTTAGCAGGTGCAAATCTATATGGTGCCATAGAAATTGATGTCATGCCAGACACTAAATCAATAGAGAACTTGATCTCTCGATGAGGTGGTAAACTAGTAAGCTCTTCGGGAAAAACATCAGGGTATTCACAAACCACCCTTGGCAACTCAACTTGGACTTCATCAGAGTCCCTACTTAAGAAGTTGGCAAGAAGGCAACTAAGTTCACTCCGTCCATGTGGATTATACACTAGTGATAAGAGTCTATCAACTCGGTCACCCAAGAAATAAAAGCAATCACCGCTCAAGGTATATACAGTAACCCTCTGACGGTGGCAATCTATGACAGCCCGATATGATGATAACCAGTCCATACCCAAAATAACATCAAAACTAGACATGTCAATCAACACAAATACAAAAGGAAGTCAACAACCGGCAATCTCTATGTCATAACCCCGACACCCCTACTTCAAAACAATCTTATCACCAATAGATGACTCCACACAGAGAGGAGATGTTAACTGAGCCAACTCTAACCCCAAAATCAATGCGAATACAAACGAGATAAATGAATGGGATGCACCCATATCAATCAACACATTAGCAACTGAATTGCAAAACAAGAAGGTACCTCTCACTACTAAAGGAGCTGGTACAAGATCTATCGTGGTAACAGTATACACACGCCCTATAAGTCTCTGCTCAACCTACTCACCCCTCGGAGCATAAGCCTGATGCACTGACAGGGCCGAAGAGGCTCTCTGATTGGCCCTCGAGGCCTGTGCTGACTGTGACGACTAGTGGCTCTATGTTTGCCTCGAACCATATGCACCAGGTATAGCGCCCAACTGACAATAAAACCTCTTCATGTGCCCTGCCTGTCCACACTAATAACAAGTGAGCGGCCAGCCTCTCTTCTGACTCTAACTCTGAGAATGAGCCGAAGACGATGTAGACTGCTGCCCTCCTTCTCTCTACGAGCAAGCTAGAGACTTGTGGCCTAACTGACCACACTTGAAAAAAGTGACATCTCCCTAACCACCTCTCCCAGAACCCGAACTCGGTACTGGAAAAGTGGACCCCGACTAAGTTCCCTGGGACTGTTGTGGGTTAGAACCCCTTTGCAACTTACTGTCCTCCTGAACATCCTGACTCCTCGTAGAGCCCGTCATCCTCTCATCCTCCATCTACATTATGATCTCTAGGTGAGCCACTGCCTACATCTCTAATCATTGACGTGGCCACTTTAAACATGAGCCCAGTCCTCAATCTCTTCTCGAACTCTAAACAATAGTGCTCCTCAGTCGCCACGAGGTCTGGTGCAAACCTCGACAAGCTTGTAAATATGGCCTCAAACTCAGCAACTGGAGTGTTCAACTACACAAGCATGGAGAACTGATCTCTCAACTTCTCCCTAACAGTGGGAGGCAAAAATTTGTCCTAGAAGGCGCTGAGAAAAGCCTCCCAGGTCACCCCAATGTGCCCACTTGTATACTTCCACCATTGACCCGCATCTCCGTTCACTTGGAAGGATGCCAAGGTCACTCTCAATTGGTCGCCCTCAATGCCAAGCATCTCAAACGTCTTCACTGTTTTCTCTAGCCACTCATCCTCCTTCAGTGGCTCCTTGGGATCACCCAAAAATTTATTCGGATTCGACCAGAAAAACTTCTACTTCAAGAAAGACTGCCCTGCCTCAACTACTTGGGCCTGGACTTGATTATCAGCTCTCAAAATGTCCATAGACTCCGGCAATGCTCCAGCCATTTCGCGGGCTAAGGCGCCCATGGCTTGCTGACCCACTAGTTTAACCATATTAGCCTGACCAACCCTTTCTTCTTGCACCGAAATATCATCCGGCAAAGGCACCTCATGCCTCCTAGGCCTACCACGCTTACCACCATGTCCACGTCCATGTCCTGACATCTTAATGAAGGTAACACAAGAGATTAGCACATTTACAAATGTGCCGAAGCTAACTCACTTGCGTCCCAATGCAGTGGACAACAGTAATTCACTCCACACAAGTACATTGTCATATAAACACATACGAATTTCATTTCTAGATAATGACCGTCCCACGGCATTGCCAGAGTTCCAAATAGAAACAGTAATGATCAAGTGCTCTTCTAATATAACTTCTAGAAACCGGAAGACTCAATCAACATCCTAGAAACTAAATCCCATACCCATATAACCACATAAACATGTTATCATGTAAGCACATCATACATACTAAAGTCTGTACCAAGCGAGACAAACCCATTGTGGCAATAACCACTTCGCACATACCTAAAATATTCAAACCCGATACGCACTAATACGAAGTTATGACGCCCTGAAATAATTACAAAATCCAACTCCAAACAACTAATACAAGGTGACCAAATTGAAATGATAAGCTTTCATCAATCAAAATTAATATACAAGGGGTGATAAGGAATGAAAGCTAAACAAGTGTTCATATGCCCTAAAGGCTTATATCTTTCCAAGCCTAGGCTTGGGTACATCAAAAATGAGTCATAAGCTCAATACAAATAAAGCCCTAGGCTTGTACAAAAGTTAAATACAAGATAAACAGAACTGAGCCTTCAGCTCCATAATCCTCCCAAGCTAAGTCCTTGGTCGAGGCATATCGTCAGCACCTGAAAATGATTTTCCCATATAGGGTGAGCCAAAGCCCAGTAAAAATAATCTAACACAATATATGAATCTTAACAAAGATATAAGTGAAATATGGATCCACAATGCCTATAACATAAACATTTACAATTCCTCTACAAAACCATGCTACACCAAGCTCTATATCTCAATCCATATTGTCTTGGTTCAAAAGAAAAAAAATGTTTTCCATTTCATTCGAACAACCAAACTGATGGTAAAACTCAGTGGGTCTCTAACCGACGCAATTATTATACAAACACTTTCGTTTGCGATTTTACGGATACTTCATTTGCAGGAATTAGCACCCATGTATACATGCAGTTTTCAAGACTTTCACCCTGGACACACAAGCTAACTTAATTCAATGGAGTCCATTCCATTTCTTCTCCAAAAAATGGAGTACATCCCATTTTTTCTCCCAAACATCATACATTTACAATGTATTACAGACATAGTCATATTCAATGACAATGAATAAGAGATTAGCTTCAATTCACCTAATCCTCATTCAATTTCTACAAAAATCATAGCTATCATCCACTGATAGCCCAAAACAGATATTTCTAAATAGATATACAATCTCCAAGACAGATAAATTATCAAAATTTTCATAGGTGAGTGGTAACACATATCCCACTCCACAATTTATATAAGCATTCATCTAATTTCATATTCCCAATACCAATTTCATTTATTTATACAAAATAACTATGTGAGACATTTTAGGACAAAACTCTCTTTTCTTCCAAAATCCACCCCAGGTGTCAAAATCAACAAATTTATCATTACACAACCTCACATCTACTCCCATAACCATTTTTGATACATACATTTGAAAACCCCCCTTTGGATTTCAAACCAAAACCCTAGGTTTGCTCAAAATCTTCTCAAATTCCAATATTCTTTACACATCAACAAATAACTAAGTTAAAACTCATAAAAGAGTGTAGAAAGTCCTTACCTCAAGTTTAGAAGACGAGCAAAGTAAGGGAAATTTTAAAAACGCCAAAACCAAGTTTTTTAAACCAAAGTGAAGCTCATAAGACACTTTACCTCTTTCCCAAAGACACTAGGGTAGAGAAACTAACGGATCTAGGTGAAAATGTATAGAGAGAGAGAGAGAGGCTCCAGATCTAGGGTTTTGAGAGAAAAAGTTATGAAAAAGTGATATAGAAACGTGCTACTGCAAACTGATATACGCACAGTCCACTCGAGTGCAAGAAGTGACGCTTGAGCGTCAGACACAATAAGTTATTCCGCTCGAGCACAAGAAATGACACTCGAGCGCTTAATGCACACTCCCAGTAGTTTTACAGACAATAGACCAACGCTCGAGCGCAAGAAAGGCCACTTGAGCTGAGCCCGCTCGAGCGTAGAATACACTCTTCCAGTTGCTTTGCAGACCTACAAAAGTACTAAGAGTTCACAAAGCACCTTTCGGCGCAGAAGTGTCGCTCAAGCAGAGGAGTAAAATTCTGGGCAACCAAAGTTTGAAAACCAAGTAACCAACCTATTCTAAATGTAACCATTACAATTCAATAACCAAACTCAATGAAGTATGAGGGTGAAAAAGACATAAACAACACTACGAGACCACAAAACCCAAGTCCAAGATACAAAAGGGTCGGGTTAAAATTGGAATCTCTATAGGTTAAGTTGGCCTAAGTGTCCATAGTGAAAGATTGAAAATGCGCGCGGAGGAGGTACCATGTGCCTTCCAATTAGCTATTAGTAAAGTAGGGATTGGTAGTGCTTGTTATATCTACTTACAAACATCAACCTAGGGATTACCTTAGTCTTATTTACCGCCCCTTTGAACTACATTAAAATTATTGAATTGTTAAATTCTCAAGTTTGCGTTGTGCACAAAAGTTTCAAAAGATAGAGATACATGTTTTTGAACATAGCATGGCATATGCATTCATCCCATAAGATTTTTATAAAATGTATATACCTTTTGAAGATTTTCCTATTGGGTTTTGTGCTCACCCTATAGGATTTTGTGTAGGAAATGATATGGTGATCTCGCCGAGTTAGAGGCGTGGAATACATTTTGAGAGCACAAGGCTCGTTCTTTTATTGTAATTATTTTTGACAAGCCAAGGGTGTATGGGTTTAAAAAATCATTTTTTGTGTAACCGGGCTTGAGCCTTGGAAATTGTAGCCCTTGAGGGCATTAATTCGTACTTGACTTATCATGCTACATGCTATAGATTCAATTTCTAGGAATGTTGAATGTATAACCGCATGTGGGACATTCTTTTGTAAAATCTCAGGAGTTTAACGAATATCCATTGTAGGAATTGATGGTAATGCCCATGTTGAGATTTTATGTTCTATATATATGTTAAACATTGGAGAAGTTAATTGGAAATAAGATGACGTTAATGGAAATTGATAAATCCTATATTGTGTTAGATTTTGAGGGCATAACATTGGTCATAAAGACTCATATATAGAGCAGATGGTTATTAAGATCCTTGTTCATATTAGATAGATAATTGTCCATAATCGTAACAGATAACCATATAGGTTTCACAGATAGTTCCATGAATGGAACCCACAAAGATCCCTGGTAACAGATAACAGATAACAGATTCACATGATGCTAAGGATGTCACGATACATTTCAGAAATTGGACAACCATTCATCTATATAGAAAATATCATTTCAAAAAATAGAGCTTATCATATCCTTCAGAAAATACTTATACTTGAACATATCTTTACAAGGTTGTTACTCACAGATAGCACTAGAAACAGAACAGATAAATTAGATAAATCAGTTGGATATTGGTGCGTGACGTACACAAGCACATGACATGAAGGTCAATTCTCAAAATCAAAGCCCAAAAGTAAGTCAATTCTTCATTATCAAATCAAAACTATGCTCTTCTTTACATGTTAGGAACATACATGTAATAATCTAAATTCTTTACTTTGAAAACATGATCAATTAAGACAAAATGACATAGAACATGATGAATTTCCAAAACCAAGTTGAAATAAATTAACTTCAAATTGTGATAAAATATGCATGCATGCAATGATATGAATTCAAAACTTCCAAAACATGGATTCATGAAGTGAAGAGTGTAAAAACATGTTCTCAAACTTGAGCATAAAGAATACCACGCATGTGAGTATTTGGTGAAATTCAAACTCAAAACTTGGTGAATTATGCATGCATGCATGGAGTGATTCTCATCTCTGCATTCTGAGCTCAATTCCAGTATTTAATCTTTGAGTTCCCTTGAATTCTTTCAATTGGTGATTCAAACACAAAAGTTAAAAGTTGAATTCCTTACCTTCACTCTCCAATTGTACTCTTAGTAGCTAATTCCTAAGCTAGCAAGTCAAATCTCCCAATTTTCTTCCAAATTCTTCTTCTCCTAGCTTGAATTCAATCTCTCTCTCTCTCTCTCTCTCTCTCTCTCTCTCTCTCTCCCCCCCTTCTTTCTTCACATAGCTTTGAGGCTCAAAAGATGATGAAATGTGTGTATGAATGTATTTTGGAAGCCATATTAGCTTTATATCGGCTCATTAAGCTTAAACTAATTAATTGTGATTAAAACTAGGTTAATTCAACTTAATAATTAACTTATTCTAATTATTTGGATCCGAATCAAAATTTAATTAAACTTGCCATAAATTTCTAAAAATCTCAAATAACATGTTGACCTAGTTGGTTTCATGTTTAGATGTTGTTAAGGCCTTCAATTAACAAAACGAAGCAGAATGCTAAATAGATATTCCTACGGCTAACAGATAGGAATGCAAAACACATAAAAAATGCACAATTAAAATATAATCTCATTCTGAAAACTTAATTAGCATTCTTAATTACGAATTAACATCTAATTATAGATTGGGATTGTTACAATTATGCATAAGAAGAGAGATGAGCATATAATAACCTTTAAGAGTGGGTCAATTAGGAGCCAAATAGATTACTTTCTAGTAAGAAAAGTGGACCGTTTAAAATGCAGCAACTACAAGGTGATTCCTAGAGAGAGCTTGACGTCTCAACATAGGATTTTGATACTAAATTTATGCTTTAAAGGGCAATACCAAGCTAGGAAGGACAGTGGGCGTCATAGAATGAGATGGTGGGATCTAAAAGGGGATAAACTATAAATATTTGAGAATAAAATAGATAAAGAAGGTACTTGGACTTGGAAGATGATCCTATCACTATGTGGAATTCAATGGTGAATTGTATGAGGAGAATCATAAGGGAAGTCCTTGGAAATTCGAAAGGAAAAGGACCTACCTCTAAGGAAACTTGGTGGTGGATAGATAAGGTTCAAGCAGTAGTAAAGAAAAAACAAAGAGTGCTTTAAAAAGTGGCAAAAGGATAGAATTGAAGAAAACCTTAAGAGATACAGATTGGCTAATAAAGAGGTCAAAAAGGTAATAAGAGAGGCTAAGTTGAAAGCCTAAGATGACCTATACACTAGATTAGATAGTAAAGAGAGAGATAAGAGAATATACAAACTTGCTAAGATAAGAGAGAAAAAAACAAGATATTTTAATCAGGTTAAGTACATAAAAAGTGAGGACTCTAAGGTGTTGGTGAAGGATGAAGAGATTACGAAAAGGTGGAAGAACTATTTTGAGAAGTTGTTAGATGAAGAACATGGAGGCAGGTCAAATAGAGGAAGCGACCGATAATAAGAAAAATTAAGATTCTGAGTTCTATCTCATGATTAGGAACTTTGAAGTGGAGATTGCACTTAAGAAGATGAAATTGAATAAGGTTTTAGGACCTATTGAAGCTTGGAAATGTTTGGGTAAAAGGGGGTTTCTTGATTAACTAGGTCATTTAGCAAGATTTTATTGATTAGGAAAATGCTAGAGGAGTGGAAGAAGAATATTTTTGCGCCAATCTATAAGAATAAATGAGATTTCTAGAATTATAATAACTATAGAAGAATCAAGATAATATGTTATATATTAAAAGTGTGGGAGAGAGTGATGAAACATTGATTGCGAGATATAACAGATGTAATGCCCAGGAAGAACACCTCCCAAATCCTATTCCCCTATCTCAATTCACATAGATACAAACAATAGATAAAGAAATAATAATCCAAATCCATAACACTTCTTCTCTATTAAACTATTCTAACAAATTTCAATGCAGTTAGTTTACACACATGGCTAAAATAAAAACAGTTCAAAAACTAAGAAGTTATACAAAATAACCCCAAGGCTTCAACACAAAATCTCAAACAAGTGATCATTTATGCATTATTCAAATTGCTTTCCAATGTAAATCATTTAGGTGGCTTGTCAACTTCATTTCCTGAAAATGGTTAGTTTTTGGGGTAAGTGAATGCTCAGTAGGAAGTATATTTAACAAATTATATAATCAATTGAAATACACATGATCATGCAATGCAAACATTTGGTAAATTCTGTTATGTATGCATATAAATACCTTTATGCATGAGTACAAAATGAGCACATGTTAAATTTAAATTAGCATTTCCTGATTTTTACAGGGGCAGTAAATATACTATGACATTTCAAGTAAGAGCCATAATTTAAAATACGTACATAGATATAGATTTTGTATACTGAAAACAGTCTCACATTTGCCGGTTCCAAAAATGGCGGGGCGATGGGCATCCAAAAACATTTTTCCCTTCCGCATTTGCCAATTTCACCCAAAACCATTTTCCAAAAATAATGTTTTTCCACATTTGTCGACTCTTGAAATTGTAGGGCTTGTGGACATCCAAAAACCATTTTTCCACATTTGCCGACTCTTGAAACGGCATGCTTGTGGACACCCAAAAACATTTTCCCACATTCGTCCAACGATATGTGCAGATAAGGCAATTGGGCACCGTGACTCCCTGCACAGGTACCAATACAATACACAACTCAAACCAAACCAAACTCATTACTTGGACTCATAGACTATTTACCCCCTTTCAATGTTCCACTATTCACACCATTATTGTATTATAAAAGAAATTCAATAATGCATATGATGCATAAATTTGCAAATTTTCATTTTTCCCTAAGATGATTTCAATGCACAACAATTCAATAGTTCACATGTCAACATTGAGAAGATTCTTCAATTCATAACCATCATCATCTCCAGTTTTGGTGTAAAAGTCTCAAAGTCCAACTTTTTAACATTAAAGTCAAGTACATACACTTAATTTTAGGTTCTAAAGGCCAATTGAGCAAAACTCCCTATTTACTCTTCCAACCATTCATACACATTAATATCATAACAACCCAATAATTCATATTTCAACCTCAAAGTTGAATAACCATGCTCAATTTCATGTTTTAAAAATCAATTGAGCAAAACCCCTTTTCATGGAACAAGTTTCAAAACTAGGGTTTGTAAAAAATTAGGAGTTTTCACTCATTCATGAATTAGACACTAATTTTTATCATCAACAACCATAATCCTCAGTAGCAGACATCATTCCATCCATAATCATGAATTATTGCCCACATCCTTCCAAATCATTTATTAGCAAACACAATCATACATATATACATATATATATATACAAAGGTGAATATCTAATGAAATTACCATATGTGGTTCTCAAATTAAAGATATAATAAGTTAAAGATACCCCTACCTCAAGAATGGAAGCTTAAGATGGAAACCCATTTGAAATTTCAACGAAAATGTGAAACAATCAGTAGATATCTTGAACTAGCCTTGTTCTTCAATTTTCTTGAAGGATCTAGGGTAAATTTAAGGAAAAAATTAGGGAAATCAAGTGTTTAGAGCTCTAGGGTTTGGGTATGGAGAGGAGAGAGATTAAGAATGAATAATGATTTTGGGCCAAAAACTCCCTTAAGAGTGCCTGGTCTTGTACAAATTGCTCAAGCGACCAAAGCTTGCCTCGAGCGGTGAAAAGAAGCTCCCAGAATCTCTGAAATTCATACAGACTGCTCAAGCGACCAAAAGTTCGCTCGAGCAAACTAGCTTCTAACATGGGTACTCAAATTTCAAATAGGTATAACTCCTTCGTCCAGACTCCGTTTTAGGTCGTTCTTGTATCCAAATCAAAGCCCCGGAAACAAGCTTTCCAATGGTTCTACCCTCACATCCAAATTCAAAGTGTGGAAAGAGAAAAGGGCAAAAGAGTAAAGGCTGCTCATGGGACAATTATCCAAATCAATGTTTTTGGTTTAGTCTTACTTTACCATTATGATACTAGCTCAATCAATATCCCAAAATGAACCAAAGAGGCTCCAAGTACAAATATAATAGTGTCAAAAACAATCCCACTTGTCTAAGAAATACAAAGTGTTACAACAGAGGTGTCAGATAATCAATTTGGATTTATGCCCAATAGGTCAACAATGAAAGCGATCTATCTTTTGAGGAGAGTAATAGAAAAGTATAGAGAGAAGAAAATAGCCGTTCATATGAATTTTATTGATCTTGAGAAAGCATATGATAAAGTGCTTCGGGATATACTCTGGTGGGTGTTGGAGAAGAAAATGGTGGCAAAAGGCTACATTGATATGATTAGGGACATATATGAAGATGTGGTGATCACTATTAGATCACCAGTTGGAGAGACAAGTGAATTTCCAATTACTGTGGGGTTATACCAAAGATCGACCTTAAGTCCTTATCTTTTTTGCTTTAGCTATGAATGAGTTGACAAAAAATATTCAGGATGATGTGCCATGGTGTATGCTTTTTACGAATGATATCATGCTAGTAGATGAGACTAAAGAAGGAGTTAACACTAAGTTGGAGATTTGGAATGCAGCACTTGAATCTAAAGGATTTAAGATAAAAAGAACTAAGACAAAGTACATGGAGCGTAATTTTAGTAATAGTAACAATGGAAGCAGAGGAAGAGTGAAGATTGAGAACGAAAAACTACCAAAAAGTGGACATTTTCGTTATTTAAAATTAATTTTGTCAACGGCTTGGGAGATTAGAGCTAATGTGGTCTACAGAATTAAAGTGAGGTAGCTTAAGTAGAGGAGTGTGTCTGGGGTACTGTGTGATAAACGAGTGCCCACTAGACTAAAATGAAAATTCTATAGAACACCTATTGGACCAACAATGTTGTATGAAACGGAATGTTGGGCAACTAAGAAACAACATGTAAATAAGATGAGTGTTGTTGAGATGAAGATGCTAAGGTGGATGTGTGGCAAGACTTGAAAAGATAAAGTTTGGAATGAGTATATTCGTGAATGGGAAAAAGTAGTACCGATAGAAGATAAGTTGAGAGAGAATAGATTGAGATGGTTTGATCATATACAACGGAGACCAATAAAGGTAGTAATGAAGAGATGCAATACAGTGACAGTAGATAAAAGTGTTAAGGGAAAGGGCAGACCTAGATTGACGTGGGCTAGCGTAGTAAATAAAGATATGAATCTTTTTAATTTGACTAACCAAATGGCTGTTGATAGAGTTGAGTGGAAAAAAAAATGATTAATTTAACAGACCCCATTTGATGGAATTTAGGATTTAGTTTGATTTGGCTTGGTTATTATATTTTATTATCTAGATTTTGTTAAATGATAAAAGCAATACGACCCTATTTCTATGTTTTTGATTATTGTAATGATTTAACGTCTTGATCTATGTAAATAAATTTAGTACATAATTTTAGTGATTACATATTTGGTGGTATTTACTAATATATATATATATATACTAGTGTATGCCCGTGCCTAAAGGCACGATGGAAACAATGTTGGGATTAATTTTCTCCTGTCCAATCTTTTATGTAGTACATGAAAAATTTATTCACAAAATAATTTCAGAAAAAATTTATTCCTTTCTTATAGTATCCTTTGTTATTCTTATCCAAGCTATTAGTCTTTCTTGTTCTAATTGAGGAGGTTGGTCTCATTTGAACTTATTTGAAATTCAAAAAGAATATAATCTCAGTGAGTGCAATATTAACAAACCATCTCTCTTATAATGTTTAAAAAGAAAAGGCATGGAAAGAAAAATCGTGCACTGCCACTCACTCCCATTGTGCAAAATTAAAGTATATGAAAGCCCAAAATGTAGCAAGAAAAATGTATCAATTAGTTAAATAAAATGTATGATTAGCAAACTCATGAACATATGACACTCAAGTCTCAGTGATATTGCAGTACTAATTAGTTACAACACTCATTCCACTTTCCTACGCTTAAGTCTCAAACTCTTCATATTACACTTCTCTCTTGGTAAAGCTTAGTTAATAAACTAATTACAGAGAAAAAGAAAAATAGAAAGTAAAAAAAAATAGAAACTAAACCTTAATTAACAAAACCACCCCTCTTTGGGCAATCAACTAACCCTCCAATCAAGCATATATGTCTATGGATTACACCAATCTCATAAAAACAAGCACTATCTATAATAGTTGCAATAGCAAAAATCATCAAGCACTAATTGAAAGTTCTAAACACATTATTAGATTTTATCAAACACTAATGTTTATAAATGACTCCCTCCATCATCAAGCATATTCAACAAATATATTTAATTTCTAAACTTAAGCATGTTAGTCTTTTAGAGACATGGAATTTAGCAATTAGGTAGATAACTTTTCAAGAAACAATTTGTCTCACACCATTTTATTCATTTATCTGCACTTTTTGCCTCCCTCTATCTCTACTCCCCATCATCCTACACCCACACACCCTCTCTGTTTTTTAATCTATGTAGCAAATATTTTATGCACCCAAACATGTGGGGTTCGCCCGGGAAACTACTATATATCAAAAAAATGTTTCAAAGACACATCCATATAGAGGGCAAAAAACAGAGAGATATACTGACCAAGAAAAATGCTCTTTCTTTGATAACCTTTATGGATATCTTTGGCACCACAATGCAAGGAGCATCCATTTCAAAAATCTTCAAACCATAATCTCAAAAGAAATATTTCATAGACTCACAACTAAGATCCAATTGAGAGCATTCAAAATATTTAGAAGCAATGCAAACAAAAAAGCAAAAAATTGCTAATTTTTTGTCTTTCCCAAATACCATAAATAACAATAAAAATAATTAGCAAAGAGAACATCATCCAAAAAATAGAAACTTAACCCAGTCAAGCAAAGGGGAACCTTTTCCTCACCCCAATCAAAAGTTCAGCAAAGGGGAACTTTTTCCTCAACCAAAAGTTTGATCATTCAATTAATTTGCCCTCACCTACCATTCCTTATGAATTAACAAACACATCAAATAGAGAAACAATTTATCAAGCATTTGGTGAACATTGTAGTGACAGAAATTATATAGTGGTAAAACCAATTATTTTGAACTTTAATTATTGCAAAACTTCAATTATTCCAAGTGACATGAAGAAGTTGGTCTTTGAACTATAGAAATGAAGTAAAAGATTAAATCATCAACTTACAACATGAAGATGTATTTCGGGAAAAAATTACAACAGAAAGAGGTAGGAGGACAGGAATAAAGGTGGTCAATAGTTGCGATGGCAGTGGATGAGAGAGAAGGAGTGAGAGATAAAGGAAATGGAGAGACAAGTGGTTTTGTTCAAGAAGAAGAACAGAGAGGAAGAGAGATAAATAGGGAATGGGGAGGAGACGTGAGAACAGAGAGGAGAGAGAGATAAAGAGAGAATGGGGAGGAGATGTGGGTATGGGGGAAGGGTAAGGGAGAGACGTGTTTAGGCAGATGTGAGAGAGAGAGAGAGCAGAAAGTGTTTGGGCAGGAAAAAAATTGATGACAACTGTTGGATGTTGATTAGGGATGATCTCAGCCATTTAAATGAAATATATCTTTGGTACATTTTATATATTTTCAAAAACCGTTCTACCTTATTATATAGATATGTATATATTGTAAGTACTTATTGTCTAATTTAAATATATATATTGGTAATTACAAATAACAGACCCAATTTTAGTTGGCCTAAGGTCCTGAAAAATTTATGGTTGGCCCTGACACTAAGGCCCTGTTTAATTAATAAGATTAAGGGTAAATTACACTTTACCCTCTTTATATTTGGTCACTTTTCCACTTTGACCCTTAAAATTTGTTTCTTTGCACTTTGGCTCTCATGTTTTTAGTTTTTCTCAATTTACTCCTAATGCTAATTTCTGTTAAAAAGTAGATAAAAAAAGACACGTTAATAGTCACATGGCATAAAAATATTTTATTATATACAAGTCACATCTCTACCGTAAACTTAAACTCCAATATAATATATTATTTATGTTATGTAATAGTCATTATGGCATTTTCTATCTAATTTTGAACAGAAATTAGATTTAGGAGTAAATTAGGAAAAACTTGAAACATAAAGGGTCAAATTGGGAAAAAATAAATTTTAAGGGCCAAAGAGGGAAAATGGGCAAACATAAAAGGGGTAAAGTGTAATTTACCCGAAGATTAATAGTGAGGGAATTAACAATGAGATTAATGTAGGATTAGTTATCCAACTTGATTAATGAGATAAATAATTTTCTCTTGTCTACTTTGTTTTACATTGAATTTGGAAATATATAAATCCTAATTATATTTTTGTTTTGTATTATTAGTTGTAAGATTAAAAAAAAATCCAATTTTGTTGGATATAATGTCCATTAAAATCTAATCCGAATAACAAAAATTACAACCAAACAACAAAATATGAACTCCATGGATTAATAATCACAATTCTATAATATAATTCGTCTAATCAAATAGACCCTAAGTGTATTTATGATATTCTACACTTATGACTCGTCATCTTATTTTCTATATATTTATAGTCAAGAAAGGGTGGCTATCTCTTGTCATCTCTATTGTAACATATTTTTATCATTGAAAATCATGGCCAGTCTTAGTTTTGACATGAAACACATAAACCTTGTGTTATTTATGTGTATGTAATTTATATTTCTTGTATGTTTGTTTATTTTTATGTTTTACATTTCTCTAAATATAATTTAGGTGTTATGAATTTCTAATAACAGAGATGTGAGTACTTTTGTGGTTGGTTGTGCAACTCCTCAACTTTTATTACTCGGATAATGTTACATTTTTCCTTTAAATCAGTTCATTTCAATAATAATAAACATCAAAGGTATTTAGGAAGGAATAAATTACAATGTCCTCTCTCGTGTACTTGTAATGAAATACAATATATACCCATAGGTCTTACATCATCAATTACAAAATAACGAAATATATAAAAGGATTAACCCTTTTACAATACGTTAACGTGCCTTGCATTTAAAAGGCCCCATGGCCAACAATTAATAGACTTCAACTCTTGAGCAACTCTTCACTCCATACGAAAAATGATTAGCAATGTGGGATGAACACAAAAATCAGAGGAATACCAATAATCCTAAACAATAGCAACATATAAATAGCTATGATCATGAATGCTCCACGTATGTACATATAGGTAATGTGACATTTCATACTTCAAAATATACTTACATAGGTACAATTTTCCAAAAGATCCTCTTTAACATAACAAGAAACAAAGACCGGTTCTTACCTTTCAAAACTTTCCATTTGCATTTAAAGAAATCTCAATCATTCATCACATTACCATGATCTCCTAAGATCGATCTAAACAATATTTTCATCCTACATTCCAACTCATTATGGCTAGGACAATTACTATATAGTATGGCCTTAAGAAGTGTAAAATGAACATTCACAAATACATGTATACATAAGCAACAATAGATGCATCAACACACATTACCATATTTTACTTGTCACAAGCACGGAAAGCTAATAATGCATCTTTTTTTCATCACAACACAAGTATGAAGATAAACTACACATAATTAACACATAATGAAGCCCAGCTTTGTCAAGCCATAGCCACCACAACCCACTTTACTGGGCACGAGCCAGAGAAGAGAGGAACCCATTTCAAAACTGTAAACTTTACTGGTCCTCGAGCCAGAGGGGAGAGGAACCCATTCACATTTTACTGGGTGCGAACCGGAGATGAGAGGAACCCATGTCAAAGCGCCAAACTTTATTGGGCACAAATCCGAAGGGGAGAGGAACCCATATCAATGCGCACTTTCATTCAACTTAACAACTGGCACATTATTCCAAATTTCACAAATTATTCAACAACGTCAATACCATCCTCTATCGATAGCCAATGATATAGCCTCATAAACAACAAGTACCAAGTCCATGAATTCAAAATCATCCTCTTGATTTAGATTTTTTCAGCATTTATACATTGCATAACTTTCATCTTTCAACTTTGATTCACGCCGTTTTCAAAACTCATAATTGAAGTCCCTTTCATCACTACCATCCCTTCTTTATGATTCAATTCAAAATATTCAAATTTGATTCAATAAGTAGTAATTCCTGCATCACGAATATAATTATTCACTTGTTTTAAAATAAAAATAAAAAAAATCATTAGCTCCTCTTACTTCTCATTTTCATTTCTTATTTCACGAAAGTATATAAATGTTTTATTGAATTCCAAATTTATTTTCTCTTTTTTGCAAACTCCCAATACCCATAACAAATTGTCACATCTTTCTCATTAATTATCAAAACTCAAGTAGTAAATTTATTTTCATAATCTAACACATATATAACACAAATTAATCTCATCTCTCAAACAAATAAATAACCAAAGGATTTGGGAATTTTCATCACAATCCTCATAAACGAGATTCACCAATCCATAAATCTTTCAATACACATAACATTTACCAATACCCTTTTTATTTCTCCAAAATTTTGATTTGTCGACAATTATTACAACTTAACAATTATAAAACCATACATAACAATTAACACAAATTAAATTCATGATAACTTTTTTTTTATTTTCTTACATACCCATTTTCACATTTTTAATACACAATACCCTATATGGTTCAAATAAAATAAAATCATCAATTTTTCCCTCTTTCTCATAACCCCATAAACAATTAATTAGGACTTTTTACTCTAATCCTCTTAAACATTTTCCTGAAACATTACAATTCCATATATTCACAACAAAACAAAAGATTTAACTCTAAATCATAAAATCCTAACCCTCATCACATGCTTTTCAAAAATACCCAACAAATCAAGTTTTTAATGTAATAAAATCTACCACATGTCTATCAATAACGATGTATTGAAAGGAGCAAAGAAATTGCGATGTCCGAATCCTTTAAAGCTAATTGAGTACATTAATTCACTACAGGAAATCATACTTTTGCCGACTAAAAATTTAGTCAACAAAAGTCTATTTTTAGTCGGCGAAAGTTATCCACGACTAATTTTTTGGTTGCCAATTAAGGGTCGGCAAAAGTAATTAGTGACTAAAACTTTTGTTCGTCTAGAAAAAGTTCTATTTGCCGACTAAATTTTTGGTCGCTAAATATATAATTATTGCGACTAATCCATTTAATAGCCAAAACACTATAGTCACGAAAAGTGATATTTTTCCGACCAAACATGTTAGTCGCCAATTGTTAGATTCCACGACCAAACAAATTAGTCGCCAATTGTCACATTCCATGACCGAACATGTTAGTCAACAAAAGGAATGTTTGCACAACTAAAACTTTAGTCAGAAATAGACCTATTAGTGACCAAATCATTTGGTTTCCAAAATTAATAATTAAAGACTAATTATTTTGTCGCCAATTAGTCGCCAAATGTACCCTCTTGCCTACCAACATTTTGGTCGGCAAAACCACAATTTGGTCGCCAACATCCAACAATATAAACCTGTAATTTATAATAATCCATCAAATCCATTCAATATAATCTATAATTAAAAAGAATCATTCAAACCAACAAATCAACTGAATCATGAACATTCAACAAAATACATAAATCATCCAATCTTGAACCTATTTAATAAAAGGCAGCAACTATTATAAGTTTCCATCCACAAGTAATTCCAAAGTACATATTCCTCCAATTAAAAATCCGATTCACATCCATCTAGCATAAAAATTTAAAACATAACAAGTACTTGTTATTATGCTTTAAATTTTTATCCATGCACATCTATCAAAAAATATAACTACTAGTCTATCCAAATATTTTCCATACACACCCATCCAAGAATATAACTACTAGTCTACTGAAATATTTTCCATGCACATCTATCCAAAAATATATAATCCTCCCAAAAATGCTTATAGTGCCAATTAGTCTCGTACAATTTAACTTTGTACACAAGTTCATCCATCTGTACCAAAGAAAAAGAAAAATAATGTCAAGCAATTTTTTTTATGAAAATATTTGCACATCACATTATTGTAAAATTGGACAAAAAACAAAAAAATGTCCATGGAAAGTAAAGGTAACATGAACAAATTAAATGACTATCATTACCATTTTGTAAATAAAACAACAACATTCATTTGTATGTATCCAATAAACATTACAATTTCGAGTTCTATTTGACTAAGTGGAGGAGCTAAGGGCAGCAGAAATTGAAGGGAGAAAGAAGGGCTTGAAATTTAGGATACTAGATACTATAGAAGCAATGGTGATGAGGCCAGATGGTCACCTAAACCAGCACAACTAATTTTTCATTGGCATAAAGTTATTCATTCCATGGAGCACCTGGATTTTTATTGGCATAAAGTTGAAAAAAAGTTGCCAAGTATATGTTAAAGAAGAAAACAACATCCTAAGCAACACAAGTAATTACACTTGGAAGGAGAATAATAACTATTGAAAATAAAATGATTTAGGGCCTATGTTTGCACATTTGATATTTCAGGGCCCTTTTTTTTTTTTTTTTTTTTTTTTTTTTTTTTTTGTAGTACAAGAATCTACACAGTTCACTTCAGCAAAGTCTTGAGGACCATGTTACGTGTTTGTAATATTCATGGGAAACACCAAGCTTCACCTTTGAAACATGGAATTTTTTGTTCAATAATTTCTGACCATACTAAAGTCCCATGTGCATTTCTTATGTCCATGTGTTAGAAATTACATCACAGCATGAAAAAAATTACAAGAAACAATTTGATTTTCCTAATGCAACCATATAGAATTCTTAGATTGATCTATCAGAAAACCCATATTTAATCTTCTCACCACAAATAAGATCGGTGCAAGAATTGAGCAATCATTAAAC
The DNA here is from genome assembly GCA_025200525.1 of Camellia lanceoleosa. Classification (NCBI taxonomy): domain Eukaryota; kingdom Viridiplantae; phylum Streptophyta; class Magnoliopsida; order Ericales; family Theaceae; genus Camellia; species Camellia lanceoleosa. The sequence continues at coordinate 82,706,755 of CM045772.1, read as the reverse complement.
CTTGTATGTCTAACATGTGGTAAAACACTTAAAATTTTACTTTTAAACTAGAGGGATGGAGCTCCACCCCAAAAGACTACATAGATGGGATTTGAGAATTAGTCACTACAAAACATTTAAAGAGGTCAGGATTTTTTAAGACATTTAACCAAGGTTAGGATTATTTCAAAAATCTCAAGATGAAAACTTCTTACAATCACAAGTTATGATTCAACAATGAAAATTCATATGCGTTTGGAGTCCTATCGATGCACCGCTTGCTCTCACAAGTTTGTTTAATCTAGATTGAGGTGATCGTTATGATATCGAGGCTGTTTTGAGGCTGTTTCCAATTGTTGCCCCCAAACGGCCCATTTTCGCCTTTTTTTCATCACATTTTTTTGTCTAAATATCTAATCGTGCATTCTATCAATGTGTCGCTTGCTCTCACAAGTTTCTTTAATCTAGCCGAGGTGACTGTTATGATCTTAAGGGTGTTTCGAGTTTATTTCCATTTTTTGGTCCCAAACGGCCCTTTTTGCCTTTTTTTATCACATTTTTTGGTCTAAATATCTAACAATGCATCCTATCGATGTGCTGCTTACTCTCACAAGTTTGTTTAATCTAGCCCAAGGTGACCGTTATGATCTCAGGGTTGTTTTGAGGCTGTTTCCAATTTTTCCCCTCAAACAGCTTGTTTTTGCCTTTTTTATCACATTTTTTGTATAAATCTCTTTCTGTGTGTCCTATCGAGAAGCTAGTTGATTTTAGTGAACCCATTTTTCAAGTTTAGGTAGTCAACAAATAGTAAATTGTAAATTCCATCTTTGAAGTTTTGGTCACAATTAGTTTAGGTAGTCAACCATTTTTGTCTAATATTCTCATCACACGTTTATTTGCCTTTATTTTGAACATAAATATAATGAAATCTGGTTTAACACACTTACCCATTACCATGACTAGTGGGGAATTTGGTGGATTAAGATTTTCCAAAACTTGCGCCAATATGCTCTGAACTCTAAAAATCTACCTCTACATCTTCTCACGTTGTCTTGTATTCTCTACCTCTTTTATTTGGTGCTGCTCATCATGGTTTCTCTACTGCTCCACATGCAGTATATCCAACTCGAATGTAAGCCTTTTCAATTGCTCCATACGTGCTTGTTATGCAGCATTCAATCTAGAACCACAAGAAAAGGGCTTTGGTTCAACCCCAAATCCTCATAAGTATCCTTTCTTCTTCCTAATAACCACTCTTGATATCTCCTCTTGCGTCATTGGCGTTCCAGACTCAATAGACTCATCTAGCACCATCATCATCTACTATTGTAAGTGAAAAATATAAATATCGTTAATATAAATCAAACACAATAGTGAAAAGAAGTGTCCAAATGATTGGAATACTTGCATGTAAATCATAGCATATAGGATCAATCCACTCTTTTGACTTTTTGTTCTGATGAGTATCCTTGTAGAAATCATAGATATTTGGCAATAATCCACCATTTTCCTTCACCTTTGAAATGCTAAACACTGAGATCAACACTCCTTCATTAATATGAAAACATATTAAATAAGTGTGGATAAAGTTAATAAAATCAATGAAATACATCTCACCGCGATGCTCATCGCTGCCAGAAAAGATTGTGACCCACTAGTGTGATTGTAGGGTAGCTTGGTCCTATTAAGTTTGTCGGCGTCGTAGCGATGCTACATAATTCACATTGTAAAGGTTTGTTACATGTATAGTTATTATTGATAAGAGTACTATGTAATATTGAAGGTGGTTAGTGTAGACAGCCCATTTTTGACCGCCCTTAAGACTTGGGCACTACTGATGGTTTACTTGGTGGAGAAAGGTGTGCAGGGAAAAGGTTTAGTTTCTTCGGCAAGGAGAGAGTCAAATCTCAACTTCATACCCCTTTTGGACCAAAACAATCTTGGTCAAAATATTTTAGACCTTGAAACCCTCTCTTTCAAAATGTTTCAAAAATAAAGTTCCTACGATGTTCCGACGCTCGCATTTCATTAAATGTTGCGCTTTTTGGTAAACCGAGCAAGGACGAAGTGGAAATGAATGAAAGAGAGTCAAAATCTTTGAAAAATCTTTCAAAACACCTTGTTTAGGGGGTTGGAGTTGAGGAAAATTGGAGAAGAGGGAAGAAACCAAGTTGAAGAAGAAGGTGGGTATGAATCGCTAAGAAAGAGAGCCGAGCGATCCTCGCTAAATCACGCTTATCTGTCTATACACTTGGATTTTAGCTATGAGGCCACCACCGTTGGAAAGATTACTTATGGGGCTTCATTTTTCACTCAAGAATCTCATAAAGCCCAGTCTGGATGGGAGAGATATGGTTGGTTGAAGTAGGGCATCAACCTGATTGGACCGAAATTGCGCGGCTTCACCAAAACAGGCATAACCTTTTACACAATTGGAATTTTGATGCAAGGCTGGTGCCATTGGAAAGCTAACTTTTGGAGCTTCAATTTGGACACTGGACGACCACTTTTTGGCCTTTCCAGCCATTGGCCGACCACTTTTTTTTTTCCGGGAGACCACTTTTTGTCCTAAAAAACCAGAAAAAGTAGCTGGCCGACCAGAAAAAGTGGTTGGCCAACCAGTAAAAGTAGTCGGCCGACCACTTTAACTAGTTGGCGACCTTCCTGCATATTCTACAGGTGTTGTGGATGCCAGCTCTGTCAGCTGGAGGACACAGACTGTATCCTCCACACACGTGTATGGAGGGATTTATCCAAGCTTCTAGCTTCTCCAAGAAGCTTTGGCTTTGGTTTTTCTATAAGAGAGAGCCTCCCTCTCCATTCCAGAGGTTTTGAAAATTTGCTAAGAGTGATAGATACATCTCCCTCTCTATATTCTTCTCTCCCTCTATATTTTGTGCCTTAAAGAGTGTTATTCCTTTACTTTTGCACTACAACTCCTAGCCACACACCACCACATTTGAGCTGAGATCATTGGAGGTGGTTTTTGGGTCATAAGAGTTGGTTTTGGGCTGGAGGAATTGCTGTTGTTGCAGTGCTTCAAGGGTAACCCATTTTCTCCTCTTTAAGCTTTGTTTTTTTGGTTACTCTCCTAGCCATATTTTCATGCCAATTTGAGCTTAACTTTCTACTAGAAAAAGTTCTGTTTTTTAGTCCTTGTGATGTTTGTTTAAGGTCATTTTTGCATTGGGGGTGGTCCACCCCCTCGTAGGCCTTGTAAGGCCTTGTTTTGAGCCATTCCTTTTGTCCTTTGAGCTAGTCTTTGCTTGGCCTTTTAACCACTGAAATCTAGTGGATTTTTAGTGGTGTGGTTTTGAGGCCTCAAATCAGAGGGGGGTGATCCCCTCTCTTCTTGTTTTGTTTGCTTGCAATATTGGCCTATCAAAGGAGCATGTGTTTCTACCATTTTGAGGCTTAGTTCAGGCATTTTTTTGTGACTTCTAGGGCCTTCCTTGACTCTGTCCATGGTTGGTTTGGTCACCTTTTGCATGCTTCTTGTATGTGTAGTGTAATCCAATTTGCGGCTCATCAAAGTAGCATGTCTTTCTAGCATGTGTTGGCTCCATTTCAGTGGGTTTTCGGCCATCATTTGACATGTCATAACTCTGTTTTAGGTTGGTTTGATGGCCCCATGCATGCTCCATGCACTTGTACTGCATTTCCATAAAATAGCCTAACATGCATCATGCTTCGACATGTCATTTTAGCATGCTTTTGGCTTAGCTCTGAGAAGACTTTGTTCATGTTTTAGCATGCTTAAGGTCTGATTTATGTTGTTTTGGTCATGCATGCCATGCTTTGTATAGGCATAGTGCATTTTAGCTCACTAGCCTTGAGTTTCCAAGCCACTAGCATGCATTGCTTGGGCTATTTGCATGATTTAGCATCATTTGGAATGATATTTCAGAGCTCATATCTTTGCCATATTCTCATGTTTATCACTCCTTCAATGTGTTTGAGAGTTGCACCTTTATTCCTTGTTTGTGAGCCATTGCATGAGCCTCATTTTCTTGCCTTTCAAGCCATCATCTCAGTCCATTTTGGCTATTGTTTTGGCCTGCATAAGGTCTGTTTGGGGTTGGTTTGGCTATTTGAGCACCGCCTTGCATGCCTCTAGTGTAATATGCTTCACTAGCTTTCGATACTTGAGCCTTTCAACATGCATTGCGTGAGTTGTTTGTATGATTCAAAGTCATTTTGTATGCCATTTCAGTGCTGGAACACATGCCATTGTACTCCATGCTTCATCTTTTCAATGCTCTTGGAGAGTTGTATTTTGTGCCTTAGGCTTGGGCCATTGCATTATACATGTTTGTGCGTGTTTTGGTGCCTTGATTTCAGCATCAATGGCCGCTGATTTGGACATGGTAGGCCTATTCATTTCGGTTTAAGTCCATTTGCGCATTAAGTATGTCATGTAGTTCGTAGCATTGAGCATGCCATGTTGTTACATGATTGATCATTACACTTGTGCATGCCATTTTCATTGCATTATGTATGTTGGTTACCACGTGCATTGTGTATGTTAGTGTCATGGCGTTGTGTATGCCATAGTTCATAGCATCATGTATGCTAGTTTGCATGTTTGCATGATCATCCCCTACATGCTTGCATGTCCAAGTTGTGTTGCATTAAGTTGCATGATTGAGTCGCATTGTGCATGCCATGTTTGTTGCATTATGTTTGGAATAGGCGTTAGTCCAAACACGGGAAATGAAGGACGTTTCATACTCGAAGTAATGAAACGTACCTCGATTCCCAGCCACCGACACTCTTGACTCTACATGACGGAGTTCTAGGCTTTAGGTGTTTGTATGTGCATTCATTCCATATTGAGTTGCGCAATTCAGCCCCTCGGCCATCATGCATCGAGATGTGTGATTGGTGGCCCGAGGGTCGAGGCCTACACTCCCTTGAGCTTACGTAATGATAGGGAGGGTGGTCGCGCATACATGTATTGCAAATACTTTGCCATGCCCCTTTCTTGCCCTCTGTTGCAGAAAACCGTAAACCAAGAAAAAGCGGTCACCGACCAGATAAAGTGGCTGGCCGACCACTTTTTCTGGTTTTCACCACAAAAAGTGGTCGGCAGGTGGTCTCCAAGGCCAATATCTGGTCAGCAGCATCCCTATAAATTCCCAAGGTGGAGTTTCATCTCTCTGGAGCTTGGTGCAAGTTTCTGAGATCAATTGCAAATAGAGGCAAATCGGGGTGTCGCAAGGGATTTCCAAACAAGACGACTCGAGCATGCATGCATCCTTCATTATCCAAGGTAGAGTTGAGGCAGCCCACTTCACATAGTTTGCATGCTTATTTAATTGCTAATTTAGTTGATTTGTTAACTAGTTAGTGTTGTGTAATAATTAGCTGTAGCTTGTTATTCATTTTGTTGTGTAATAACTAGTTTAATTAGAATAGTTGGTTAATTAGTTGGTTCTGTATTATTTATTCGGACCCTCCGTCGAGAGGGCACATGTCACGCCCCAAACCCGCCCCTAAAAGTTTGGGCATGACCCATTCGAAAACAGACACTAAACCTGTTATAATAGATCATACGGGGCCTGAACGGAAGCCTTTAATAATATAAAATACATAAAACATCATCCATTGAGCTACTACTACCATGCCAGGACCGCACACATTGCATCAAATAAATATTATACAGATAGTTTACACACATAAGACCCGACTCAGCCCCCTAAATAGGCACATAACAAAAATATAAATGAAGAAGAAATTATACAATCAACCCAAAAATATACATCGAATGCATAAGTCGGAACTTCGTGAGAACTTTACAAAATGACGACCTCGGTGGTGCTGGACGCCTCAAGGTTAACAAGAGAAATACAAGCCTTAAAGGTTGGGACTGAACTCCCGATTGGTTACCTACAGAAACAGACAGACAAAATATAGAATGAGCAAACTCAGTGAATAGTAGTACATAAACAATATAATGTTTAACTTGAATAATCACACACAGAACTGTAGATATAACTGATTAATTACATTCCATAATTATTTCCAAAAGTCATGGGTCCTACTTTCGTAACAGAATAGCGTTAAACTCAGTCTATACAGGACTGTCACAAGCCTACAGATGCAGTACGACCAAAGGTCCAGATATATCAGAACGGCCACCGGCCCATAAATAACAGGAGTAGTAAGGATAACGGAAATATGAGCCGAGCGATAATGTAAATAATGAATGAGCGATAATATCGAAATAATGCATGAGCGGTAATATCGAAATAATGCACCGCATAAAGCGTAAGTAGCGGGGACGCATATAAGCGTGGTAACGAAATAACGGATGTATGGACTCAAGAGGTGGCTCGTCTGCAGTTCGGAGGTGGCTCCACCAAAGTGTAACGCCGTTCGTCTGACACTTTGCTCTATACCAGAACATTACAGAATGACCTAACGGTCCAGAATATCAGAAATATAATCTTGTCAGAAACAGAGTCTTATGCATTTCCAGATTCCAAACCATTTTCATAATCATTTCCATAATCATTTCCATATTCAGATTTTGCATAAGCTTATATGTGGTACACCCATAGTCCATCAGAACAGGTAGGTCCGAAGACCACAACAGGTAGGTCCGAAGACCACATCAGGTAGGTCCGAAGACCACAACAGGTAGGTCCGAAGACCTAACAGTGAGTCCGAAGACCACCTGGCAGGTAGGTCAAGACCATCCGGACTAAGGGTGCCACAAATACTTTTTAGACAACTGAACATTCGTTCGTTTATTCCCAACATATCATAGCTTTTCATAATCAGTCATTTCGTTTCATAGTATACTGAAAATACCTAACATAAGTTTAATAGAACGTTGCTGATATTTATTAGCAAATGTTGAACATATGTCACAGATCGAACACTTTCAGAAATCTGAAGGTACCATGGTTCTATACTTTAAATCAATAGATCTCGGATACATAAGCATCATTGTTCTATTTACTCACCAATCTACGGATATGAGAATGTTAATAATGTTTCTTAAAGGTAAATCAAACACAATACTATATAACTATAGTACAATACCGATAACCATTAATCGTGGGCGGGATCTGAGAATAGTTTGAGCCATCTCAATAGTTGCCAAATCCTTCTATGTTCGCACCAATTCTCAAATACAACCATGTTAGCATAATTGCCATGGAAAACAGAATATGCATAATCATAATAAGATTGATGTATATATGTAGTACTATTACTCACAGAGTTACAATGGAGCGCTTGTCCCTCCCGGAGTGCATTCTGTACACAAACATAACTTACAAATTAACTCCCTTTTCCTTTTTAAATCATTAAGGAATTCTTTCCTGAGCTATTACATTTGCATGAATTTATAATCATCTTAAGGTCATCAAAATATTATTCTAAAAATACCAGAGGACTGAGCATTCAAAACTGAGCAACCAATAATTTTTCCTGAAAAAATGGGTTCCCCGCTCGAGCGCCACTTTGGCCGCTCGAGCGGACTGCACAAAAATACAAAACTACTGGGAGGTCGATTTTCGCGCCGGCGGGACTTCCTCCGCTTGAGCGTCCTGGCAAATTTCTGAAAAAACTGGATTTCCAATTTGAGTTCCAACTTTACATTCAAACCTTCAATCTTACTTTTTCAAAACAACATAATTCAACATAAATCTACATGCAATCTACATCCCTTCAACATTTCAATCATCAATTTCATACTTAAAACATCCATAATCTTTCAAAACCCCTATTGTTCATACCCCTAATCCCCAAATTCACAATTTCCTCTATACACTCCAAATAAAAGGACTTTACACAAATAAGCAATGGAAGCAACTCAAATCATTTATGGATGCAAATATTAAAGAGTTTACAAACCCTTACCTCAAATCAAGCAAAGAGGTGGGTTTGAGAAGGAGCCTTCACACTTCCAAGTTCTAATCGGGTAAAGATGTTGATCCTCCCTTATTCTCCCTCCTTGATGCCAAAAATCATGGTGGAGCATGATCAAAGTAAAGGAATTCAAGAGTTTAGGGCTAGGGTTTCGGACTAGGGAGAAAAGGAAAGAAGAAGGGGAAAGAAAATATCAAAAAGTGATCCAAAATCACGATTTAAAAGCTGCTGTCCCGAAAACTCCGCTCGAGCGCACCTTTTCCCGCTCGAGCGGACCTACTCACAGCACAGATTCCAAAACTTCAAACAGGTGTAACTTTCCCATCCGGACTCCGTTTTAGGTCGTTCTTGTGTCCAAATTGAAGCCCCGGAAATAAGCTTTCCAATGGTTCTAACCTCACATCCAAATTCAAAATGTGGACAAAGAAAAGGGCAAAAGAGTGGCAGCTGTTCGTAAAATAACTATCCGAATCAAATTCTTTGGTTCAATCTTACCCTACCATCATATTGCCACCTCAATCAAAATCCCCAAATCCAAAAATAACACATGAGAGTCTCCACAAACATTCACCGAACCTTTAATAACTTTACGTGCACCTAGCTTCAATTCCAAAAGATATAATTGAATCAACGCGTATTGGGGTCGTTACAGCACAACTGTTGTAATAAGTGTGCATGTTTGTAATGCATGTCTTCTAACCCCCATTTCTTTCTCCCTTTTATTTACTAGCTTACGATGGTTAGTTTTAAGGCATGTTTCAATTAGCATCCTTATGCTCGCATGTTTGCATCCATTCATCTGTCTTGTATGCACCGGGCTCGGTGCATCATGCTAACTGCATTGTATTTTAATTCTTGTTTGAATACATGTATCAAATTGCATTTCACATGAGATTTTAGAATAGCCGAGCCTATCTTAGTTTTACTTTGTATGTGTTGCATTAGGCATTCTTGACATAGCTAGGATCATGCATTTATTTCTAACATAGCTTTTGTTTTGGCTCGGAGTACTCGGTAAGTGTTTATGCTTTAGCATCCTTGCATGTGTGTGAGTGACCGCCATGATAGCATGCTCACCATGAGGTTAACTGCTTAGGTGATATAACTGCCTGAATGCCTGTGGGTGAAGGTTGGGTTAATTGGATTGGAACAATTCATTGATTGCGAGTTTTAAGCCTACTTGAGAGTGGCAAATCACCATGTTTTCTAAGCCCACTTGAGGGTGGCAAAATCCGCATTTTAGCCTACTTGCGAGTAGCAAACTGCTTTTAAAAACAAACATGAGATGTTTTATTCCAACTTAGGCGATCCGGTCTATACTTGATGTGTTGTGTGCATCACATAGTAATTCTAGGTTAATAACTGGAATAAGAGCACATGTGTTTTCAAAAACAAGGTATCATGTTAGTAAAGGCCGATCTTTGATCGGGCAAGCGAGGGTGCTCATTGCATGACCTTCCCCTCTCGTACCCAAGTTCCCGAGCTGAGGCAACTTTGGTGATGACAGACACGTGGCCTTAGGCACGAGTCAGGGTTTCCTAAATTTTCCAAAAATAAAATATTTAGGTGGCGACTCTGTATCTAGCAAAGCAGTCCATGTTTGGCACTTCTTTCTAAAAATTAGTTTTTCAAAATGATTTTCCAGATTTGGACTCTTTGGTGAGTTATCAATCTCGCATTGCACTTTGCAAGATCAGATTAGAAACCGTGACATTGAGTCCGAACTGTTGTGAGCCCAATGAACAAACCGGGATTTTCCTGGGACGTTCGGGCGTGTCTACAATTTCTGGCGACTCTACTGGGGAGTTAGAAAAATTGGCTCGAACTCATGATATCTTGTTTTGATTACACTTATGTGTTTCTTTGCATTGTATTTGCATTGGTGCGCCTAAGACACCGTGTTTGCTATCTGCTATTCCTGAATGGTTTCTTGGGAGGTTGCGTGCCATGAGGCCGATTCTGAGCTGCCACGATGGGAACACAAACCCCAGTTTTTACCGGGGCACCCTTTTTGACCATTCGACCTAGTGCATATCGGAATCCATAGTGACCATTCCAAACTAGGACAGGTTGCTTACCCGATTGTAGGTTGTTTGAAACCGCTCTGTGCGTAGTGAAGCCCTAGTTCTTGACGAAACTAGGATAGGAAAACCCTACCCCCCCCCCCATGAGGGTGTTTTGGCTCTCACTTGCTTGCTTTGTGCTTTTAGAGTGTGCCTCTATAGGAATGCATGTATTAGTTTGCAAGTTTGAGTATCCGCCTTAGGTTATCAGTTTACAGGCAGAATTTTGGGCAGAATTCAGTAAAGAGTGCAGTCATTCAGCTATGCTTATATCTGTTTTGGTGAAATCAGTCTGAGATGATGTCTGTTTTCTCTTTTGCTAGGTAGTCTTGGAATCATAGCTTCAGAAGGCTCCAATATCCCCTGAGTACACCGGACTTGTGTTGATAGACTTTGTTAGGTCAAAGATTCAATTCAAGGGCAACCAGTGTTCCTTCACTGAGGGAAGGCAGAGAAAGGCCAGTCAGGGCTCACCGGTTCATCTGATCTGATAGTCACCAGTTACATCACCTTTGTTCAAACTCAGTAGACCATGATGGCACAAGGTTCGGAAGAAGTTGTGGCCGTGATAGCAGCATTAAATCAGGGAACTGCCATGCAGGATGAGACCAATGCTGAAATGCAACGCCCATCTGGGGCATCTGCCACATATTCGGTTTTGGGACCCCAGTTGAACTTTGACCCACTTCCGCCAGCTGAAGATTTGCAGGGTCTGGATCCCCAAGAAGGGTTGGCTCAAGCCCGAGTTGTCAGACCCCTAGTGCAGCCTAATGAGAGGCTTTATCCCCTTGATGTTAATGAGCTCAATCTGACTGCAGCGAAAATTGCAAACCTTGAGACATAGTTTAAAAAGGCACAGGGCCTTAAATCCATTCCTGACATTGAGGATGGGTACACCGAGGCTGCCGTACGGCTCCCAGACAGATTCAAAATGCCATATATTGACCGTTTGACGGTGCGGAGATCCTCTAGTCCATCTCGGGCTTTCCTTGGATGTCCTGAAGCCGATGGGTCTGACTAAGCCACAGAAGCTCTCCCTATATGGAAGAACCCTATCGGGTGTGGCAGCGGCTTGCTATGCCAACTTGGAGAACCCAGTGAAGCAGAACTGGGAAGAGTTGGCTGAAGCCTTTGTCGATCAGTATTCTTACAATACCCAAGTTGAAATGACCATGCAAGAACTTGAAACAACCGCGAACCATGAGCCTTTTGTGGAATTTGTTGCAAGGTGGAAACAAAAGCGACAGATGACATATCACCCTTCTGAGAGGGATCAAGTGCGGATAGTGGTGCGAAACCTTGAGCCTGACATGTTGCAAAAGTTGATAGTCGTTCCACTATCCACTTTCAAAAGTTTGGACGAGCTTGGGGTTCTGATCGAGAATGCGTTCAATCTGAGGATTATTCCCGAACAAGTGACCCAATAAGGTGGGTGATTTTTGGGAGTACCAATGCTGGAAGTAGCACTATTCCCGAACCCACTGAAATCAATACAGTCACCACAGCCAACCCTTTTGCCAAACCAAGCCTACAAATGGCCGGCCTGACCTGAGCTCAAGGTAGAACTTTCACTCCTCTCTATATGAGCCTAACCAGCGCATTAAAAGTCCTAATGGAAAGTGGGTATCTCAAACCCCTCGATCCTCAACTTCTGCCTGACCAACTACCAGCTAGACATAACCCCTCCAATCTTTGTGTGCACCATCGGCGGTCATGGTCATAGCAGACCATTACCGCCTTCGTCATGAGGTCCAAAATCTCATCGACAATCGGACGATAGCTCCACCTTCAAACCCCAATGACCAAGTACCTCATCCACATCTCAATCTAATCCACACACTGGCTGTCCCTTACGACCCCAGCGTATACATCACCCCAGTCCATTTACCCAAGCCTGAGGTGTTTATCCCAGAAAGCATGGACTTATGCATGATGGATGCACCTAGACCCCAATCATCTCAAACCCATGAGCCCACTACTTCTAAGCTGATGAGAATGATCGAAGATCTTTAGAGAACTGTGGCAGATTTAGCCTTCGGGATATTGGCTCCGTCATCGACCACACCACATACCGTGAATTTCATGTCAAAAGGCTCCCCAATCTTTGGGACGGGCTGCATTTGAAGAAAGCCAAACCCTTGGCAACGTGGAGGCAGGTGGTAAGAACAAGGTAGGGGCAGGCATTGGTCCCCATGAACACCTTTAGTGCGCTGTGGAGGCTTTGAGAGCCGAACGGCTGAACAAACAGCAAGTGATTGCAGTTGTCACAAAGATTGTGGAGGATACTTTCGTCGCTCAGAACGAGGGCAGTTCGAGCCAAGGGAAAAATTAGGATAAGGGCTATCGTACAAGAACCGTTCCTTCCAACCCTAAGTCTACACTCGGAAGAGATCAGCAAACCAGGCCAGCACCTACCAATCCCTTTGCTGGTGCGTCCAACAAAAATCCACAAACCATGAAGTACCAACCCCGAGGTCGGAGGGTCTTCCATGCCCTCTATATGCCTTTGTCCAATGCTCTCCAAATCCTTGTTGGACAAGGCCATCTCAAACCCCTTGAGCCTCGGCCTCTCCCGAATAATCTTCCGGCTATGCATGATGCTGCTCAGTACTGTGCCTTTCATCAACAAACCAGTCATGGTACTGACATGTGTTTTCGTCTTAGCCACGAAATACAAGATCTGATTGACGACGGGGTCATCACTGTGCCAAATCCTACAAAGTCTATCAACACCTGATAGTTGAACTTGGGGGATAATGTGATGTGATCGGGGGGATGAACCACCTGCGGGTGGTGCTCAATTTATTCCAGATATGGTGCATGGCACGCACCGTTTTGGAGCATTTTACGAATGTTAGTTTTTGTGCTTTCTGACTTGGGTATTGGGTCAATCTTGTCATTTTGTATTGAGTCAGTCTTTTCATAATGAGTCAGTCGGGTCTGTCTTGTTGTATCGAGTCAGTCTTGTTGTGTTGGAGTCGGATGATTTCGGGGGTGTTACCTCGAATATCACTCTCTTGTTTTGTGTTTGTCTTTTGCACTATTTCTTTTTCGTCTATTTCTGCCTGGAGCCAGTTACGCCAGAAGATCTGAATGAAACAGCAGTGATTTCCACACTTTTGAGTTTGTTTCTACCTTGAGCTAGTTGTGCCAACAAATTTGAATGGAGCAGTAGTGCATTTTAGCCTACTTTTACGTGCCTTGAAATCATTGAATTGAACTAAGTTCGTCAAAATTTATTGAACATTGTGAGGAAAAGCAGAGGAAGGAATTCCTCAGATTTGCAAAACTTGATCAAACCGAGAAAGAGAGGCATGCTAAACCCTTAATGATTGAGATCATGCTTGTTAATGTAGTCTTGAAAAGGATCCGAGCTTGATCCAGTTGGTTCTACATTGTCTTCAACTTTGAGCGATTAGTCGCTTTCTTAAAAGGTTTCAAAAAAAATTTGCTTTGTCTTGCGAAGACCTGTGTGGAATCACTCTTGAGATTGTGCAGCCCAAGATCGATCTCAGCCTCAAGACTTGACCTCTTACTTTCAAACCTTGAACTTGGATTCAGAACATTCAAAGGTCAATCATGATGTGAGGCCTGTGTGGCCAGATTTGAAGCAACCCACAAACTAGGGGCAAGAAAGTCAGATCAAGAAGCTTGTGAAGCTAGATCAGGAGCACCCCTCGAGCTAGGGGCAGCAAAAATGTCAAATGCTCTCGAACAATCTAAAGTTTGGGCATTTCTCAAGCTAACGAAGATCGGCAAGAATGCCAAATCCCATAAGGGAGGAAAAGAAGGAAGTATCGCTGAAGGACAACTAAGTTCCTATCCACAACACTGGGGGCAATTCAGCCCCCCATTGGATAGACTCCTACATCATCAGCAAACAACAGCCGCTCTCCTGGATGCAGATGGCTTCGAGATCCTAAAACCATTCGACATGGACAAAGCTACACTTTTACCATTGAGAGGCTCGCTGGGTCGAAAACCTGGAAGGGCAACCCAGACAAAAGTTAGGGCAAGAAAAAAAAAAGAAGAAAAAGAAAAAAAAAGAAAGAAGAAAAATGAATGAAGAAAATAAAAGAAGAAAAGAAATGAAAAGGAATGAAAAGAAAAGAAGAACATGGCTCGCAAGGTTGAAAACCCGAAAGGGCGGCCTTGGCAAAAGTTAGAGCGCAAAAGGAGAGGTTAATACTCGAGTGTACCTTAATCCCGAACTACGTAAGGCTTGATTCCCATGTTTGGGATACGTAGGCAACTTCATTTTGAAGTCCAGCCACAAACACTTCCAAATCGACTATGTCTATATAATGGTTCTAATCATCGTTGTCTTCTTTGTATCCGAGAGTTCGGTTGTGATCATCACCTTGAAAACTGGTTACAGTGTGCTGCGATGCTATTCAAACAAGGGGCAACTTTCCCTTGCCATACAGCGCACTGCGGTGCTATTCAAACAAGAGGCAACTTTCCGTTGGCGGGCAGTGCCGTTCGGGCAAGGGGCAATTTTCCATTGTTTTGGATCTAAAGTTGTGCACCTCAAGAGTAAGTTCCGTGTTGGTTGAGCAGTGGCCATTTGCAAAAATAGTTTTTGAGAATTTTTAATGAAGTTGACTAATTTTCTCAAAAATTATTCCATTTTTCCAAAAATTGTACCATATCTTGGACCCAAAAAGGAAACTTTTCAGTGATCATAGCCTGACTTGCATGATTTTAAATCGGAAAATCGAACAAGCATGTTAATCTAACTCTCATGTTGGTCAAAATTGTTTTAGTAGAAAACCAAAATAAAAAATTGGTCAAAATGATGAACTAGGGGCACAGTTGAGTCAGGATCCCTGTCTTTCCCCCATTGTCAATGCATTTGCCAGAAAGGGCTTCATACTTGTCGAAAAGGGCACCCTATTCGCCAAGAAGGGCACAGCGGAAGCTAACAAAAAATGGCTGAAAGCTCACATATCCTCCAAGCAGCAAGGTATCAAGCCAAGTGCGAAGCACGAACTGGAATGGACCAAGGTATTCCACTCCCTCATCCGGACAGATCTGATCACGTCCAAACTCCCCAGCAGAGCATCGTCAACCGATGTCAGTTGTAGATTTGCTGCGTGTCTGGTTGCATTACAACCCCTCTGTGGGAGAAACTCACTGTTGTGAACAAGAATGAGAATCTGGTAGAATACCAAGGACAAGAACCCACAACTTCCTGCTTATCCATCAACCACCCAGGGGAGGGATAAAAAAATGAGAAATTGAAGAATAGAAATGTCTTGAGAGAAAAAAGTGAGGAAAAGGGCTTTTTTAGAAAAAACAGAGCCTGAGGACCGAGTGATGTGAGAATCACAAATGAGAAAGGGTGGGAAACAATACTCGGGAAAACTGGCTCCTCGTGCACTGAGAGATCTCTTGCCATTGGAACACGTCTGTGTGTCGTGTCAGTCGTTTTGTTTGTCTCGATTCTTGTTTTGAGTCGTTTCGGGTGTCTATAGATGTGTTTAGGTTGTCTTACCCTATCTTTCTCTTTGTTGTTGAGTCGTGGTGTGCTGTGTTTAGTCGTAGGCTCAATACCGAGTTGAGAACTTATTCTCACTCTCAATTTAAAAAAATCGTTTTGTGCTCAAAGTGCCGTGACGTTCTCCACGTTTGTGCAAAACAAGATTTTGTTCTTTCAAAAACCACAAGGTTCAACCCAGGTCATGTGGGAACAGTAAAACCAGGACCTATTTGAAGTTATATAGGTTCCAAACTTTGAAGCAAAAGAAAAAAGGCAAAATGTCGGGCATCTGAGTTTGTTTCAACTTCTGCAAGTTCCGTCATCGTATCCTGTATGTTCAGAATGAGCTGTGTGTTCAAAATTGAAATGTGTGAGCTGTGTGTTCAAAGTGGAATGTGTGAGCTGCGTGTTCAAAATGAAGTGAATGAGCAGTGTGTTCAGAAATGAAAATTTATGAGCTGCGTGTTTAGAATTAAGAATGAAAGCGTGCAAATGAAAATGCATAAATGCGTGTTCAAAATTGAAATGTGTGAAAGCGTGTTCAAAATGAAGTGAATGAGCCCTGTGTTAAGAAATGAAAATTTATGAGCTGCGTGTTCAGAATTAACAGTGACCTGCGTGCAAATGAAAATGTATGAGCTATGTGTTCAGAATTGAAATGTGTGAGCTGCGTGTTCACAATGAAGTGAATGAGTTGTGTGTTCATAAATGAAAATTTATGAAATTGCGTGTTGAAATTAAGAATGAGTGCGTGCAAATGAAAATGTATGAGCTGCGTGTTCAAAGTGAAATGAATGAGCTATGTGTTCAGAATGAAAAAAAGCTGAGCTGGGTGTTCAAAATTGAAAAATGAGCTGTGTGCCCAAAAAATGAGCTGTGCACCCGAAAATGAGCTATGTGCCCAAGAATGAGCTGCGTGCCCGAAGAATGAGCTGGGTGCCCGAAAATGAGCTATGTGCCCAAAGAATGAGCGGCGTGCCCAAAAATGAGCTGCGTCTAGAAGAATGATTGCGTGCGAAGAATGATTGCGTGCGAAAATGAAATGTGTGCAGAAAGTGAGTGTGTGCCGAAAATGATTTGTGTGCAAGAATGAGTTCGTGCTGAAAATGCCGTGTGCCCAAAAATAAGTTGTGTGCTCGAAGAATGACCTGCGTGCTCGTAAATGAGCTGCGTGCTCGAAAATGAGCCACGTGTCCGAAGAAGGAGCCGTGTGCCTGAAAATGAGCTGTGTGCCCGAAAATAAGTATGCCCCAAATGAGCTGTGTGCCCAAATGTTCTGTGTGCCCAAATGTTCTGTGTGCCCAAGTGAGCTGTGTGCCAAATTAACAGAATATTGTGTTGTGAGCTGTGTGCCAAGTCAACATCGTATTCTAAATAAGCTGCTTGCCAAATCAGTATTGTCCTATGTGTGAGCTGTATGCCAGAATGAGCAGAAGTACTGTGCATATGAATGTGTTCAAAATGAGCAGATATAATACATAGCAAAAGCATGAAGTGTGAAAGAAATGCAAAATGCATCATTATGCACACCTTTCTCGCACTGTTATGCACATTTTAAGCGCATTGTTATGCACACTACTTGTCGCATTATCACGCACGTCTACCTTGCATTGTTATGCATCTTACTTGCGTTGTGCATGCATTTTATCGTGCTATTTTGCACATCGCACTATTTTGTGCACCTTACTTGCATTATGCATGCATTTTATCGTGCTATTTTGCGCATCGCACTATTTTGTGCACCTTACTTGCATTGTGCATGCATTTTATCACGCTATTTCACGCATTGCACTATTTTGTGCAGTTTACACTCACGCTCTCTTGCGCATTGCACTGTTTTGTGCAGTTTACACTCGCGCTCTCTTGCGCATCGCACGATTTTGTGCAGTTCATACTTGCGCATCGCACTGTTTTGTGCAGTTCATACTCGCGCTTCCTTGCGCATCGCACTATCCTGTGCATTTCATTACATACTCTCATCTTGTATAAAAAAAAAAAAAATGCTTGTATCTTTTACATTGAACTTGCATCGCGCTGTCTTGCGCACCTTACCTACACTTGTTAGTGCATTGCCTTGCATTGCGCTGTCTTGCGCACCTTACTTGCACTAGTTAGTGCATTGCATTGTTTGCGCTTTCTTGCGCATCTTACCTACACTTGTTAGTGCATTGCATTGCTCACGCTGTCTTGTGCACCCATCTTCTTGGCACTGTTTTATGCATTCACTCTGCATCGCACTGTCTTATGCTCATTGTATTTTTGTATCATTCGCACTGTCTTGTGCACTCCCTGATCTAGGAGACCTTAAATCCTGTATCTTCATTCGCACTGTCTTGTGCACTCTCTGGTCTAGAAGACCTTAAATCTTCTAAAGGTGCAATTCCTTTCGTGTTTGTCGTGCCCGAACAACTTCCGGTGGTCTGGCATAGCCACCTGCCTGTGTTTGCGGTGAGTTCCTAGTAGACCAACTGAGATGGTGGAAACTAGAGTTCAAATGGCTCATGCCTAGAACGCAAAGGTTCGGGATTTCCGAGACTAAAGTCTGGTTTAAATACCCAGGGGTATATCCTCGGCTTGAAATCTGTATGGCAGCCCCATAGATTGAGATAGCATGTGTATGCACCTCAATTCTGGATACTGAACCAACCTAGTCTATCACCCTGTTGGAGAATAGGGAAAGCTGCGACCATAGTCAAGGAGAAAAGTAGTACCTGCGGTTCAACCGAGAAGAAGGGGAAGGTCCCCAACAGCATGAGGTAGGTCATTGCCAAGTGCCCTTGTGAGGTACCTTCATTTCCTAGCTATTACATTGCATTGCATTGCATAAATCCTGAATTATCAAACCGGCTTCGCACAGCGTATAAGTCCAATTTTCAAACCGGCTTCGCATAGCGTATAAGTCCAATTTTCAAACCAGCTTCGTGCAGCGTATAAGTCCCATTATCAAACCGGCTTCACGCAACGTATAAGTCCAATTATCAAACCGGCTTCGCGCAGCGTATAAGTCCAATTATCAAACCGGCTTCGCGTAGCGTATAAGTCCAATTATCAAAACCGGGTAACAATAACAGGTGTGCCTGTCTGTTCGCACCACCCAAATCGGCTTCGCGTGGCGTATAAGTCCAATTATCAAAATCTTCCTGCATAACATTTTGCATCCACCTTTTGAACTCTGTTGGTTTGATTCCTTGCAAAGGGATACGTAGGCAGCCTGTGGGTTCAACCAACTGCATATGTATTTTGTTTGTTTGTCCAAGTCTTCGGCCTTGTCAAAAATGGCTCGTCTCTGGGCTTTGACATTCACTCCCGTCACTTCTTGACTTCTGAGTTCTGTCAAAGAGGGGCAACTGTCGACACCCCATTTTTGACTGCCCTTAGGACTTGGGCACTACTGATGGTTTACTTGGTGGAGAAAGGTGTGCAGGGCAAAGGTTCAGTTTCTTTGGCAAGGAGAGAGTCAAATCTCAACTTCATACCCCTTTTGGACCAAAACAATCTTGATCAAAAGATTTTAGACCTTGAAACCCTCTCTTTCAAAATGTTTTGAAAATAAAGTTCCTACGATGTTCCGATGCTCGCATTTCGTTAAATGTTGCGCTTTTCGGTAAACCGAGCAAGGACGAAGTGGAAATGAATGAAAGAGAGTCGAAATCTTTGAAAAATCTTTCAAAACACCTTGTTTAGGGGTTTGGAGTTGAGGAAAACTGGAGAAGAGGGAAGAAACCAAGTTGAAAAAGAAGGTGGGTATGAATCGCTAAGAGAGAGAGCCGAGCGATCCTCGCTAAATCACGCCTATCTGTCTATACACTTGGATTTTAGCTATGAGGCCACAACCGTTGGAAAGCTTACTTCTGGGGCTTCATTTTTCACTCAAGAATCTCCTAAAGCCAAGTCCGGATGGGGGAGATATGGTTGGTTGAAATAGGGCATCAACCTGGTTGGACCGAAACTGCGCGGCTTCACCAAAATAGGCATAACCTTTTGCACAGTTGGAATTTTGATGCAAGTCTGGCGCCATTGGAAAGCTAACTTCTGGGGCTTCAATTTGGACACTGTACAACCACTTTTTGGCCTTTCCAGCCATTGGCCGACCACTTTTCTTTCCAGGAGACCACTTTTTGTCATGAAAAACCAGAAAAAATAGTTGGCCGACTAGAAAAAGTGGTCGGCCGACCAGTAAAAGTAGTTGGCTGACCACTTTAACTGGTCAGCGGCCTTCCTGCATATTCTACAGGTGTTGTGGATGCCAGCTGTGCTAGCTGGAGGGCACAGACTATATCCTCCATACACGTGTATGGAGGGATTTATCCAAGCTTCTAGCTTCTCCAAGAAGCTTTGGCTTTGGTTTTTCTATAAGAGAGAGCCTCCCTCTCCATTCCAGAGGTTCTGAAAATTTGCTAAGAGTGATAGATACATCTCCCTCTCTATCCCTCTATATTTTGTGCCTTAAAGAGTGTTATTCCTTCACTTTTGCACTACAACTCCTAGCCACACACCACCACATTTGAGCTGAGATCATTGGAGGTGGTTTTTGGGTCATAAAAGTTGGTTTTGGGCTAGAGGAATTGCTATTGTTACAATGCTTCAAGGTTAACCCCTTTTCTCCTCTTTAAGCTTTGTTTTTTTGGTTACTCTCCTAGCTATATTTTCATGCTGATTTGAGCTTAACTTTTTACTAGAAAAAGTTCTGTTTTTCAGTCCTTGTGATGTTTGTTTAAGGTCATTTTTGCATTGGGGGTGGTCCACCCCCTCTTAGGCCTTGTTAGGGCTTGTTTTGAGCCATCCCTTTTGGCCTTTGAGCTAGTCCTTGCTTGGCCTTTTAACCACTGAAATTCAGTGGATTTTCAATGGTAGGCATGTGGTTTTGAGGCCTCAAATCAGAGAGGGGTGATCCCCTCTCTTCTTGTTTTGTTTGCTTGCATTATTGGTCTATCAAAGGAGCATGTGTTTTTACCATTTTGAGGCTTAGTTCAGGCACTTTTTTGTGACTTCTAGGGCCTGCCTCAACTCTATCCATGGCTAGTTTGGTCACCTTTTGCATGCTTCTTGTATATGTTGTGTAATCCCATTTGTGGCTCATCAAGTAGCATGTCTTTCTAGCATGTATTGGCTCCATTTTAGGGGGGTTTCGGCCATTATTTGACATGTCATAACTCTGTTTTAGGTTGGTTTGATGGCCCCATGCATGCTCCATGCACTTGTAGTGCATTTTTCATGAAATAGCCTAACATGCATCATGCTTCGACATGTCATTTTAGCATGCTTTTGGCTTAGCTCTGAGAAGACTTTGTTCATCTTTTAGCATGCTTAAGGTCTGATTTATGTTGTTTTGGTCATGCATGCCATGCTTTGTATAGCCATAGTGCATTTTAGCTCACTAGCCTTGAGTTTCCAAGCCACTAGCATGCATTGCTTGGGCTATTTGCATGATTTAGTATCATTTGGAATGATATTTCAGAGCTCATATCTTTGCCATATTCTCATGTTTATCACTCCTTCAATGTGTTTGAGAGTTGCACCTTTATGCCTTGTTTGTGAGCCATTGCATGAGCCTCATTTTCTTGCCTTTCAAGCCATCATCTCAGTCCATTTTGGCTACTGTTTTGGCCTGCATAAGGTCTGTTTGGGGCTGGTTTGGCTATTTGAGCATCGCCTTGCATGCCTCTAGTGTAATATGCTTCACTAGCTTTCGATACTTGAGCCTTTCAACATGCATTGCATGAGTTGTTTGCATGATTCAAAGTCATTTTGTATGCCATTTCAGTGCTGGAACACATGCCATTGTACTCCATGCTTCATCTTTTCAATGCTCTTGGAGAGTTGTATTTTGTGCCTTAGACTTGGGCCATTGCATTATACATGTTTGTGCGTGTTTTGGTGCCTTGATTTCATCATCAATGGCCGCTGATTTGGACATGGCTGAGGCCTATTCATTTTGGTTTAAGTCCATTGCGCAATGAGTATGTCATGTAGTTCATAGCATTGAGCATGCCATGTTGTTACATGATTGATCATTACACTTGTGCATGACATTTTCATTGCGTTATGTATGTTGGTTACCAAGTGCATTGTGTATGTTAGTGTCACGAGCGTTGTGTATGCCATATAGTTCATAGCATTGTGTATGCTAGTTTGCATGTTTGCATGATCATCCCCTACATGCTTGCATGTCCAAGTTGTGTTGCATTAAGTTGCATGATTGAGTCGCATTGTGCATGCCATGTTTGTTGCATTATGTTTGGAATAGCCGTTAGTCCAAACACGGGAAACGAGGGACATTTCATACTTCAAGTAATGAAACGTACCTCGATTCCCAGCCGCCGACACTCTTGACTCTACATGACAGAGTTCTAGGCTTTAGGTGTTTGTATGTGCATTCATTCCATATTAAGTTGCACAATTCGGCCCCTCGGCCATCGTGCATCGAGATGCGTGATTGGTGGCCCGAGGGTCGAGGCCTACACTCCCTTGAGCTTACGTAATGATAGGGAGGGTGGTCGCGCATACATGTATTGCAAATACTTTGCCATGCCCCTTTCTTGCCCTCTGTTGCAGAAAACCAGAAACCAGCAGCAAAAACTGGTCGGCCGACCAGATAAAGTGGCTGGCCGACCACTTTTTCTGGTTTTCACCACAAAAAGTGGTTGGCAGGTGGTCTCCAAGGCCAATATCTGGTCGGCAACATCCCTACAGATTCCCAAGGTGGAGTTTCATCTCTCTGGAGCTTGGTGCAAGTTTCTGAGATCAATTGCAAACAAAGGCAAATCGGGGCGTCGCGAGGGATTTTTGAACAAGGCGACTCGAGCATGCATGCATCCTTCATCATCCAAGGCAGAGCTGAGGCAGCCCACTTCACATAGTTTGCATGCTTATTTAATTGCTAATTTAGTTGATTTGTTAACTAGTTAGTGTTGTGTAATAATTAGTTGTAGCTTGTTATTCATTTTGTTGTGTAATAACTAGTTTAATTAGAATAGTTGGTTAATTAGTTGGTTCTGTATTATTTATTCGGACCCTCCGTCGAGAGGGCACAACTGTTGTAATAAGTGTGCATGTGTGTGATGCATATCTTCCAACCCCCATTTCTTTCTCCCTTTTATTTACTAGCTTACGATGGTTAGTTTTAGGGCATGTTTCAATTAGCATCCTTATGCTCACATGTTTGCATCCATTCATCTGTCTTGCATGCACCAGGCTCGGCGCATCATGCTAACTGCATTGTATTTCAATTCCTGTTTGAATACATGTATCAAATTGCATTTCACATGAGATTTTAGAATAGCCGAGCCTATCTTAGTTTTACTTTGTATGTGTTGCATTAGGCATTCTCGACATAGCTAGGATCATGCATTGATTTCTAACATAGCTTTTGTTTTGGCTCGGAGTACTCGGTAAGTGTTTATGCTTTAGCATCCTTGCATGTGTGTGAGTAACCGTCATGATAGCATGCTCGCCATGAGGCTAACTGCTTGTGTGATATAACTGCTTGAATGCCTGTGGGTGAAGGTTGGGTTACTTGAATTGGAACAATTCATTGATTGTGAGTTTTAAGCCCACTTGAGAGTGGCAAATCACCATTTTTTCTAAGCCCACTTGAGGGTGCAAAAATCCGCATTTTAGCCTACTTGCGAGTAGCAAACCGCTTTTAAAAACAAACATGAGATGTTTTGTTCCAACTTAGGTGATCCAGTCTATACTTGATGTGTTGTGCGCATCACATAGTAATTCTAGGTTAATAACCGGAATAAGAGCACATGTGTTTTCAAAAACAAGGTATCATGTTAGTAAAGGCCGATCTTTGATCGGGCGAGCGGGGGTGCTCATTGCATGACCTTCCCCTCTCGTACCCAAGTTCCCGAGCCGAGGAAACTTTGGTGATGACGGACACGTGGCCTTAGGCACGAGTCAGGGTTTCCTAAATTTCCCAGAAATAAAATATTTAGGTAGCAACTCTGTATCTGGCAAAGCAGTCCATGTTTGGCACTTCTTTCTAAAAATCAGTTTTTCAAAACAATTTGCCAGATTTAGACTCGTTGGTGACTTATCAATCTCGCATTGCACTTTGCAAGATCAGATTAAGAACCGTGACATTGAGTTCGAACTGTAGTGAGCCCAATGAACAAAACGGGATTTTCCTGGGACGTTCGGGCGCGTCTACAGTTACACTTTGCATGTGGATTAGAGTTGTTTATTGGTAGATATTTTGATCATTCATTCTATATGATTTCAATGCTCTTGTTAATAATACATTATTATTTTATAACTAAGTCATAATAGACCTTGTTTCTAGGATCTAGCCATATATGGCCAATCATATACTTCCAATCATCTAAACTCACTCCTTTGTATGGATGAGCATAGGGATCAGTTCCCGCATTCACAAGCTTCTCCCATTTCTTCTTCATTTTGCACTTCTAATCTTTATGTAACACGTAACACTTCTTTTCCACAACTTGCTGAGACAGTGAATTATCCTAAAAATTATCCCCAAGTTCAAATTTATCCTACAATCAATACAAACCAAATAAGTAACATCACTGCTATAATGTGAAAGTTGAAAATTGAAAGTTACAGTAAGAAAACCTTATAAGATTTTCGAGAGTTCACAAAGCGTTCAATATTTTAAATACTTTGCATAATCAATATACACTTTTTGAAGATTTCATAACCAACAATTAGCACTTACAAAGAAAACAAATTCCATCCTATATGCACATGAAAAGAGCACTTTTTCCATAATCTACACAGATTATGAAAGAAATTAAATCATACCTGGACAACTTGTACAACAGCCCATTTTGTTGCTGGATCAGCAATAGTCCAACTGATAACGCCTTCAATGGGGCATATCCTCCTAATCTGAATGTCGGTCTTATTAGATCCTGGGGTCGCTAGCACACCTTCAAATGCATTGAATGTCTCAGTGATTGGAATGTATAGCTTGTTTCCATTATTGTTGGCAATTCTTTTTTCTGTTGTTGTTCCAACTGTTGGTCCCCGTACACAACTTGATCAAGATGCACCTACTAATTCATAATATTATTGGTGTATTTACAAATTTGAAAATATAAACAAATAGATAAATTTCAACCAGATGAAACATATTTAATTACGTGCGCCACTCGTTTGACTTTGAGGAGATGGTGAAGTTATTTTAGACGAAGATGCTTCACAAGTCTCAAATAAAACTGGTGCATTAGTTTGAGATGGATATGGTGCAATAGTCTTAGATCTATCTGCTGCAAGACCTTTAGGAGAAGGTGTAAGTGTATCAGTCAGGGATGATTAGGGTTCAATTAATGCCCTCTTTGGTGGTGCTAAACGGCACATCTTTTTTGTAGGAACCATTCTGTTAAATTTGAACATAATCAAAGGCAGAGAGCGCAATGAGCACATGGATAACCACAAATTTTTAATGTGTACAAATATATACATCAAGAGTGATAATTAACAAATATATAAGTAAGAAATGAACATCCATGAAATCCTTAATGAAATATATACATATATATATATATATTAATTCATCTATGTAAACTGGCAAGTGATATTGACGACATATAATTGGAACAATTAACTGACGACATATCCCTAGCCAGTTTTATTAATCAGAACAATTATGGAATCAAATCATAATTTGAAGTCACAAGTTTTTGAACCATGAAAATGATTGATAGTGTATGCACACAACTATAACTTGCAGAGTATGCAGTGGATGCAACTGCGACATTGGTTATGGAAACTATTTGGGATGCATGGGAACTTTTTTTTTTTATCCAGAATGCTTCTGTTGTCGTTCTTGTGTTTTCCGAATCACTGAGCATGAGGTAGCTTGTTTTTTTGGCCCCTAAAGTATTCACAACCCCCCACCCTTAGCACTACACACAGAAAATAATAAAAATAGAAGATTATCCTATTTCTATTAATATAATAAAAATAAAAGATTATCCCATTTCTATTATTTTAAAGCAATTTTAGGACAAGAAATTCTCTTTGATCTTTGTTTGTCTCTAGCCTTATTGGGGTTTTTTTTTTTTTTTTTCTATTTATTCAAGTTTTCTTCGTCAGGGAGGTATGCATACTTTTTGTGTCTCCAAGTGAATGACTTCAATTATCCATATTTGTCGAAAATGGTGAGGGCACAACCGACGATACGTCCACTTTCTGCTTTCATTCTTTTAAGTGAATATGTTAGATGCTTTTAAATGAATTGACACCAAAAAGAGAGTGAATTGACACCAAAAGAGATTGATATTTCAAGCTAGTAGTTATCTCATTAGAGTTAATGGTAAATTAAGGTTTGGAAGGGGCCAATCATGAAAACTAATGACATACAACTTCATAGCTGCTAATATAGAATTAAGAATCATACTGATTAGTAGTGTATGCTGCACATTTAATTTTAAACAATATATAATTCAAAACTAAGAGATGCACTGTGCTTCATTCAAATTCACAGAATGAATTTGGGAGGTTTTGTGTAGATATATCTGTCTATATAAAACAGATAGTTTTTTTTTCCCTTTCTTTCTTTCTATTGTCTAAAAAATCCAATCAACTTGTTACTTCTTTTTTTAATCAACAAATAAATGAATTTTATTAGAAAGAGAAGGAACAAAACAAAGCCATGGGAAAAGCATCATTGTCTATGCAATGCATCCCAACTATGTTGGCACCCAAAGTAAGACCAATTATGTGCACTTCCAAGGGCCACCCAATACAATGTTGGAGAGATTCAAACTGATATAGCTAGCCCCTAACACTGAGAGTAGAAGGCTTAACTCACACCTACAATGGCCAAATAACAATCAACCTCCACCAATACAAACTCTAATCTGCCTAATATTCAAGACAAAAGTCAGAAACAGAAAAATGCAACTCCTTAGTTGAGGACTTGAGCCGAAGCCCAATTCTAGTTTTGAAAATCTAACAAAGCTCCCAAGGATCAGACATCACACCCTTGAACACACATTCGTTTTGAAGTTTCCATATAGACCAAAGAACTGTTAAGGGAATAGCTCCCAAATATCTTCCTCTCCAATTTCTTGAACCTCCCTCTCTCCCACCAAATCAACTTGTTACTTGAGTAATACAATTTAGTTGAATCTCACACTTAGTATTTGACAGTGTTCTCATTATTATCGTTGAGATATATGGGATAAAAGGTGAAATATCAATTGAAAAGTGCTTGGGATGCCTATTATCAAAGCATAGAGGGGGATAAAATTCACAACTAACTAAAGAGGAGATATGAGAAAATTTTATTAATCTTCAAATGGGACCTTGTTTCAATTATAGTCTAGTCAGCAATCACTAATTACTAATCATGTCTTGTACTATACTCATAAAAAAATAAAAAATAAAATTGGGATATTTTATTAACCCTCTCATCCTCACCCACTGCCTCCAATGTCCCTTCACTCGGTTTATGATAAGGAAAGAAACACTAGCTAGTTGCTAAGGTTAATGGAGAATAATTGTCCACATTGCATGATTATGAAGCATACATTATGTATCTAAAAACTAGTTTGCATATAAGGATTTAGAGGGTAATACACAAACAATTAAAATCAAGTAAATCTATTGTTGTGTTGTATATGCTTCTGAGTTTTCCTTTTGTATCATTGATTAGTTGGTTGAGTGTAGATCCCTTGTTTTCCCTTCTACCAAATAGTGAATTGCCAACCAACCAAGAAAAAACTTTCAAAATTTTCCCCAAATCTGCTTGTATTTCACAAATAAATTACAAAAGCTTAGCCAAGTTGTTAATTCTCATTAAGTATATTTCCCAATATAAAATGGGATACTTAAAGAAAAAGAATAAATAAAACACTCCAAGGGAACATCACAAATCGGGGGACTTCACAAACAAAAGATTGAAATCCTATTATCGACATATCCCAGCAGCAAGCATCAACATCAACAACAACATCGAGAGTCAGAGGGAGAGACAGACAGAGACTGAGTAAGTGAGAATGAGAGAGAGGTTTTATACCTCAAATTGTTTTTAGGTAGAGTTGAAGATGCTTTGAAAAATCACAATAGTGAGGGCCCTGGTAGGTGAGACATTGTAGAACAAGAAGAGTATGAGAAAGAGAAGTAAGAGAAATCAAAAAGAAAAAGTGAAACAGAGAGATATAAACAGAGAGAAACAGAAGGTGGAAAAAATACATAGATGATTGGCGAAGACGAATCAGAAATGGCGAAAATGAACGGTGGTGCTGATGGTGGAGAGGTAAGAAAGGCGGATGGCAACGTTGATGGTAAGGCGATGTGATTGGTGCAATTGAGGTGTGATCGAATTCAACTGAGGTGTGAAGAGGCGCTTTTTTTTTTTTTTTTTTAAATATAAGGGTTTGAATTAGTTTATGTGGGAGCTGCATATCAGTACATGCAGGGAAGCCAAATAACATCTGATGATGGTCAGGATATAGATATTATATTTGGCTCCATCCTGTATGATCCCGAAGCCGAATAGACTAATCGGCCATAGAACCAGTTGAACAAAAAGCCGAGTGGGAATTGGCATACGCCAGAAGGGGCTAAATGAGCAATCACGCGATGGATTAAGAGTGGG
Source organism: Camellia lanceoleosa (assembly GCA_025200525.1). NCBI lineage: Eukaryota > Viridiplantae > Streptophyta > Magnoliopsida > Ericales > Theaceae > Camellia > Camellia lanceoleosa. The sequence goes on along the minus strand of CM045772.1, from coordinate 82,678,773 downwards.
CCCCACCCTAGGGCCCAAAAGTGAATATAAATAGAGGAACATCAACCAAAGAAAGGAATGTGAGAACAGACCCAAGAAAATTAAGACTCAAGCAAACAAGAGACCTATACTAACTTGTCCATCAAAGTGCTAATTCTGGCACCACGACCGGAGTGTTAATCTCTTTTTTAGGTGCCGATCAGAGGATCAGGGACGTCTTTCAGGATCCAAGAGTATTTCCAAACCTGCTTCTCCACAATTGGCACTGTCTGTGGGAATACTCAAGCATATTCATGGCGAGCGTCATAGAAGATCCTCCGGTAGTCACTGATGAAATTACACCAAGAGATGACCTCACTCCAAGAAACATGCTGGGACCGGAGAATATCGCCGCGCGACGTGCCTTGAACTTTGATTCGGTAGCTCAAACCTCACCCTCAACTTCAGTGCATGAGACAATGCAGACGATTATAGATCAAGCAAAGCAAAATGAACAGTTGTTGGAAAACATGATGGCTGAAAATGAGTGCCTGAGCCAGGATTTGGCCTTGGAGGTGGCGAAATCCCAACAAGCCGAATGCCAAGACTGGGTTCGACCTTTGGGAAAGAAGGATGGTCGCCGACGTCAACTTCAAAAGCATAATAATAGTGGTGATTTAGACTCACCATCCCTAGAGCCCAAAAAGAAAGGGTTCGTTGATATATCCAGCTCATTTGAAGAAAGTTCATATGCGCGGCATAAATGAGAAGAAGCGATGATTCGGATGAGGACGATAAACATGACCCATTCGTGCGACGAATTGCAAGGGATGTGCTACCCAAAAAGTTCAAGGCACTGTCGTTCACCCTCTACGATGGAAAATCAGACCCCACTAATCACATTCGTTATTACAAGCAAGCGATGATGCTCCATGCTAACGACGAAGCCCTCATGTGTTGAATATTTCCAAGCAGTCTGGGACCACTGGCCATGAGATGGTACTATAAACCGGAGACGGCATTGATTAAGAGCTTCCACAAACTCCAAAGTCATTCAGGGTGAGATTCATCACTAATGAGGTCCAGCCAAAGCAAGCCGATTCTCTCTGGGCCATGCAAATTAGACCGAAAGAAACTCTTCGTGAATACTCAGCCCGCTATTGGGAGTGCTTTAATCTAGTAGATGATGCTTGCAATGACTCCATGGCTATCACTGCCTTTAAGATGGGATTACATCCTGATAGCCCTCTCCACAGTTCATTAACCAGGCGGCCCCCCAAAACCGTCTGGGCGTTAATGAAGAAGGTCGAAGAATACTACAAAGTGGAAGATGATGCCCTACGAGTCAAGGCCGGATGTAAAGTCGTTGAGACGGCCACGTCGGGAATTGTTTAGCCGATTAGCGTCATGCCATCAAGAAGCCCCGAGCGGCAGAGTCGGCCTAAACGAGACAAAAGGCGTCACTCGCGCCGATCAAATGACCAATGTTCACATCGAGCTAATGAATAGTATCAAGTGGATAGCAGGCGCACAAGGCGCTCAGGCAAGAAATACACGGAGTTAATAGAGCCGATCAGTAAGATTCTGTCAAAAGTACAATACCTTCCGTTCTTCAAATGGTTGCCCAAAATGACGAGACATCCCTATGTGAGAAGACAGGATAAACTGTGTGAGTATCATAAAGACCACGGTCACAACACCGATAGTTGTAATGCATTAAAAGATCACCTTGAAGAATTGGTGCAAGACGACCGTCTTACACAATACGTCTGAAAGAACAATTCAACAAATACAGTAGCTCTCCAGCCGGAGTCACCTCCTCTTGGTGTAATTCATATGATATACAACTTGTTGGCGCCACCCGAGCTGCATACAATCCAGTTGTCGTCTAGCCCTCATAGCCCAATAACGCCAGCGAAGCGGCCCCACGACACTGGAAGGATTAGTTTCAATGACAGTGATTTAGTTGGAGTGACCCACCCCCACGCTGATCCCCTCGTCATCGAACTACACGTAAATAGATTCACCATCGAGCGTGTTCTTGTTAACCAGGGCAGCATTTCAGAAATAATGTATTACAAAACTTTTGTCAAACTTGGCTTTACCGATTCAGACCTGTCTCTAGCTGATTACCCGTTATTCGGCTTCAATGCTAACCCAGAGTATCCTTTGGGCAAAATCACACTACCAGTATAGGCCAGCAACAGATCAGTAGATGTAGAATTTCTGGTTGTCAAGCTTCCTTCGCCGTATAATCTCATCATGGGCAAAACTTGGTTACATACGATGCCAGCTGTGCCAAGCACCTAGCACCAACTACTTTGTTTTTTAACTAAATATGGTATCGAACAAATTCGTGGCTCTCAAAAATCGGTGCAGGCATGCTATCTTCTAGCTGCAAAGAGACCAAGGGAACTGGAAGTGCATTCAATTGAGGCACCGGATAGGGAAAGCCTCGAAGACATTGGGAGGATCCCAAGTGAAAAAGCAACCGAAGCCATACATCGGGTCGAAATTGACGGAAGTCCTGACAAGTTCTTCATGATGGGCCCCCTTGGATAAAGTCAAAAAGCAGGAGTTGGTATCCTTCTTACTCAACAATATTGATGTATTTGCGTGGTCCCCATACGAGATGCCAGGAGTGGATCTATCAGTGGCCCAATACCGCTTGAACGTCGATCCGAAATGTAAGCCAATTATTCAGAGAAGTCGTGATTGACCACAAAGCATACCGGTTTGTTGTTGAAGAAATAAATCGATTACTTGGCCAGTAGTTCTAAAAGTAACCTATCCTACATGATTGTCCAATACTGTGGTCGTAAAGAAGAAGAATGGCTCTTGGCATGTCTGTGTGGATTTCACGGACTTGAACAAAGCTTGTCCCAAGGACTGTTTTCCCCTGTCCAGAATAGACTAACTCGTGGATGCAACGGCACATCATCAACGCCTGAGCTTCTTGGATGCCTACAGGGGCTATCATCAAATTGCCATGGATCCGGAGGATCAAGAAAAAACTACATTCCTCACCCCAAGAGGAACCTATTGCTACAAGGTCATGCCTTTTGGGCTGAAGAATACGAGGGCAACTTATCAAAGACTAGTGATTGCCATGTTCAAGGAACAACTCAGCTGTACCATGGAAGTATACATCGATCATATGGTGGTCAAATCCAAGGAAAAGAACTCATATCTAGCCGATTTGTCAGAGACATTCGGCATCCTTTGAAAGTACAAGATGAAATTGAATGCTTCTAAGTGTGCATTCGGCATCGGATCCAGCAAATTCCTTGGCTACATTGTTAACCACCGTGGAATCGAAGCCAATTCAAGGCAAATCATGGCAATTCTAGAGCTTGAATCCCCTCGGTCAGTGAAAGAGGTTCAGAAGCTAATGGGAATGGCCGCCGCGCTGAACAGGTTTATCATCCATTCCACAAATCACTACCGATAATTATTTCACACACTTCGGTAAGGCAGAGCATTTGATTGGACCCCCGAGTGCCAGGCCGCTTTGGATGGCTTGAAGTCTTATCTCTGATCAGTACCACTCTTGGCAACACCTGCAACCGGCGATCCGCTTATTTTGTATCTGGTAGTATCCAACCGGGCAGTCAACGCCGTACTGTTAAAGGAAGAACTTGGGGAGCAGCGACCAGTTTACTATGCGAGCAAAGCTATGGTCGACGCCGAAACACATTACCTTTCATTAGAAAAGCTTATCCTTACTCTCGTCATGGCTGCCAGAAAACTGATGCACTACTTTCAAGGGCATACCATTGGGGTACCAACCGAATATACCCTCCGGTCAGCGTTCCGCAGCACGGAAGCATCATGGTGCATTTTGAAATGGGCTCTTGAACTCGACGAGTATGATATCCAGTTTCTACCTAGAACTTTCATCAAAGGGCAAGTGCTTGTCAACTTTGTAGCCGAATTCACAGGACCCCTCGCCGACTTTAAGTATGATCAAGTGCAAATTAAGCCCAACTGGAGAATGTATGTTTGTGACGTTGGCAGATATATTGCAACGGGTCATCCAACTAGCGTGGCGATGAAATTTGGTGAAGTAATCATGACCCCCGAAGGGGCAATAATTGAACAGGCCGTCAAATTGGGCTTCGACGCATCGAACAATGAGGCCGAATACGAAACATTGTTAACCGGCCTGCAAAATGTACTTCACCTTGGTGCACGGCGTCTGTTTGTTTTCTGTGATTCAAAGCTAGTAATTAACCAGTTGAAAGGGGAATATGCAGCCAAAAATGACCGCATGGCAGCCTATATGAAAACGGCGAATTTTTTGCTCACGAAATTTGATCACCACGAACTGAATCAAATAACCCGGGATCAGAACACGCATGCAGACGCCTTGGCTTGCTTAGCCTCTGCCATCAACTCAGAAATTAAGCAGACAATCGAAGTAGGGTTCGTCCCTAAGCCGAGCATTGCCTCTTCAGAATCAGTTCAGGTCAACGTTATCAAACCGGGTCCAAGTTGGATGGACCCTATCGCCTCATTCCTATCTTCAGAGCAACTCCTAATGGATAAGAAAGAAGCACACAAACTGTGAAACAAAGCCCTTTGATACTACTTGGATCCGCAGGGGAAGCTCTACAAAAAATCTCTCTCTGGGCCGTACTTAGAATGTGTTCACCCGGATAAAGTCGAGGAACTTTTGTCTAAAATACATGAAGGCAGTTGTGGTGCCCATTGGGGGCGTTCTTTGGCCCATTAAGCCATATCGCGGAGGTACTATTGGCCAACCATGTGAGCGATCTTTGAGTGTTATGTCAAGAAATGTGAGCAATGCCAAAAGTTTTCCCCTTAACTCATCACTGTGAGGAGTTAAATTCTATCACTAGTCCTTGATGCGTTAAGCTCAATGGGGCTTGATATCGTTGGACCATTACCACAGGCCCCGAACCTTGGTGATTCCTAATTGTTGCGACGGATTATTTCACAAAATGGGTCGAAGCGGAGGCACTAACACATATTCAAGATTCCGACGTTAAGCATTTTGTATAGAAAAACATCATAACAAGGTTCAGCATACCACGAGCACTTGTTTCTGACAACGGTACCTAGTTTGATTGTGGCGTGTATCGAGAATTGTGTAACACTTATGGTATTCGGCCACACTTTTCTTCGCCGGCTTACCCCCAAAGCAATGGTCAAGCAGAGGCCACCAACAAGGTTATTTTGGATAGCATCAAGAAAAGGCATGAGAAAACTAAAGGCAGATGGGTCGAAGAGTTACCCAGCGTGCTATGGGCTCATCACACTACTCCAAGGCGATCCACTGGGGAAACGTCGTTTGCTCTGTGCTTCAGAACCCAGGCAATCATCCCCCTAGAGATCGGCCTCCCAACCTTGAAATCGAAGGTTTTTGACATGGGCCGAAATGACATGATGTTGGCCTTGGACTTGACTCTGATTGAAGAACACCGAGACCGTGCCCTTACTTCCATGGCACGGTACCAACAACAGGTCGCTTAATTTTATAATCAACATGTTCAGCTACGCCGTTATACACCAGGAGAATTGGTCCTCAAGAAAGTGCTTCTCGCTACTAGGAATCCGGCTGACGAAAAATTGGGTCCTAACTGGGACGGCCGCTATTAGATTGACTCAATTGCAGGGACAGGGGCATATCGGCTCAAAGACATAGATGGAAGAAGCTTTCTGCGTCTGTGGAATTCCACACACTTGTACAAATTTTATCATTAAGTTAACTTGTATGGCACGACGGCTTGTTTTGATTTTACGCCGTGTATATCTTCCTTTTTTTCAATACAATGTTCTCTCTTGCCCAGTGAGTTCTGGTTGTGTGAAAAAGCCTCCGAATTCAGAGCGCCCTTCGTGGAAATCACAATTGGCCAACACAAAAAGCCTCTGAATTCGGAGCGCCCTTCGTGAATGACACAATTGGGCCGAGTAAGCCTCCGAATTTGGAGCACCCTTCATGAATGACATGTTTGGGCCGAATAAGCCTCCAAATTAGGAGCGCTCTTCGTGGAAATCACGATTGGCCAACATTAAAAGCTTCTGAATTTGGAGCACCCTTCGTGAATGACACGTTTGGGCCGAATAAGCCTCCGAATTCGGAGCGCCCTTCATGGAAACCACGATTAGCCAACACAAAAGCCTCCGAATTCAGAGCCCCATCCGTGTATGACACGTTTGGGCCGAATAAGCCTCCGAATTCGGAGCTCCTGTCGAGAATATTGTGATTGACAAGTGCAAGCGCGATTGACGTAAAGTAGTAGACACAACTTAATCTACAAGCATTGATCAAAATAATATATGGACATTTAGAATAAGATGTTTTATTTAATAGATCATGAGTACATGCTTTACATAAAAAGGGAATAGTGTACATCAAAATTATTTGGCTCCGTTCTCGTCATCAGCCTTCTCGGCATCGTAAGCCTTGAACGGAAAAGTATAACTCTGATACAAGGGTGACACTGGATCAACGCCCACGGCCTAGAGAGCCTTGATCCATCCATGCTTAAATCCACGATTTTCGCATTGACAGACTTCCTCAGCTAGTTTTTCCTTCATCTTCTCTATTCCAATTTTTTGGCCGTTATGAAAGCCTTTTTCATCGAACCTGGCCTTCGCAGCTTCTATTGTGAACATACTCTTCGTTTCTCGATCGACAATCGCGTGATCCAGAATTCAGCAGTTTACTCGCTCCGCAACAATCGGATTCGCTTGATTCGCCGAATGAGTCTTAGAGGTGTTAGCTTTCTTCAACTCATTTTCGGCCTTCTCTGTGCGGGCTTGCAAGCTCTGAATGTGAGCATCCCTTTGCTCTATCTCTCTTCACGCGGCATGAAGACGCATGTCGATTTCATAGGAGGTACACAAACCCTTTACTGCTCCATGAACACCCTCCCGAAAAACTTCATAATCAGCCCGGCCAACCATGGACTGCTAAACTTCAGGCGGAAAACTATGTCGAGCGAACTCAATTGCTACATTTAGGTCGCGGATAATGGAATCCGCTTCCATCATCGGTTTGTTCCTAACGAAAATCAAAAAACTCAACAGGTACGGTGTTGCACTGGTTTCTCCTCTCGAGCAAGGGGAGTTACCTCGTTCATGTTTTTCCTTTATGGGTGACCTACTTCGATGACGTGGGGAATGGCGCTTCTCACGCTCCCTTGACGTCCTACGCCCCGTACGCGTAGACTCGCCACCTCGGTTCATCTCTGCGTCTAGTTCCGCCAGTGTTTTACCTTCCCCTCTACTATTAAAGAATAGTCTTCTTGCCATCCACAGTCATCCACACTACTTTTTTCCTCTCCCTATTTGTTGGATTTGAACACAACAAGGGCACCTCCAGGCATGCAGGCCCCATCCCATTTATTCATTACGCGTGCAGCACTCCTGAGGCGCTCTCATCAATACTCGTTTTCAAGGCCTTGCACCGATAAGTTCATGTGCCTCAGTCAATCCATGAACCACCGATATTTGGTGTTCCAGTTCATTCATTAGCTGGGGCAAGGGCAGATTCGTTAATCTAATCGGCTGAATTTCGAGGCCTTGCGCCGATAAGTTCATTTGTCCCAGCCAATCCATGGAGATAGATATTGACATTCGGTTCATTCATTAAATTGGGCAAGGCGGCGATTCGTCAATCTAATTGGCTAAATTTCGAGGCCTTGCGCCGATAAGTTCATGTGCCCCAGCCAATCCATGAACACCGATATTCGGCGTTCCAGTTCATTCATTAGTTGGGGCAAGGGCAGATTCGTTAATCTAATCGGCTAAATTTTGAGGCCTTGCACCAATAAGTTTATGTGCCTCAGCCAATCCATGAGCCATCAATATTCGGCATTCCAGTTCATTCATTAGCTGGGTCAAAGACAGATTCATCAATCTAATCGGTTAAATTTCGAGGCCTTGCGCCGATAAGTTCATATGCCCTAGCCAATCCATGAACACAGATATTCGACGTTCCAGTTCATTCATTAGCTAGGGCAAGGGCATATTCATTAATTTATTTGGCTAAATTGGAAATATACGCAGCTATTTAATCGGATGTTTAATTTACTCATCTCATGATCTTACATCCTACTAGATTGTTAACTAGCACATGCAATAGACAGAAAAGCAAAGGAAATTTTTATTAATAAATTGAGTACAGATAGTAGTCATTTTGCACATGAAAATTACCCTACATCTAACTTCTAACCGAAGTAAATAAACAAAAATCTACTAACAAAATTTACAAAAGCGTGCATGGAAGATGCCTAACAAAAATCAAAGTATCACCCTAGTCAATCTTCAGGGTCAGACTCCAATAGCTCAACGTTCACCTGCTCATATGGAATCAGCTGCGCCAATGTCACATTAGCAGCAATAAGGACTTTGAGCCAGCTATGTTTGAAGCCCTGATTCTTGAACTTGGGTACTTCCTCGACGTAGTTCTCCAAGGCAGCATCCTTCCCTGCTTGGAACGCTTTGGAAATCTCGGAGTCGACCATTTCTTTTGCCTTCTTCGACTCTTCCAAATCGTCTTCCAATTTGGCAATCATCTCCTTGGCTAACTTGAGCGCGTCTTCACTCGCGTTTTCCCTCTCTTCGGCGGCCAACCTGAGTTGGTCAGAACTCTTCGCCTTTTCTGCCTCGGCGTCGGCTCTTGTACGTTCCTCTGCCCCTTTCACCATAAGAGGCCTCCATGGCCTTGCTCTTTTCATTTTCAATAGCATCATATTGACAGCGGCTGATCTCGGCTATCTTGTCGCTGTCTGCAAAACAAGGAATTAGAGTTACAAAATAAAAATAAAAAAATAATAAAGGCGGAAGATTGCAGATAAGGCTCAAGTCATGTACCAATATAGCCGATTGGGCGGCTAATGCTATTGACAACAAATCTGGCTCTGCTCGAAAAGTCGCTCTGTCAACCGGCAGGGAAATTGAGGAAGCCATGCTCAAGGCCACAGCCAGATCTTTCAGAGCCGACATATCAGAAGCAATCGGCACATTCTTTTATCCTTGGTTGAATGATGAAGGGCACAACCGAGTCTGACTCCTCTATGCGCGACCGTTTATCGGTAAGGTTTTTCTCAAGGTCGATTTCGCACTAGGCAGGACGCTTTTCCCTCCTCTGCTCGGCCTCCTGATCCAACTGTTCGATTATTTGCTCTATCTCAGTCGTTTCAATCTGAGTCGCTTCTTCCACGATAACAGGCGGAGAAGACTTAGTCACGACAATAGGGGGTTCAGATCGGTTAGTCTAGGCCCTCCTCCGGGCGGCCATCCTTTCGGCATTTTTTCCTCCTGCACAGCTGCGTGAGCGACTCCCCAGCCATGTTCTCAGGATACACGCCGGGAAAGTCTCCTAAGTCTATAAAAATATCTTCAAATGAGACATCCCCTTGGCCGGAAGTGGATTGAGGGTTGGAGGGATTAAGGCTGGCTTCTTCAAAAGCCAAGTTTAAAGCCTCGTCAACTTCTTCGACTTCCAAAGTGGACTGATTTGGCTACTTGGCGACTTCTTCGGCTACTTGTTCTTTCGCCTGCTCCGAATCAGAAGCTTCCAAACCAATTTGCCTAAGGTTTTTGAAGTTGGAGAAGATAAGGGCTGTGAGCTGTTGTTCGCTCCTTGGAATCAGAATGTTGTATGCGGCCGAAAAGGTTGATTAAGTCGGCTCGTATCTCAGAAGTATGTAGGCCGCCCTCCCTTGCTTTTGGAGGTTTGAACGTCCAAGGAACTGGAGTGCAGTTTTGATTTTCACAAGCACAGCGTCGTCGGCCAAAACCAGAACTTTCTTTAAATCGTTGTCTGCATAAATAAAACGATAAGTGCATGGAAGGAAAACCAGGTAAATATATAGCAAATACACATAAGGAACTATACGGCCACCTGGTTCGCCTTTTCGTCTGGGCACAGGATCTAGGCGATCTTCACCCTCACCGAATTTCCAGTTACCTCAGACAACGACCATGACATCGTCAACTCGCTTACCAGAGCTAGCAAGCATAGTCACCAAATGATGGTCGGTGTCCTTAGCCCTGAGAAAGTAGCGCCCCTACTTGCCAGAAGATTTGGCCAAGGCATAACAATGCCGAATAGCAGGGATACCAAGATTGATCCTAAGGCGTCGGTTCAACTCTACAATTCCCATTATGATTCGGTAAAAATTTACATTAGGTTAGGAAGGGATTAAGACCCCAGTGGCGAAGGACGGCACTTAAAAATAGGTGAAGGGGGAAACGGACTCTACCCTCAACAATTGATAGGAGAGGAAAGATGATTGTACTCTCATCAGTCATCTCCATATCAATTGTGCTCCCTACCACGAGTGACAGGTGGACGTCGTTAGGAATGGAAAAATGGCATCGAAAACCAGAAATTCGATCCGCAGAAAGAAGGGCTTTCAAATGTTTGACCATCCTAGCCAGTTTAGGGAGTATGCTAAACTAAAAACAAACAAGGAAATGGAAATCGAAATGGAGGAGAAGAGAACTTACAAGAAGTGGAGAAGACAATGAGAAACAAGAGGAAGTTGCAAAGGTCACGAAATGAAGGAGGTATACTAAAAGGCAAATCAGAAACTTTGCGTATTCAAAAAACATACATTCGATGGGACAACATAGTTTCAAATCGCATTAAATGAAGGAAGTGTACGAAGGGGTGGGAAATTGTAATGATGCCTAAAAAGCGTGTACGTTCTGACACTTACGTTGGAATGAGGTTAACCGCTGAATTTTTTGACTTTTCAAGTTCAAAACCAAACATGCCAACTAACTTGTGTTAGTAGGATGTTTAGGGGGCAATTGTGGGAGCCGAATATCAGTACATACAGGAAAGCTGAATAACGTCTGATGATGGTCAGGATATATATTATATTCAACTCCGTCCTGTATGATCCCGAAGTCGAATAGACTAATCGGCCATAGTTACAGTTGAACAAAAAGCCGAGTGGGAATTGGCATACGCCCGAAGGGACCGAATGAGAAATCATGTGATGGATTAAGAGTGGGCCCCACCCTAGGGCCCAAAAGCAAATATAAATAGAGGAACATCAACCAAAGAAAGGGATGTAAGAACAGACCCAAGAAACTTAAGACTCAAGCAAACAAGAGACCTGTACTAACTTGTCCGTCGGAGTGCTAATTCCAGCACCCCCGACCAGAGTGTTAATCCTTTTTTCAGGTGGCGATCAGAGGATCAGAGATGTCCTTTAGATCCAAGAGTATTTCCAAACCTACTTCTCCACAGTTCAGTTATCCCATACAAACATGTTGGTCAGCCATTGTTTGAACCTCTATTTAGATATCAAAACGAACTAAATTGTATTAGTCGCTAAAAGATTATATTGCTCTTGCCCAATTTTCATCCTCCCACCTATAATTTTGGCGACTAAAATTTTAAATTGGTCGCAAAAAATCACTTTTTTGCAACAAAATATTTTTACTCAGTAATAATATCAACTTTTAGCTACGAATTTTTTTTTTTTGGGTCAACAAATGTCATTTTTTTGCGACCAAATTTTTTTTAGTTGGCAGAAGTGTAATTTCTTGTAGTGATTGATAATTTATGTCCCTTTATGTTGTCTCTATCATTCTTGAACCTTTTGAGTCTAGTGTTATTCTCTATTCCTCCTTGTGGTTGTTCTGGTTTGTTCTAGTAGGTATATCTTAGTGTGTTCCGAGATGTCATCTTGTGTTTTTGGGTGTTGGAGAGAAACCGGGAAGGTTGGCTAATGTTTTATGTTACCTTGTCTTGCCTTCAAGATGAGACTACTCGAGCCATGTTTTAGTCACTCGAGTACTGAAATCAACCTTCTAGTATCTTGGTTTGCAGTTTGAACTTCTAGGAGCATGCATTCTTCACTCAAGCAAAGCTTTCATCGCTCGAGCGGTATTTTACAAAAGGGAGTAGAGATTCTGGGAGTTGGTATTTTTTGCTCGATTTATCGCTCGAGCGGTCTCTCAAATTTGAATTGTTCGCTCGAGCACAGATTTGGTTGCTCGAGCGATCTTTTATGCTCAAGTACTGAAATCGACCTTCTAGTATCTTGGTTTGTAGTTTGAACTTCTAGGAGCATGCATTCTTCATTCGAGCAAAGCTTTCATCGCTCAAGTGGTCTTTTACAGAAGGGAGTGGAGATTCCAGGAGTTGGTATTTTTTGCTTGATTTATCGCTCGAGAGGTCTCTGAAATTTGAATTGTTCGCTCGAGCACAAGTTTGGTTGCTCGAGCAATCTATCCGTAGTCCGCTCCAAAAATTGTGTCAAATCACTTCAAAAGTTGATTCATACACACTTTTCTATCACTTTTCACTTTACACCGTCTCTACATTAACTCTCAATCTTTTTCTCTCATCTCTCTCTAGAAAACCCTCCACCCACATCATTTACTCCTTATCTCTCTTTATCTATTGAGATTTTGGCATTAGTGTCTTCTTTAATTTTGGAGAGCTTGTCAAGGGCTACGTTGTGTACAGTGAAGATCGAATTTTAACGCCATTGAGCTTTTCATCTTTTCTTCCCAAAGTCTTAAGGTAGGGATTTTCTTTGAGTTATATATATAGTTTTGGCATATCTTATTTTTTTCACTACAATTTCTAGTTTGGGTTTGGGTTTTGAGATGTTGAGCCTAGGAAATGTTAGAGAAATGATTTTTTTTTCTCATGATTTGGTTCAAGATAAATCATTTTCTGAACCATGAACCCTTTGGAGATGTATTTTTGTAGTTATTTTGCAAATGAAGGAAAAATCCTCTTTTGATCAAACCCTAGGTTTTGGGTTAATTTGGGAAAAGGTGAAATTGATGTAATATTCATGAAATTAATGTTAAATCTCTTGTGAAATTGAAGAAACCTTCCTCAGGTTGTTATGTTGTTGAGGTACTCATGAAAGGAATAAGAATTTCAGTTGAAAATTTATGGTAATATGTGATATGTATGTTTGGATTTGGAAAAATTGAACAAAAATGGATGTTGATTATGAATATGAGGAAATGTCATATTTCACATGGATTAAATACCTTACCATGATTTTGAGAAATATTGAACCATGGAAGCTTTATTTGAACAAATGTGAGAATTATGGAATATTGTGCAAAGGAGATATTTATATGCAATTATTTCTCATTGCATTCATTTGCATTATCTTGAATATTATTCACTCACGATCGAAAATTTATTTATTGTCTTGAGAAAACAATTGTTATTGTTGAAAATGTTTTGGGATAAATACGTTTAGTAAGTCTGGTTAGGGGGTGTAGATTGGGAATTTAGTTGGCCTAAGTATCCTTGATGTAAGACTAGAAACACGCACGTGTGGGTGCGTAAACCTTCCAGTTAGTAGCCGATAAGGTAGGATTTGGTAGTACTTGATACGCCTACTTGCAAACACTAGCCCTAGGGAATTACCTGGGTCGTATTTACCACCACATTGTTTAAATCTTAACTTTCATGAAGATAATGAACCTTGAATGAAATATTGCATGGATTTCGAAAGAAATGGAAAAACTTTGACATTCGAATATGTAATGCATTGCATATAATTATATGAGATTGCTTAAAACATATATACTTTGTTAAGATATCTATACTAGACATTGTGCTCCTCCTAATGGATTTGTACAAGAAAGGATGCAGTGATCCCGCCTAATTGAAGGTATGGGATGTATTGAGGGCAAGAGGCTTTCCCTTTTTGTATGATGTCATTGCAAGCCAAGGGTTTAATATGTTTGGGTTTTGATAACCTTTTTGTATAACCAGACTTAAGCCTTGGAACTTATAGCCTCAGGGCATCTATTTTGTTGTTTTTTCTTTCACTTTTTTATAGTTACTATGAATTCATCTTTTTAGAGTGAAATATGCATTGCATGTGAACACCTTTTTGTAAATTTCTTCTATGAAATGATGTACGAATCGAGGGAGTTGGTTGATCGAGATAGGATCGTGTGTTGGGTATATTCATCTTATTCAATTTATTGTTTATAATTTGGGGCCGTATAGAAATCCCTACATCAAAAAGAGAAGATGAGAAAATCCTAAAAATCAACTTTGTTGGAATTTGATTTCCACCAGTCAAAACATATCCCTCGAGATGCTCATCATTTTTGTATAAGGAACTAGTATCAAAATCTCATTTGATCTTTGTAGATCGAAAAAAAAATGTGAAATTTGGTGAGTGTTTAGAGAGAAGGGAGAGAAAAGAGAAGTTAGGGAGAGAGAGAGAGAGTGAGTGTGATGAGAAATGGTCAAAAGGAAAAAGTGGGATTTGATTTGAGTGAAAAAAAAAAAAAAAAAAAACCATAGAAATCAATGTCTAGATGCACAAAATCCGCTCATCCAGATTTTAAAACAGCTCGTGTGGATCAATTCAGTAAAAAATGGCTTTCTTGCAAAATCCGCTCGTGTGGAATTCAGATTCCGCTCGTGCGGATTTGACCTAGGCTGCTTTTGCTGGGTAACTTCAAACAAGCGTGTCTCGCTCGTCCGAAAACGAAATATGGTCAATTTTGTTTCTGAATTGAAGCCCCAGAAATAAGCTTTCCAACGGTTTTAGTCTCACATCAAGATTCAAAACATGGAGAAAGAAAAAAGAAAAAGAGTAAACACTACTCAAAACAAATATTCAAATTTGGCATTCTTGGTCTAATCTTGCCCAACCAACATGCTAACTCATCAATCAAAGCTCCAAACAATGAGAAGGAGGTCACAATTATAATAATTAAAAAGTCAAATGCAACTCATAACTTTTCAAAAGTCCAAAAAAAAAAAAAAAAAAAAAAAAAAAAAAAAAAAATTGTAAGTATAATGTAATGGTTACCACTTAACATAAACAAGTCAAGTTTAAGACCTGGGACACTACAGATTGTGTTTAATTGTCTATAACAATTTTTTTTTTTGTCTGATATCAATTCAGCTAGATATTTAAACGGGTTTTATGGAGGGCAGTGTATGGGTTTCCATTTCGAAAAATTAGACAATAGTCACGAAGTACCATGTAGCTGTATTACTTCACCAATCACCATTCATTTTGTCCCCTCATATTTCTCAATTACCCAATACCATATCACACCAATTCACATTATCTACCAATCACAATATTAAGGAATATCACGTGTTCATATTCCGAAACTACTGAGTAATTTGGTCTTAGTCTGGTTGTGCAGTAGTATTGTCATCTAACATTGGTTTCGAACGGTACTGAAAATAGATTTGTAAGACCATACATGATATTTTTAATTTGAAAGTGTCATTTTGGTTGAAACCAAAAATACAAACCTTTTGAAGTGGTATGATGAAATTTACAAGACACTGTACACACTAATAATTAGGAGATATCTTTTGAATTGGAGCTCAAAGGAAAAAATTGAATTAGTCCCTAGGGAAAAATGAAATGAATGGATGGATGATCATGACTTTAATCCAATCTTTATATGTAATTAAGTTATTGTTGGTACTAAATGGACAAACACTGTTAATTGAAAAATGACAGAATGACTATAATTAGAAATGTTTTTCTATAAAGCCAAAACGAAACAAAACCAACCTCAACCTGCTAATCCTTTGTTTCACTACCAAACTGAGCAGATAATGAGGATAAGGGGGGGATTTGGAAAACTGATCAGATAATGAGGATATGGATAATGCTAATAGATTATTAATTTTAGGATAAATATTTTTTCAGATTATTTAGCTGAAAATTATGAGAAGTAGATTCCATATTTTTTTATTATTATGAAATTAGATGTCTACAAATGATTATTCTAATTTATCACACATTTGGTTAGGAAATTACTAGCGGTAAGCCGTGCTATGCACAGGAAAATAACAAAAAATGGTAAATAATGTTGAACATGCTAAAAATTAACAATTAAATATTATGATATTAATTTAGAAGAGTATTTAAATAATTGAACTCACTATATTTATATAGGTATGCACCACTAATTCAATTTTTTGAAACACACTCAATCAAATAAACTCAACTGAAAATGAAGATCAATAATGGAATAAATATAGGTTTAAATTTGAAGATAAATTATAAGAATATATATAGAAAGTAAAATTAGATAAATTTTAGGAAAAAAATTAATTCAATTGAAAATCAAGAGTAAGAGTCGATTCTATAAATATAAGATAAAAATAAAAAAAAATTAAGTTCAAATTTGAAGATAAACTATAAAAATATTAAAAAAATAAAATTAGATAAATCCTAAAAAAAATGAGGTAGAGAGAAATTCAGTAAATATCAAATGAAGATTGAAAAAAAAAATCAAGTTGAAATTTAAAAATTCAAAAATAAGATAAGATAAACTTGAAAAAAATATATATAATATAACTCTAATAATAGAAGAATCGGAGAGAATAGTAGTTTAAAAATTAGATAAGATTGAAATGTCACCTATAATTTTTTTAAATTTTAAAATTTGTAAAAAAAAAAAATTGTATATAAAAAAATACATAAAAAGAATTGAGGTAGTAGGTTAAAAATTAGATAAGATTTACGTGCCATTTATAATTTTTTAAAATTTAAATTGTGTATTTAAAAAATAATCAATTATGTTATCTTATTATACAAATTTTAACTCTATTTTGTGTCTACTACCTATAATTCTAAACAATTTTTGTATTCTAAAGCTACTTAATTAAAATTTAAAAAAATAAAATCAAAGGATTACCTTTTTTATTTTTTAATTTTGTTTTGTGTCTAGTTATAAATTTTAGTAACTTTTGTATTTTGAAACTACTAAATAAAAAATAAAATTAACATCATTCTTCTTTTTAAAATAATAATTAATTTTATTTTTACTTTGTATTATATAATAATATAATTATTCATTTTAAATAATATTGTCTTAAGCATAGAATGCGCATGACTTGAATATTTTTCTGACAGTGACATATGTTATGCATATGAATATAACATTCAACAATCGTAGAAAAAAAAATTTGCCTACGTATTTTTTTAAAAATATATTTATTTAAATTAAGTGTTAAAATTTTGATTATGAATATGTAATTGTTTATAATTTTAACACAACGTAGTTGAATAATAATTTTATTTATTAGAAATGAACCAAACTTTTATTAAAGTATTCATATATTAAATTCAATCTGTTTAAAAATTACATGATATTCAATAATTGAAATTAACTATTAAATAATAATTAAGCAAAAAACATTGATTTTTTGTTATCTATATGTAAAGACTATTATAAGTTGAAAATAAAATAGTTTATTTGCATATTTATTAAGGAATTTGAGATCCAATCTTGTGATTCAAATGTTCCTTTGTGGGAAGGATTTTTTACTACAAAAGAGAAACTCATAATTTAAAAATTCAATCTACTTAATTAGTGTACTTACTACATATATGTAAAGAAATAAATTCAAACCCATGAATATCTCAAATTATTAAAAAATAAAAATGTAAGCAAAATATTGTAGAATTACATAATTAAGTTTAGTTACATTTAAATTTAAATCGAATGTCCTCCTTATATATTACAACAAATAAATTAATATATAATTGAAGAAAAAATGTAATAAAAACTAAACGGAGTTGAACAAAAACTTCCTTTAAACTCATGAATGTGTTCCAAATACTCTTCTCGATTGGTAATATTTTTCTAAAAAAATTGTGTGAGCTCCAACTGCATCGCAAAACATCACTCTTTTGTGTTGGTCTTTTAGCATTTCGTTGCCACTGTTATTTTTTTTATGTATGTTGTAGTAGTAAAATTTTTAAAAAATGAGTAATAATAGATTTTGGAGGCATACGCGCATTTACTACATTATTATAATTTTAACAACTAGCTTCAAGTGTGAAGCAAAATAAATAAATAAATACACAAAATAAACTAAAATTAAAACAGACAAAAAAATCTGCAAAAGAAAAAGAGAGCAAAAAATACAATATGAGATTTAAAATATGTGCTTCTTTTCACATAAAATGCCAAAAATCTTGCATAATTGGTTAAATCACGTGTTTAACTTCTCTCAGTGTTATTTCTGTTCTCCAATCTTTTTGCCTAATTTCATATTGTCATGGAAATTGGGATTTGAGATTTATAAGTTTATTTATTTATTTATTTTTAAAATATCTTTGGGTAAGATATAAATCTGATAAAGAAATTTGAATTAGAGTCAAACACATCGTTTATCTTTAAATATTTTGAAAATTTCTTATCCATATGATATCATATATATCCATGGCCAAAGTAATTTAAAAGTGAAATAAAAAAATATATATAAAAAAGAGAAATAAAAATAGGAAAATAAGGCAAGAATTGATATATCACGTAAGAAAGAGTTTCATGAGATGTTAGAATTGAGGATTTGAAGTTTCTTAAGAGACCACTACATTTGCTTATATATATAGTATATAAATAAAATAAGATCGCTACTTTAAAGACAATTTTGTCATTTTGAATTGTTTATTGAGCAATGACAATGCTAAATCTGACCTTTTAATTTAGATGCATTTAAAATGTAATATATTTGTGAAAAGATATCAAAAGAGTTTCTTAAAAGTAAATAATAATAATATTTTTCCATTTTTTAAATTTTTTGGGATCTTTTTTTAAAAATTTCTTTACAAATATAAATATACATAAAAAATTATATATATATATATAATTAAAACGTGAAAAATCCGAAAATGACTGGTTCATTCATATCATTCTATGTATCATCAACACCATGAGAAATGAAATATTTCACCAAACTAGACCATTGTCATGAACAAGCTTTGGATTGTGTAAAGTCAGGGAAAACATAAGCCTTAGCAACTCCGATTCGTAGCTTGAATTCGGAGGCTCGAATTTGGCTTGAATTCGGAAGAGAAGAAGAAGAGAAGAAGAAGAAGAAGGAGGAATGAGGAGGAGGAAGAAGGAGAACTGGAGGGGAGGGGGCCATCAAAATTGGGCTAGAGGAGGCGGGGCTGTGCGGGACTGCGACGATCGGAGCTGCTGCAACGATCGGAGATGTTGCAACAATCGGCAGCGGCGGAGGCACAGGAGGAGCCCTTCTCTCCTCTCCTCTCTCTTTCTCTCTCTCTTCTCCTCTTCCTCTTTGTTCTTCTCTGTGTTCAACGAAGAAGAAGAAGAAGAAAAGAAAGAAAGAAAAAGAAGAGAAAGAAAATGAAAAAAAAAAAAAAAGAATCGCGATTCGAGCCGAAATCGAGCCACTTTTTTCGAGCTACCAGTCATTTTTCAAGCCTTAGACCAAACCATCCCAAAACACTAAGGGCATGTTTGATTGGGTGGATTAAAGTATGGGATTGAGATTATTAATCCGTGAGTCCAATTATTCTATATTTGTTTTAATATTTTGGTTTAGGATTATTAATACAATGGATAATTAATCCAACAAATTTGTAGGATTATTAGTAATGGGGTAGGGGTGGGATTATTAATCCAATGGATATTAATCCAATTGGATAGTGAATACCACACTAATTTAATAAGATTATTAATACTTCACTATTAATCTTATGAATCAAACATGACCTAAAGTCACAATTTTCTTGGAGGGAAAAAATTTCAAATTTTTTGTTTTTTTACATCCATTTATATTTGTTAATAAATTTGAAAGAAATTAACAAAAGATTAAGAAAATATATTATTATAATAATTATTATCATTATCTGTTTTATATATTTTGTGAAAAAAATTAAAGAAAATATATATTATATACTTAGGGTTTGTTTTATCTGACAAATTATAGATATGATTGATATTATTAATTCATGGGACCTACATTTTAGTGTTTGGTTGCAATTTTTGTTATGAAAGATGCTATGAACCCCAAATAATTTACTAAATATTTTACCAAATCTCTCACAGGTGTGTGGGTCCCACATCTACATGTGAGAGGTTTGGAAAACATTGATAGATTATTTGGTCCCTAACATTAGTGTTTTGTTATTTTAATTAGATTTTGATGGACATTATACCCAACAAAATTATAGGATTCTTTAATCCTACAACTAACAATGAAAACAAACTTATAATTAAGATTATATATTTTCATATCTATTAGAAAACAAATATGAAAAATAGAAGATTATGTATCTTACTAATTCAACTGAATAATCAATCCTACACCAATCTCATAAATTATTAAATCTCTCATTATTAATTTTTCTAATCAAATAGTACCTCGGGGGTATTTGCATCATTTAAAAAGCTAATTTGGGGTCCAGCTCAATCCGGTTGTTTCTATCCCACACCCTCTTACGAGATTAGTTATCCCAACATGGAGATCGTGGAAAGAACTACGACAGTTGCCAGACACCATGTGAAGGCTATAAATTGCTGGAGGCTAGAGCATTGAAGGGAGAAAAGATCGATAACAAACCAACAACTGCAGCACTCCATTTCTTTTACTTCCGGTTTTTGTTTTCTAGTAGGCAGCAATGTTAGGAACACAAAAGACCAAACACAGAGGGTGTGTGATTTGGTTTTGAGAGAGAAATTTTCAAAAAAAAATTTGCAGAAAAAATTTAGAAATTTTTTTGGTTTGATTGGTTATATATTTTGGAAATAGTTTTAAAGTGTGGGAGTTTGGGATGATTTGATATTTTGTTGTAGTTAAATAGATGTATGTGAGAAAAAAAATGATTAAGAAGGAGAAAGGAGAGAGAAAAAGTGATTGATTGATGTGTAAAAAATAGAAAATGATTTTGAAAAAAAAAAAATTCAAAATTACTAAACCGAACAAAATTTTAAAAAAATTTCTTCAAAATTTGTTTTTCAAAAACAAACTAAACAAGGCCAGAATATTTTCTTTTACTTCCATTATGTGTTTAGTCTTCTGTGCATTTAAAATTTTTCTTCTAATTGGAGTAACATAGGCTCAAAGTTATTTTATGCTTAAGCATTGTCCTTTCGAAGTAGTAAGGAAATGTATGCTACAGTATAATTGTGTTATTTAATTAATCAGTTAGATCTTTCCGTCTTTACTTCTCCTGGACATTTTTTAAAAATCCTTCATATTACATTGATTATCTTCCTCGCAAAACTTTGGTTCTTAAATTGACAATTGCAATAAAATCCTCTTCATTAATACATAGAGAATCTTTCCACAATCGTTTGATAAATATTTAACTTATATTAAGTTTGTAAGATTTTTTCAATTATTGGTAGTACACACAATTACAATTTTAACCAAAGAATTGCCAAAAAAAGTAATAGTTTGATTTGGAGTGTTGGTATTAGTAGCTCATCAATTATTTTAAACATTTTATTTCTTTAGATCCCCACTTACAATTTTTAAAATCCTTAAAATTTATTTTATCCCCCTAAATAATACCAAAATTATTGTTATAAAAATGTTTCACCCATTCACATGCACACCCCCACACTCTAAAAAGTCTCTCTCTCAAAACTCGAACAAAACCCACGACAGTAGAATCTCCCAAAATCAGTAGAAAAAATTTATAGTGATTAAGAAGTTTTTTCTATGCTTCATTATAAGATTTGTCATTCTGTTTGATTTTTTTTATTTTTTATTTTATTGATTATTTTTTTTTCCCTTCTATTATCTCTTTTCACACATACAACACAATCTACTTTCATGCTTCTCTGGTTGGTTTTCTGTAATTCATCCATAGCTTCATTGTACTTGTATGCTCTTGTGTGAGCAAAACTATACAAGATTTCACCTCCTGGTTGACCACCCAAGAGTGGTCCAACCTCCTTTGTTTGCTTGCTTTTGCTACTGCTTCGGTTATCTATTTCTGAACAAATAAGGTTTAGTTACCTATTCCTAAACAAATAAATAATGTTTGGACCTGTATTCTCGAATTTCGATCATATGCTCTAGAGTTCAATCTCGAAAAAATAACAAATAGCTTTTATTATTTTTGCCATATTTTTTAAGAAACTTAACTTTACAAGATCAATCTCCTCTGAGCTAAAAACACCATCACAGTTATGAACCTCTTCTAAGTTTTTATTATTGTACTCCTCTCATCTCGTAGAGTTGTGATTGTCAAAAAAACTTATTCTTCTCGTTTGGCAACCGAACTTTTTAGCCAAAAAGTCAAAAAATTACTAAATTAGTCAAAAAGCCAATAACCCATACCAAAAAGTCAAAGATTCTCTTTTCTATCTACTTTTTGTACATCTTTTCGTAAAAAGTCAAAAAGTCATTCCAAACATACTAGTTTTTTTTAGCTCATATTTTAACCAAATAGCAAAAAATTTACTAAATTAGCCTGTTTCCAAACGAGGATTGTCATTGCTAGAAAAGTGTATGTAATTAAATGGTTGTCACCATTGCCGCCGGAATATTACCTCCAAAGGGTTTTCAAGATTTTAAGCACGGGTAGGTTTTAAATATTGGATTTGGGGAAGATGGAGATGGATGGTCTCATAAATCTTAACTCATGATGTAGTGGATGTGTTGACTTAATTGTGAGATGAGGTGTCCTAAAATTTTTTATATCATTTTTAGTAATTTCATTTGAAGTTATTATTGTAATAAAAATTAAAATTAAAAATAAAAATAAATAATTCAAATTAATTGATAAAATACTAATAGCAACACTCTTTGTTTGACATCAAATCCAATCCTATAGCCTAATCCCACCAAATTTAAACACCTATGTTTGGTAACCATAATATTTATTGTTTTTTTAAGTGTAAACGAAAAAAAACTTTGACAATTATTTCCGTTTGTAAAAAATATAAATAACTTTTAAAATTTATAAAATTTTAAGAAACCAAAAGAAATTAAAGTTGTGTTTGGTGGAGCTCTAGAAATGTGATTTTAGTTCTTGATTTGAACGCTGTGTTTGGTTTGAGTTCTAGAAATGTGATTCTACACCCACTTTTGAAAACACATCTATCGAGTCATCCTCCCCGATGTCCGGCCATTTGATCGAAACAGTTTTTTTTATTTTTTTGGCAATTGGCATCCGTTATTTTTTTATATTGTAAATAAAAAATATTTTCGAATTTTTTTAAATTTTTTATGAACTTTAAATAAAATTTTGAGTTGTGTGTTTAGTTATAAATTGTAAATTTTTTAATCAAATATCATACTCCCTTTGTCCCAAAATAATGGTCTCTTTTTGAGAATCTAACTTTTTTTGGTGGTATAATTATTGCACTTTAAAAAAATTAATTTTTTTAAATTATCCTTTAATAGTAAATTTTTAGAAAATATCAATGTCATAATTGTACTTTTTATGTTAATGAATTAAAAAAAAAAAAGAAGTCAAAATAAGAAATTTATATTATTTTTGTACTTGATTTTTGAAAAAAAACTAATATTTTGAAGCAATAAAAAATAAAATAAAACACTAATATGTTGGAACGGAAGGAGTATGTCACATTAAAAATTTCGAACTGAATTCAGAACTCATAACCTCCTCCTATTGGCCACCCCTGCTCTCTAGTCATCCCATTTTTTCGTTTTTGTTTGTGTTTTGAAAGCAAGTGTATACCAAATATATTTCTTTCTTTTCTTTTTATGACAAAAATAAACATAAATATGTTTCTTGTTCTCTATAAACAAAAAACAACTGTAGGTTATGTACTACAATTTATTCAGGGTCGTGACAAGAAGTAAACAATTAACAAAATGAATTCCTTATTGAAAATGTGTTCTTTACAGGTGAAAATGGGGGTTCTTTGTCCCCCGTCTGAGAATTAAAATGACAAACGAAACTGCATGTACAAATGTATGTACACAAGAACTGGATACCGAATATGTACACAACCACCGGATTCTGCAAAGAGAGGAGAGGAGATGAGATGATAAGAACCCTTTAGTCGCTAATGTCAAAATATTTCGGATCTGATGGGAAATGGTATTCCACATTTAACTGCAAATCAAAGAGCATGTCATGTTAGACCAATATTTTAATTACAATCACAAGTCGAATGGCGAAAAAAGTCTATGGGAAAATCACAGCCTCACAGACTGTGTGATGCTCGAAAACATAAATAAAGTACTAAATCAGCTGTGTTATAAACATAAATGAAGCATACATATCATCAATTATTGTTTCTGATGAATATCATCTTTCAAGATTGTAATATTTGATATTCTGACAATAAACGAGCATTTCGTACAAGACACCTTTAGATCAAACTAGCATATCAGAATTTTAAAAAATGAAGCACATGATAACTACTGCAATTTTTTGAAGGTTTTTGTTAGAATAAAGTGTACAATGCTTGTTCAATAGCATTTCCATAGTAAAACTATGTTTCCAATAATAGTTCTCCAAAAGACACAAGTGAACAATTAATGATGCTCATGGTATATGACTCATTAATTTACTAAAAGCAAATACCCAAATTCCAAATTAATGCAAAGTAAGTTTTAAATGGAACAAAACGTATGCCAGGTCAAATTGCTAGAAATTCTTAACCAACAAATTAGGATTGCACAAAAGAAAATATATTGAACTCATAATAATCAAAGAAAAGTTGAGCTTGCTAGTAGGCCAAGAAAAACTTGTTGAAGCATTTTAAAGCATATGATTGCAGTATTACACTTACCTTGCCCTCATCAGCATCTGAGTGACGTTGAGGGAACACTACCCTCATATCATTATACAAATAGAAGCGCCGTTCACTTTCAGTCTCCATGTTAGTCGTTGATGGTGCAGAATGAGGATTAGATTTACACTTGCGCACTGTCCTTGAAGATTTCTTAGGTAAAGGGCATAAAAAACGGAGATGAAGTGCATAACGCAAAACTCCAGAACCCACAGTATTCTCATTGACCTTTGGCAGGCTATGTGCAAATGTGCTTTCAGAACTATGGGATGCATTCAATGTACTACAACCCGAGGGCAGCGACCCTATTCCTGCTATTTCAGATTGATTGGTATCTCCAGTATCGTCAGTTTCCATCATTGTATTTACAATATCAACTCCAATTGAGTTAGGAAAACCCCCGCTCTTGTTGAGGACATTGTTGAGATCATTTTTCATGTCAGGATTCTTATGTCTTCCATTACCCAGTACAGAAGCTGGAGTAGAAGCAGCTAGAGCAATTTTTTGGCGCAGGAATGTCTGTATCAAATTAAATGTAGAGTAAACAGTCATTATAAGAATCTTAAATTACAATAATGAGAAGAAGATTAACAAGAAGTAAACAACTTTGAAATCTCACTCATGATTCATTATAAAGAAACTGAATTCTATGCACCTCTATGACTCTGCTTGGTAGTCCAGAGATTGACCGTCCAGCTACACAACTAAGCAGGCTGTACCATGCCAATTTTAGGCTACAGCAAGCTATAATTTTTCAGACCAAAATTTGAGTTGAAGCTGAGCCCAGAATGTGGAAATCATATATTCAGATTATTTATTTTGGCAAGTACAAATAAATCATTGAAAGATGGCAAAAATATTTATAGAAACAAATGTCATACCCCCAAACACGACACAACATCCTGAATACCTAGGCAACCCTCATTCTTAGGAGTCATTCTTACTCAACATACCCAAAGATGCCTAAGCATTGCAGCTTTATTCCAATCTTTCAATGATCTGATACCTAGGCCACCCTCATTCTTAAGAGCACAAACAGAAATCCAATTGACTTTTGCCACTGACTGTTTAAGCTCTGCCCCAGACCAGAGAAAGGCCCTTAAAATGCCTTCAGTCTCATTTAGAAAGCTTTATTACAGGTTATTTGTTCCTCCCATTACTGAAGTAGCATAGCGGGGATCTAAGTAGGGTGGCATTGTTGCCTCTATTTTTATTTATTGCCAAAGCAATAATGAAAGAGCAACTGGTTGAAACTGATCTAACTCCAAAAATTCAAGCACCCTTCTTCAGTGATGACCTCAGGGAGATTAATAATCCCTTTGAATTAGCTTATCTTACAAGATTGATTGAGCAGGCTGGTTGGGAAGGGAACTAAACCTTCCAAGTGGCATCCAGCAGGAATTTAACCTATGAAGAGTGACCATCTTTGTTTTCTGCCCTTCCCAAGTTTATCATCACAAAAAGGTCTCAGTATCTGTTCATTATCTCAGTAAAAAATTCTGACTATCATTGTATACAAGCAAATCATGGATTTTTGATAGCAAGCCAGCTCAAATGGGGAGGTTCAGGCATGCATGACATTAGTAGTGTAAGAAAAACTAATGTAACCAAACCGCCTGCACAAGATTGACTGAATTTTGGTTTTTGGTTTATTTTTCATAACATACGGTCTATTTCGGTTTTGGAATTTTTGACACCGATACAAACCAAATCGAATGAAATATTATATTTAAATACATTTATATTTTAATTCTTTGAGGATTAGAAGATAAGTGGCTAATGATATACTATTTGTAATAAAAATCAGAGAGGAAGACATTTATAGAACAACTTTCACTATTTTTCTTCATTTATTCCCAATGTGGATTCTACAAATTTTATAAAATCCTTTAAAACCATATGAACCCTCTTCTATACCAAACCGACAAAACCAAACTGTAAGCATGCATACTAGCATACAGTCTATTTGGGCTCATCAAACAATAAAACCAAAAGATTTGGTTCAGTGCTAAACTTTCCGTCAATCCCAACCGAACCGAACTGCTTACACCCCTACATGACACTCGGGCTCAAGCTGGTGCTCTTCATGCTAAGCAGATGATGACCTCAACTAAGTGTAGCAAGTTAGCAACAACAGTGACACCTCTTAACCCACTATGCTCCAAGCCAACATTCACTTCATTTACTTGCTTATATTTTCTCCATTCTTTTGTTCTAGTTTCGCTGTTGTAGTGTATGTGAGCTGAGGTTCCCAAAGCAGACCAAAGTTAACACAACATACAGAAAACAAGTTACATATTATGATATAAATCTATGAGAAAATTATGCAATTACCCACACCAAAATGCAGATATATTGTCACCAGTTTAGATACTAACACAACTTGCTGTGACAAAAATGCTGAAGTTTCAGTCTGGGAAATTTTCTCTTGTTGATGAATTACTCATAAGAATTTAAAAGATTTGGTACTGTTCCACAGCCACATACCTTGGTGCCAGCAGGCATGTCGCTCAAATCATATTTACAAAAGAAAGTGTGAATAGGCGTCTTCTCAGGATTACTGAGAACCTGTCAACAGCAATTCAGTCGGTTAGTATAACCTACTGGAAACAATTTAGTCTGTTAGTGTAAAAGAGCCATCTGCCAAGCAATATGACCATACAGCATATTTGAAGGCACTCACAGACTCACCACAATAAAATGAAGGATTTGTTAACACTTAAGGGCACATGTTAAAAAGTTTAAAAGATTGTATGTTCTGCATCAAGTACGTGTAACAAAGAATGTACAAACTTTTTATGCCTTCTTAGGGCAAATGTTAACAAGACCCTAAAATGAATTAGGTGATATTCTTTCAATCAAGGGTACACCTTTGTCTCAAGGTTTTGTCTTAAGACATTCCAATTCAAGACCAGAACCTTGGTCTCAAAGAAGCTATCAATTTTGATATCCCAGCACAAAGCATTACCACAGTACCAGCGATTATAAGCGAGCCAGTCATCAATGGATATAATCATCTTCATTTAACAGTTCATGCCTGCTTTCAGCCCTTTTTTTAGCATTTTTCACATCAGTGACCATTTTGAGCCTCAACTCCCATTTAATGGTTATATCAATTTGTAGTCACCATGGTTGGAAACCTCTATCCAGGTAGTAGTGTCCTTTTGATTAGTTTTAGTTGATTCAAAAAAAAAAGAAGATGCAGACAAATAGAGCACAAAATTCAAAATGCCCACATGGTAAAACATCTTACAGTTATCCTAGATTTTGCAAAACAAATACCTTTGATTTATCCCTTGCAAAAAATAAAGACAAAAATACAAATCTCCAAATATTTCAGGTTTACCATGATGTCAATTTACTCAAGCCTTTGGCTTCAATTCACTCAGGTACTGGAGGCCAATGCAGCAATAAAGAAGCTCAAAAAGCGACCACAAAATCAGATAGCCCAAGCAATCCTTGAATTGGGAGGCAGTACATTGGCATATTTATCATCAAATAATCTCCAATTGTTCTTTAAATTTTTATGGCAAAACTAAAGCAGCTTTACAGAAATATATATCATGTAATGATTCACATGAAGTTGCAAGTTAAACAAAGATGTGGGTTTCAAGCCATTGTCACCGGGTAATGATATCTCTTCTTCAATATTGGTGAGCCTCCATTATTCAGCACGTTCAATTTCATTCAGAATCCTTTCAAGTATTCAGGTTTGTAGCAAAACTGCAAACTATTAGCATCTGAATCCTTGACTTTTCTCGAGAACATTTTCTAATCATGAACTCCTATTGCAGAACAAGTCCTATTTTGCACAAACAATTATAGGTACTCATAAGCCCTCTGAAATCTTAATAGAATACAATGAATTTCTAATGCTGCAGGATCGTTGTGTAGCTTAATGTATTGCTCTTATGCTCTAGATAGACACAAAAGCAAGACTAAATATACCTCAATTTTGATTGGGTCTGGTTAACGTGTGCTGTTAGGGAATATGTTAAGATGGCTTAAAAGTATTGTACAAGCTTTATAGCACATACTTTCATGCAAAATGTACAATCTTTTTAAGTTTCTTAACATGTGCCTTAAGGACCTACGCTAACAAAATCCATTTTGTTTTGGGGGAGGGGGCTGGAAGTACCAGTTGTATGCACCCTTTCATAGGTATTCGCAGGCGGCTCTTTTCAGCTCGAGAGTAATCAATGACAAGACTCCTTTTCATTTTAGGGCCTCTATGTTTATTTGACGGCACATCTGCTGCAAGATCTATTGATGAATAATACAATAGGTGTTTATTTCCATCCACACTGGTAACCGCAAATGGAAGCTTTTGGGTATGTGGCGAAAAATTTCCTCCAGTAATATTAAGAACAGCAAGGAAACCATCAATTTTCTGCACACAAGAAATCACATATGAATCAAAGTAAAATAGATGTAGATAAAATAAAAAGTTAAATGACCTTCTAATGTATTTATATATATGTACAGTACACCAACCTGACAGGCCACTCCAGATAATAAACGACCAGATAGAAGGGACTCCTCAAATGAACCAACCAAGGACCTTCTAACAGGTTGTCCACTCAAAGATCTGACTAACTTAGCACATTGAGGTGTAAGGGTTGAATCCTGACCCCAGTGGCCATCAATTCCATAGGTACTTTCACGGGTGAATTGATCAATTTTTTTCTGCATAGGATTAGAATCTTGAAATAATTTGCTTGCCATTCTAAAATTCTCATCTTTCTGGGAAGATAAAATGCCAGAGATAGTTCCGTTAAGTGACTGTTCCATATCCTTCAAGGTTAAGTAGCTGTCATCTAACTCTTTTCTAGTAGCCCCACACCTTCCTGAAGTTTTCATTCCTCCAGAGTATTTTGGACCAAGAGGAGACATAGACAGAGGGGACGAAACTGCTTTGTTCGGTGGAATCGTTATTTCCCTGGTTTGGTATGCTATTTCAGTTGTTCCTCGAAAGGAATTTAACCTCGTTGAAGTAGGAGAAAGATTGAGAGACTGTGACTCCTTGTTCTCAAGCAAAGGGCCATCAGTGAAGAAACCTGAGTTGGTCACATAATTATCATCCGGTGAGTTATACTTTTCTGAGAAACTAGCTGTGGACCATATCAAAGGACTGAAATAGCTAGAGTTGCCCATATTAGCTTTCTTATGCTCCTGAAGAGCAGTAAATTTACGGGAATCACTCTTATTAATGGTGTCGTCAATGTCAAGAGATTCACCATCAAATTGATCTGGTATAATCATGCCATTCAAAGGAGACAATAACCGCTTCCTGGCTAGTGAGCTAGTGGCCTCAGTTTCATTACTGTTGCTACTGACCAATTTCAAAGAAAGGTTGCCATCTAGTTGGTTTCCCTCAAATGCATGGGTAGGGGAATCCAATTCCCTGGGTTCAAACCCAACAATCCTTGAAACAGGACTATGCACATTCCGTCCACCGCTACGAGCGAACAAGCCATTCTTTTCAATGGGACCAATCCTCAATCTATGTATGTGAGTCGTACCATCCTTATATAAATTGAGAGCATCTGGATCCTTCGAAAGCTCCCTTACAGAAGAGCAAGGGAAATCCCCTGAAATTCGATTTCCCGAGTGACCTACATGGACTCCACTCAAATCACAGCTGCTCAAACTAACAAGCCGAGGCGGAGTTTGCACAAATGTGCTCAATGATGCAGCTACTTCCTCGGCAATTTTGCCGGAGGAAGCTTGTGGCAAGCCCATGACTGATGTTGAGTATATTGTTCTTCCAAATGTCTAAAGATTCTTCTTCTCTCTCTCTCTCTCTCTCTCTCTCTCTGCTATTTTTTTCCAATCTAGTATTTTTCCCTACACCTCATATAAGAGCATTTTTCACATGGGATCAAAATCTGATACCATGTTCCTAAGAAATCAATGGAATTGAGTAGTTCACTACAGTGCCATATAAGAAGATCAAAAGTTAAAGATCTACCACGTGCTATAATTGCACATGACAGACCCAACTGACTATCATACTTATGCAACTATCTATATATTGAATGCATCCTCAATCCACCATGAGCTCCCCCATACAAATACAAACCAGAAATCAGAACAGCAGCACAGGTAGCAGAATGAGTATTGCCTTCAGGCCAGCAAGCAATATGAAACCACTGCTTCATGGTTTATTCTAAAAACCAATGCCCAAACCTGAGATAATATGCCAAGGAAAGTCAGTTCTTTGAACTTGTTACGATTAAGGAATATGAAAAGGGTATAGAAACACATACGCGCAACACTTTAAAATTTTCAAATTCACTGAAACAAAAAGCACCTTGGGATTGGACTAATAATCTAACAAAATACAGAATCACACAATGGCTAAGAAAATTCGAGTCTAGACTAATAATCTAGCTAGGCATGGTATC
Organism: Camellia lanceoleosa; assembly: GCA_025200525.1. Classification (NCBI taxonomy): domain Eukaryota; kingdom Viridiplantae; phylum Streptophyta; class Magnoliopsida; order Ericales; family Theaceae; genus Camellia; species Camellia lanceoleosa. The sequence continues at coordinate 82,647,910 of CM045772.1, read as the reverse complement.
CCCTTTCTGCGAGACTATGGAATCCCAAGATGGGGTGGGATACAAAATGACTAATTGGCTAAATTACAAAATTGATAGGATTTTGTCAATCCCTCTTCATAATTCCGGTCCAATTCAAACATGGGATATGATACACAATCTAAAAGGATTGATAATTTAGGAGGAATGTTAATCCTATATAATCTAGCTTGTCTAAACAAACATGACAAAAATATACTCCCCCATCTCAAGTACATCACCTTTTGCCCATGATTAAAAAAATTTATTAAAAAAAAAAAAAGAAAGAAAGAACAATGCTCTAATTTTTCCATGAGAAAAAACGTCATAGTAGCAGATGAGGCTGCTTATCTTTATAAATAATTTTTTTAAAAAATCCGATCACAAATCTCTATTATTGTAAAATTCACATAAGCTTATTAAAGCTGGTGTGTCCACTAGTTTCCAGTAAAATGGCATTGCTCTATCAAGAGAAGGATGGAGAGGATTTTATCTTTTGGAGAAGAGAAAACTTTTAAGTACTAGATGCCAAACTCATATGCAGCAAGAACAACAATAATTGAGAGTTCTATGATAAGATTTCCATGATCCAATTTTTCCAAACACAACCAATAAATTGTCTGTCATTTGATTATCATAATGCTTACAATACATCCAAAACCTATTTCTAAAATTGAAGAAATGAAAAGCCTGAAAACACATAACAAAATCCAAACAGAAGTAAACACAGAAATCCCAGTTTGACAGAAGTCTGATTAAAGAAAAAGTTGAAGCCAACCCAATTTGTGTAACTCAATCAACAATCATGAAACACAAAAAGAGGGGAAAAAATCACTTGCGACACAATTTATTAAAAAAAAAAGAAGAAGAATAAGAAGAAGAAGAAACTCATATTTCACCTGTAAATCGCATCGAAGTAGGAACTAGAATTTCAATAATTTTCCGTTTGTTAGCCCAGAAAATGGACGAAAATGAAAGAAATTAAACTATAAATCCTGGATTTATCAACATCGGGATACCCGATTAATCAAAACCCACCTCTCAACTAAACCCAGAACCTTGGTTTAAGAGAATAGAGTTCTTTCATGTTTGAAACCAGAAAGCAACACATCATACACAAATACATAACCTTTTTATGCCACAAGTACATACACATATGTTTGGATGCTGAGAAAATGAGAAAGAAAAGAAAAACTAAAATCTTCCCAGCTCATATATACACACAAACACAAATAAAAACACAAACCCAGAAATACAAAGGGGCTATATCGATGCAATCGAAGCTACTAAACAAACAAAATGGACCCACCAGGGCAGCTTGCGATCATTTATGTACAACTTTCTTGAGCATATATACGCATAAACAATACACAGATCGATCCGAACTGTAAAAAAAAAAAAAAACAAATTTTTGAGAATCGAATTAGAGATAATCAAAAGACACCCAAAATTTGTTCTTAGATTTTGCTTCTTTCTTTTTCTTAAGCTTGGTTTTTTTTTCCTATAATGGTTTTATTTTATGCGGTGCTTGGCATTTTATATCTGTTTTTCTGTTCACTCTTCTTTCTCTCATTCTGTTTCTCTCTCTAGATAATGGGTGTAGCTGGTTGGAGAGAGAGAGAGAAATGAGTCATTGCTTAACCAGAATTTTCTGGCTGTGATGTGCTTGGGCTCATAAAACCACATGCTTGCTATTTTCTGAGTTGCGGCCCATCTTTCACTAACATCTCTGTCATACGCCAATACAAAAATAAATAAAATTAAAATGGAAAAAAATAAACAAGTGTTTATTGACAACTACTTTTCCATAGCCTTATGTAATGCCATTACCAAATCAAAACGGAAAAATTGACCTGGCGAATATCTTCAATTTTGAGTAGTAATAAAAGTCTACCCAAAAAAAAAAAAATTACTAGTTAAAGTCCCTCGCACCATTTGATTTCATTTATTCAAAAATAATATCAACTTTGTCCTCGTTCTCCTTTCTTCTCTCTTTATACATTCGAGTCTTTCTTCTCTCTCATCCATTTCTCTAATCTCTCTCTTTCCAAACCTTACAACCCAAGTCCATCATCCTCTCATTCTCCAACACCGCCACTTCCACCTCCTCTACTTAGACGATTGCTTTATCGTCGCCGACTCCTACCCTGGCCTCGTCTATGTCTTCAACGCCAAGTCCCAAACTTCCCTCATCTACCTTCGCGGCCACACCCGTCCTGTTTACTTTGTTCGCTATCATGAGGTTGGGCCCTTGACCCATCTACTGAAGACTAAAGAATGGGTGATTATGGATAACAATAAACTCATGGATCTTGAAGAATTTGAAGGACCTACACGAATTTGGAAGACCTTTTGAAATTTTTCTATGCTCTCGGTTCCACTGCTATTCAAGAAGTCCATTACTCTTGGGTTCCGAGTTTTGAATGGTGCATCAAATGGTAGAGTTGGGTTTATTGACTAAATTTGCAGAGAAATTTCAGAAAAAATCAGATGTGCCAAAGAAATCAACATGTAAATAATTTTTCTAACTACATTTATAGAGAAATTTTATATATAAGTCAGATTGCAAATGTGTGATGGCCAAAGAATATCAACATGGCAGAAAAATTTCAAAGAAAATAAAATGTGTTAAAGAAATAAACATGCAAGTAAATTTCTCTGACTACATTTGCAAATAATGTAAATTTCTCCAATTAAGGGGTGTTTGGGAAGAAATTTTTTTAGCTTTTTTAGCTAAAATAGCACTAAAAGACAAAATAAGCTAAAATAGCCAATAAGACAAAATGTCACATCAAACTCAGAATCATTTCACTTTTTCTCTCACAAATATCACATCCAACTACAAAAAAATCCAATCATCTTCCCAAACACAAAAATTTTAGCTTACTAAAATAGCCTACTAAAACAGTAACTTTCAAACACCAACTATACTTGCAAAAAAAATTAAATGTATCAGAGAAATCAACATGTAAGTAAATTTCTCTGATTATATTTATAGAGAATATAAATTTCTCTAACTACATTTACAGAGAAATTTTATATACAAGTTAAATTGGAAGTGTGTGATGGCCAAAGAAGATCAACATGGCGGACAAATTTCAAAGAAAATCAAATATGCTAGAGAAATCAATTTGCAAGCAGGTAATGTGTGCAGTGAAAATCAAATGCACAATGGAATAGTAAGTAAGTGTGTGATGCCTAGAGAAATTCTAAACACAAACACACAAATACACTCAGAAAATTTCTAAGGGGATTGTGATGTGTCCGGAGAAATTCTAGTAAAAACTCTAGTTGTGTGTGAAATTTCTCTGAGTTATAGATTTTTTCTCGTACATATGAAATTTCTCTAACTTGCATATAAAATTTCTCTACAAATGCAGTCAGAGAAATGTACTTGCATGTTAATTTTTTCTAACACATTTGACTTTCTCTAAAATTTCTTTGCAAATGTAGTTAGAGAAATTTACTTGCATGTTGATTTCTCTAACACATTTGACTTTCTCTAAAATTTCTCTGCCATGTTGATCTTTTTTGGCCATTTTATACTTGCAATCTAACTTGCATATAAAATTTCTTTGCAAAATGTTGTTAGAGAAATTTACTTATCAGAAATCAACGAATAACGAACAACTCAAAATCAACTCCACTGGTTTAACAAACTTCACTGAAATTACTATAAATTAATGAAATTTCTCTGATTAAAAGTCAAAGAAATTTCACTAACTAAAGGTAGCTAACTCAGTGAAATTTTGTCAAATTTTTTTTTTCTTTCCAAATTTCATATTCGTCATAGATCTTGTTTGATAGATCTTGACGAGAGCATTCCAAAATATATTTTTTGTTGAAAATAGACATCTAAATCAAAAGTTATTGAATTTTTAAGTTTTTAAAAATTTCTAAAAGTCAAAGACGTTAAACTAAATGTAAAACGCAAAGGTATTTTGGTCTAATAATTTCGGATGCAAGAGGCGCATGTTTTTGAGGGACCTCAGGTAATATGAAAGTTTGGGGTGTCCTTTATATCCTAAAATTGTAATATTAGGGATCTTAAAAAAAAAAACCCAATAATTTAAAAAAAAAAAAATAATCAACAGTAAATATATTAAGAAAAAGACTTCTTTCTAGTCCACTTTGTGGACTAGACTATACAATTAGGTCTATGAGGGTCCATCACGGGTCTCATTTTGATGATTTGAACCATTTAATGTGTAGAATTCGTTGAGTATTTCATTCTTGCAAAAACTTACGTTAATCGAATATTGAGTCCCTTGATCATAATACATTTTTTGTTAACAATTTATTTTTAAAATTATATTTACCATTGACAAAAATATAATCCGATCGAAGGGCTATCGATTAATGTAATTTTTTTTGCAAGGATAAAATACTCGATGAACTTTTACACATTGAACGGTTCAAATAATGGAAATGGAACCCATAATGGGCCCAGTATAATTCAATCCACAAAGTAAATTAGAGACAATCCCTTCCCATATATTAACTGCAAAAAAATGACAGCCCCTTATATTAATCCAACATTTTTATTTTATTAGTAAAATTTGGAATAGTGTATAACTTATCTGTAGTCTACTATTTGGATCGGAGGGTTCAGTTTGGTCATTTTGAGTTTCTTTTATTATTTGAATTGTTCAATTTTTAGTGTATTTTAAGCTGATCCTTTGTACACAAAATTAAGTTATTTTAATCACATTTGTCTTATATTTTGTTTTTGTTTTTGTTTTGTTTTGTTTTGTTTTGTTTTTTTTTTTGTGAGACAAATATCATGAATGATTTAATCAAAATATACTAAAAATTAAATTAGTTAAATTTAATAAAAGTGACCCAAAATGGGCCAAATGGACCCTTCAGTCCAAACAGTGGATGAGAGCTATACCTTTGAAATAAGGGCAAGAAATGGAGGTTTTCTTTTATTTCAAAAATGGTTGGTATTTCACCGTGACTAATCTCTAACATATGGAATCATTCGTTGATATCTCTTAATTACTGAATTATTTCTCACTGGCGAAAAACGTGTATTTTCTAAAGGGAGGAAATACAGGACAAGTTTTATACATTGAAATAATGTACTAAATGGGTTTTAATATATTTAATTTTTAACATATGTAATTTTTGGTTTATCTTAACATAATTTTTTTGCAAAAATAATATAATCGGCGAGTTACATATATTGAGCGATTTAAATTATCAATATGGACCAAATCAAGGCCAACCAATGCCCAACACTCCCTCTATGGAGAGCAGTCATGCCCGAAATGCATACTTTACTTCAATTTTCAAAATTAACGAGATAGTTTGTTCATTTAATATATATTAATGTATAAAGCACCAAAAAATAAAAATGGTGAGCTGCATTACTTTTACTTAAAATTTTTACATATTAATAATTTTCTTGAGTACCATAGCTCTACAATTTTTATGGGCATTATTGTTTATTAACAATTTTTGTTTCCAATTTTCACTTGTTAAATTAGATAAACTAGTGAAAATCCGTACTATGCATGGGATGTGAAAAAATTAATAAAATATATTTATATAAAATAATATAAATAGTTAAATTTTTGTATGTAAATTATGAAAAAGAAATATATTAAATTTACAATTTCATCACAGTTTATGTATCAAATTTTAATTTGTCACGATTTCAATCATATAACTTTCAACCCTCTTACTAAAGTTATAAATTTGGATGAGTTGAACTCAAGCGACTCAAGTCAAGTCAATAAATTTTTAAAAATTGGGCAATATAATTTTTAATTCGATGAGAACCTATATAAAATTTAAAAATTCAAATAAATTTGAATGGACTTAGGCAGAGACACCAAATAATCTAAATAATCGAAACAAAATTGTACATATTAATGAACAAAAGCAAATACACCTATTAGAAAGGGATCATCGAACAAGTTGATAGTTAAAAAAAATTACATTTTATAATAACATAAAATAATTTAAATATGTTTTTCTAAAAATTATTTTTAATTTAAAAATTACAATAAAATATTTAAATATAATAAAATTAAATTTCTTACAAAATAAAAGTATATGGATAAAAAAAATGGTAAGAAAAAATTTAGAATGGTATTCTCATTTAATTTAAAAATAATTCTAAATGACCAGCAAATTATCACATATAACCATCATTTTTTTAAAATGAAAAAAGATATTTCACAAACCATTACTTTTATTAGAAAAATAACATTTATTTCTATTAGTTTTAGCAAAAGTCACTTTTTAGCAATTTGAGACAAAGTTTTTTCATTTTTTTATTTTAGTTTGTTTAATCGATAATCGAGATTAAATAATAATAATAATAATAACAAGATCCACCATATTTCGCAAATACCCAAAAAGTCTAGATGAATAATAAGAAAATGTTTGAGATTACAAAAAAAACCCCATAATTGTATCCATAATGATGTGGTATTATATGTGTCAACTCTTGATTTGCTATACACTCAATGACAGGTGACCCAACTCTCTTACCACATCATTGTGGGTGAAAGTGTGGGTACGTAGTATTGTTGGAACAATAAATTATTACGTGTAACTCATAATTTCTTTTTTATTATTGTTAGGTTTTTTGGTTTTCAAAGGTTAAAAATGTAATTAGAGCGTACCAGTAAGGATCAATAAGTCCTTACAAAAATAGTAAATGCCAACAAATTAATTAGACAATTGCTTTGAAATACTTTTAGCCTCAATGAAGATGACTTTTATTGGTGTCTTGTTTTAGAAGAAAATTGGAAAAATTTATCAACAAAAATAAAAGAAGGAGGAGAAAACGATTTAAATTGAATTTCATTAAGTAAACAAGCGTTTATAAGAGTACCTTTACACTTCCACGAGTTTTGAAGGAACTACAATGAACGAAGACAAACTTAGAACTACTTCTAGAAATTGAAATCAGTGAGAAAAGTAAAGAAGCTGGAAGGAAAAAATATAAAGTAAATAAAGCGGATTTACGGATTTGGATGCGGATGCGGTTACGGTTCCCTCTACTGTCATCTTTCTCCTCTATTTATAGGCTCTGGTAGCAATCGTCGAAGTGACTGATAACTACCGAAGTGGATGATAATTGTCAAAGCAACCTCTATGATCATAAGATATGGTTCCAAGCATTTTGCCTCCACTAAGCCATTTCTTGCAGTTAGGCTTCCTTCATGAATTTGAATTTAAATCTTCAAGAACCATTTAGCCACGTCACCTTGCCCCTTTCGATTGTTCCAGTACTTTGTAGATCCATTGCCACTGATATAATTTGCCACGTGTCCTCTGATGATTGGAGACCTTTACTAATTCCTCAAGTTACCCTTGATGGACCACATGTCAGGCTGTGATTGGCTGAAACAAAATATATGGTCAACATTACCCCCCGCACTAATATAACCAAGACTTGGTAATATTAGTGGATCGATCACTACGCCTAGGTTCGGGGTGTGCATGGTAATTAATTATACGGAAGTATAACTGTCTTTAAGCAACGTTTAAAACACTAAACTTGCTCCTGTGTTTGAACCTTACTTCCACTATTTGTGCAACCAAAGTGACTGATACATCATTGATGGCTAATCAAACCTTCTCTTTCATTGATCAAGCTTATGAAGAGGTTTTGGACAATGATGGCCGACCTCGAAAGAACTCTCATGCATTTATTAGTTATACTTACCATTCTCCATTTATATAAGTCATGGATGTTTTCGCGAAATATACACCTTTAGAACAAAAACTTGCGCATACGGACCTCGAAGGCTCTTTATCTACCCCAAAGGTCTCTACTTGGGATGAGGCTATCTCCTCCTTTGAAAAGACTACTAGTTGGAATACCTGGCCAACACCAATCCAACCTCAGACAAAAGAGCGAATTCACCATAGATTTGTTGAATTCGATGACCTTACTTTGGTTCTTCCTTCTTCTCGCAGCTCAGTGGTATATCCTTGTGTACCATTTGATCACCTCTGTTTCTTGGAAGACAATTTACTTTCGGCATGGTATACCTCCACTTTGCCAACCAAAATAGTCGGAAAACTCCTATCAATCAAAGCTCTAGGGCTAAGTCCTTTATACTTGGCCAAGAAGGAAAAACTCTACTCTTACTTGGCTGAAGTGTGTGAATGAGCCCCAATTTCCACCTTCATTTGGAGTGGACCGGTACACCTCTTATTCCTCACAATCCTAAGCTGGATTGAGAATTGAAACTCACCTCTTCGAGGAATGGCATTTTTCCCCTATCAAGCCCACTCTTCTCGCTACCAACTGTGATAAAGCCCAAACTTTGTTTGCTGTCTTCTCCCACTTATCCTTCGAAGTGCTTCGAGATGACACTCCTCTCAAGAACCTTCCATAGGCTTGTGATATAGTCTCTTAAAGTCATACCCTCAATCCAGTAGCCTAGATAGAACTCCATACCTTCCTGGACCAACTCCATCTCCTGCTCAACTGGCATAAAAATGCCTTGGCCAATAGCAAATCGTTAGAAGAGATCTCTGCTACTTGTATTCAAACTCAATACAAAGCAGAGAACCTCCTTGAAGAATATGAAGACTTCAAGAACCATGACTTAGCATATGGAAAGGATACTGATATGGATGGGATGGATGGGATGGATAAGGTGGAGAAAACACTGAAGTAAACAGAATTTGAGATGAAGGCCCAACAGCTTTTCCACCAAATAAGGGCGCACCAACTAGAATGACCCCAATTAGATAAAATAAAGGAAAGGTTAGAGAGAGAACATGTGTTCATTGAGTTCTACTGGACTAAGTTCCATGACCTCGTAACCTTCTTCATTTCTTATTTTTACGAAATTGAGAATGTAACCAAATAGGCCCCTCAATGTAATCATTCATTTATTCCGTAATATATGGATTTCTTGCTTCTAATTTTATAATTGTTAGTATGCATGTCTTTGATCTCAACACTTGATCATATTGGCAAATATTGGTTTTGAAGTAACCCATTTATTTCGAAGCCAAGTCAAGTGTTTTGAAGCACACTTTCCAACTTCAAAAGGTAGCAAAATGTTCCTTTGAAGGAAATTTTCTTGGTAGAAAGTCCAAAAATGTGCTTTCAAGACCTTTAAAATTAAAATATGGGTTTCTCCTTTCCAATTTCATGGTTTTGTATTTGCTAATGTGCAGGCCTTTAATCTCAAACTCATTAACATATTAGCAAACACTAGCTTCAAAGTAACCCATTCATTTTGAAGCCAAGTGAAGCATTTCGAAGCACACTTACCTTTTTCAAAAGGTAGCAAAATATCCATTCGAAGGAAATTTTCTTGGTAGAAAGTTAAAAAAATGTACCTTCAAGGCCTTCGAAATGTTAAATGTTCCCTAACTCTGCATGGGTCAAATGAAACCCAAATAGCTTGGAGCTACTTGACCTGTTAGGTTAAATGGGCAACTTAGACAAGAAGGTATAAAACCCTAATTCTCGCTCTTACCTATTCACTTGTCCATTTTAACTCTTACTCTCCTTTTACTTACCTCTGTGCTTGCTTTAGCTCTTGCTCCTTCTACCCTTGCTTTGCTTTTCAATCCCTCGTTCAACTCTCAACAATGGCTACTTCTTTCTCTACAAACCAACCAATCATTGAGCGTCTTCATCCTCGGTGGCCTTGAGAAGATGTATAAGCGAAGAAATAGCCAAATAGAATGAACAGTCCACATTAATCGATGGAAGGTATTTCATCGCCATCACACAAAATGGGAGTATATCCTTGGCCCTATCTTTCTTGAGGCTCCGCTACACTTGCCCTTTTATACCCGCTTGGAGGATCACTACCTTCTTTATGAAGGAAAAATTCAAGCGAGGGTTGGAGGCAACTTCGACCTCATCGCTACTAGCCCACGTTGGGAGAATAGGAAGAATGGTATGATAAGTCGTTGGCGCCGGAGAACAAGATCTGAAGAACCTCTACATCCTTGATGCCGCCGACTTTCTAGGTTTATAATTCACGAGGATCCCTTCCTTATTCGATTTGCTCTTTGCTTTTGGAATTTTGCCTTTAATTTCTTTCAATTTCAATGTGGTATGTGCCCACCGTTCTTGATATGTGCTTTATTCTGGGGCTCTCACCCATTGGTGACCCCTTTGGTCTTGATTACCTGGACCTTGGGTTTCCTTCTCTACTCTGCTTGAATCCCTCTTCGGTGAGTTTATAGAAAATTTGAGAATAATAATGAAAGGTCACTGGCAAGAGAATTCTTATTTTTATTCTTTATTGGATTTGCAAGTTTTTTTTTTTTTTTTTTTTTTTATCACGTCGTCCCAAAAAAACTAATAATGTCTAAATTCATTCCTCTTACGAGGCTCGGCTTTTGAAGAAGAGGATAGCCTTAGCTTCTTATGTTCTGGAAATAGGCCATGTATATAGGGTTTTGTTCTAGTTTTGTGAAAGGCCTCTAGAACCCGATCGAGGAAGCCCTAATTGGGTTCTCGCTCTACGCTTTTGCTTACTTTACTAACTTATATTCTCGTTGCTTAAAATTTTAAGTGCAAAAGCCCACCACATGGAAAGAAGTATGCTAGAGTCTCTTTGTACCTTTCGATCTTGCTTATATTTTCCTTCACGTTAAGTAACACCAACCTTTATTCATTATTTATTCTTTTGCCC